>OY288259.1:40589741-41211824 GCA_958450325.1 Agrostemma githago | reverse complement strand
TCTTTTTTCTCTAAATGAGTTTTTCTGTCCAAATTTGAAATTCTTTCGAAAACGTTTGACAAAAAGAGCTAAGTCATCACTCATGGTTTCCTCATCATCACTAAGGGAACTTTTAAGAGCTATTCCTCTACTCTTAGATGATTCACTCTGACGTTGATTCAGAGCGAGCTCATGTGCCATGAGGTTACCAAGCAATTCTT
The DNA here is from genome assembly GCA_958450325.1 of Agrostemma githago. Taxonomy (NCBI): domain Eukaryota; kingdom Viridiplantae; phylum Streptophyta; class Magnoliopsida; order Caryophyllales; family Caryophyllaceae; genus Agrostemma; species Agrostemma githago. The sequence continues at coordinate 41,211,624 of OY288259.1, read as the reverse complement.
GATAACTGAGTGAGGTTAGATCTTTGATTCCTCAATAGCAGTAACTTTCGGTTGCCATTTATCAGTGAGACTTCTTAAGACTTTTCTTACAAGATCTTCAGTATCAAAAGATTTACCAAGATTTCTTAGTTTATTAGTGATGTTAGTAAATCTTGCGGACATTTCAACAATGCTTTCATCTTTATCCATTTTAAACAATTCGTATTGTTGAGTTACTAAATCGATCCTGAACTTTTTGACTTGAGTGGTTCCTTCATACGCAAGTTCTAGATTGTCCCAGATTTCTTTTGCGGAAACACAAGAAGTAAGTCGATTATATTCTTTAGACGAAATTCCTCGTTGCAATAATGACATTGCTCGAGAATTCTTTTCGGCCTTTTTATAATCGTCCTCATCATAGTCCTCTTCATCCTTTATGGTGATGTTCCCGAGAACATCAACGGATTGGATGACAATTGGTCCCTTAACTATAATTTTCCATCATTCAAAATCTGTTCCTTTTAAGTAATGCATCATTTTGTTTTTCCACAACCCATAGTCTACACCATCAACCGTGGAAACTTTGAGTTTTTGGAGTCCATTTGATCGAAATGGATTAATATAGAATCGCTAGTTTAGGATCTACTCTTTTGATGTAAATCAATCAAGAGAACCTGCTCTGATACCAATTGTAGAGTCTAGTGATCCTAGAAAATACTCTAAAGGAGGGTGAATAGAGTATTTACGTCTTTTTAAAGTTTTAAACGATATATTACACTAAAATCTTATTATGAAAGATGTAGTGTAATATTACGTTAGTTGTATGGCTAATAAACGGAAGTAATAAAATGTTTGCTACTATACTTACTACTAAAGAGTATAAGTATAAGAAATAGCAAAACTAAATAAATACGTAAATTAAATAACACGAGCAGTTTAACGTGGTTCGGCCCAATCGAAAAGCCTACGTCTACCGGTGTCTTTATTTATAAGAGTACCTACTCCGGATTACCTTACAAATAAAAGCTCTTGACGATTAACTCTAATTGTGATGGTGAGAGTGATGTGAAGCACTCAAATTGAGAGATATTAAGCTCTCGGTTTGTGGGATGTTAAGCCCACGGCAATGAAGGATGTTAAGCCTTCGATGTGAGGGATGTGAAGCCCTCGGTGTTTGAACGATGTGAAGCGTTCAAGGTGTGAACGATATATGTCGTTCGATTGAGTAAACCACTACTCGACTCGTATGACTTTACTACTCAAGTTTACAAGATTTTTCTAGCTATGAATACACTTCAATTGTCTAGAGAGAATAATGAAACTATATGACTTCCAAGCGTTAACAATTTGAACACGATTTTATTTAGCCAAGACTTAAACTGAAATTTATTGCAAAAGCTCTTTGAAAAGAAATGTGATTTGACTTTTGCAAAGTGAAAATGTGTGTGCAAGTCGTGCCTTGATAGTGAGGAAGAGTAAACTATTTATAGGTAAAACATCCTCCTTAACAAAGGAAATGAGATCACCTTAATTGATATGCTTCCTCACTAAAAGAAAATATGGTAGGTGGAATATCAATCAATCAAGATAATATATTCAAGTTTCCTTTGTTAATGATTTTCTAATATCTTTTAAGGATCAAGATATTTTGAGAATCATTTATTTTGAAAACTTTTATTCTCTTGATAGATAATTTCCTTTTTTTAAACTATCTTCTTCATAGACTAGATTGTCTTTAACAAAACCGACGAGATTTTATAAAAATATTTTTTGGTTTTAAATCTTGGCAGCATGTGTATGGTTGTTTACGAAGGAGGTTAATGTAACCTTGAACATATTCAAGGTTATATTATCCTTGTCATATAATTGCTTTATTCTCTTTACATATTGAAATCCTAGGCCGCAGTCCTTTCCCTTGAGTTCTCGACCAAGTTGTCTTCTTGAATCTTTGCTTCTCTCATACCTGTGCTAGCTCGTCATGTATTTTCAAGGAATAATCTCGTCACTTAGAGTATATATCTTTGTCATAAGCAAAACAAATAGAATATAAGTTCAACAGTATTGCTTTTTGCTCTCTCCTTTCTCGCAGGTACGCCACCAACCATTTAGCATATGGATGTAAGGTAGCGAAATTGAAGACCGATCGGTAATATCTTCTACCTTTGTTTTTCCCCTTCTCTTATTCACATGGGAGTATGGGTTTGTATGCTATTTGGAGGTTCACTTGGTGAACATTTGGAATTGGTGGCTGTGGTTGTGTTGATAATATTTGGAGATCGGAGTGCTTGGATTTACTTGTTTATTTTGCTCTTTTTGTGTCCTTTTTCATTTTGCATAGTATGTCTAGGTGAGGGTTTTCGAAAACCCGATTTTGAGTTAGTGTCGAATGTTTACCACTTCCTCGCTAGGTACCAATTTTGATTTTTGGATATTTTTCGATTAGAATGACCTTGAACCAATGATTGCATTGATATTTTACCATGAGTCAGTCTTTTCTACTAGGAGTCTACATCGGATTTGCCTTTGACCACTTTAATCACCCATGGATTGATAAGGCCTTGGTTACCATTTCCCGTTCTCTTAGGTGACCTTACTTGAGAAGCCATCTTTTATTTCAAATTTCCACCTTTTTGTGAGTTCGGAGAGGGTGCACACCTGACTTGCCTATTTACCTACCATTCATACATTTCCACAAAATAAGTTTGCAAAAAAGTAATGCTTGGCCATGAATCTAAAATGCATCAATTAGCCGAATATGGACTAGCCAAAGTAAAAAGAGAGAAAAACGAAGAAGGGCTTTCCCAAAAAAAGCCCTCAAACGAAATAAAAAGGGGAAAGGAAAGAAAACCCAAAAGAAAATCAAATCTTGAAAAACATTCACAAACCCAAATAAACCCTCGATCGACCTATTGCCGTTAAGTGTCTACCAGAGGAACGAGTCCCGAGGAAGGAAGATAGCGGTGATTAGTCAATCCTTACCATTCTGCAAATACTTGTTCACTTTTTGTTTGGGCTAATTGGCTTTCTCGAGTTTGGGACAACCCTCTAGGCTAAGCTTAGGAGACGAGATAACACTTACCTCTTGTAACACCCCTAATTTTTATAAATTAAATTTGTATTCATATTTTTATTCACTACAACAAAAATGCCTTTTCGCGACGATTATTTCGTAGCTATTGGAAAATCGATATAAATAACTCACAATTAGTCCAATAATTAACAATTTATCGTAACGAATACAAACCGCCACTAATACACCCCATTAAACGATGGGGGTAACACCTCCTATTTCTTTTTATTTTTTCATTTAACCGACCCTAAGAACTTTCAATTAGCTCGTCCTAGGGTTTCTTCATCTTCTATCCGAAAAATACCTCACGCTCTCCCTACTCTACCACCACGCCAGCATATTACCAATTCATCCTCCGACCAACAAAAAGACAACTGCAGATGCCCTTTTAATTGAAATTGAGTAGCTTTCAAATTGAAATCGAGTCTCTCATGTCCCTGGCTACGTACCGCTTTGAATGGCAACAACAGCGAGAGTGAAGGGGGATGCATAAACGGAATTAGGTAATTTTTGAACCTCTTTCTCGACATGCGAGACACCTTCTGTTTCCCTCTTTGTTGTTATAACTACAGTCGGACCTACACTTAGAGTTATGAATAGCCTTGTTCGGTAGGGACATTCTTTATCCTTCAAATACTTAGGTTTTGACAGTCTTTAATCTTCAATTATTTTGGTTTTCGTTAATTATAAAGTTAGGGTTAAGTTAGTTTTAGTATATACTACTTCATTTCTCTATTATTTCTGCAGATTAATTGTTGTAAATAGTGTATGTTGCTCAGTTGTGAATCTTGTCCAAACTACACATATTATCGAGCATTATAAAAAAAGGTTGCTAACTCTACATACACGAAAATCCAATTTATCGCTTGCCGGCCTTTAAGCCTAATTTCAACTACCGTAGCTCTACTGAAAGCTTATGACGGTAGGAGTCGACAGTTGACTAATCGACAAGCAACCAATGGTTATATATATATATATATATATATATATATATATATATATATATATATATATATATATATATAGCTGGTAATTATGACTCTACAGTTTTAACGGATTAGTAGATGAATGCGCCAAGTATCTTCAGCAAAAGGATTAGGCTTATGTTACTTAAATGTGAAACCGTGTAAGAGAGGAGACGAGTGAAAAACGATGACGACTTCATCATTTTTGGTGGGAAGTGAATAAACATGGAATTGAACGAAGTCCATGTTCCAATGAATGCGTTTGGAAGATTAGAAATATAGAAGAGTCGAGTGAAGTGAAGATACAGCTGAATATGAAAGTGGGAGGTAGCTTAGACTTGGTTGGGAGCATGTATCATGTATGTGTATCAGTGTGTATGTATGAGTATGAATATAAGGTATTGGTAGATTAAGTCCAATTGAGTAAGTCGGCTTTCAGTGGTTCACTATTCATTCACTGTAGTTAAAAGTTTACACATTCTTGTTTGTGACAGAGTTATCTTTGTGTTGTGAGATGCTTTTCTCTTCTGTTGGAGGCAGTCACAACTCTACAGTAGTAGTAATGGACTCATGTTTGGTTCTTCACATTAATATATATTTTTTGCCTTTTTGGGCATGATATTGAAGATTAAATTAGTATAGGTTTACCTGTTAAAGAATCAAGCTGTTATTGATTATGAATGTATGTATTTTAATCATAGTTGGACTGGTGATAAATATCTAAGAGAGCTTCAAGAAGCCAAGAAGCTAACATATCACAACAGTGTTTCCCTATTCTGCAAGCGTGTGCCACAAAGGTACTTTCATCCTCTGAATTTTTATGTATGTCTTGTCATAAGGCACTCTTACATCTTTCTTTATTGGTCAGGCTATAAGAGTTGCATCAGACACTGAGTCAGGGCTGCCTCATTTAAGTGCCATGGCAGCAATAACTTTGGAAGATAATTGCTTTCCGTACAATAGTTTGACTTTTTGGCTGAATTGGCAGCTTAACTCCTTGTATGATATCACTATTCCTATTGCAGTTCTCTTCTGTTCACTTAGTTTTTTTTTCAAGGGAAATGGGATTCATTTGCATGATTACCAACTTGTTGTGCAACACTTTATGAAAAAAATCCACGGTGACCTTGTAAATATGTTGTTCGATATTTATAAATGTATTATTGAAGGTGTTTGATTTTGAAGCTTTATGATTCCCTCCTTTTCTTTCAAGTCTTCAACCCTTGTGTCATGGCATACATGCAGCAACCTCATTATTGTTGATTTTCTTAATTCTGAATGTCACGAATATCCATCAACTCTAGGTTAATATCTTGATCGGGACAATTATTTTCAAATAACTGATTTTTTTTGCCTTTTGTAATGTAGCTAGCAAACTTGCTTGTTTGGCATTTATTAGAGTTTTGCGAAATGAGATGACCCTACTTTGTTAGTCTCTCCATTGAAGAATTACCTTTGAATGCTTTCATTTCGGACTGGCACAATATCTATGAAGCATTAACAAAAAAAAGGGTAGTGTAGATAGTCCACTTGAAAGTTCAACAAAAGCTTACTAAATTGCAATTTGTTTAATGCTTTAATGAGGACAACAAAGCAATTTTCAATAGTAGGAGACCCTAAATGACAGGTAGTTTAACCGTTGATTTAATGGAACATAAAAAAAACTTGATGCTTTAAAGGGTACTGCTTTTCTAGAAGCATTTGGGTCTTTGGTTCTTTTTTTCATTTACTTCGATGTAGTTCTACTAGACATCCAAGCGTCTTAATATTAAAACTAAAGTCATAGTATTTTCAATAGTAACTTTTTAAGCAATATTGGCGTCAATACTTTACAAGTTGATTTTAGTCTTGAAGTTTGGTATGGTATTGACTGTTATTTTTAAGTCAGTACTGTTGCTGAAGGGTTACTAATTCTTGTGTGTTACTCCACTTGTCTTATCAGGACCCTTTCGCCGATGAATTCATTTTCATCTGAACTTTGCATCCCTTTCAGCACTCTACTAGAGGCTCCTCATGTGATTGATATTGAATCTCGGGTAGAATCTGTTTTTGTTGGTAGTTGCTTGAGTTCCCTTTTCTTCCTTGTTCGCTTGTAATCTTGTATTGTATGATTTAGTTATAATTATCATTTTATGCAGGATTGGGCATCAGTAGTTTCTATAGGCCCACACGATTATCTCTTGAATGGCAGCTATAGAACAGTTGATGGATTGGCCTTTCAGGTACTTGTTGCGCCTGTCTCAAAAAACAATAAAGTGCAATACATATAATGTCTGACCCTCCTTGTAACTATTTTGAAGGATTCGGTTGGAAAATTATTGGAGGAACTGTTCAGGGTTATCCCTGGTGGCTCACTTGTGTTTTTTCCAAGCTATAAGCTGATGGATAAACTATGTAAAAGGTGGCATGAGACTGGACAGTGGTCTCGGCTTAATGCAAGAAAGCCTCTCTATGTTGGTAAGATTGCTTGCATTGTGATATGATAAAAGGTTCCAACTTTCTACATACATGCATAAATATTTTTTTTTACTTGCATCCCAGAAAAGAATTAAAATTTGGATTAATATAGTATATACATTATTTTCTTATATTGTAGTTTTTTTAGACGCGACTACTTTACATAATATGGAATACATGAGTTGAAGCTTTGCTTTGGTGGCAGAAGATGTAATTCTTTTAAGTTGTCAAAAGATCGTTTGCACTTATTTTGTACTTATTTATATATTAATTTAATTTAGTCGATGTTGGATACATATAATTTTTGGGATTTTATGAGTAATATAAAAGTTCCATGTTTTTTCAGCATTTCCTTCACTTTATTTTGGCACCGCATTTGAGTGATAATGGTGATATTAAGTATCTAATAAAATCGATACCAAATTACTGGATGGAAGTAATAGCCGATAAATTTTGTTTTACTTATTGTGTCAATACAATTGATACAATTAAATGGGTAACATTTAATAGTACTTATCGCATCAAATACAATTACAACAATCGTTACTACTGGACATTTTATTGTACTTATCATGTCGAATATAATCGCTACAATTCTTATTAGTGGGAAAATCAAATTATTTACCGCATCAATATTAATCGACACTAAGTCACTAAACCTCCTCTTCTTCCGCGTCGATTCTAAGTAGCTAACCCAGCGAATAGATTATTCGCCACGAAAGGCTATGGCAACGCCGCCTACCTCAACGAATACACAATCGATGGGGAAGCCTTTCGCGTCGAATAGAATCGCCACGAAATACCAAAATAATCGCCGCGAAAAGGTGATTTTGTTGTAGTGATTTTGTTTGCGATTTAACTCGTAACCATTTTAATTCTTCTCGGAATTACTTTTAATTTATCTTGAATTCCTAAAATCTTTATTTTAGCTCGAATTCCTATTTTCAACTCGAAACTCGTTAAAACATTTTATTATCTTCTTAAGAAATCATTTTATTAAACTTTCGTTGAATAATCATTATTTTGTTTTCGTGAAATCAATTTAATTCATTTTCGTTGGAAACTATTTATTCGTCGAGAAACTCAATTTCTTTACAAACAATTATTTAAACTTGAGATTGACTCACTTGATTTTTCGAGTCAACTAATTATTTTTATCAATTTCGAACCTGACCCAAATATTTAATGTTACGACAAAATAATATTTTAGCCCATCTCGAAATTTGGGTCTAATTCTTTTCTTATGCGATTTTAACCCAGTTTATTTGTAAGCCAATTATTTATTTTTACTGCTGATTTCGATCACACCGTAAATTATTTCCTGACCCAAATCGGGTCTGTTACCTCGTCACTAACTAGATGAGTCACTAAGATATTTTATTTATATTGATCACATGTTTTATTTATCGAAAATTTCCCATGGTACCCTCGAACTATGTCACATTACACATGGCACCCCTGCTTTTAAGTTTGTTCACATGGTAACCTTGAGTTTTATAGTTTAGTTCCCGATTTGCCCTTTCCCAAATTTCTGTCATGACGCCGTTAAATTATTACCAAAATTAACAACTACTTTTCTCCAAAAAGAGAGATGTTCTCATGGTACCCCTAAGTTTTCATAGTTGTTCCCATGGTACCCTTAAGTTTTCATAGTTGTTCCCATGGTACCCTTAAGTTTTCATAGTTGTTCTCATGGTACCCTTGAAAGAAAAGCAACGACTCAGTGAAGCAAAGCAACGATTAGTTTAATGAACTAGCTGTTAGACAAGGGCTTACAAATTCACTCTCCTTTCTATTTTGGCATAAGAAGATCAAACCATCCACACTCACTCACTCAACCTTTTCACCTCCTTCTTCACTTGTACAAAAAAATTGAAAAACTTCATCACCATAACTTTGAAGCTCGATCACCCGGAAACATTAATTTTTTTCCATTTTTTTGTACAAGTGAAGAACGAGGTGAAAAGGTTGAGTGAGTAAGTGTGGATTGTTTGTTCTTTTTCTGCCAAAATAGAAAAAGAAGTGAATTTATAAGCACTTGTGTAACGGCTAGTTCAATAAAAAAGTCGTTGCTTTGCTTCAATGAGTTGTTGCTTTCCTTTCAGGGTACCATGGGAACAACTATGAAAATTTAAGGGTACCATGAGAACAACTATGAAAACTTAAGGGTACTATGGGAACAACTATAATTAATTGGGAAAAGTCCCATGGTACCCTCGAACTATGTCACGTTACACATGGTACCCCTGCTTTTAAGTTTGTTCCCATGGTAACCTTGAGTTTTATAGTATAGTTCCCGATTTGACCTTACCTAAATTTCTGTCATGACGCCGTTAAATTGTGACTAAAATTAATTATAGTTGTTCTCATAGTACCCTTAAGTTTTCATAGTTGTTCTCATGGTACCCTTAAATTTTCATAGTTGTTCCCATGGTACCCTGAAAGGAAAGCAACAACTCATTGAAGCAAAGCAACGACTATTTTATTGAACTAGCCGTTACACAAGTGCTTATAAATTCACTTCTTTTTCTATTTTGGCAGAAAAAGAACAAACAATCCACACTTACTCACTCAACCTTTTCACCTCGTTCTTCACTTGTACAAAAAAATGGAAAAAAATTAATGTTTCCGGATGATCGAGCTTCAAAGTTATGGTGATGAAGTTTTTCAATTTTTTTGTACAAGTGAAGAAGGAGGTGAAAAGGTTGAGTGAGTGAGTGTGGATGGTTTGATCTTCTTATGCCAAAATAGAAAGGAGAGTGAATTTGTAAGCCCTTGTGTAACAGCTAGTTCATTAAACTAATCGTTGCTTTGCTTCACTGAGTCGTTGCTTTTCTTTCAGGGGTACCATGAGAACAAGTATGAAAACTTAAGGGTACCATGGGAACAACTATGAAAACTTAAGGGTACCATGGGAACAACTATGAAAACTTAAGGGTACCATGGGAACAACTATGAAAACTTAGGGGTACCATGAGAACATCTCTCTTTTTGGAGAAAAGTAGTTGTTAATTTTGGTAATAATTTAACGGCGTCATGACAGAAATTTGGGAAAGGGCAAATCGGGAACTAAACTATAAAACTCAAGGTTACCATGTGAACAAACTTAAAAGCAGGGGTGCCATGTGTAATGTGACATAGTTCGAGGGTACCATGGGAAATTTTCGTAATTAATTTTAGTCACAATATAACGGCGTCATGACAGAAATTTGGGTAAGGTCAAATCGGGAACTATACTATAAAACTCAAGGTTACCATGGGAACAAACTTAAAAGCAGAGGTACCATGTGTAATGTGACATAGTTCGAGGGTACCATGAGACTTTTCCCTTTATTTATTTATTTATTCATTCATTCATCCTAATTCTATTCAACAACTCCAATTTTGGTTGTTTTACGTTACTTCTCCAACTCTTTCTTTTTATACTCCCTCTCCAATTCTATTAGTTCTATCACTTTACGTAAAACTCATCCTCCTCCAATTCTGTTTAATTACGTTATTGCTCCCCGGTCTGTTACGTATCTCTTCTCCTTCGTTCATTCCAATCTCGAGGGTAATTTAATTACTCTTATTCTCCATCTTGTTTTTCTCTTTCTATTCACTTATTATGTGGTTTTAATACCATATGTTTATTTATTTCGTAGGCTATCGTGCTAGATACGACGAAGGCGGTTATTTTATTAATTTGGATTTCGATGAAGGTAACACATGATGGTATGACTCGGTATTGCATGATATATATGTTGTAGTTGCTTATAGTATCGTTTTAAAATCGAATTCTTATACTAGTAAACGTGTTTGAACTATATTATGATTATATGTTTCGAATCTTCTAAAATTATTATAAGGCCGAGACTAAAACGTATAAATAAGAATTAATTTCTTAATTGTCGTGATTTTTAATATGAATTATCAAATTGAAAGTTTTATTGTTTTTAGTAAAGTTACAGCATGTTTTCGAATCTATTACTACTTTTGTACGATTTTTACTCCTGTTTAAATATCTTATTTTCAAAACATTTTAAAAGAGACTACTGTTTATTTTAAGTCTATTATACGTTTGTTAAATTTCGTAAATTATATCCAAGTAATTTCGTCACAAAAAATCGTTTATGAAACTGTGACGGAGTAGTTCGCTAATCTGTCAGTTGTTGTAAAACCTAATTTAAAACCTATGATAAAATTTGAATTTAATTTTGGTAATTTACATACATTAGCTTTAAAGAGTCTAGTTAATGTTTATAATTGGATTTGTTTTAAAATAAAATTTTAAACATGTTTTATTAAAGAAATACTATCGGGTGTCGGATTTTGACAGTTTATAAAACTACGAATATAAACCCCTGTTAAGTTAGGAATTTCGATTTTCTTCAGAAACAAAAGTTCTATTTAAGCTTCTATATTTTTCAACCTCACTAATATTATATCTTTTTGATCTTTAATGATTTAATTATGAATTTTATAGTAAGACAGTGCAAATCTGAAAAATCTGTAAATTTGTAATTTATTACTTTTAATTACTTAAACTCCAACCTTTTGAGAAATAATTATGATTTTTACTTTCTTTGACCTTTAATCTTTAATTATACATTTATCTAATAAATATAATGTTTATGTCTCAAGGCCTAATATTAAATATATTATATAACTCATATGTTAAATGATTTCTAATTATAATAACACCTATTTTGGAAAATTACTAATTGAAGAAAGTTTCTATCTTTGGAAGGTTACTATTTTGGGAATATGTAAGATATCTTCGGATAAAATATTTATTGGTTAAATATGGAATAATGTTGGAAATGAGAATGTACAGTATATAAGTCTAGAATATGTTTTTTTGTTGTAATCAACTATATGGTCAGTGTATTTGCGTCAGGGATACATTGATTGTCGAACTGGGTATTGTTTATGCTCAGGAGTCATGCGCATGTATTTAGGCTAGGACCTCGCTGAACGCAGTCCTATTATAGTTTGAGTTGTCTGGTAAGAGGGCTTATGAGTCGCTTTGTGGGCACTGAGTTCCTTAACCAGTGAGGCTTAGGGGTCGCTTCGTGGGCACTAAGTTACACTTTGGTTTTGTTTTGACATATCTCTAGTAGTAAAAGCTGTAGTTATCATCGGTTTTATATTCCATTATTCGTGTTGATGCCGTCAGGCTGCTGAAATGTTTTCTGGCTTTGAATCTATTTTGATATATAATGTTTTGAGTTTTAATCTATTGTCGTATATTATGCTTCTATTGCTTATATATTATGTAATATGGCTGGGAGAACTGCCTGAGTTGCTCCCCACTGAATTGTGGCTATTATGTTTATAACATGACAGGTATTCTGTGTTCTGGGGTTTGGTGTGCGCTAGCGAGTGACATGGATCCTACTCTGCTTCATTATGTTTGTTTATGGATTGTTAAACCTATTTGAAGGATTTTTATTTTTAGCTCTTTTGTAAAAAGTGGTATTGTATTGACTAACCGTTCTTTTTGTAAAATATAGAACAACAGTGTGTATTAATCCCAAATCTACAGTGTTTCCGCCACTGTATTGCGTTAGAATTTCTAGGGGATTACAGTTGGTATGAGAGCATCGTTGCTCCCGACGCTCACACCTGATTTTAGAAAAAATATTCGTAAATGATCTGAACATTAATAAAATATTAGTTAGAGAAGGGTAGAAACCAACTTAAGGACTTGATTGTTAGGTTACATGTTTTGTGACTCAATGAATAACATTGAATGTTTGTTTTATATGCCCAAGAAGAAGATGAGTGGACAAGATGTTGACATGATGCTCTTCCATTTTGGGACATGACCTACTTAGCACTTCAAAGACCTGATGACTTGAGTGGACGACTTGGTGCTACAAGGAAGATACAAAGATGATTTTCCAACACATATTCATTTTGCTCAAACTACAGGCCAAATGTCAAGAGTAGATTCCAGTTCCATGATGGTGCAACAGACTCAGATGTGATTTCAGTTTGGATCCAGAAAGAGCGACCCAAGACTAGTGTGCTCGTTTCTCTACAAGAAGATAAGTTATCTAGCAATTTTCCTTGTGAACTCAGAACGCCTGAAGACTCTTCTCTGGTTCAAGACCTTGGTAGTCTAGGATCCTTGTTCTTTTCTCCCAGTTTCTTTTTCTTTTTCTTCTTCCTCTTCTTTTATTCTTATTCTTCTTTTACTTCTTCTCTTATTCTTCTTCTCCTTACGGATGTTGTTGTGTCGATGTACTACTACGTCTGGATATTGTTCGGCTCTCTGCTGTCACGTGTTATTATTTCTGTTGTCCGTGTGCTGCCACAACTCTCCCTATTAGTTTTTCTCTCCTTCTTTTTCTTCTTCCAATCCTTGTCTTATAAATGGTCATTTTCAGTCTCGTGGTGAATCCTTGTTTTATTCTCCCATTTTGCCCTTCATCCTCTTGAGATTCTTTGGTTTGACTCATGTCTTAGTGAACCCCACAAAAAGTTAAAGATGTTTGAGGTTTAGTGAACCCCATTACCTGTGTTTTGAGGATTTTGAGATGTACCTTATTTTCTAGGCAAGTAAGAACTTTTGAGGATTGAATTCAATGGTATTAATTGATTGATGGAATTAGAATTGTACCTTAAGTGTTAATCTTGGATCATAATTTATTTGATTATATAAAGTAATTAGAGAGAATAAGTTTTTGGATGGTAAGATTATATTTTATTTTGGTGGATATCTAGTACCTAACTTAAAACTGAACTTAGAACCAAACTAAGTGTAATTGGTAATATTACTTTGGGAATCCCACCTAAGGTTGACTTAATGGACTAGTCGTTGACTTTTGAGGTTATAGATCATCGTTTAGAGTTCTAACCCGAGTGTTATGGTTCCATTTCAGGTTCTCGTTAAGATTTTCAGTAATTTTGATTGACATAGATTAAACCTTGGTTCTTATGGATGAGATCATTGAGTCTGATAAGGTTGTAGCATATGAAATTTATTTGGAGTTGAGTGAAATAGACTTGGATGGATTGTTGTTAATCTTGGGAAAGAGAAATATCTTTTATAAACACAGGTTGGACTTACTGTGTCATTTTGAGGAATACTTTAATACAAATCTTTTGATGGAGTTTACTTCAAGCCTTCTGACCAACGAGATTGTGGCTTCGTTGAGTCATTAACCACATACTTGTTTCACCGTTATGAGTATAAATTTGATTGACTTGTAAGGAACCATAATCGAATGACGTGTTGGGAAAAACGTGTGCCACCTGTAAGCTTGAGTGTACTTAAGGTTTGATATATTATACTAATAACTTTTGTTCCCTTGTAATGTTATGAGCATAATCGTGGGATCATTTTGAAGACTTAGTGTCCGAGGTTTGTTAAATTGGTGGATCTTGTTTAGTGTTTCTTACTCGAGAAATTTGGATATACCTCGAGTACAACCTGGTGAGCTTTAAACAGTTTTAGAGCCTTGTTGGTTAATTAGTTTAATAGTGTTGTCGCAGTTTGTAGAATTTCGGTAGCATGATTTGATTCTGAGTCATTTGGTTGATTCTTATCCTATTGATTGAGTGATTGTATGAGCAAGTGTATCCTTGTATTTGGGGTTGTAGCTGTTGATAGTCTTAGCTTGGAAGTTATAGCAAGTGATAATTTTGGAGGTTGCAGACTGTGTAGGACAACCCAGTTTCCGGATATTAATGGACTTAGTATTATTTGGTGGAAATAGAACCCTTAGTTGTGGGAGTCGTACTAGACTCGAGAATCTTAAACTCCTTTATAATCTTTGAGAGTTTTGTTTAATTCTCGATTTCGTCATCACCTTCGCTTCTCTCGAATTCTACTCCTCCAAACTGTTGTTGGTATCCCTTCTACCCTTTATCAAGTTTGAAGATTTTTGTTTCGATTTAATCCTTAAATTTTTTAACCAAACTCCCCGTTTTGGAAAATATTTGACTAATATAAACTTTTGAGATAAATTTTTATGTTACAAATTTAAACTTTACAAACTTCGTTTTGCTTTGACGTTTTTGTTGAAGTTTATATTTAATTATTTTTAAAATATCTTAAAAACTTGTTTGAAATTAGATCGAAAGTATTTCAAATCTTTGTTTTTAAATGATCAAATTTTTTTGAATATTTTCATAACATACAAATATTGTCCGACAAAATTTTAACTTTTGAAAATAATTTCATAAATTCAAGCTTTCATTTTATTTTTGTTGGTGGACTTTTGGATCAGTTATTAGAAGCTTTGATGACTGGTTCGAGATTTTCCAATGCTAACTTGATTTCTCAAATTTGATTTTGTTTTGTCTTAAATCAAAATGTTGAAGAGTTTCTTAACCAAATTGAGTTAAGGTCGTTTTGAAAATGTTTAGGGTACCCTCCTTCCCACGAATTCGTTTTTAAATATAATTTAACGTCGTTATTTTATCAAATAACTTTACCTTACGTTTTTAGTATTTTGAAATATTTTACACTTTGGGTGGCATAACCCCATTAATCTTGAGAATTTTTGCATTTGATTTTATATCATGTTTAAAGTTTTAAATTTAAAAAAAAAAAAACGAGATTTTGATGTGAGTTAAGCATTCTAATTTTTTTAAAATAAAATAATTTTGTTTTCTCTTCTATTTTCGTGTTCCTGTAAGTTTCAGTGACGAATTTTTTTTTTTAGTGGGGAAGGTTGTAACACCCCTTATTTTTATAAATTAAATTTGTATTCTTATTTTTATTTCGTTTGCGATTTAACTCGTAACCATTTTAATTCTTCTCGGAATTACTTTTAATTCATCTTGAATTCCTAAAATCTTTATTTTAGCTCGAATTCCTATTTTCAACTCGAAACTCGTTAAAACATTTTATTATCTTCTTGAGAAATCATTTTATTAAACTTTCGTTGAATAATCATTATTTTGTTTTCGTGAAATCAATTTAATTCATTTTCGTTGGAAACTATTTATTCGTCGAGAAACTCAATTTCTTTACAAACAATTATTTAAACTTGAGATTGACTCACTTGATTTTTCGAGTCAACTAATTATTTTTATCAACTTAGAACCTAATCCAAATATTTAATGTTACGACAAAATAATATTTTAGCCCATCTCGAAGTTTGGGTCTAATTCTTTTCTTATGCGATTTTAACCCAATTTATTTGTAAGCCAATTATTTATTTTTACTAATGATTTCGATCACACCGTAAATTATTTCCTGACCCAAATCGAGTCTGTTACCTCGTCACTAACTAGATGAGTCACTAAGATATTTTATTTATATTGATCACATGTTTTATTTATTTATTCAGTCATTCATTCATCCTAATTCTATTCAACAACTCCAATTTTGGTTGTTTTACGTTACTTCTCCAACTCTTTCTTTTTATACTCCCTCTCCAATTCTATTAGTTCTATCACTTTACGTAAAACTCATCCTCCTCCAATTCCGTTTAATTACGTTATTGCTGAAGGAGTTATGTCCACTGTCCTACGGATTAACCCGCTTAAGTCTATGTATCCGATATGCCTTGCTAGAGGTCGATGTCGGATTGACATGTAAATGAGTTAGGTGTCTGGTAGTCTTAAGTGGGCCCATTGGGTCACACACAATGTGTACGGAATATTATTAATATAACGGTATATTAAATATATCGGGTCAGTAGTAATAAGGACCCATCTGCGTTGTCGGGTTATGGTAATTAGAGTTATACTAATAATCTAATTATGGTAATTAGAGTTATAGTAATAACCTAATTCTACCTTCTCATCTCCTATATAAGGAGGTTCATATGATGAACCGACATATGGAATAAAGAGTATTGACTCATAGTATATTCGTCTTATAAAGAGTTATAAGAGAGATATAGAGAGAAGTTGTGAGACGGTCTCACAAACCCTTATACTAGCATATACGTCGCAGTTCCGTACCCGTGTGGATACCAAAGGAGGCATCACGTTTGGGGTGCTTTATTCTGTCCGTGGAGATTATTTATTCTGTCCGTGGAGATTATATATATTTCTGGGTTTATTATACTTCTTATTAATACGCTGTTCCGCTGCAAATAAGGTATAACTGTTATCCCTCTACTTTTGTCTTTTCGGTTAATACTCGTAACAGGTCCTTGGGTTTAAGGGTTGTAACCCTACAGTGGTATCAGAGCCTCTGTTATGTAGTATTAATCTAATTGATGTGAATCTATGGCTCATAATTGGTTATGAGAGATTCTACTCGCATATTAATTTGATTATATTTGTCGACGTAGGAGAATTGTTCTCGCTGTTTTTCACGGATTAGGCACAATTTTATTTTTTCTTTCCTTTGTACGTGAGATATAAAATTGTCCTTATGTTGCCTTATTGCTCCACTGCCCCATGATTGTTTTGATTTGATGTTTTGTCATTGATAAGCATGATTATTGCACACTCCCTTTGTACCTGATTGTTTGATAATTTTATGTACAACGGTAATTATAAGATAATTATGACATAAAAAGAGTTTGTTTCATATCAAAAGATAATTTGTAAACGTTTTAGGGTATTTTAATTTGTGAAATTGATTCTTAAATTAATTTAAGATCTAATATTGATTATGATTTAATTTAATTTTTCCCTAAATTGATCCACTATAATCTCAATTTTCTTTGTTGACGATGAGACTAATTAGATTAGTCAAGATTCGATTGAAATTGAAAAACGTAAAATTACTAGAATTTATCGTTGACGATGAGACCTAATAAGATTAGGACAAGACTCGTTTTAATTATGGTGGAGACGGAACGAAAAGAGACCAACCCGGTTGGCACGAGTATGACTCGGTGGGCACGAGTGTGACTCGGTCGGCACGGGTATGTCCCGGTTGGAACGGGATGACCCGGGCGGCAAAGGTTTGACCAAAACGACACAATATTTACTCCGACGACATGGTGTCGGGTCGAGCGACGCTTTTAAGAAAAGTCAGTTTTCTTGCGTTTGTGTGTTGATTATGAATCCAAATGGATTATACTTTTATTTTCCCGAATCTATGAAAAATTAGTTTTCTATATCGGTTAAATAATATTATGCATTTTAATTATCATATTATCATAAATAGATCGGAAAAAGAGTTTCTCGAGTCTTATTTGATTTTGATGAAATGTTCATCTATATGACAATTATAAGATGCAGATCGATTGTGAATCGAGTTTTGTATATCCGTTCAAATTTTTCGGGTGGGAAATTGTTCCTGGTAGTTGGAAAAATGAAAGATATTGGTGAAATTGTTCAAACCAACTAGCAATTATGAATTGTAATTGATCTGAGGTTGAATCATATTTTTTTATCTGTTCTTTCAATGCAAAAATAACTGCAAAGGACTAAAAGAAATACTGTTTGTCAAAAAAAGATCGATTTACTTTTGTTCTAAGTTCCTATCCAGAAATAATAAATTGAGTTCGTATAGGCATTTTAGATGCCGCTAATGAGATAGCCCTTCGGGCTATATTTTCTGCTACCCCGCTTATTTCATAAAGTATTCGGCCCGGTTTGACAACAGCTACCCAATATTCGGGAGCTCCTTTTCCCGAACTCATACGGGTTTCCGCAGGTCTTACTGTAACCGGTTTGTCTGGAAAAATACGTACACATATTTTCCCCCCGCGGCGTGCATTTCGTGTCATTGCTCGCCGACCCGCTTCGATTTGTCTAGATGTGATCCAAGAGGGTTCAAGTGCATGAAGAGCATATCTCCCAAAACAAATGAATCAAAAATATGGGATCTCTTAACTTGTTTTATACACAAATCACTAGTAACAATTGAATTATTATGTCATATGATGCTTGATTTTTATTGTTTGAGACTTGTGACTTGTGTGCTTAGGTTGCCTTGTAATTTGACCTAACAACATGGTTAGGACCCATATTACATTTAATCCCTCGCACAAATATTAAGTATTGCCTTTCCAGAAATGACCACTACAACAATTTCATACCATTGGTTGAAGTGACTGCCTAAGCGGTGCTTTGCCGATGTGTGTGGACTGAGTAGGTGGGTAACGGTTACCCACAGGTTCAGTCTGGTTTGCTTAACATTGCTATCAAGTCGGATTTGGGCTTTGAGGCAAATAGTTGGTGTCATATGATGACTAATTCCGACGAACCAAGAATTACATATTGATGTAATTGACAATGTTGTTGTTTACCTTTACTTTTGGAGCTTGAGCAGTGAGCCCAAGTTCACTTGAGCGACAAAAGGTTTAGGATTTTGGAATATGATGCGAATTTGAGGGTAGTTTTCATGATTTTATCTTAAAATTGTTTATGATTATTAATATTAATTATTGTTTTACTTTGCATATAATTGTAGTTGTAATTTAGTTACCGTTATCACATTTATTAAAGATGAGTTTGAATAGTTCAACCTCGTCGATTGGTATTTTGAGAATCGTTCTCAAAATTAGAGATATGGATTTTGTCCTTGTGAAGGATAATTTCGACAAATTATAACCAATGCTAATGTACAATATGGACTGTATAATTAGAGTCATGAAGATGACTATAAGTACCAAAATCAATTGTTTCAATAAAAGGGCACAGTTCCCATTAAGTGAGAAAATATTGAAGATGATCTAATTAATCCATATGTCATACGATGACGTGATTATATTGATAATCAGGAAATTTTGGATGCTTCTTTCTAAAGAATTAGGAACTGAAAACGTTTCAATTAGTTCTAAGTTTAGGTCACTTTATTATGTATAAACATGTGACTTAATAAAGTTTCTCACCTTGTAGCATGAGATGTTAAAAGACGATTGAACATTTTATCAAGAAGGCAAATAATACTAATGTTCTATGAGTTCATTAAGAAAATTGCTTGAGATGAGGATTAATGAATCTAAGACGTTGGTTAAAGTAAGGGAAGGACAATCGTTGTCATACCCAAACTTGTTGCCAAATTTAGATTAGGTACGATTTTATTAGTCATTAATGTAATGACAAATATAAGACATTGGTAGATAGTTTCTAGAAGTGTCTAGAAAATCTGCAAATCAATTGAAGTATGACTTCTGGTGTGTATGTTACTAGAGTAATTGTTACTTTCATTCTACTGTTTTGGTATAAGATACCAAATGCAACTATTACATTGTGGATGTGATGGCTTAAAGAGGGTAGAATAATGGTATATAAGTGAAGTGTTTTGTGATTGAAATGGACAAGTGTTGTTGTTTCATATACAAAAGGAAAATCACTTAATTTTACCATAAAGCTGAATACTGGAATTGAATAATTGTTATTCTTGTACTAGTCATAAGCAAGAATATTTATTCTGTTTCATGTATGGGCATGAAAAGTTTTGATAAAAGTAGAACAATTGTTGCTCTATACTTTGCAAGAATATGAGGTATAGTAAGGCTAACATGATTGTTGAGCCCTACATTCTTAGTAGTGAATGCTTTTATTTGTAGCATAACAATCAAAAGGTTTTGTCCCTCGACACGAGTTTTACCTATTATGGCATTGTCCTTAATCTATGAGACAAGAAACATAAGAATAAGTTTCATAATGATGAAATTATAAACCTTATTGATAAGGATCAACTGAGGTAAATGGATCTTGTTTATATGGATAAATGACATTACAAGTGACTTCTATTAATTGTAGTGGGAGAGTACTTAGACTTGTTAAATCACACATATACAAATACGTGTGGGTTTAACTAGTGATGTTGCAAAAATGGGTAACACGTATTGTTTTGTTCATTTGATGAAATTTGAAACTGAATGCTTTGAATTGTTCAAGAAATTAAGATGAAAGTACAAGATCAACTTGATAAGTTGATACGAGTCGTTCGATATGATTGAAACAGGGAGGAATTGAACTAAAAGATTGCGATCATCTTAGAAGTAATGAAAAGTGTTTCAAACTACATCGAACCATATTTGATATGATTTGATCTATGATGAGTCATGCAGATTTTATTGACGCTTTAGAAAGTTATGCACTATAAAAGTCTTTGTACAATGTTGATGAGATTGTCCATGAAAGTCAAAGAATAGACACCATATGAGATATGGATTGAAAATGTTCTTAAAAGTCTTTTCTTAATTATCAAGTCAAGTTTAAAGAAAACTGTTTTCTAGAACTTAGACTCAATTATGGCATGTGTTTTATTAGGGATATTATGTTAATTCTACAAACCATCCAAAGAACAAAACTGTTTTGTTGCATGGAGTGATATGTTTCTCTTAAAAATATGTGATTTCTAATAGAAACAATGGGAGTAGAATTGACCTTGAATTGTTCAAGATTAACAAGAATTCTCTACAACGGTTGAAGAGGATAATATTGATGCATCTATGAAATGTCAGGATCATCTTACCTGTAAAATATTACCCTACATAGGTTTGACCTATGATGAAACAATAATGGGCAAAGACTCCAAAATTCACATAAAATCTAATAGATTCTATATACCATAACTACCAAGTATAGACTTTGGTTAAATGGATCTTATAGTGAAGAACCGTCTTCAATATAAAGACGATATAGGTTGATATAAGAGTATCTTTGAAGCATAGTTGGTAGTTAATAAACCAGGCACACGGGTGTATGTTAAGAACATGCATTAGACAGACCCGCCGAAAAGAATTTTACTAAGATTTCGCTTAGTGTCAGTAAAGTTCTTTGCAAGTTATGAACTTGTACGGTCTTTAGACCTGAGTCTTTGACTATTCTGTACATGTGATGTGTATGCTTTGATACTATTCCTCGTCAGCTGTGAAAGGGGGCTATGGATGGTTATAGGGCATGCATGGATCATGTGATAGGATGTGGTTAGACAAGAGGGGATTTGCTCTTCCTTTATTAAAAGGAATTTATTGTTTCTTGGCCATTCGAAGAGTGTGACTTGTGCAAATGCGTGGCCGCGCTCAGATAGGATGATTGTCATCTATCTGCTCTTTTAACAAGTCAACTCAAAGATTCGAGTAAAAGATTGAGATATGTTAGGATGACACTTCTTCTTACCTCATTCTCAGTTGGAGACAATAGTAGCAAAGAGACTTAACATCGTTCTCGGGAGGACATGTACAAGTGGGAGACTGAAGGAGTTATGTCCACTGTCCTACGGATTAACCCGCTTAAGACTATGTATCCGATATGCCTTGCTAGAGGTCGATGTCGGATTGACATGTAAATGAGTTACGTGTCTGGTAGTCTTAAGTGGGCCCATTGGGTCACACACAATGTGTACGGGATATTATTAATGTAACGGTATATTAAATATATCGGGTCAGTAGTAATAAGGACCCAACTACGTTGTCGGGTTATGGTAATTAGAGTTATACTAATAATCTAATTATGGTAATTAGAGTTATAGTAATAACCTAATTCTACCTTCTCATCTCCTATATAAGGAGGTTCATATGATGAACCAACATATGGAATAAAGAGTATTGACTCATAGTATATTCGTCTTATAAAGAGTTATAAGAGAGATATAGAGAGAAGTTGTGAGACAGTCTCACAAACCCTTATACTAGCATATACGTCGCAGTTCCGTACCCGTGTGGATACCAAAGGAGGCATCACGTTTGGGGTGCTTTATTCTGTCCGTGGAGATTATTTATTCTGTCCGTGGAGATTATATATATTTCTGGGTTTATTATACTTCTTATTAATACGCTGTTCCGCTGCAAATAAGGTATAACTGTTATCCCTCTACTTTTGTCTTTTCGGTTAATACTCGTAACAGGTCCTTGGGTTTAAGGGTTGTAACCCTACAATTGCTGCCCAGTCTGTTACGTATCTCTTCTCCTTCGTTCATTCCAATCTCGAGGGTAATTTAATTACTCCTATTCTCCATCTTGTTTTTCTCTTTCTATTCACTTATTATGTGGTTTTAATACCATATGTTTATTTATTTCGTAGGCTATCGTGCTAGATCCGACGAAGGCGGTTTTTTTATTAATTTGTATTTCGATGAAGGTAACACATGATGGCATGACTCGGTATTGCATGATATATATGTTGTAGTTGCTTGTAGTATCGTTTTAAAATCGAATTCTTATACTAGTAAACGTGTTTGAACTATATTATGTTTATATGTTTCGAATCTTCTAAAATTATTGTAAGGCCGAGACTAAAACGTATAAATAAGAATTAATTTCTTAATTTTCGTGATTTTTAATATGAATTATCAAATTGAAAGTTTTATTGTTTTTAGTAAAGTTACAACATGTTTTCGAATCTGTTACTACTTTTGTACGTTTTTTTACTCCTGTTTACAGATCTTATTTTCAAAACGTTTTAAAAGAGACTACTATTTATTTTAAGTCTCTTATACGTCTGTTAAATTTCGTAAATTAATTCTAAGTAGTTTCGTCACAACAAATCGTTTATGAAACTGTGACGGATTAGTTCCCAAATCTGTTAGTTGTTGTAAAACCTAATTTAAAACCTATGATAAACTTTGAATTTAATTTTGGTAATTTACGTACATTAGCTTTAAAGAGTCTAGTTAATTTTTCTAATTGGATTTGTTTTAAAATAAAATTTTAAACGTGTTTTATTAAAGAAATACTATCGGGTGTCGGATTCTGACAGTTTATAAAACTACGAATAAAAACCCTGTTAAGTTAGGAATTTCGATTTTCTTCAGAAACAAAAGTTCTATTTAATCTTTTATATTTTTCAACCTCACTAATATTATATCGTTTTGATTTTTAATGATTTAATTATGAATTTTATAGAAAGACAGTGCAAATCTGAAAAATCTGTAAATTTGTAATTTATTGCTTTTAATTACTTAAACTCCAACCTTTTGAGAAATAATTATGATTTTTACTTTCTTTGACTTTTAATCATTAATTATACATTTATCTAATAAATATAATGTTTATGTCTCAAGGCCTAATATTAAATATCTTATATAACTCATATGTTAAACGATTTCTAATTATAATAACACCTATTTTGGAAAGTTACTAATTGAAGAAAGTTTCTATCTTTAGAAGGTTACTATTTTTGGAATATTTAAGATATCTTCGGATAAAATATTTATTGGTTGAATATGGAATAATGTTAGAAATGAGAATGTACAGTATATAAGTCTAGAATATGTTTTTTTGTTGTAATCAACTATATGGTCAGTGTATTTGCGTCAGGGATAGATTGATTGTCGAACTAGGTATCGTTTATGCTTAGGAGTCATGCGCATGTACTTAGGCTAGGACCTCGCTGAACGCAGTCCTATTATAGTTTGAGTTGTCTGGTAAGAGGGCTTAGGAGTCGCTTCGTGGGCACTGAGTTCCTTAACCAGTGAGGCTTAGGGGTCGCTTCGTGGGCACTAAGTTACACTTCGGTGTTGTTTTGACATATCTCTAGTAGTAAAAGCTGTACTTATCATCGGTTTTATATTCCATTATTCGTGTTGACGCCGTCAGGCTGCTGAAATGTTTTCAGGCTTTGAATCTATTTTGATATATAATGTTTTGAGTTTTAATCTATTTTCGTATATTATGCTTCTATTGCTTATATATTATGTAATATGGCTGGGAGAACTGTCTGAGTTGCTCCCCACTGAATTGTGGCTGTTATGTTTATAACATGACAGGTATTCTGTGTTCTGGGGTTTGGTGTGCGCTAGCGAGTGACATGGATCCTACTCTGCTTCATTCACTACTACAAAACAACAAATAGACAACTGGTTTTTTGCAATAGACAACTGACTTACAACAGTTGAGTAGTTTGGAGTTGTATATTACTC
The DNA here is from genome assembly GCA_958450325.1 of Agrostemma githago. NCBI lineage: Eukaryota > Viridiplantae > Streptophyta > Magnoliopsida > Caryophyllales > Caryophyllaceae > Agrostemma > Agrostemma githago. Next base: position 41,187,431 of record OY288259.1, on the reverse strand, counting down.
TGAACATAGACATCTGTTTTAAAACAGTTGTCTATTGGTTAATAAACAACTGTTTTAGTAAAACAACAGTTGTCTATTACGTATATAGGCAACTGTTTTCCTAAAATAACAGTTGTCTATTACGTATATAGGCAACTGTTTTCCTAAAACAACAGTTGTCTATTACGTATATAGACAACTGTTTTTCTAAAACAACAGTTGTCTATTACGTATACAAACAACTGTTTTTAACATACGTACATATAGATATGTGCTTATATACATATTCATATTTTTTGTTTTTTAGTAATTCTGAAATACGTACATTTAACAAACCATAAAAAAGGAATACCATAGCGAATAATTGAACAAAAGAAGTTACATTTGTATAAAATCCAACATCCAAAATCTAAAAGATACATATAATCATTATCCAACATTCAAAATCCAAAAGATACACATAAAATCATTATCCAATGTCCAAAAGTACCTAAAACCATAATCCAACTAATTATTAAGAAAATAATCCGCCCATAATCCACGAAACTCGTCAATATCTTCTTGAGAATATGGCATCATATCGTTGAAATGCTACAAAATCAATAATATAAATGAATTAATTATTTTGTTTCAAATATGTGCATAAAACAAATGATTGAAACAAGAGAAAGTGTGAAAACCCAAGTCTTACCTCATTGACGGTTCTCTTCAAATCAGAACGAGTGATAATTTCAATTATATATCTCATCACGTAATAACCGCACTCTATTTTCCGAGCATGAGGAGCCGACTACATTGCAACAAGTATAACAAAGTGTAAGAGTCGTACAAATGACAAAATACAAGATACAACATACACATACATACATACAGCATGAGGGAATTCAGGATATAACAAAGTGTAATTCAACACATTCAATTCCTTGAAGAAGAGAGGAAATTCAGGATGAGGAGGCATACATACAACAACAGAAATAATGGAAGACCCCAAGAAGGAATTGAAGAAGAGAGGGAACACACACATGATTTCTTTATTTATTCAATCAAATGAAGAGTGAAGGGAAAGAAAGAGATTCTCGGTTTAAAACAAAAAACAAAAACAAAAACAGCAACAACAACATAATAAAGAGAAAGAGATTGCATTAATATGAACAACAATGGAACAAAAACAAATCAGGATCTTGAAAATTTTGGGGACAGGTGGCTTTGGTGATGTGACCTACTAAAATGGATAGAATAAAAATGGGAAGAACAATAAAAAAAGTCCTAAAAAAGAAAATGGGTAGAACATTGATAAATGGAGGGAGTATATTACTACAAACAATTCTGTCTACAAAAAAAAACATTTCTATTAATAGAAGGAGAGAAAAAAAATGGCTAAGGCATTACACTTTCTGTTTCTGCTTTTTACTGTAGTCGTTCTTGTGTCTGCTCGTGACTTCACCGATCAACAATCTCGTAATTTTCTTAGTCCTATCGTATCTCTTAATTAATTAAATTCATGGATCCATATACAATATACTTGTATACGTATCTTAAATATACTATTATTCCGTGTGTATGTAAGTACGTACGTATGTGTGTGTGTACACATATATATTCAATGTTCTTGTCTTTTGAATAAAAGTATACATACAAGAAATTACACAGATATAGTATTCCTTCACTACCACGTACTATCAATCATGTGATTAAAAATGTGGAATTAATGGGTGAAACCAAATATGACATTCAGCCTCCAAGAAAGCACATATAGTATTTCCTACCCAATGATTTTTACTTTAGAAGATGACCGCTTCAGAAATTCTCATGTAAGACTCTCTGATCATGAGTCCTTCATTTATTCAGATTTATTTCAAAAGCATTTGGGCTGTTTTCAAAAACTAAGCATGTCGAACGAACACAAACTTACAATGCAGCTGCGTCTGAACGAGACTCGATCAGATTCTAATAAATAATGAGGAGATAGTATTAATGAAGAAGAGTTAGTTACCTGGGTGAAGTGGAAATCCCAGGCATGATCCCAAAGATCCTCCTTCATAACACGAACCTAAACACACACACACGGGAAACATCTTAGCAGCTTGTGTACTGTTTTAATGTTTCTTCACTTCCAGGCCACGCCAAGGCAAGTTAGTTGCTTCTGGCAACTGGCGTGGCGTGGAAGTGAAGAAACATTAAACAGAAGGCGGTAAGATGAGGAATAAACTCACGCGCTTACTATCGATGAGTGCACGGGAATAAGAAGCTAACTTAGAGAGTCCAGGGAGTACCTAATCATAATCTTGTTATTAATAATAATAACAAGGGTTCGTAATTAATTATATATTTTTTTATTGTTCATCAAAACAAAGTTCTATTTTGGGTAAGGCCGGCCGACGACCGAGTTGAGCTCAAGCCCACTCGCGATTGACTCATCAATAAAAAAACTTCATAATTCATACATATGCCAAGTGGTTCCCTTTATACTAAAGGAGATAGTTTACCATATTTTTTAATTGCCTAGAAATAGAATGTTAAGTATATCAACTATAATTGTAACTAGTGGAATTATATATATATACATATATATATATATATATATATATATATATATATAGGATCCTTTGAGGCAGCTCAACTCGCCGCACCCATTGAGGCACAATCTCAACCATTAGATTAAAATCAAATTAAAGGCTAAGATTAAAACAAAAACTCATGCATAAAACAAATTTCCCCAATTTTTTTTCCCGGGGAAAAAAATCGATATTTTTCGGAAATTATTTTTTTTTTCCGGAAAAAAAAATTTCGGAATACTTTTTCCAAAAAAAAAAAAAAAAAAAAAATCCGAAAATTTTTTTCCAGAAAAAAAAATGTTTCCGAAAAAAAAATCCGAATTTAAAATAAAATTGGTGTATATAAAAACAATTTCAGTGTACATAATAACTGTTTTAAGGTATATAACAATTCTATTATATCAAATAATTAAGTACATATGCCAATTATTTCAGTGTATATATGTTGATTAATTGGTGTACATATTAACTATTTGAGTGTATATAACAATAACTAATTTACTGTATATATATTTAGTTCTTAAGTGTATATATATATGTAGTGAGTTTAATAGCGTATATAATGAGTTTTTTTAGTGTATATAACAGTTATTTTGATGTATGTTCCATTGTTGATTAACTGATGTACATATTAATTATTTGGGTGTATATAATAATTATTTTATTGTATATATTGAGTTCTTAAGTGTATATATGCAGTGAGTTTAATAGCGTATATAATGAGTTTTTTTAGTGTATATAACCGTTATTTTGATGTATGTTCCATTGTTGATTAATTGGTGTACATAATAACTATTTGAGTGTATATAACATTTTTTTATTTAAGTGTATATAACATTTTTTTTACTGTATATATTGAGTTTTTAAGTGTGTGTATATATAGTGAGTTTAATAACGTATATAATGAATTTTTTTAGTGTATATATAACACTTATTTGGATGTATGTCCCATCTTAATCTAATGGTCTAGATTGTGCCTCAATGGGTGTAAGGAGTTACCCTGCCTCACCGGAACCCACCTCTATATATATATATATATATATATATATATATATATAATTAAAACGGTTTTACTGACCACACGTTAATATGCTAATTAAGGAATAATCATCATTATGTTGTCTAAGTATGGTAATTAAGAGTTGATATTTTAACTTATCGTGATACTATCATTTCAATTTCTTACTTAATTAGCATATTAACGTACGTGTGTCCAGTAGACACACGTTATAAAAACGGTTTTAGTAATAATAAAGCAGTGAATGATTGACTTTTATTATAATCCTACTACATGGTAATATTGATTAACAAATCAACCGACATCAGATCAAACACCAACATCTTCCACAACAAATAAGGATGTTGTTCATATTTTGTAATATGAACAACAATGCAACAAACAATTTCAGCATAACTAACAAGATTGGCTCAGGTGGCTTTGGTGATGTTTATTATGCAGAACTGAGGGGACAAGTTTGTATACTATCACAGTTGCTCAATGCTTATTCTCTAAAATGTTATCGATCAAACTCTTACTATAGAAACTAGCTTTTATTTACGGTAAAAGTATAGTGTAGTGTTGTCTGAAAATAACATGCTCAGTAGTCAATATATTTTTAGTCGTCTGTTTCCTAAATTCTTTGCATGTTTCTCTAATTTTACGCTAATAGAAGGCAGCTATTAAAAAGATGGACCTGAAGTCATCAAAAGAATTTCTCGCAGAGTTGAAGGTCTTAATTCATGTCCATCACTTAAACCTGGTTAGATTCTTGTTTTCCTTATTTGTGTGTCCTTACAGCACCTCAACAAATTATTGATCATTCATACTATATCGTGATCTAAAGATCATATATTTATGTCAGTTTCCTAAAGATCATATCTGAATTTGTTTCATCAACTACAGGTGTGCTTGATTGGATATCTGAATTTGTTTCACCAATATTAACATAAAAGCCCAAAGTTCCGATTTTACCTATAAAACAATGCTACTGAAAATTCAACAACAACAACAACAAAGGATGCTCAAAATATCGAAATAGCTAATGAAAATGCAAACAGAAAAAAGATGTATTGAAAACATGAATCATTATCAGAAATGTAAATATGATGGAGTAAATCATTGCGAAACAAATCGAACAACATCAGCAATAACAGTACCACAAGATTCACTACCAAAAACCCTACAAATCAATCGAATACTATATAACACAAATCAAAAATCAAATCCACATGATCAAATCAATGATCAATTGAGTAAAGAGCAAGCAAAATTGAATGCACAACATTGTGAAAGAGGACTGATTAAAGTCGCGAAACAAATCAAACCTCAGTAATAACAGTAACACAAAATTCACCATCGAAAAACCTAAAAATCAATCGAATTCAATACAACACCCAAATCGAAAATCAAATCAACATGGAGTAATAAGAGTGAGTACCAGAGAAGAGGCAGAATAGGGTTAGTAATTTCTTCTACTGTTAATAGAGAACAGCGACAACAGCGACAAGTAGAGAAGAAGAAGGAACGACAACGAAGAGCGAAGAACAGCTAGCGATGAATAGGCTTCGAAGTTAATTACAGAAGAAGGAAGAGAAGAAGGGCGACGAAGAGCGAAGAAGGGAACGTTAGCTTCATGATGTTGCGTTAGAATTGGGGATCTGGAAAAAATTAGGGTTAGAGGAATAATTGGGGATCTGGTTGAGCGGGAGTAAGTTGAGCGGGAGTGCAGTAATTTTGGGTGGATCGATAAATGCATTTCAAGATCGAGACAGCTCGTCAATAGACGATTTGAACTTGACTCGATACAATTTTGGGTCGATAAATTAATGAATTAAGTCGAGTAATTATTGGGTCGATAAGTACGATAATTAAGTCGAGTAATTATGTGTCATAAACTAATAATGATACGAGACAGCTCGTGAATGATTTGAACTTGACTCGATTAAATTTTGGGTCGATAATTTAATGACGAGTCGAGTTATTGTTGGTCGATAAGTACGATAACTTAATGAGGAATTTAGGATCATGGTGATCACATATGACTTATTATTAATCAGTGATAATTAAATCAATTTTTAATCCCTACGAATATTAAACACCGTAATTTAGTCTATAATTAATCTTCGACTAAACTCCTTGATTAATGCTAATTACAGTAATTAATTAAATTAATCAAACAATTTAGAAATTTTGCAGCAACAACATAGCTCCTCTGTCGTTCTTCGTCCAATCCGAGAAATTCTAACGCTCGCAATCCACTATCGGCCAACGTTACTACAAATAAAACAAAACAAACAAAAACCGTAAAATATCAAATGAAATGGAAAAAACTCAACATCAAATGAAATTACAATTAAATGTAAAGAGTCAAATGAAACGGAGGAACGAAATGACGGAAATCGGAAGGTACCTTTACAGGAAGTAGTTTTCAGTAATCGTGCAATGACTTTACGATCAATGAGATTATCATCAATGAGTAAATATTCGAGTTTGGTGGTCGGTTAAATGGGTTGAGAAAGTGATATGGGTTGGGTAGTAACAACCAATTTTTAGTGGTCCTAAAAATTAGAATAGACAACTGAGATGAATTAAAACAGTTGTATAATATATAGACAACTGTTTTTATAAAACTCAGTTGTCTATTATTAGATAAAGACAACTGTTTCTCAAACAAAACAGTTGTCTATATATTATACATCAGTTGTTAAGAATATCTGATGTCTATTAGGAGTTGTCTATTTGATGTTTTGTAGTAGTGATTATGTTTGTTTATAGATTGTTAAATCCATTTGAAGGATTTTTATTTTTAGACCTTTCGTAAAAAATGGTATTGTATTGACTGACCGTTCTTTTTGTAAAATATAGAACATCAGTGTGTATTAATCCCAAATCTACAGTGTTTCCGCCACTGTATTGCGTTAGAATTTCTAGGAGATTACACCTCTAGTGCTTACTAACTCCACCGTTCACCCCTATCCATTCCATTTGTCATCCCGTTGTAGGCATTTTAGTGGACTAGAAGGACCTTGGTAAATTTTCAATGTTTTTATTATTTGATTGTCATCCTATTAGAACTTTGTCCATGTCAACTTGAGTAACTAGCTTGGTGGTGTTCCCACTTGTCTCGAACTTGGAACCGGTGGTTTCCTCGCCTTTTCGATGAGGGATTCGGCATTTTATTTTCTTTCTTGGATGCAACTATCTCTTCGTGTGTGTCTCTCTTGTTTTATGTTCTTGTGTGTATTTAGTTGCATCGCAATTTTAAGCAAGACCCGACTCGCGTTGCATGGAGGTACTCGACCTCATGGGCATCTCGATGTGAGTTTAAGGGACGGAGTAGGCCCATTAATTGCCTCGTATCGGCTTAGGGTAACCTAGCCTAGTAGTAGTATTAGTTAGTTTCTTTTTGGGTCTTTGCTCGAGGACGAACAACAGTTTAGTGTGGGAGAATTGATGTGCGTCAAATTTGGACCCTTTTTCCACCCATCTAAGCTCGTTTTCCTATCGCTTTCGCGAGATTTATGTGCAATTATCGCCTTGTCTGAGTCTTTCTTACTTTAGCGTGTTCCGTGTGCGTTTTATGTGTTTTTGGGTAGTTTTTCTATTCATTTTGATAGGAATCTTTCCGAGAGTATATCCGAGCTTATACGAGCACATGGGAGTGGAACACCGTTCGAGAGTTTGTCGCCGAGCCGAGAAAACTGAGCCAAAAGAAGTGAAACTCAAGGAGAAGAAAGAGAAAATCCATCGGGTGAAGTTTCACCCGATGAGATTTCGTCGGGTGAAGTTTCACCCGACGAGATTCCTGCAACTCTGAAGGTCTTTGGGAAGAAAATTTGGTTGGGTGAAATGATTGGGCGAAACTTTTACCCATCGGGCGAAGTTTCACCCGACGGTAATGACACCCCGAATTCTGCACTGTGGAAGAAAACTGATCGAGCGAAACCATTGGTGAAGTTTCACCCGACGGAAAAGCTACGAGAACTCCATAAAAACGCAAGACAAAGTTTCACCTTATGAAGACCTGAAGGGTGAAGTTTCACTAAGCCAGCAAAATTCAGATTTGGGCTTTGTCCTGATGACCCACTAAGGCCTTGTATATATAGTTAACCCTAGATTTCTTTCAAAGATAGGAGAGAAACATCATCAAAGTAGATCCCCAATTTCTTAGGAGTAGCCTCCATTAGAAAACTCCATTAGATCTAGAAAGCTCTCTCTTTAGATTAGATTATTTACTCTACATTTTGGAATCAAACAATGACATTAGTCTAGATTTAGATTTTATTGAAGATTAAAGGGTTTGCAAGGATTTGGTGACAAGATTCTTGTATTTCTTTTTCAAGCTTCATTATTTATGTCAATCTTCATCTTCTCCCTTTGAGTTTTTCTCTATAGTTGGTTCTTTCATTCCTTCTCTCTCCTCCTTAATTAGTTTTCTCTTTAATTTCTCCTTACTCTATTGTTTGCAATTGTTTTCTTTATGTTTATGTTATCTAAATTTCCAATATTGCATTAGATTCAATTCCTTGTCATTTCTAGTATGGATTTTTCTAGTTTATCTTCCTTGTTTATTTCTCTTGTTAACTTCATTATGAATGTTGAGTAGATTTTAGTTAGGGGGTTAGGGGAGGATGAACATGGGCTTCATGTTCCCAGGGTTTAAGGAAATTGTTGCATTTGAGGTGATTTATCTTGTTTGAGATTGTCATGTTTGTGTTGACTTTGCCTGATCAATTCAGTTAGCATTGACTCACCCTTATCAGTATGGGGAAACCCGAGGTTTGGGTAATCTCATCTTGAGACCATAGCTTTCTCGCCGCGAAAGCGGGTTTTAGTTAAGTTGGGTAAGGAAACCGAGAGTTGGCTCCCCCTTTATCGACCTTGTGACAAAATCCGTGACTCCCGGATCTTTGTACCTAGTTTTGACTTCCCGACTCCCCCTAACGCCTCTCCGTTCATTGTTTCTCACTTTAGTTAATTTTAGTTCCACCATCTTAGTTTAGTTTTATCACCTCGACCACCCCCCTTCTTTGACCCCAAGCGTAGTTAATCCTAGGCTTAACCATTTACATTCTCCGTCCCTGAGGTTCGACTCCGACTTACCACTACTATATGGTAGTTAGTCGAAATTATAGATATTGTTTGCATGTGGGTTAGCGAAGACCCCCATCAAACACGAGATAGCTATATACAAGGGCATAGATCTATCTCAGAGGATGAGTTGGATTATCGTCAAACGCTACACACTCGAGACAACAATCAAGCACCACTCACATCCGAGTCCCGCCTCGGAGTTGCATAATCAAACCGCCAATTTTACTCAGGCACCTGGTTTGTCGGGTAGGCCGATCACCATAGGTAACCACCATCTTCCCCAGTAAAGTACCGGGCACCATCTCCGTTGTTGTCCCAGTCGGCTCCGTCGGCCACCATGCGCGCCGTCTTAGTAGGCCTTGCTCGATCATCTTGGTTTGTAGTTATGATTCGGGCTCGTCATTGCTCCGGCCACCCCGTTGATCTCCATCCATCTTGGATCGGTCGTTAACGATAGATAGGAGATCAAACAATATTTATAAGACTCGCAAATAACACAAAAACAAATAAATGAAGTCGTGATAAGTCGAGGTTGGTCCACAGGGATGACGGTGAGATAATTGAGAAAAAGCGAATGCGTTTGGGGTTTTGATGGGGGGTTTTGAATCGAGTCGATACTAATGATGCGATAAATGACAAATATTAATCAAATAAGGAAAAGGTGTCAGGGGGAGTCGGGAATCGGAAATCGGGTTTTATGGGGTCGGTTACAAAGTCGATAAAGGGGGAATGCCACCTTTCGATTTCTTCACCCAACTGATCTAGATCCCGCTTTCGTGGCGGAAAAGGGTAAGTATCAAGTCAGCGTAACTCCTACCCTGAGTTTCCCCATATTGATAGAAGTGAGTCAAGGTCGATCTAGTTGGGTTGCACAAACTTCAAGGCCCAAATCCAATTCCTCTTCATTTAGCTAGACCTTCACCCTTTGCATCTTCATGGGACGAAATTTTGCCCCGCGGCTTGACATAATAATCCCACCGGGTGAAATTTCACCCGGTGAGATTTTCTTCGGTTTTTTTTGCGTTTTCGGCCCGGTTTCTCCATCGGGCGAAATTTCACCCGGTGAGCGAAATTTCGCCCGGTCGGGAGTGCCGTGAAAATCTTCGGGGGTGGAAAAATGTCGTCGGGCGAAACTTCGCCCGGTGGTGACTCACCGGGCGAAACTTCACCCGGTGGTCTTCCGACTCTTTTCCGGTCTTTTTCTTCGTCGATCAATTGGATTACTTGAACTTTCAGTTGTGTGCTTTGCTTTTTTGGACCGTGTCTCTCTTTTGTGCTTATAGAAGCTCGAATACGTTTTCGGTCGAAAATCCTATCAAAATAGACAGAAAACTATCAAAAACACGTAAAATGCAAAAGAGAGACACTAATGCGAGAATTACGCAAAATACGGCGATAATCGCACTCAAGTCTCGCAAAACGAAGGAAAATCGGGTCTAAATGGGAGGAAAAACGGTCCAAATTTGGCACACAACATTTTCAAGCGGTTTTTAGATGCTATGGGTGGAAAGGAACCGGAGTACATAATAACGGATCAAGACCCGGGAATTATTTCATCTGTTGAATCTGTTTTCAAGAAGGCGAAACATCGGTTTTGTATGTGGCACATAATGAACAAAGTCCCTGTTAAATATGGTTCGACGGGAAGCGACTACCTTGAATTCATACGGAACGAAGCTGAATGATATTGTGTGGGACGATGATATTGAAGCATCGCAGTTTGATGAGAGATGGATGGAAATCATGGAAGAACATGGAGTGGTAGACGTTGAGTGGTTTAAGAGCACATTTGCCATAAGAAGTCAGTGGGTAATGGCTCACTGCCGTGACATTCCAATGGGAACCGTTATGAGGATCACTCAAAGATCGGAGAGTGAGAATAGGTTTTTTAAGAGGTTTGAACAGAAATCGGGTACGTTGGTGGAGTTTTGGATGCGCTTTGAAAGCGCCATGGACCACCAAAGGCATACCCAAAAGAAACTCGACAGTGAAAACAGGCACTCAAAGCCTAAGACGGAGACGCATGTAGCAATGGAGACCGATGGTACTAAGTTGTATACCCATGAAATATTCAGTGAATTCCAAGATGAGTTGAAGTTCTCAATCGACACTTTCACGGTCCGTGGCTTCGAGGTGGTTGACGTGGTTGAGATAACGAAGGTGAAGGATCAAAGTAGAGATAGATTCTATGTTGTGCGCGTAAATCCAGGTGCGTTTGATTAAAGTTATTATTACCTTTATTTAGAAGTTGCTATTTCAATATTCAGAGTTACGTTATGTTGTAGACACCCACATTTTGACCGCCAGGTGTCTATAGCAGTTTCCAAAGAACACCCGATGATGATCGGACGCAAACGTGTTTCTACGCGCTCGGATGTGGGCTCAAAACCATTAGTTGTTGGCTTAAGCATTTACGGAGTACAAATCTCACAAAACCGACCTCAAATCCAGGCCCAGTGGGTCGTTTCCAATCAAACAAGACTAATTTGGGTCAAAACCGACACCAAAAATAAAACCGACTTTTAGCGATTGGGTTAAACCCCAGTCAAAGCCGTTCCGAGACATAAAAAAACAGCCATTCAAATGTCGTAAGCCCAATCCAAATACAAGACCCACAAAAATATTCAAACCGTGGTCCAAAGCCCGGACCTCTCGCTCCAGCTGACCCACTCAATCGAGTGTCAGCCCCACTCGATCGAGTGGGCCCTGTAACCAGCCCGACTGCGGTTGATTGGGCCACTCGACCGAGTCAGGGGGCTACTCGGTCGAGTAAACCTAGACGAAGGGGGTGTCCAATGCCTATATATGCACCCCCTTTGCATGCAAAATTACACATCTTTTTTACATCTTTTTCAACCATATTCAACTCTAAGCAAACCCTAATCAACCCTAATCCTATACACTTAAACCCTAACCCTAGTACTTAGGAGACAAACCCTAAACCACCATAACTCAACTTACATCTTGATACTCCCGTGCTAGCCACATCTAACGAGTCCCATCCGAGAATAAGAAACATGTAGGTTGAGGGTGCAATATTCCCGACTCTTCTTCTCTCTTTCTCTCCCTCGCGCGTCGTCATTCGTCGTAGTCGTCATCTTTTTTTTATTTTTTTATTTTATTTTTGTTGTCGCGTCTATAATGTCACTAATATCGTTAATATGAAACATTAAAATACTCGCTAATTCATGTCGAATATGAGGGATGACGGGATAAGAAAACACGAATGCAAGGATGTTTCATCCGACGCGGCCGGTCGCTTATCCCGACACCCCAAATGTTTGATTGTTGACGCGAGTCAACGTCAACAAAGTCATTTTTGTTTTCGTCACATCGGCATCAATATCGCATATATCGATTTCTAAAACCCTTTCTTTTTATTATTCGCATTTTTTTATTCAAGTTGAGTCGAGACCTTTTGATGCGCAAGAATTAATTATGATATCGGGATGCGGAGGGAATCAAGTCGAGTTTTTTTTAATTCAAGTGTCGATCTATTAGATTCGATACCAATTCAATAATTGGATGTCGAATCTAACGATTTAGTCAAATAATTTAACTAGCACGATTTCTCATTGATGCTAAAATAGATGTCACCTAAATCGACAAGAATTAATACGACACTATAAACGCGGAGGAAATTTATATCGTTTTGGTTAATTTAGAAACGACTTATAGCTACCTTTTTTTTTAGTTTCGCTCTAATATTCGACATCGATTCAATAATCGAACGTCGAATACGACGAGTATCGTACATACGAATCGAACATAAATTATGTAACATTTATGCCCGATTCAACAAAATCGTTGAATTAACAAAATCAAAAGCAATTTCGAAATCGATAACAAAATTGCAAGCGAACCCTAGTTCGTACAGAGGGCACTCGACCGAGTACCTAGCCCACTCGGTCGAGTGGCACCTTAAAGACCGAGAAAGAAAGGTTTTTCGACGTCCACTCGGTCGAGTCTCGTAATGACTTGGTCGAGTGGCAGCGTACTCGGTCGAGTTCGTCAATAACTCGATCGAGTAGGGTCTAAAATACGGGACAGAAGCCTTCTTTCGAGGACCACTCGGTCGAGTCCTCATATGACTCGATCGAGTGGCCTTATCACGACAAATACCGTGAGTCCCACATCGCTTTTCTAGTCTCGATAATATTTTCTTATTATTTAGGTCAACACGTGTGAAATCTATCACGTGAGATATCACTTTTCCAAAACCATGCATCATCCTATTTACGTCTTTCCATATTATATTATTCGCAAATCGTTATTATCGTTATACCGTTACTAACAAGTTTGTTATTTTTCTTGTCAAGTTATTTTGTTTATTTTATTGTACTAAAATGAACCCACGTGATAAAATTAACTTTGATGTTAGAATTAATTGCATTAAATCAACCTAGAAACCCGTTCAATTTCTCACATGCTTAGGGAAGACAACGTTTGCATATCATTTAACCGAACTACTAATGCGCGTATTAGAAAGTCACTCGATATCTTAGTAGAGGCCGCTAATGTGCGGGTGGGGTTGGGTGTTCTTTGTGAACTTCCCAACACGTACCCTCACCCCTTACTCAGAACCTCGATTTCCGGATGCCCGAAACCGTTGGCGCACGAGAGTCATTCAATACACCATATCCAATAACGTCGGTATCGGTATCAAATGGAAAGGGACGAACACAATAAACTCTGAAATCGGAATGGGCCGTATTTTGTACACGGCCCACTACGACATAGAGCGGGTTCGAACGGGCCCGAACTCCCACAAAGTTCGGTGGCGACTCCACTTCGATTTAAATTTCAATTCGATCCATTCTCATATATGGAGATTCATTCGCCTCCCCAAACCCGCGCGTGGCCGCGTCGGGGTGGACCTATGTCAAGTCCACAATTTGGCGACTCCGCTGGGGAGTAACTGATGCGTGACTTACTGATAAGTGTAGTTTGTAGTGCCTATTTGTTGTGTTTTGGTCCCTTTTCCCTTGTGGAATCGCTCCTTTGGAGCGATTCATGGGCTTCTTATGCTTCCTTTAGTTCGTTTCAGGTTCCCGAGGCCGAATTGGAAGAGTTGGAGCGATTCCGACTCAATACATACACATTTTGGAGCCAACGAGATAAAGGAACGATGACTCGAGACCTTGGAATCGATCACGAGACCTTGGGACCCAATCCCGAGCCTCCGAGACCCGATCCCGAGTCCCGAGAATCGGTGGGAAGCCCATGAGAGGCAAGGAAGGACCAAAGAGTGTTTAAGGAAGGCATACAAGACCCATCCCGTTCGGGATGGCCTCATCCCGTTCAAGATGGGGTGCTACATTAGGAGGGCTGCTATGAGCCCATCCCGGTCGGGATGAACCCATCTCGATCGGGATGACAGAGCCGTCCCGATCGGGATGATCCGTCCCGGTCGGGACCGTGATGCTGCTGCACGACTCTTTTCTTTCTTCTCCTTCACTCTTGTACCCATATATATACTCCCTTCTTGTAATTTTAAGACATCTTATCTTACCCTACATTAGTTTAAGCCTAAAAAAAACCCTAGATTTACTCTCACTCATTAGCTTTAATCTTCCCTTAATCTTAGTTAATCCTTAGTTAATTATTGTAATTAGTTCTTGTATTAAGAGGATACTTGAAGAATTCTCCAAGATTGACAACCTTGGGTTTTATTTGGGTTCTTATTTATACAAGATTTCATCTTTTCATCTCCTTAGTGTTGGTATAACCTTTCTTACTCTTAATCTTGTTTATTTAATCTTGTTTGAATCTTTTCAAATTGTTAGTATCATTGCTCTTGTTAATCATTATGGATGTTTGTTTAGTGATAATATTTTCTCTTGTTATGATTGTTTTGTTCTTGATAATGAGTGAGTAGTCTTCTTGTGGGGTTAGTAGGGGGATTAGAGGTAGATTATGGATGATTAGGGTTGATTAAGGGGAAAAGGTTGTATTTGTTGTTAGTCACATTGTAGGCACTCTATGTGTTTGTTGATATGCTTGTGTGAGTTGTAGTGGCCATGCTTCCCATGCTTGTTTTCATCTTCTCATTGATTGCTTATTTTGTGGAAATGTTGAGAATAGTCATAGTCACGAGAGTGCCAACTAGGGTTTAAGTTGCGAGAGCCCGGACCCACCTTGACATTGGTCTAAGTTGCGAGAGCCCGGACCGACTCTAGCGATTAGGAGACACCTATACCCTTGATCACCCCAATTACCCTTCTACTCCTATGAACCCGACCTACCCCACTTCTCTTCCATATTTGATTCAACTCCTTAGTTAGTCATAGTTTACTCTAGTTTATTTGTTAGTTCGATTATTAGCTTAGTCTTACCTCTCCTCCATCATTAGTTTTCCTTTTATTGCATTCTTTGTGTTCGTTTGGTAATCTAGTCTCGTCGTAGGCCAACCTAGTATAAACCTTGATATACCGTTCTCGTGGATACAATCCCGACTTACCCTAGCTACTCACTAGGTTAGTCGGTGTTATATTGATCGGCTAGGGACGTGACGAATCCCTACCATCAATTTGGCGCCGTTGCCGGGGACGGTGCATTGTTTAGACTTAGTTTGCGTATTCCTAGACTTAGTTACCCTTCTTTGTGCTCTCCCATCTTCTCTTGTGAATATTTTCTAGTTTCTCTTCTTTCCTTAGCTTTCTTTTTCTCTTTGTCTCTAGTTGTGTTTGTTATTGTCGTTGCCTAGTGCCCATAAAGCACTAGGCATTCTTACGTTTGTTCTAAGTGTGTAGTGTATGCCTAGGAGGGGAGGCGACTTCTATCTCTTTAATCCAGAGCCGGAGAGACTCTTTCGAGCCTTTCACCAACGGACGATTAATCGGGTTAGGATCTCTCAACCAAGTGCAAGCACCACTCATCAAGGACAAGCCCAAGGAACCGACTTGAGCATTTCACCTCGAGAGACGGCCGGAGGGACCTTCATCAATCCCTTCGGTGATTCTTCTCCTAGTTCCCCCTCCTCTTCTACATCAACACCGTCTACACCACCATCGTCTCCATTATATCCAATCATGCCTAAGTTCTCTTCTCACTCAACCTTTACAGAAGACGTTTTGCCGGGTCCATCCACTTTACCGCAGGCATATACCGGAAATTTTGTGGCGAAAACGCAATTTATCCAATTGGTCGAGAGAAGTCAATTTAGCGGGTTACCAACCGAAGATCCTCATCAACACATGGAAACCTTTTCGGACTATTGTGACGCTATTTCACAAACGGGAATAACTCAAGACCAAATTCGGTGGGTATTATTTCCTTTCTCTCTTATCGGTAAGGCGAAGCAATGGTTCAAGGGGTTGGATAAAGCAAGACTTGGCATTGACACTTGGAAGAAGCTAGCCTTAGCCTTCTACCAAAAATTCTATCCTCCGGAGAAGACAAATCTATTGAGAGCCTCTATCACGGGTTTCCAACAACGCGATGATGAAAGCCTCTACGAATCGTGGGAAATATTCAAAGCCTTGATCCGTTCTTGTCCGCACCATGGCTTATCACAATGGTTCCTCGTGCAACAATTTTGGAATGGGCTATATGAAGACTCGAGGGCCATACTCAATATGGGATCTAACGGTAGGTTTACCGAAGTGGAGGATGACCAAACTTGGTCAAGGATCGAAGAGATGGCGGTGCATAATTCACAATACTCAAGGCCTAGGAAGGCAAATCGGGGAGGTAGGCATGTGGTTGATGCCATTACACAATTTAGCATTGATCTTGGGGCTCAACTAAGACCTCACATGGAGACCATTGACAAAAAGCTCCAAAGCCACTTCAACCAAGTTCAAAGCTCTAGTTCCTCCAACCAACACTCGATCCATGATGTAAATGCTTTGGAGTTTGCACCTCCTTTGCCTTATTTTGGGATGTGTGATACTTGTGGAATCGTTGGTCATGATCCTATGCATTGTAGAGGGAGTATTGAGCAAGTGAACGCCTTTCAAGCGTTCAAGCAAGGTGCCTCCTACTCTAATCAATACCAAGCTTCCAATCAAGTCCCTCAACAACAAGCACTTCAACATCAACAACAACCTCGTCCTTATGTTCCACCTCCCTTACGGGACAACAATGAAAGTTACCAAGGTTATGTGGGTAACCAAAGACCCTTCAACAATTTCAAGCAAAAATAACCAAGGCAACTTCAACAACAAGCAAGGGTTCCAACAAGGGAACTTCAATCAAGGCGGTTTCCAAGGAAACCAAAGTTTTCAAGGGTATCAAAACCGAAACCATGGCAACAATCAAGGCCATCATCAAGGCAACTTTCATGGGTTCCAAGGGAACCATCAACAACAAGCAAATCAAAGTCATCAACAACAAAGCAAGCCTAGGAGTCGGTCTCCTATCCATGACTATGGTACTCCATTAGCCCTTACCGATACTCCACATAATCCATAATCCCCACCATGGGATTCCGACGCACAAAAGCATATGATGGATATGCATAGGAGTAATCAAGAAATGGCAAGAAATCAACAAGAGTTCTTTGCTTACATTCAAAGGGACAACCAAGCAAGAGATGCTCATGCGAAGTCGATCGAAGCCCGAATATCTCAACTTGCTTTGGAGATCTCTACAAGACAAAAGGGACAACTACCTCCTCAAGGTGAAACACCGAAATTCGAGCATGTAAATGCTATTACTACGAGGAGTGGTACGTCCTATGAACCCCTTCTTTCCCCTAGTGAGCAAGAACCAAAAAAAGAAGTCATACCCCCCTCTCAAGATAATGCAAGCTTTGACATTCCAATTGAGGAGCAAGTCTTATGGGAGGCCGAGAAACCCCAAGAAGACACTCCTCCCCCACTTCAAGCACAAGAAAAGGGTAAAGGGAAAGTGTCAAGTGAAGAGTCCACCCCAATTGATCAAAACAAGTACCAAATCAAGTTGCCTTACCCATCGAGGCAAATGAAGACTAAGGTGGACACTCATTACGACAAGTTCCTTAGTATTGTGAAGAAATTGGATGTTAGCGTCCCATTCACCGAACTACTTACCCAAATCCCGGCATATGGAAGATTTATGAGAGAAATCCTAGCTAGGAAGAGATCCGTCGACAAGGAAGAGACCGTAGCATTCAAGAGGGTGGTGAGCGAGCTCATACAAGGTTCCATGCTTCCGAAGTTGAAAGATCCGGAATTTTTTCGATCCCTTGCACCATAGGTAACTTCTTGATCAAGAATGCGTTATGTGACTTGGGCGCAAGTGTGAGCATCATTCCATATTCTATTTGTTGCCGACTCGGAATGAAAGAGTTGAAATGTACGTCCCTCACCCTCCAAATGGCCGATAAATCATTCAATCGACCATTAGGAATGTTAGAGGACGTACCGGTACGAGTAGGGAAATACTTCATTCCGGTCGACTTCATTGTGCTTGACATGCCGGAGGATGCCAATACTCCCATTATTCTTGGGCGCCCATTTCTACACACCGCGGGTGCCATGATCGATGTGAAGAATGGTAGGATCACATTTGAGTTAGGCGAGGAGAAGATAGTGTTTGACCTCCAAGGCAACACCTCGCCTACAAGCGATGAGACATGCAATATGATCCAAACCAAGAAAGACATCGATCTAGGGGGTGAACCGGAACAAAGCTTGAAGAAGTACTCTTATGTACTTGAGGATGACGACTCCGATATGGAGGAAGATGAGTGCCCGTATCATGGGCTTGACGACAAGTTGCAAAGCAAGGACAAAGATGAGCCTCCCTTGGGGCCACATGAGGATCGTTGGACGTTTGGGTATATCCCGAAGGATCGCAAGTACAAGTTCAAACCATTGAACTTAGTAGATCGGGATGCCCCGGGAACGTCGAGGCAAGGCCTTGAAGAGCCTCGGGATGTGGTCGGTTATATCTCGAGCTTGATTGAAGACTTTTCTAGGGCCTTCGACTTGTTCTTACGTGCCCTCGATGGAGATGGAATTGTTCAAGGTTGTTGAAAAAGATTGAAGAAAGCACCACCTTGGTTTGACGGAGTCCCACAAGAACCGTCTCCTTGTATATATCCTTGTATTATATTTGCTTTGGATTTTTGTGAATTCTTGTTATTTGGATTGATTGATGAGCGTTGTGAGGGAGAGAGTTTGATGTGTGTTTGAGTAATGCTTTATAGGTGAAGTGAGAACGCTCCTAGAGAGGATTGGCGATGATATACCTTGGGTTGTAGGCACGAGGATCGGGTTTTTGAAGCTTGAAGCATGCTTTTGGGGATTGTGGAAGTTGAAGAAGACCCATCCCGGTCGGGATGAGGCGTCCCGACCGGGAAGGGTAAGGCAACCCGACCGGGAAGGACCCGTCCCGATCGGGATGGGTGCGCCATATTTGGAGCTTCCTGTGAGTTCGTCCCGAGCGGGATGAGGGCATCCCGACCGGGACGGGTGTGGCATCCCGACCGGGAAGGAGCCGTCCCGATCGGGATGGGTGCACCAAGAATTGAGCTCACTGTGGGTCCGTCCCGACCGGGACGGGTGAGGTAACCCGATCAGGATCAGTCTTCCCGACCGGGATGGTCCTCTGCTCCCCCTTTGTGATTCTTCTTCGCAAGACACGTCCACCCAACCGTTTTATGCCCCCTCTCAACCTCCCTACTCCTCCTTGTTCCTATCATATGACCCATACACCTCACTTTACACCGAGATCCACGTCAAATCCCACCCCCCTCACACCTTTATCACCTCTACCATGCGATGATATCGAGAATAAAGCGGAAAAGCTATGATGAAGACAAGCGTGCCCTTATTGATCTATGAGACGATGGAGAGAGTGAGTTGCTAACCTATGGTATGGCAACTATCCTTTCTTTTCCGTTTTTGTTGTCACTTGTTTTCCTTTGTTTATTCCCTTTGTGTCTTGATGTCACGGTGGCCTTCGAGGCTTTGGTGTTGATTGCTCCCGACTCTCGACGACGTGATTGCGTCGAGAGTCAATCGAAAAATCCGATTACAAGATTCTCACCCCTTTTTGAGGATTTAGTCGGATTTAGGCGGAATCCGGGCTAGGTGACTTGATTACACCTAGCCCTCCCCTCCCATTTCCTTTTATTTCCTTATTTTTATTTCTTCCCCCATCCATATCTTTTTCTTGTCTCGGCCCATGGTGACTTGACTACACCCCGTCCAGACACCTTCTACCTTTTTCTTCACCTTATTTTTGATTTTTAGCTTTATTTTCGTAGTTTCTTTTCTTTTTCTTTTGTCTCTCCGCACCCTACGATCGAGCATGAGGACATCGCTCGATTTAAGTGTGGGGGAGCGATATTCTAGTATAGTTAGTTTTATTTTCTTATTTTTTCGAAAAAAATCTTAAAAAAACCCTAAAAATTTGAAATTTTTTCATAAAAATCGAAAAGCTTTTCTTTTGTGTGCTTTCATTTTGTGTCGTGTATTTGTTTTGTGTGCGTGTTTTGCCTCCCTTCTTCCTTATAGGTTGCTTAAATCGCCGATAGCTTTGGAGAGCTTTCAAGACTCCCGGTAACATCTTATCCGTTTTTCTTCTTTACCTCTTGCGGAGTTTGGAGGAGATTGTGATGTTGTGTGCTCGGGCGGAGCTTTGTATAGTGTGGTTGATTCGGTGGCTTGTTTGGATGATCGGGGTGGTGTTTGTGTTGTGTATGTGTTCGTTTTGTTTTGTTTGTGTTTCGTTGCTTTTACTTCTTTTGCTTTCGTTCTCATTGAGTCTTTGTTTGTGCGTTGTGTGTCTTGTGCGTAAAAGGTTTTCGAAAACCCGATTTAGAGTCTTGGACTTTAGCCTAGTAGAATGACCCTAAATCAATGAATTCGTTGGTCCTTTACCTCGAGTCCACCTAGCTTACTAGGAATTTACTACGGGATTTGCACTTTTGACCATTATGACCACCCACGGTGTGAAAAGGCCTTGGTTACCGAGTCTCGTCCCTTAGGTGACCGTGTCTAGGATCGTTTAATTAGTCCAAGTTCTCCACTTTTTGTTTGAAGGGTCTTGGCCCGTCCCGACTTACCCATTCACCTACATCTCACACATATCCACACAATAACTTGCAAAATGTTGATTCTCTCTTTCTTGTTATACAATGAAAATGCCAACAAAGTCAAATCTTGCCAAAAAGGGCAAAGAAAAGGAAAAGAAAAGAAAGAAAAAAATGAAAGAAAGAAAAGAAATGAAGAAAAAGAAAAGGCACAAAAGCCAAAAAGAAAATAGAAAAGAAGAAAAAGAATGGCATGGCAAAACAAATCAAAACGTCGAAAAGAAAGAAAATGCCGAAAGAAAACCCATCTCACAAAAACAAATCCCCACAAAAATAAGCCTTTTTCCGACTTTTGCCGTGAAGAGCCTACCAAAGGACCGAGTCCCTAGGAAGGATGATAGCGGCATTAGTCGGTCTTCCCTCAATTTGCGTGTTTTCCACCTTTTTACTTGGACTAGTTAAGCGGTTTTGGACACGGGACGACCCTCTTGGCTCACGCTAAAGGGGGCGGGGTCTCACTTACCTACAGTGTCGACTAACACTGTGGTTCCTCACTTTTCCACTCCGCCGATCGTCCCGTAGTACGTGTTTTAGAAAGTTAGGAGGACCTAGGTAAGTTACCAACGTTTTTATTGCTTGATCGTCATACTACTAGGGTTTAGTTCACCTTTGTTTGTATTGCTAGCTTGGGAAAGTTGTCACTTACCTCGAGTCCTAAACCGGTGTTTCATTCACTGCTTTTTGAGGGATGCGGTATTTGTTTTATTTCGGGTGCAACCGATTATGTTTTTGTTTGTGTGTTTGTTTGTTTATGTGTTTTGTGTCCGGTTGCATCCACAGTTTTGTCGCAAGACCCAACTTGCCTTGCGGAGTGCACTTGTCCTCTAAGTGCACTCGCGTGAGTTGAAGGGGCGTAGGGTGCGCTAATACCCATTCGGTTAGTGTAGTGGTTAGTAAGTGCTTACTCGAGGGCGAGTAAGGGTTAAGTGTGGGGGAGTTGATAAGTGTAGTTTGTAGTGCCTATTTGTTGTGTTTTGGTCCCTTTTCCCTTGTGGAATCGCTCCTTTGGAGCGATTCATGGGCTTCTTATGCTTCCTTTAGTTCGTTTCAGGTTCCCGAGGCCGAATTGGAAGAGTTGGAGCGATTCCGACTCAATACATACACATTTTGGAGCCAACGAGATAAAGGAACGATGACTCGAGACCTTGGAATCGACCCCGAGACCTTGGAACCCAATCCCGAGCCTCCGAGACCCGATCCCGAGTCCCGAGAATCGGTGGGAAGCCCATGAGAGGCAAGGAAGGACCAGAGAGTGTTTAAGGAAGGCATACAAGACCCATCCCGTTCGGGATGGGGTGCTACATTAGGAGGGCTGCTGTGAGCCCATCCCGGTCAGGATGAACCCGTCCTGATCGGGATGACAGAGCCGTCCCGATCGGGATGATCCGTCCCGGTCGGGATCGTGATGCTGCTGCACGACTCTTTTCTTTCTTCTCCTTCACTCTTGTACCCATATATATACTCCCTTCTTGTAATTTTAAGACATCTTATCTTACCCTACATTAGTTTAAGCCTAAAAAAACCCTAGATTTACTCTCACTCATTAGCTTTAATCTTCCCTTAATCTTAGTTAATCCTTAGTTAATTATTGTAATTAGTTCTTGTATTAAGAGGATACTTGAAGAATTCTCCAAGATTGACAACCTTGGGTTTTATTTGGGTTCTTATTTGTACAAGATTTCATCTTTTCATCTCCTTAGTGTTGGTATAACCTTTCTTACTCTTAATCTTGTTTATTTTATCTTGTTTGAATCTTTTCATATTGTTAGTATCATTGCTCTTGTTAATCATTATGGATGTTTGTTTAGTGATAATATTTTCTCTTTTTATGGTTGTTTTGTTCTTGATAATGAGTGAGTAGTCTTCTTGTGGGGTTAGTAGGGGGATTAGGGATAGATTATGGATGATTAGGGTTGATTAAGGGGAAAAGGTTGTATCTTTGTTGTTAGTCACATTGTAGGCACTCTATGTGTTTGTTGATATGCTTGTGTGAGTTGTAGTGGCCATGCTTCCCATGCTTGTTTTCATCTTCTCATTGATTGCTTATTTTGTGGAAATGTTGAGAATAGTCATAGTCACGAGAGTGCCGACTAGGGTTTAAGTTGCGAGAGCCCGGACCCACCTTGACATCGGTCTAAGTTGCGAGAGCCCGGACCGACTCTAGCGATTAGGAGACACCTATACCCTTGATCACCCCAATTACCCTTCTACTCCTATGAACCCGACCTACCCCACTTCTCTTCCATATTTGATTCAACTCCTTAGTTAGTCATAGTTTACTCTAGTTTATTTGTTAGTTCGATTATTAGCTTAGTCTTACCTCTCCTCCATCATTAGTTTTCCTTTTATTGCATTCTTTGTGTTCGTTTGGTAATCTAGTCTCGTCGTAGGCCAACCTAGTCTAAACCTTGATATACCGTCCTCGTGGATACGATCCCGACTTACCCTAGCTACTCACTAGGTTAGTCGGTGTTATATTGATCGGCTAGGGACGTGACGAATCCCTACCATCACTTACCATCGGCATCCTCAGGGTGAGACTCGAATAGAAATCGTTTGACTAGTACAAT
The DNA here is from genome assembly GCA_958450325.1 of Agrostemma githago. NCBI lineage: Eukaryota > Viridiplantae > Streptophyta > Magnoliopsida > Caryophyllales > Caryophyllaceae > Agrostemma > Agrostemma githago. Next base: position 41,164,208 of record OY288259.1, on the reverse strand, counting down.
ACGCGTTTTAGTTTTACGGTTCATGCATAACCCTATATTTTCCCGGGCCGGTACTCGCGACCGACGTCCCACTATACCGTGATATACTCCAATATGGATTTGTCAAAGGTGTCCATGGTCGATTCGTATGGGTTTCGCGGCATGTTCTAAGCTCAACTCGACTTAGAGAGTCCGTCCCGATTCACGTCTAGAATATGGGCACTGGTATAGACCCTTTATAGACCGATCGAGACTTAGTGTAAAGCATACATAGCGTCGTTATAATGCTCGCGTGACTATATGCTACTTGGTTTCCGTGTCGTTTTCAAAAACCGTCTTTTTCAAAAATTGCATCTTTTTCAAACTATCCAATTTCAAAACCCGGGACGTATACCGAATTTAGGACTTATGATTTTACTCAAAACATCCTATTTATAGCCGGTATTCTTCCCATTTCAAAACTCGGAAATATTTTCGAACTTTCAAAACCGAGGCCCGTCACATTTTTCCGATTTTCGAAAAATCGGGCCCCTCCACCGTTTTTTCGGATTTAAAAAAAAACCCTCTTCCAAAACCTTCCTTTTCTTAGGACTTCCCATATTTAGCATGTGTCGGGTCGTGTCTTAAGTCATCGAAGTCCCTAGCGTCGAAACTCTGTCGATTTTACATCACGAGTTTCTTCGCTATCCCAGTCCGCCATATTAGACTAAGGCAAGGCCCACCTACGTAGGACATACTCCTACAAAGGAGGGCCCGTTTACACAATCGAGTCCAAAGTCTGGGGATGTCTCACGTGGACCTTCCTTCGAACAGGACTCGGCCCACCCGCCGACTCCTAAGGAAGGCCCACCTTCTACAAGTCACCCGTCTAGGTGTCTTTTTCCGAGTCATTTCCCTCTTCAGTCTTGTTCGGGATGTACTTTCTATTTCGGTATTTGGGCTAGTTTCTGATTACGCGGTGTTCTTACAGATAGGCCACCCATAACTCGCAAGATGCAAGAAACTTTGGATCAACTGAGTGCCGCGCTGGCCAAGATCGAGACCCAATTGACCGCTATCCGAACCGACCAGACATCCCTCGCCACTCGTGTGGGCGCCATTGAGAAAGGGACTCCTGTTGTTGGATCTGAGCCCACCGGGCCCATAGCTGAATTAATCAGCGTTGTTCGCAAGCTCGAAGAACAGGTTCACCTGTCGACGAACAACTCGATCCACACTGAAAATGCTCGTTCCTATTCGCCTTTGAATGATGAGCTATCTGATAACCTCAACCTCACGGGAATTCCGATGTTTGAGGGCACTGAAGACCCGGTCCACCACATCCGGGCTTTCAAAGAATTTATGGCTGTCAAGGGGGTGAAGTCCACCATGTTTAAGCACCTATTCGCTTCCTCCCTCGAGAAGCACCCCAAGGCCTGGCACTACAGGCTCGATTCCAAGAAGTGTAAGACTTGGGATGATGTGGCGACTGAATTTTCTCGGAATTACGCTGATAATACCGAGATCCAGACTACAATGCGTACTCTGGAAGTGATGGCCCAAGAACCCAAAGAATGGTTCACCAAATATCTCCAAAGATGGCGGGCCAAAAGTGTGAAGCTGATTGATAAGCCCAGCGAGAAGGTACTAGTGGAGGCCTTTGTCAAGAACCTTCTCCCTTCCTACCGGGTCCATCTCCGGTATGCTGTCATCCCCAATTTTGCCACCCAAACTGAAATAGGTATAAGGATCGAGGACGACTTACGGTTAGAGAGCCTGACTAAGGCCTCTACCAAGGGCTGTCAAGGGGCCAGTTCATCTATGAGCAAGCCCACACCTGCAGTTGCAACCCGCAGCATTTTCGATGAGGTCAATCTTCTGGATACCTCATCCAACAAGAATGCTCCAAATCGAGTATTCACGGATATAGGGACTACCTATATCTACGCCTTACAAAGGCTATCTTCAAAAGGCCGGATTCAACCGATAGGCCCAACTCTAGAAGTTCCAATGGAAAAAAGGTCCAAAAGTTACAATGCCCAAGCCTACTGCCAGTATCATCGAGGTAACGGGCATGACACGGAAAAATGCTGGAAACTAAAACATCTGATCCAAGATTTGATTGAGAGTGGGAAAATCCCGTTGCCCGGAGACAAGCCGAGTAACAAAGAAAACCCGTTCAGTGCCCATGCTATATTCACTAGAGAGGTAATCGACTGCTCTCACCTCATTTCCCCTTTTATCCCACAAATTAACGGGATATGGTTCGATGATGAGGAGGATGTGTACCAAGCCAAAGGGGAAGCTGTCCCCATCATCAGTGAAGAGGTCCGAAAAGCTAAGTCCAAAGGCTTAGCCACTAACCACCTCGCCACCGCTGGGCGCTCTACTCCAACAACCGTCACTGAACCTGCCAGGAAGGAATCCACTCTCGAGGAACCAAGCAATGACACGGCTTTGGTCCAACAATTGAAGAGGGTTCGAGCTGACCTAACCATATGGAAACTTCTGGTTAGCTCGCAAGCACATCGAGAAGCACTGACCAAGGCTCTCGATGAGATCAAGGTTGACTCACAGGTTACCCCTGCTGAAATGGTAGCCATTATCATGCCCTACCTCAAGGGCAAGCCCAAGGAAGAAGGCCCACTCATCACCTTCTCCGAGTCCGATCTTCCACCATTTGGGGCCGCCCATAACTTGGCCTTGTACATCAAGGTCATTTGCCGAGGGAAGTACCTCCCGATGACCTTAATCGATGACGGATCTGCCGTAAACGTCCTTCCCCTAAGGACCGCAAAGGCCCTCGGCATCACCGAGGCCGACTATCTCCCGACGGCACAGACTATCCAGGCTTTCGACGGAAGCCCAAAACCGGTTGTCGGGGCCATTAAGCTGACAATAATAACGGGCCCAATCGAAAAAGAATTGGAGTTTCAGGTGATCGATGTCACCTCGTCCTTCAACCTATTACTCGGAAGGCCTTGGATCCACGCGGTCAGAGCCATGACCTCTACCCTTCATAGAAAGGTCAAAATCCCTCTTCAAGGCGGTGTCATCACGCTAGAAGCAACCCCCATAACCGTGGCCAGCTGCAACGCCACGGGCTGGGCCGACCCACGAGGATTTGATTTCGTGGGTATGATCGAAGAGGAATATCTCTTCAGGCCTTACTTCACTACTAGCATCGATACGATGCTACAAAACTTGGGCTACGTACCAGGGGCTACCTGGAGACCCTATCTTCCAGCTGGGAAGATCATCGAGGTCCTAAACGATGGCGAATCACAATTCGGCTTGGGATATGCTATAACCCCGGGGAACGTGGTCCGGGCCGGTATTCAGAAGGCCACCAACCTCATCAAGGGTACTTACTTAGGCCCTTATAGCCCGAAGTTAACTGACTACTTCATCACTCCTGTATTCGGGGCTATTCAAGTGGGTCTCTACCAGCCCACTATCACATATCCCTAGACCAAAACGGCTTGGGAATGCAATTTCATCCCCGATGATATATTCACCCTTGTTCAGGCCGAGTCCAAGGAAGGGGAAGACAACTCCGAGCCCATGCTAGGGCTCCTATTTGGAGAAGATAAGGCCGTCCCTGCTCCAAAAGAGGATCTGGTCAATTTGATCCTCCGCAGCAATCGATTCGACCCAACGAAGCTGATCTCCGAAGTTGGGGCAGACACCGGGAAAAGGGCCTGGAGGAAAACCATCAAGTGGACCGACAGTCAAGGACGGATCTACAAGCTGACCACCGGCGAGGGAAATATGCCGGATACTGAGTCCGAGTCCGAGTCGGAGTCTGAGTCCAAGTCTAGAGGGTCTGGTGCTAGAGTCCAATCTGTAACCCCTCTTCCCTTATCCACTGGAGTCTCGGGGCCTGTCCCGAGAGCACTCCCTATCCCGCCTCTGACCAACGATCAGATGGCCGCTCTCTTCGAGCTGTTCTCCAAATTTACTATTAATAATAATAACGAAAACCGTTCTGCTTACCACTTGTCTTATTCCCAAAATTCTTTCAATTTCAAAAATTTTATGTGCAATGAAATTGAGAAACCCGATGAACAGGTACCTCTACCTCCGCATCTGATCGAGAAACTAGAGCAAAGGGAATCCCGAGACCTGGTAATTGAAGAAACCGAGTCCATTAACGTGGGAACCACTTTAGAGCCCCAGATGCTTAAATTGGGCCTATCCTTAGATCCCGAGGAGAGAAAACAGTTCACAGACCTCCTCCAACGCGGCATCGAGGTCGACCCAGCTAAAATCAAGACCATCACCGAGATGCAGCCACCCAAAACCAAAAAAGAAAAAAGGGGGTTCCTCGGGAAAGTCCAATACATCAGCCGGTTCATTTCAAAGTTAACCATGGTATGCGAGCCCATTTTCAAGAAACTGAAGATAGGAGAGCGGGTGCTATGGGATGATAAATGTCAAACGGCTTTTGACAAAATCAAGAAGATTCTGTCTGCTCTGCCGGTATTAATGCCACCTCAACCCGGCCTGCCTTTGTCGTTATACCTAACAATGACTGAGACGGCCATGGGGGCTATGCTGGCCCAGATAGTAGATTCAGAAGAACGGGCTATTTACTACATTAGTAAGAAGTTCCTGGAGTACGAGTGCAAGTACACAATGCTCGAAAAGACTTGCCTAGCTTTGGTCTAGGCCACTAAAAAGCTCCGACATTATATGCTCAGTCACGAGGTACATGTTTTATCCAAAATGGATCCTATCAAGTACATGTTCGAGAAGCCCATCCTTAACGGCCGGATGTCAAGATGGACTTTGATGCTCGCAGAGTTTCACCTCAAATTTGTACCATTAAAAGCCATCAAGGGCCAGGTAGTGGCAGAATTCCTTGCCGATAGTCCGATATCTGAAGAGGGCCACACCGATACTTGGGCCTTTCCTGATGAAGACATATTCCATACTGACACCGAAACGTGGGATTTTTATTTTGATGGAGCATCTAACTTTCGAGGATTCGGGGTCGGAATTCTGTTAATCTCACCACAAGGGGAGTACACCCCGTTATCCATCAAATTGGACTTTGACGTGACCAACAACGCAACCGAATATGAAGCATGCATTCACGGGTTGCAAGCCGCCGCTGATTTAGGAGTAACAAACCTCCGGGTCCACGGTGACTCATCGCTGGTCGTCAATCAAGCGCTCCAAAAATGAAAAATTCGGAACGCCAATCTCGTGGCTTACCAAGCACAAGTAAGGGTTCTAGAGAAACAATTCCAGAAGGTGGAATATATCTATCTACCTCGGGAAAAAAATCAATTTGCAGACGCTCTCTCCAAATTGGCATCCCTGCTAAACATCCCAGAGCACTTGACCAGCATGCCGATCTGCATTGAAAGACGGTCCGAGCCGGCCTATATCCACGCCATCCAGGATATCGAGATAACTAACCTAGAACCTTGGTATCAGGCCATCCTAACTTACTTGACAATGGGAGAGTATCCCCCGGGAACTGAAAACCGGGCCAAGAAGGCCTTACGAAGATTGGCAACCCAATTTGTTCGTACGGACGACGGGCAGTTATACAAAAAGACAGCACAGGGGGCTCTCCTCCTGTGTATCGATAAAGTACAGGCCGAAAAGGTTATGTCCGAGGTACACGATGGTGAAAATGGCCCGCATATGAACGCCCATATGCTAGCCCGAAAGATCATGAGGCTCGGGTATTATTGGAACACCATGGAAACGGACTGTCAGTTATACGTCAAACACTGCCATAATTGTCAGATTTTTGCCAATGTACAACATATGCCGTCCTCTCTGCTATACACCATGACGTCCCCGTGGCCATTTTCGACGTGGGGCATTGACATAATTGGAAAGGTGCACCCTTCCGGGACGGGAGGTCATTGCTTCATTTTGGTGGCCATTGACTATTTCACCAAATGGGTCGAAGCCGAATCATATCGTGTCTTGAACGCCAAGCACGTGGCCAAATTTATCCAGAATAAGATCATATGCCGATACAAACGAGTTTATCAGTGATCACGGGACCCACTTTCAAGCTGAAAGCGCTGCGTTGCTAGCAAAATACAAAATTCAGAGGCATACATCTTCACCTTACCGACCCCAAACAAATGGAGCGGTAGAAGCAGCTAATAAAACAGTTGTCACCATACTTAAAAAATGGCTGAGAATTACCGGGATTGGCCCGACAAAATACCTTTTGCTCTCTGGGGGTATCGAACGTCAATTCGCACCGCAACCGGAGCAACTCCATATTATCTGACATATGGAATGGAGGCGGTCCAACCGGTCGAGCTAGAAGTGTCATCCCTCAGGATTTTACTCGAAAGCCAAGTACCGGAAGCAGATTGGGTCCAAGCCCGATACGATTCGCTAGTTCTTTTAGACGAACGGCGATCCCGGGCCCTCAACAATATCCATATATATCAAAAGAGGATCCGACGGGCTTTCAACAAGAGAGTTAGGTCCAGAAACATCAAAGAAGAGGATTTAGTCCTAAAATCAGTTCATGCCTTACAACCGGTTGACCCAAGAGGAAAATTCAAACTCAATTGGGCTGGGCCATTCTTAGTAAAGAAAGTCCTATTAGGAGGAGCAGTTATGCTGACAGACCTGGACGGGAACGAGTTCGTCAACCCGACCAACTTAGACCAGCTGAAGCGCTACTACCCATAAACCCTATCTCAATGTCATTTGCAAAAATTTATAAAAATTTGTCTTTTATAAATTTTCAGAAATTATAAGCAAGTCAATAAGTTAGAATTAATTATTCTACTGTCGCACATCTCGAACTAATAGTCTTGATGTATTTCAAAAAATTGCAAAATTCAATTTTGAACTACGTTTGATTTGATTCCACTAATTGCGGATACGTAGGCAACCCCTCAAAAGGGTACAACCACTGCAATAACGAGAAGACGGGAACGGTATCCACTAATATGTCTTTTATTAAAATCCCGATAAGCTCGGAAATTAAAAAAAAAACACCGGAAACGGCAAACACAAAAAAATCACACCGTAAAAATAGTAATAATATTTAAATAATAATAAAACAAAGGAGACTAATATTCATGCGTTTTGCCCTTTCCTTTGTCCTTGGGGTCGCGTGGAGCCCGAGGTCGTCGGGGCAGGGGTGAGCGTTCCCGGATCACGAGGGGAACCTCCTTAGCTCGAACCCGTTTCTTCGACAGCGGGTCTTCTGCTATTGTTACCGGTCCAAGTCGAGCCCGTACATGTTCAGGCAGCCTGTCTCGCGGGCCAAGTCGGTCCTGCACTGCTAGTCTTGGGCCAAGTCTCCTTTCCAAGTCAGTCTGGGGGCCCACTTTTCCCCGCGCACCTCTAGCACTAGGCCCTTCGGCTTGAGTCTTAGACTTCTTTCTCTGACCTGACATTAGACGAACCAAGGTAGCTGGAGTGTCTCCTTCGTCAAAGAAGCCCCTATTATCTTTAACTTGCTCCCTCCGCAGCAGATCAAAAGCTTCATCGACCTTCAGAGCAGTTCGGGCTTTGGCATTATCTGCCTTAGTCCACTTCACATAGGAGTCTGAAACACAGATTGAGTGACGAGATTTGGGAATAGGCCAAGTATGCCGGGTGTACCATCTCTGCATCCAAGTTTCACACATCACGTCCGTCAGCTGGGTAGATTCACTCACAACTGCTTCAACCTCCGGGATTCTCTGGGTCCAACCATACTGCCTTAGTATGCGATCGGGGTAAAGATGGATCGTTTGCCGGAAAGACAAGATTACTTGGTATGGAGCCTTATCCCTCGGATCCAAGCCCGTCCAAACATAAATGGGCCACCACGGCACTACCCATCGAATCAACGGACCGCCGTGAAAAGACAACACCTCGTCCCAATACTTCTGAGTAATTTGGCGAGAAAAATCAATGGCCCGTCTCCTCGTCATTACCTGATTGTGACGATAGTTGCTCAAGTCAAGGGGAGGATCTATCATTGATAAACTCTCATATAGCCAAATCTGAAAAAAGGAAGCAAAGATATGAGTTCACGAAACAAAATAAGGGTCCGCCTAAGGGCACTCGATCAAGTGCCTAGGGGTCACTCGATCAAGTGGCACCTCTGGAAACGAACGGGGGGCTTTTTACGAGGGCACTCGATCGAGTGCTATGGTGACTCGATCGAGTGCTCACTGCAGCAGAAGAATCGCAAGAAAAAATCAAAAAAATTGAAAATCAAGAAAATAAAAAAAATCAAGAAAAATGCGATTACCTGCAGCAAACGAGTGCTCCCGGCTAGACGAATCGATGAATCCCTCTTACGGTTGTCTAAACCCTGGATAATTTCGCCCATGATCAGCCAAGCCGGGCTATGCTCCGTCTCCATCAGGTCAACCACAGTAAAAAGACGGACATCACCCATGCACTACAACAAATCCATGTGACCTTCAAAAGCATAGACATGGAGCATACAAAAGGAGAAAGCCCTACGGCTGTGAATCGGTCTAACCCGAACATCATGCGGGTTCATAAACTTCTCAGCCAAATCGATCAAAGAAATTGTATTGTCTTCAGCCATCCGCGATACTTCATTATGGGAAAGTTCTAAAAATTCTCGAAGCTTCCTCCTTCGGTCGTAGACCGAGAACGGGACAGCAGGACGGAGTATCGGGTTCCATCCTCCTACAACTGTAATCTCCTCGGGTAAACGACAGACTTCGCCCCGAGGAAAGGCAAAGACATGATATGTGTCGTCCCAGTAAGACAAGCAAACATCAAGAAAATAACGGTCGACCTGCATCTGACGGAACGGATACAGCTGAGTAATACCCGTCTGATTCAAAGACACCCTATCCGTGTCCCTGAAGCGTCGGGACCGCTCCTGCAGCATCGCGGTCAATCTGTCGATCCCCATGGCCAAAATTCTTGAAAGGAATAAAGAGTTTTCTTTTTAAGAAGAAGGGGATTGTGAGGAAGTGTAAAGAAAATTGAAGCAAGGGAGGGCTATATATAGCATCAACCCTACAGCCCACTTTCCATATCTCCTCTATACAAAAGTTTTCTAATCTCAACCGGCTTAAACATACAGGCCTAGCCTCAATACTAACACGGATTTAGTCATCCCGAACTTTCCTAAATTTTTTAGGGTCAAAAAATTTCAAAAAATTCAAAAATTCCAAAAAATTCAAAAATTCAAAAATCATTTTCCCCAGCGCGAATCATATTTTCTACCTACATGTTGCATGGAAAATTTTATGTGACTTATACAGGTACGACTCAAGGCTTCAAAAAACGAGCCCGCGCGGCTCACATATCTCCCCCAGCGGAAGGCCCAAGGCGGCATTTTTCACGGGATGAGCCCACATATAGGCCCACCCGGGACTTACCCGACGAGTCCGAATTCCCCACGGAGGTATTAACACCAGCTCAGGTATGACTTCTATCTTATGGCTGGCGAGCCCTTCACGCAAGTCCAATGGACTATAAGCGACCCGACCGGAAGTCTGCCAGGTTTCAATCCTCGATTGGCCTGGTAGCTACTCTCACTTTCGCCCTGTCCAAGCCTCAGTCAAAGTGGGGGCTCTGTAGACACCCACATTTTGACCGCCAGGTGTCTATAGCAGTTTCCAAAGAACACCCGATGATGATCGGACGCAAACATGTTTCTACGCGCTCGGATGTGGGCTCAAAACCATTAGTTGTTGCCTTAAGCATTTACGGAGTACAAATCTCACAAAACCGACCTCAAATCCAGGCCCAGTGGGTCGTTTCCAATCAAACAAGACTAATTTGGGTCAAAACCGACACCGGAAATAAAACCGACTTTTAGCGATTGGGTCAAACCCCAGTCAAAGCCGTTCCGAGACATAAAAAAACATCCATTCAAATGTCATAAGCCCAATCCAAATACAAGACCCACAAAAATATTCAAACCGTGGTCCAAAGCCCGAACCTCTCACTCCAGCTGACCCACTCGATCGAGTGTCAGCCCCACTCGATCGAGTGGGCCCTGTAACCAGCCCGACTGCGGTTGATTGGGCCACTCGACCGAGTCAGGGGGCTACTCGGTCGAGTAACCCTAGACAAAGGGGGTGTCCAATGCCTATATATGCACCCCCTTTGCATGCAAAATTACACATCTTTTTTACATCTTTTTCAACCCTATTCAACTATAAGCAAACCCTAATCAACCCTAATCCTATACACTCAAACCCTAATCCTAGTACTTAGGAGACAAACCCTAAACCACCATAACATAACTTACATCTCGATACTCCCGTGCTAGCCACATCTAACGAGTCCCGTCCGAGAATAAGAAACATGTAGGTTGAGGGTGCAATATTCCCGACTCTTCTTCTCTCTTTCTCTCCCTCGCGCGTAGTCATTCGTCGTAGTCGTCATCTTTTTTTCGTTTTTTTTTATTTTTGTTGTCGCGTCTATAATATCACTAATATCGTTAATATAAAACATTAAAATACTCGCTAATTCGTGTCGAATATGAGGGATGACGGGATAAGAAAACACGAATGCAAGGATGTTTCATCCGACGCAGCCGGTCGCTTATCCCGATACCCCGAATGTTTGATTGTTGAAGCGCGTCAACGTCAACAAAGTTGTTTTTGTTTTCGTCACATCGGCATCAATATCGCATACATCGATTTCTAAAACCCTTTCTTTTTATTATTCGCGTTTTTTTATTCAAGTTGAGTCGAGACCTTTTGATGCGGATCCGACATCAAACAATTCGCAAGAATTAATTATGATGTCGGGATGCGGAGGGAATCAAGTCGAGTTTTTTTTAATTCAAGTGTCGATCTATTAGATTCGATACCAATTCAATAATTGGATGTCGAATCTAACGATTTAGTCAAATAATTTAACTAACATGATTTCTCATTGATGCTAAAATAGATGTCACCTAATTCGACAAGAATTAATACAACACTATAAACGCGGAGGAAATTTATACTCCCTCCGTTCAAGTCCAAGCTTCCCTTTTGCTTTTTCACGTTTGCCAACGCGCATTTTGCATCGTTAATATCTTTCGTAACATATTAGTAAAAATTATGGAAATGGGATATTAATAATCTACTTTTAAAGACGAATCAAACAAGATCCCACATGCATATATTTTCTCTAATAGATTGTCGTGAATATCGAAAGTTATCCGTGATTGCAAATAGTGTCAAGACAAGGAAGGGGAAGGTTGGAATTGAACGGAGGGAGTATCATTTTGGTTAATTTAGAAACGACTTATAGCTACCTTTTTTTTAGTTTCGCTCTAATATTCGACATCGATTCAATAATCGAACGTCGGATACAACGAGTATCGTACATACGAATCGAACATAAATTATGTAACATTTATGCCCGATTCAACAAAATCGTTGAATTAACAAAATCAAAAGCAATTTCGAAATTGATAACAAAATTGCAAGCGAACCCTAGTTCGTACAGAGGGCACTCGACCGAGTACCTAGCCCACTCGATCGAGTGGCACATCAAAGACCGAGACAGAAAGGTTTTTCGACCTCCACTCGGTCGAGTCTCGTAATGACTCGGTCGAGTGGCAATGTACTCGGTCGAGTGGCAGTGTACTCGGTCGAGTTCGTCAATAACTCGATCGAGTAGGGTCTAAAATACGGGACATAAGCCTTCTTTCGAGGACCATTCGGTCGAGTCCTCATATGACTCGATCGAGTGGCCTTATCACGACAAATACCGTGAGTCCCACATCGCTTTTCTAGTCTCGATAATATTTTCTTATAATTTAGGTCAACACGTGTCAAATCTATCACGTGAGATATCACTTTTCCAAAACCATGCATCATACTATTTACGTCTTTCCATATTATATTATTTGCAAACCGTTATTATCGTTATACCGTTACTAACAAGTTTGTTATTTTTCTTGTCAAATTATTTTGTTTATTTTATTGTACTAAAATGAACCCACATGCTAAAATTAACTTTTACGTTAGAATTAGTTGCATTAAATCAACCTAGAAACCCGTTCAATTTCTCACATGCTTTGGGAAAACAACGTTTGCATATCATTTAACCGAACTACTAATGCGCGTATTAGAAAGTCACTCGATATCTTAGTAGAGGCCGCTAATGTGCGGGCGGGGTTGGGTGTTCTTTGTGAACTTCCCAACACGTACCCTCACCCCTTACTCAGAACCTCGGTTTCCGGATGCCCGTAACCGTTGGCGCATGAGAGTCATTCAATACACGATATCCGATAACGTCGGTATCGGTATCAAATGCAAAGGGACGAACCCAATAAACTCTGAAATCGGAATGGGCCGTATTTTGTGCACAGCCCACTACGACATAGAGAGGGTTCGAACGGGCCCGAACTCCCACAAAGTTCGGTGGCGACTCCACTTCGATTTAAATTTCAATTCGATCCATTCTCATATGGAAATTCATTCGCCTCCCCAATCCCGCGCGTGGCCGCGTCGGGGTGGACCTATGTCATGTCCACATATGTGTTGGCTGAAGTTCAATTATCCTCCTCAGAATTGGAGGACGCTAGGTGCAGCTGTAAGCTGTTCGAAAGGCAGGGCATTTTGTGTAGACATTTAATCTGGATTTTAACGTTCTGTGGACATAAGACTATACCGGCAGCGTACGTATGCAGGCGGTGGTTGGTTGAGGCTGTCATAGGAATGTCGTTGGATGATGGTTTTCTTGTTCAGGGTACTGTAGACTTGATTGATGAGAAGCAGTTGGAGATGACGAAGTTGTGGTCGGAGATTCACGAAGCAGTGGGCTTTGTTCGCGATAAGGGTATAGACGAAGTTGAAAAATTACGGGAAGCGATACGCGCTTTTAAAGAGAGTGTAGGTGGAAGTTCGTAGCCTCTGACAAAACGGCAGGAGTTAGAGAAATACCTTGGCTGTGCGTCCACGTCGGAAGTGACGATATTGGCTCCGAAAATGTCGGAGAACAAAGGTAGTGGGAAGAGGATGTTGTCAACGAAGACCAAGGCGGCGGATCTGGCCAAGAGGCCGAAACGAATGTGTAAAAATTGCAAGAGAATGGCCCACCACGACAAGAGAAACTGCCCCCACCCCTTCTCAAAGAATCCACCGTCGGAGGAGGATTCCGTTGGTGGCAGCGATGATGATGGATCGGATGACATTTTGTGATTTCTCGATTGACGCATTGTGTTCGATGTTAGCGTAATTCTTTTATGTGCTGGGTACCCCCTCATTTTGTTTTCAGTCATGACGTAGTCAGGTGTGTCGACGTCTCCCGTTATATACTGCGTCTCCGATTCACCTATTTTTTTTCCTATTTCTTGTTCGTCATTGTACGTGGGTTATCTTAGTAACGTCTTCGTTGTATGATTGAGAATTTAATGACATGACAGTGTTATTTCAACTATGACAATTCTTCACTTCAGTGTCATTGTTAATTTGCACATTAGATTCTTGGTAGTAGGCTGAACAAATTTTGTTAGAAGATTTAAACTTCAACTGATGAAGTGACGTTGTTTCATCCTTGAAGTTCTGAATTTGAAGGTCAAATTCAGGTGAAGTTAACAATTGTTGAATTGTTGGGTTGGTGTAGTGACCTTGTTAGATCTTTGAAGTTGTATATTTCACAGACAAAGGTTCTTACAAAAATAATGGAGAAATAACAATTTGTGTAGTTGAAGTGACGTGTGTGTAATATTGAAGTCCGTAGTGTGGACCTGAAACTGAATTGATGATGTGATTATATTGAAGTTGAAAATGTTGTGGACTGAAGTTTCTTTCTGTAGTTGTACCATACTCGTTGAGTCAAATAATGTATGCATATTTACATTTTCGTTGAGTCAAAAGTACGAGTAAGTACGTTACATCAAAACTATAGTTGTAAGTGTCGTTGGTTCAAATTTCACCTCGGACAGCTACATGAGAAATAATACGTAAGCAAACACATTGCCGATCAAATATTGGTCGTGAACAGGAGAACTAGTTCTTGCATATTTACGGGGAAACAGGAGAACTAATGCACCCGCACAATTTTGGAAAAATAAATATTACATGTTTCCGCACAATTTATCAATCTCCGCATATAGTTTTTTATCCAACTCCGCAAAATATCACAAAATTTTCCTAACTCCGCGAAATTTATCCAATTCCGCTAAGAAGTAGAAGTAGGTCTGGGTAGAGATGTAGTAGTTTTTTATCAGAACATCATATTGTTTGCAATGAAAAGACTAATAACACTTTGCTTTTTTATGCGATTTTTTGTCTTAGGGCCAGCACGGATCTTCGCCATTGCATGTTTCACCTTAACATCGGTTAGAATGATGTCCTTGTTTGCGTTGAATTCATCAATCAGCCTAATGAGTCGTTTACGTTGTTTGTTGAAGTTTGAGAGAAGGAGAGTAGCAATGATCTCCGCGACAAGGAATCTCCTGGCGACCTTGGACGGCATGTCCTCGTGTGACGGCATTTCTCCGTCGTACAAAAGCATGTGCATCAATGTGAAGAGACCAGACTTCTCTCTGTTCACCACGTTTTTCTTCCATTCCATTTTAACTCCTTTGATTGTGAAGGTGGAAACGAGGCCCTCCCCATCAACCTCCTTCCAATCTAAATAATCGCTCATCCCGAAAGCCTACAAAATAGAAATTAGATATCCGGAATATGTAATGATTGAGAGACCTATACATTAGAGAATATTGTAGAAATATTGTACTTACAATTACGTGAGCAGCCTTGTATATGTCAAAATTTTCAAAGTCGTTGTGTAGGTGATGGTCCAGCACATCGATCGTTTTGCTCTGTAAGTTGACACATATGCAGGCAAAGTAGCCATAGAGGTTGACCGGAACGAAGATTAGGTCAGCTTCCAAAATCACAACTCTGCCACGGTCATTAATGAATATGTCCCAGAATTTGAAGAGCTTGCCTCGTAGGCCGTCTAGTGGTGTCGCCTGGTCATAAGTCTCAATGAGGTTGGTGATGACATCCTGTGGTAGAAATCGAGATTTCAGTAATCCGACCCAAGTTAAGTTGTGTTCACATGTAAGTTTAAAATATCATAGTAGGTGAGGTTACCTATTGTTGAAGTGCTGGTATTATGGATTTGAAGTTACAAACATTAGGTGTACATTTAACTGAAGTTTATAACCTATGTAGTTGAAGTGACGTGTGTGTAGTATAGAAGTCCATAACCATAGACCTGAAACTGATGTGCTCATATAACAATGTTAAAGTTGAACATATTATGTATTGTAGTTTCCTTCTATAGTGATAATGTGTCACAAGTTGAAGTTATAGAAATGATTGCTGAAGTTATGTGCAAGAGCATTTGAAGTTGTGAATTTCGTGGTTAAGAGTTCTGTCACAAGTTGAAGATGTAGAAATGTTGTTTTAATTGCGCTGAAGTTACGTTCTTACAACTCTGAAGTTTTATATGTCGTAGATGAAGAATATTGAAAGTAGCCTGAGACAATATTGTTAGAAGTTTTGTAATTTGACTGCTGAAGTTACGTTGTTATGTCATTGAAGTTCTGAATTTGATAGTTGCCACTATGTGACAGAACCTATTGTTGAAGTGTTGTTTTCGTGGATTTGAAGTTGCATTGCTGCAGATTTGAAGTTATATATTTCAGAAATGTGAGACAACTTTTAGAAATGACGTTTGAAGTTATGTTGAAAAACGTTTTGAAGTTATGTTCTCACAGTTTTGAAGTTACATATTTCAGAGACGAAGTTTTCTTAGTGACATGTGTGTTTACAGACATGAAGTGCAAGTAATGACGAAGTTTATAACGTACGTAGTTGAAGTGACGTGTGTGTAGTTGCTGAAGTCTATATTCATGGGCTCAGAACTGAAGTATTGATTTAATGGAGTTGAAGTTGAGAATATTGTCTACTGAAGTTTATTTTAGAAGTGTTAAATTTAGACAGTTGATTATGTTACAAGGTATAGATGACATTTGAAGTTCTGTTCAAAAAGGTTTGAAGTTATAACTTTCATGGTTAAGAGTTGAAGTATTGCTCTAACGGTACTGAGGTATATATAAGATTGCCTTCTGTAAGTTGAAGTATGTAAGGTACGGTCTTCAGAGTAAGCTTACCGAGTGTCGTATCCCCATGTATGTCATCTTTGGGAGAGTTTCGTCGACTTCATCAGATGCGGATAAGCGACTGAGTAGTATTGACCAGCATTCCACCACAGAGGAATGCATGTCGGTGTCAGGGAGTATTGTCAATATATCCCTCCGAGTTAGCAGAGCGTCCTTCCCGTAATATGCTAGTAGGTCACTGTTATTGAGAAAATGCGTAGTGATGTAGTCGTCGATAGTGGTAAACAAGTACAGTGAAAACATAGAAATATGAGGGTAAGTGAAAAAAGTACTCGATTTTGTATTTGTAGTCATGGAGTAAGCTAAATCTGCTGCATGCTTCCGTAAATTGGGCAGGGTGCTGAGTAGTTGCTGGTTCTCCCGGAAGAACTTCGACACAACGACGGCCTTTATGTCTACATCTCCGAACTTCAAGCTGCAACCTAGACCATCCCCACCCCAAATTTTGCGGCTACGTAAGGAGGACATGGTGTTGCGATTTGGTGAGTCAGGTTGTGGTGATACGGGGGTCGTCGGCTTCTCGATGCGCGGTCATTTCGATGACATCTCCAGACATTCAGGCACTCTCTTCGATGACAATACCGCCTTCGTATTTGCGTTGGCAGCACACTGATCTTCATCTGGAATGTCCTCTCCTGCATCACGTAAGAGGAAAATTGAATTATTTGTCGTCATTTATTTTACATAACAGTGATGTCGTTTTAGGACGTACCACCTGCAGTACCACCTGTAGCCTCAGGGCCCGGAGTTCTGTCGTCCACAATGTCACTTGCATCACGTAAAAGGTTTCTAAGTTAAGGACTAATTGTAATGGGGAAGTTGGGGTTTTGGGCAAGGCTTTTATTCTCGTTGAAGTTGGGGTTTCTAATTATCGTCGAAGTTGCGAAGATTAAAATAGGGGTGGGCGGTGATTTGTTAAAGTTTAGATTTATGTATTTCGTTGTCGTTCAGTTCGTAGTCATATGAAATGGATATTTTAGTTTGTTAAAGTGTTGAATGTTACCTATTGAAGTCAAGTAGTGAAGTAGTTGAAGTTGAAGTTTGGCTGGTAATTTCATTATTTATTGTAATTTATTTTACATACCAGTGTTGACGTTTTCGGATGTACCACCTGCAGTATCGCCTGCAGTGTTGTTTCCCGCCTCAGGACCCGGAGTTCCGTCCATATCTGTATCGTCGGCAATGTCACGCAGTACCTCCCTCAACAACGCGTCTGACCCTTCGTAATTCCCTGCAGGAGTTTCAGTTGCTTTTGTAGATGTTTCACCGACGAACGGTACATTGCCTGGAGCCTTCGGGAAACACCTCGCTAAGTCACATACTTCGTCCACGTAACGGTGGAGTTCCACGTTCGCCCAGAACGACTGCGATGACTGCGATGACTGCGATGGACCTGCCTGCGGTACGCTAAAATGGGTCGTTGACAACACCTTGATTCTTTCCGCTATTTCACGGATTGTATCTTTAAAAGCAACCGCGTTCCTCTCCATCATGAGATATAGGTCATGTAGTTCCTACAAGAATAAGAGTGCAGTTAACAGACTAGGGGTTCTTGGGAACAATACAATTGAAGTAATTATTTTAAAACTGAAACGTCAACACCATGTAAATGTCACTTTGACTTTAGCGGTATGTCACTTCAACTGTTTATGTATTAACATTCGGCTACTTTTACGCAGAAACAAACGTAGATATTAAGGAAATGTACTTACGTCCTCTGCCCGAGCCGCCGGTTCGCTGTCGTCCTCTAGACTAGGAGACAACTCCAGTTGGATGTATTTCTTCACAACATTCGGGTCAGGGAGGTTGTACACCATACGCTCAGCAATGGCATTGTCCGTAATTCTGGGCACAGTTATCACTTCAGCACCGTTATGAAACGAGCGTGGATAAGAAATATTGGACCAAACTTGCCTACCCAACGACCCTCCGAGCATTTCCGCGTCAAGCCTTCTCGCGAGTTTGGCGTCGTCCCAGTGCTTAATTAAGGGTAGCTCGTGGGGGCACGATTCACCACGAAAATCAAACATGTGAAGGTACACGCAGAAACAACATTAGATATTAAAGGACGACACCAAAAACAGAAGGTATGTGAAGGCCAAACGTACGTACACCAAACGGAAGGTATGAGAAACAAACCTGTGAAGGTATGTGATCATCAAAAACGGAATACAACCTGCAATAAACTTCGGATCACCCCTTGACTGGACCCCTGCCTGAACGATACCATTCAGAACGTACGTACACCAATCGTACTTGTTGATATCGTTAACGTTATCTACGGCCTTCACAAGCTTGAAGTCAATTCCGTTGTTGGATGTTGGGCATAAGAAAGACGACATCGCAAATTGGACGAACATCTTGCAGAACAGGTCACTGCCTAGTTTGTCTGCCATCATGTCCTTCACAAGGCCTCCCAATTTCACTTGACTTGAGGTTTTTTTGACGTTATATCGGTTCCTCCAGAAATCCTTCAACATTTTTACTTTGTCACTATCGGAGTCTTTGTGTCGACCTGTGGGAACCAAATCTACCTCGTACG
Organism: Agrostemma githago; assembly: GCA_958450325.1. Classification (NCBI taxonomy): domain Eukaryota; kingdom Viridiplantae; phylum Streptophyta; class Magnoliopsida; order Caryophyllales; family Caryophyllaceae; genus Agrostemma; species Agrostemma githago. Next base: position 41,145,645 of record OY288259.1, on the reverse strand, counting down.
GGCCACGAGGTAATAGAAAACAGTCGTGAACATCGTGTTTGGTGACACTAAACTCCTTAAACTGTGACGCCCTAAAAACGTGGGATCCATCGTTAAAGGCTCCAATAAAAACCGGAACGTATGAGATCGGGTACTTGTAGAGTTTGAAATCCAACAACCCGCCAAAACCAATTCTGCGAACCGCTTGTTTCTATCTCTCATTAAGGCTCGATACCAGCTTCTCAAGCCTACGCCCCCTACACTTCACGGGAATGTTACCAACTTCTTCCTCCTCTTCTGCGTCGACCCCCACAACCTCGACAATTTCATCTTCTGATGCCATATAATCTATCACATACGATGAACAAAAATGCATGCAAATTGAGAAGCATGGTATAATCTAAAAACTAAACTATTAACAAACCAATGAAACAGAAATCTAATAACAAACCATGAAGAAAATTACTAACAAGCAATCACAAATGCATTATTGTAGCATTATTAACAGTACAAAATCACAAATGCAGTCAGGAAACGGATAGAAATCAGTAAAATTAACAGTACAAAAACAGACCCAAAAAGAAATCAGTAAACAGTAAGATTAACCGTACGAAAACAAACCCAAAAATATCATGACTTAGACACAAAAAGATTAATTAGCAAAAAACATGACTCAACGCAAAAACCCCCCAAATTGTGAACAATTAAACTCGCAATTAAACCCTAATTTTGCTAATTAAACTCGCAACAATTAAACCCTAATTTCCCTAATTTCGCAACAATTAAACCCAAATTGTGAACAATTAAACCCTAATTTCGCAATTAAACTCTCAACTAAACCCTAATTTCGCTAAAACCACCAAAACTCGTCAAAATGATACTACGAAACTTTGATTAGAGAACAGGTCTTTACCTGCGTAAAGAGGAGAAATTGATCGAGAACAGGGTACTTGAACCAACAAACAAAATCGATTAGAGTGAGCTGATAGGGTAATGGAGTGGGAATACAATGAGCGGGAATAGGGTGAGCGTTGGGAACAGGGTGAAGTATAATGAAGGTGGGAATATTGCTGATGGAGTAATGGAGTGGGAATAGAGTGAGCGTTGGGAACAGGGTGAAGTATAATGAAATTGGGGATATCGAGGGGGAAGAAAAAGAGGACTGATTTATTGAGGGGAGTAGTAAACTGATTTTTTTTTTCAAATTAAATGTCAAGCAAGATCTCAGTCGCCTATTTTGTTTTGATCCAATGGCTGATAATAAGTGATAAGTGTGTTTTGTATTGCTTTTTGCTTGTGTTTTGGTCCCGGTTTCTCTTGTGAAATCGCTCTTTGGAGCGGTTTCGAGGCTACTTATGCTTCTTCTAGCTTGTTTTAGGTTCCTAAGACTAATCTTGGAGAGGTGGAACGATTCCAACTCGTTTCCGACACATTTGGAGCCAACGAAGAGAAGCAACGATCACTCGGTAGCTTAGACTCGATCCCGAGCCCTTGGGACCCATTCCCGAGCCCCTTAGACTCGATCCCGAGCACCGAGAATCGATGAGAAGCCTTTGAAGGGCAAATAGGGACCTTTGAGATCATATTGGAGGCCTACTAGACCCATCCCGGTCGGGATGAGTGGCCATCCCGGTCGGGATGAAGAGCAAACAAAGCAGCGACTCTGACCAACCCATCCCGGTCGGGACTACCCTCATCCCGGTCGGGGTGAAGTGCAAAAAAAGAAGCCCTACTGTCAACCCATCCCGGTCGGGACCAAGTCCATCCCGGTCGGGATGAACCCAGTTCAGGCCCGCGTCACTCCTTTCTACTCCTTTGCTCTTGTAACCTTATAAATACCCTCCCTTTGTATTGTTTAAGCACCATACACTATCTTATGAAACCCTAGACATACTTTAGACTAATTTAGCTTAGATTAGCGTAGATTAGCTTAATCTTAGTTTAATCTTTCCTTAATCTTAGTTTAATCCTAGTTTCATCTTTGTAATATTGAAGACTTTTTGGGTTGATCTACTCTATTGACAACATTGGAGATCTTCCTTTGGGTTTATTTATGCAAAGATTCAATATTTTGTTTATCTTCGAGTGTTGGTATAATTCCTCTTCTTTCTAATCTCTTCTATTTAGTTTTCATTTGTGTTTATGTTTAGTAATCTTCAATAATCCATTATGAATGTTCATGTTTGTGTTTCTTTCATTATTGGTGTTGGGTTTACTATCTTGAACATGAGTGAGTAGTCTCTTACTAGGATTTTTAGGGGAATTGGGTGTCTTAATGGGTGATTAAGGGTTTGTATAGATTGTTGGTGGAAGTTTTGGTTGCTTCTTGGTTATATGCATAGAACATGTTTGATGAAATGCTTGAATGACTTGTAGTTGCAAATGGTTGTTTTCTTGCCTTCCTTCTTGTGGCCTTGTATGTCGCTAGGATGGGTTCTTGCGCGAGAGCGAGGAACCTCTAGGTCGGTTTAAGTAGTGAGAGCCCGGACTATACCTAGATAACTCGACTACCCCTTCACCTTTTCTCTTCCTTGATTATTCCATCACCCTTGAACCCGACCTAATCCTAGTTCTTTTTCTATTTGTTTTCTTTTTCGTCTTAGCGATTATTCCTTTAGTTAGTTGAATCCTTTAGCCTTAGTTGTTATACCTAGTTCGTTCCTAGTCATAGTTTATTCCCTTCTTATTGTCCTAGTTTAGTTTAGTCTTGAGACCTAGTCAAGTCTTTAGGTGAAACTTGGTTTAAACCCTCTTTACCGTCCTCGTGGACTCGACCCGACTTACCCTATCTACGTGTCACGCTCCAAACCGCTCCAAAGAGCTAAAACAAGATAGAAGAAGCATAAGTAGCCTCAAAACCGCTCCAAAGAGCGATTTCACAAGAGAAACCGGGACCAAAACACAAGGAAAAAGCACTACAAAACACACACTTATCAATAAGCCTTATGGACTTATAAGAGGAGAAGGGACTTATATGATCCTCTCTCTCTCTCTCTCTCTCTCTCTCTCTCTCTCTCTCTCTATCTATCTATATATATATATATATATATATATATATATATATATATATATATTGAGAGAGAGATTTAAGATCATGGAGAACCATCAACTTGAAGAGAACCTTGAGAACTCCATTAAATTATTATTTTTTTCAAAATTTAATGACATATTTGAATTCGTTGTATAGTTTAATGGCTAGGCAATATATTTTTCGGTAAAAAAAATCTCATCTAGTGATGTAAATGAAAACATATAATTTTAGTGTACCTAATACTCGTTTCAGTGTATCTACTTTTTTTTTATGTACCTTAATTATTGCACTTTCAGTGTACCTAAATGGCATTTTAGTGTACTTTTTCAATTTTTCGTGAATAAATAGCAATTTTTATTAATATTTTAAATAAAATATGATTAGGTATGCCTAATAAAGTATTTGAATAAATGAATCTAAGGGTAAATTAGTCATCTAAGTTTTCGAAAAAAAAATTAATTGAGTTTTTATTGAGGTTCTCACGGTTCTCAATAAGTGGGGGTTCTCACCGGATCTTGACACACACACACGATTTACTTTAATTCCTTCCCTTAATACCTAAGCATATTTGTCCATTTATTTTTGTGTGCATACGTATACATATCATGATGTGCAATAAAAATAGCTTATTGTTGACTCATAATTGCAAAACGGTACACTTACCCTTACACTAACCAATTGATACTTTCTCTCTCTAAAATCTAGTGAGAGAAAAATTTTCCAAAAGAGAGCTTTTAGTCTGCATGTTTATTGCTGACAATCTCTTCATATTCTCTTGACACTTTGAAACTCATGCAATTAATAACTTTCCAATTCCTGACATCTAACCCTAGGAAATTGGAACCCATCATTACCCTAGCAAACATTCCCCTTTAAATACGCAAAATAACTTCTTTGTCTTACATCACTTATTCCTGTTTTTATATAAGTATTAACTTCCAGCATGCAAAATCCATCAACATCATCTTCTTCTTCAACTCAGAATCATCCCATTAACATTACTAGACCCAATATTAATTTATCATTAATGTTATCATCTACTCTTCCTACACCAACTACAATTCATAATATTATCACCGACAATTATATACCCATCGAATAATATTACCCTCCCCACCACTAATTATGTGAACCCCTTCACTAATCATTATCGTGACCTGCCTCCTTTAGAAGATGATCCAATTGAAAATAATGATATACCTAATAGCCCCAACTCATCAAACTCAACTCCTGAATGTTTCTATCCTCGAGCAGGGCCAATAGTAGAGTTTGATCCGATGGCCATGCATGGAAATTTAGAGTTGTGGAACAAGTGCCTTTTGGCTTACATGTTAGATTATCTCAAGTTTAAAGCAACAACTCTTAATAATATTGTTCAACGAAACTGGAGAACTCGGGGATTTGTCAAGGTGTTTGAAGTGGATGACTTACTGACCTTCTATTTTGAAGACCCAAAGGATAAGAAGGATGTACTTGAAAGGAATATTGTCACTTGTAATGGGGGTCTAGTGATTTTTGATGAGTGGTTTCCTAATTCAATTCCAAAAACCATCAGATTTGCATCCGCTAAAATTTGGGAAAGAATTTGTGGCCTTCCTTTCGAATATCTTTCTATGCATGTCGCAAACACATTAGGAAAGCTTATTAGTGATGATTACTTTGTTGAACCTGTGGACATGACATAGGTCCACCCCTACGCGGCCAAGCGCGGGTTTGGGTAGGCGAATGAATCTCGTGGTAAGATTGACCTCGGGTCGAAATTTAAATCTAATTAGGTGTCGCCACTGAATTTTGTGGGAATTCGGACCCGTTTGAACCCACAATACATTTAGGCATATCATGCACAAAGCACGGTCCGCTTTCAATGCTAGAGTTTAGGGGTTCGTCCCTTTGCATTATGATACCGATGTCGAGTTATCGGGAATCGTATATCAAATGACTCTCGTGTGCCAACGGTTTCGGACATCCGAAAAGCATGGTTCTGAGTAAGGGGTGAGGGTACGTGTTGGGAACTCCACAAAAGACACCCAACCCCGCCCGCACTTAGCGGCCTCTACCTAGATATCGTCCGTTTTTCGTGTACGCGCATTAGTTTGACGGTTGAATGTTATGCAAAAATGCTTTTTGAACTAAACATGTGAATTATTTCTAACTATGTCGTTTAATGCATCTAAACTAACGTTGAACTTATTTAGCATGCGAGGTTCGTTTATGAGAGCGATAAATACAAGCAACAAAAATACTTAAAACAATAGATTACAAATACGCGGGTGTGGACATGACATAGGTCCACCCCGACGCGGCCACGCGCGGGTTTTGGGAGGCGAATGAATCTCCATATGAGATGGTCAAATTGAAATTTAAATCGAAGTAGGAGTCGCCACCGAATTTTGTGGTTATTCGGAACCATTTGAGCCCACTCTTTGTCGTAGTGGGCCGTATACAAAATACGGCCCATTTCCGATGTCAGAGTTTATTGGGCTCGTCCCTTTGCATTACGATACCGATACCGACATTATCGGATATCGTGTATTGAATGACTCTCGTTGCCAATGGATTCGGACATCCGGAAACCATGGTTCTGAGTAAGGGGTGAGGGTACGTGTTGGGAAGTTCACTAAGAACACCCAACCCCGCCCGCACTTAGCGGCCTTTACTAAGATATCGTTCGTTTTTTATGTACACGGGTTAGTTCGACAGTTGAATGATATGCAAACATTATTTTCCCAAGCATGTGAGAAAAATAAATAAATGGGTTGCTAAGTCGTTTAATGCATATTAAACTAATAACGTCAAAGTTATTTTAGAATGTGAGTTCGTTTTAGTCTAATAAAACGATAAAAATAAATAAATTGCTACAAACACGAGAAAACGAGTTAGTAACGTTTAAATAAATCGAATAAAGACATGAATAAATAATATGCATCACTCGAAAAAGTTTTGATGAGATGTGATGGATTAACACGTGTTGACCGAGGTCGAAAAAAAGTATTTATCGAAACATGTCGCGAAAGTCGCTTTTTATGTAAAGGTTCGAAAAGAATAAAAAATAGAAAAGCGAAGAAACGAAAAAAAGGGACCCGGCGGATCAGGCCACCGCGCGAGCCGCCTGGAGGGCGCGCGACTCGCGTGGTGGTCTGTCGGGTTTTTTTTATTTGTCGAAAACCGTCAATTCTTATAAATCGCGTACAAATATGGATTAATTTATACTCGATTTATATTTTCAATATTCGTCGTATTCGATATTCGATTATGAAATCGATATCGAATAGTCGGAATGATTTTAGAAAAGGTTTTGAAAAAAAGCTTGTTTTGAACGAAAAAAGTAAAAAAAGAATTTTGAACGAGAAAAGATGTTAATTCTCTCCGCGTTTAAAATCATCGAATTTTGTTTTAAAAAAATGTAATGATTTTGTTAGCATCAACGAGAATTAATTAATTTAGCTCTTGTAGATACGGTATTCGATTAGAGAATCGGTATCGTATTTTAAGAACGTTATATGAAAAATAGTTTTTTTTAGTATCGCTTATTAGAAATAAATAAAAATATGTGACGAACGACCCATAATAAAATACTCAAAGACCGACGACACAAAAAAAAAAGGAAGAAAAACGTGAGAAAGAGGGAGAGAAAAGAGAAGAATCGGGTTTGATTTACACCCTCAACCTACATGCTTCGTTTTCTCGGTATAAGGCTCGTCGGACGGTGGCTTAGGCACGGGAGCGTCGAGATGATGCGGGTGAGTTAAGGTGGTGCGGGTTTTTGGACGTGTGATGGGATTGGTTCGGCCGGATGGAAGGTGGTTTCGTCGGTATTTCGGAACGGTATTTCGGTATTCCTTCGGATGTGTGTCGAGACTATTCTTTTGCTAGATATCGAGTATGTGTGTGACTAATAATTGTTGTGTATTGATCGATAGTTCATGTGTTTTTTGTGTTGAATATGAGGTCCTATTTATAGGAGTCGAGGTAGTCTTGCTTGTGTGACAAGAAATACCGGTTTGGATAGGAAACACGAGAGTTCGAAAGGGAACGAAAGTCTCGTTTCTTGGTGGGGAAGCCAAGTATCTCGGCTGTCATGAAGAGTTGGCCGACTATTTTGGCTGTTTGGGATGTCTTGGACGAGTGTTTGAGCTCGGTCGGTGATTTGTTTCGGTTTTCGGATAGAATTCCTACTTGAGATCGAATTCTATCCTTAAACGGATTTGTTTAATATTATTCGAAAGCTGATTTTTGTGGTGTTTGAGTCCGAACTGGACGTGTAGTGTCACGGCCAGTTCGTGTGACTTGGGAAAAAATATCTTTTACCGGGTTTGACCCGGTCGCTAAAAGACGGTTTTACCCCTGGTGTCGGAATCGACCCAAATTAGTCTCATTTGACTCGAAACGACCTACTGGGCCTAGATTTGAGGTTGGTTTTGTAAGATTTGTACTCCGTAATAAGCCTAAACCAAATGTCCATGATTTCGAGCCCGTATCCGAGTCCATTATAGCATGTTTGCGTCCTATCATCATCGGGTGTTTGGTGGGACCTACTATAGACACCTGGCGGTCAAAATGTGGGTGTCTACAGAGCCCCCACTCTGACTGAGGCTTGGACAAGGCAAAAGTCAGAGTAGCTACCAGGCCAATCGAGGATTAAGACCTGGCATACTTCCGATCGGGTCGTTTAGAGTCCATTAGACTTGCGTGAAGGGCTCGCCAGCCATAAGATAGAAATCATACCTAGATAGATGTCAATAGTGGCGCGGGGACTTCTACTAAAAAGTCTTGGGTGTGTCTATTTACAGACACATCCATCTTGGAATGGCGCGGGAGCCTCCATTGGAAACTGTGGGTATACCGCTTACTGATAATCCCACTCGGAATAACACTACAAAAAACTGATCGAATTGCGGCGGACTAATTGCGGCGGCCGAATATTCCGACGTATGAAAGATGGTTGCGTCGGACTGCGTTTGACAGTCCGACGTATTCGTATTTGCGTCGGCATAGCCGACGCACAGTCGACAGAAGATGGGGCGCGTTGGTAAAATTTAGCGCCAAAGAAGTTTGCGGTGGCTTACGACGGAATGGGCGTCCCAAATTATGTGCATGTGGCGGACATTCCGACGCATCGTCTGTCAAAAGCCGACGCGTTTAAGAGCCTCAATTTCAAAAAAATCGACAAAAGTTGCGTCGGACTATGTGAGGGATAGTCCGACGCATAGACTTTAAAAAAAATCGAAATTTTAACCCAGCACATAGTCAGTTACCCGACCCCAAACCCCTTCATTCTTCATTACCCTTCACCCCAAACCCCTAAATTTAACCCTAACCCCCAATTTCAAACCCAACCTCCACCCGCCACCTGTCGCCGGCGACGTCACCGGCGTTCGTCCCAACCGCCGCTCGCGCTACCCTCTGTTCTCTTCCGTCCTCCTACCGGCGCGTCGTTCCACCTTCGTCCTCCTGTTCCTTCGTCCTCCTGCCGGCGCTCCGGCGGGTTTCGGTGTCGTTCTCCGGCGTTTTCCGGCCTGCTAATGTATGTACTACTGTTTTAGTATTGTTATTGTTATTGATGTATGATTCATTTAGGGTTAATTAGTTTTACTAGTTTTGGGTTAATTTTGGTTATTGATTATTGATTATTGATTATTGAGTATTGATTATTGATTACTGATTATTGAGTATTGAGAATGGGAAATATAGGCTTTGTTGTCTAGCTATACTCCGCATAAGTTGAAAAACGGGCTCAAGCATAAATGTAGGCTTGAGTATTGAGTATTGAGCAGACACGATTTATACTTTACGCAATGGTTGGGGGTTTTATAAGGTGAATTTGGTCAAGATTGGGGTAAATAAAATGAGGAGAAGAATACGACGAGACCAAGCGTTTGGGTTTGATTTACTTCAATTTGGTTGATCATTGTTTGTTTTTGTGACTCAATTTATTGATGGATTAGTAAAGTTACAAGCTTTTTAGATAATCATGATTATTTCTTGTATTTTCTCGGTATAATTGTTTGATTTAGATTGTTGGGTGTCTAAATGTGACATTATATAGACGAAATGTTTAGCTCCTTGTACCGAATCTGCCCTCCTTGATTCATTCATACACTGAATCTTGTGTTAAAGAAAGTAGTGACGGTCCGAAGCGGGTAAATATTGTTGGAAATTGGTAATAGGGTTGATGTCGTAGGTGAAAATTTTCACTTGAGTGCCGTTTCGAATACTACTACTAATCTACTATTACTACTACTAATCTACTATTACTACTACTAATACTACTTAAATACTACTAATAATACTACTAATCTACTATTACTACTACTAATCTACTACTACTACTAATAATACTACTATTCTACTATTACTACTAATCTACTACGACCACTACTACTCATTCACTACTACTTCTACTACTTAACTACTACTTAAATACTACTAATCTAATATTACTACTACTAATACTACTTAAATACTACTAATCTACTATTACTACTACTACTAATCTACTATTACTACTACTAATACTACTTAAATACTACTAATAATACTACTAATCTACTATTACTACTACTAATACTACTAATAATACTACTAATCTACTATTACTAATACTACTAATCTACTATTACTAATACTACTTAAATACTACTAATCTACTATTACTACTACTAATACTACTAATAATACTACTAATCTACTATTACTAATACTACTAATCTACTATTACTAATGCTACTTAAATACTACTAATCTACTATTACTACTACTAATACTACTTAAATACTACTAATCTAATATTACTACTAGTAATACTACTTAAATACTACTAATCTACTATTACTACTACTAATACTACTTAAATACTACTATTACTACTACTAATCTACTATTACTACTACTAATCTACTACTACTACTAATAATACTACTACTCTACTATTACTACTAATCTACTATTACTAATACTACTTAAATACTACAAATCTACTATTACTACTACTAATACTACTAATAATACTACTAATCTACTATTACTAATACTACTAATCTACTATTACTAATACTACTTAAATACTACTAATCTAATCTACTATTACTACTACTAATACTACTAATAATACTACTAATCTACTATTACTAATACTACTAATCTACTATTACTAATGCTACTTAAATACTACTAAATTTTTATGACATGTAGTTATACATAAGTAATACAAACTAGTGGATGTGGATCGGTCAAAAAAATTGCGAGGTCACAATCCTTTTGTGCTTGCATACCAAGTTGATCAAGTATGCTACGCCCCTTACCCAAATGGAAAAAAGGGTAGCAGTAGGTCGGCGGTGTTTAAGATCAAAGCGAGGTCAATGGTCGATGCTCCAATCAATGACGAAATTGTGTACCAGGAAGACGTAGCTACTACTAGTCAGCCAATCTCATCTTGTGTTGTGATTGAAGACACTAATGTCGGTGGAGAAGAAGCAGGAGTGAATGTTGATGTGGACGATGAGGACTCGGAATTTGAGGATTGGATTGCCCCTGAAGGAGACGTCGAGGAAGAGGTTTTCGCTGAAGAACCGGGTTGTGAAGAGGTTGATATTGACTCAGATGACGATGACGATGATGATGAAGAGGGCTTCATTGACGAAGACACAAATGGAGAAGATGAAACTGATGATGATTAGTTACGTAGCACATTTTATTTTCTTTGTAGTTTCAAACAATTTATGTAATCATGAATTATTTAATTTAATTTTAATGTACGGTTCCTAGCTACGAACAATTTATACCACTCATTCTTTTGTCTCTCGTAGAACACTTGTAATGGCAAATAACCAGGAACATGTAGAGGAGATTATCGAAGAGATGGAGGTGGAAAATGAACATGATGGAAACGCTATTGTAGGTGGGAACGCAGGTGTAGGTGGGAACGCAGGCGGAGTGCAGAGGACGTACTTGTCTCGGCTTCCCGGAGGTGTATGGTAAGTAATTTTGGCAACTGAATTATAGTATCCTACTTTAAGATCTAGAGTTGCTTAAATGTGACATTGTTAATATAGGTGGGATCATAAGTCGATTTCAAACGCCTTACGTGATTCAGTTGTTGGCACCTACATGGCCGCCACCGGCACCTACCGGAGTTGGACTGAGGCACCCCAGCGAGACAGGGATGCTATGTACGCGCACTTTGAGGTAAAGTGTAAATCCAACTCCCAAATCCACAGTTTTTACTATTTACTTTGTAATTTCTAACTACATGATTTCTCTGTGTCAGGGCAAAGTCATGATTGACGCCGGGTATGATCTACGGACTCAGTACGAGAAGAGAATCAAGAAACGTGTTAGCGATATCTTCTACAATGCCTTGAAATCTACTAACAGGCCGTTGTGGATACCGGTGGGTAAGTGGACGGAGTTACAAAGGAGGAGAAGTGATCCGGAATTCATGAAGAAGTCCGAAGTGAAGAAAGCGAACCGGCGATGCGGAGATAAGGACGGTGTCGCGAAACCGACGAGCTGCCTCGGGAGTAAGAGCGCAATTGCCCATTACAGAGAGATGGTATGTCTTTTCAACTTAAATTATTAAATGATCATTTGTTTTCGAATAAATTAATCCACTCAACTAAAGGAATTTTGCATGTTCTAATTAAGGGGCCGGACGCTACCCCAATCCAGGTGTTTGAAAAGACAAAGAAGACGAAGAAGGGAACCTACATTGAACCGAGGGCGGGGCTGGTGCATGTGAGTCATCTTACCATATAATCGTATTAGCACGTTATGGTTGTTATCTAAGTACATTTCTGAGCTTTGTTGTTTCCCTAATAATATATTTTCTTATTGTAGGCCAATTATGACAAAGCGAAGGAGGAGGCTTTGGCTGCAAATCCAGAGGAAATTGATGAGGCTGAGCTGTACCACAAGGCCACAGGCGGGTACGACGCGAAGAAACGAGTTTACGGAATAGGCAGCCTAGCTAGGGAGCTGTTCCGCCCATGCACCGGCAAGAGCAGTGCCGCCGTCGAGGAGGACCCGTACATGCCTACTCTCGCCACACAGCAGCGTGTGAAGACCGACAACCTGACCAAGAAGCTGGAGACATTAGCGGAACATCAGCAGCTGGCGGACAAGAAAATAGAGGAACAGCAGAAGACGATAGAGATGCTGCAAGAGAGGTTGGCCATGGCAGAGGAAGGCTGTAACATGGGACATCGTTCACAGCGTCGGGACGACAATGCTGATGACGGTCATGGTTTCGGCTCTAGAACTGTTGAGCCATTGTCTTAGGTAGGTTTATGTTGTCATGACAATCTGAACTCCCTACTCATCCAACTACTAAACCAAACAAATTGCTCTCTTATTGTAATATAATCTAGCTACCTACTAATCCAACTTCTAAAACAACCTACTCTCTTCTTGTAATATAATTTTATTTTCTCTGAAAATCACGTTTATCTTCTACGGGAAGCGGAAATGGAATGCGGAGTATGATGTACGTTGTCTTGCACGAGATGTGCTTTTGTAATGCTGCTGGTTGGTTTGTTGATGTGTTTCTTTGAGCGTATTTGGGGAAGTAGCAGAAGGGGAAATTGGTGGAAAAAACAGACCCGTATGTGGCGGACATTCCGTCGCATATTCCGACACATAAGTTCTGTATGCGTTCACCCTTCCGACGTAAAAGTCGTCGTAAAACTCAACCATGCGTCGGACATGCCGACGCATAGCAAGCTCGATTTAAGATTTAACCGCCAACTTAGGCGTCGGCGCATCCCACGCACCATCCGACGCAAATGTGTATGCGTCGGACTCGGCGCCACATACAGGGCCAGTTGCGACGAATATTCGCGGGGGACTCACTTCGTCGGCCTGTCCGACGCAAAAGACAATTTGCGTCGGTTTTCTGAGTATTTGCGGCGGAATTGTCCGACGCAATCCGACCTGTTTTTTTGTAGTGTAACGCGGGAGCCTCCATTAGAAGCTGGGGATGTACCGCTTACTGATACATCCGATTCTTCAGTAAAAATGTTGCTTGAATTTTCACTGGGAATTTTCTTTCGAGAATTTTCCGGGAGTCTTAGGATACCTGTCTGTTTTGCATGCAACATTCAGATAAAACATCGACTCATGCTGGGGAAGAAAATGATTTTTGATTGATTTTTTAAAAGAGATATTTTTCGAAAATTTTGAAAAAAGCCGATTTTTTTTTTTTAAAAACGAAAATTTGGAAAAGGGAATGCTTGGGATGACTTGATTCCTGATCGGGTTCTGACACGGATTCCTAAAATCTCCTGGTTAGGCCTGTATGCCTAGGTAAAGTAGGGAACATCGCAAAAATCTCTATTCCAGGGGTGACTAGGAGAGGGGATTTCTCTATTATAAATAGAGAGTTCTTGCCCTTAATCTTCTCATAATCCAACCCGAAATATTTCCTTCTTATCTTAAAATCCCTTTAGACTTCTTAAGATAAAACAAAACTTTCTGCTTATGGGTATCGAACATCTGACCGCGATGCTTCACGCGTGGGCCCGGGATTTCCGAGATGGAGATAAGGTTCAGCTTACTCAGATGGGAATTGTGGCTTTGTTCCCGCTCCAGCGACTTAAGGTGGATGCACATTTCTTGGATGCTTGTTTAACTTTTTGGGATACTACCCACCATGTTTTCGCCTTTCTCCGGGGAGAAATATGTCCCTTTCCTGAAGAAATTGCTGCTGTAAGGGGTTGGTGTCCCAATGCTCATCCTGCTATTCCTCCTTTTTATCCTGATCCAAGGAGGAGATTTAGGGACTTTCTTGGGTTATCTCATGCTGAGACCTCTCGTATGGTAAAGGGAAATTCTGTTTCCCTGTTTGACTTAGCTGATAAATTCATGGATCCAAATGGTCCCAGAATTTCTTCTATCCATAGGCGTAGGGCCTTTGCCTTCTGTATGCTGCACCGATATGCCTTCGAAGGTCGGATGGATGCTTACTCATGTTTAGGCGAAATCAGGCTAATCAGCATAGTGGATCAAATGGAGGCAGGTTATAGCCCAGCCTGACTGATAACTAGGGAGATTATCATGGGCCTTGATGCGAGGAGACTTGATCCAGATCGACAATTAACGGCAGCATTCGTCTTCTGCAGGTATTTGACCTTCTTTTTTTCGAAAAAAAAATTCCGAAAAATTAATTTATTTCCGAAATTTTTTTAATAATTTTTTTTTTGATTTTTTTTAAAAATTTTCCGAAAATTTTGAATTTCCGAAAATTTCGATTTTTTTATTTTTTGAATTTCCGGAATTTTTGAATTTTCCGGAATTTTTTTTGAATTTTTTGAATTTTTTTTTATTTTTCGAAAGTTTTTTACTTTTCGAAAATTTTGCGGATTTGGTTATCCGAACGCCTGTCGATTATAGAGCCCCCGGTGAGCATATCCAGATATCGAAGCTGTCAAATTGGCTCGCGGTCCCGACGAATTAGCTCGAGTCATCATATAAATCGGAAATATTGGGATGAAGAGCTAAAATTCCATGGCGGACCCTTGATTAGGTGGAACGTGATCTGGTGGTTCCTCTCGAAGATGACGGGCCTAGCTAAAAGAGATAAAGCCCGTTACCTGGTGATCTTGTCCTTGGACTGGACCATCCATATTTACCCAGATCGTCTTCTAAGGCAGTTCGGTTCGTTTCAACAGATCCTCGAAACTGAAGCAATTATTAGCGTTTCGCTCCAATTGACGGACGCTATGTGTGACACGTGGTTACAACGCTGGTTTACCCGTGTCATGTGGACTATACCTCGCCCTTGTCAGACCGCTTGGGTTTCCGAATTATATCTCAAGTGGGCTTCTGAAGAATCTAAAGAGGCCCGTGAAGCTTTAAAGACCGATGAGGCTTTTGACTTAGCCCGTAGAGAATCGGTGAAAGACAATAGATGGTTTTTTGATAAGGAAGAAATCCCAACTACCCATGTCCGGCCGGAGTCGGGTTCTAAGCCAAAAATTAAGACTCGAGCTAAAGAGACCGGTGCTAGCGACTTAGAGAGAAGACTCGGACCAAAGCTAACGGTCCGAGACAGACTTGGGCCGCGGGAACGGTTACCCGAGAGGGCAAGGGCCCAGCTAGGACCGACCGAGGTGACCGGGGAGTCAAGTTCGAAGAAACGAGCCCGGGTTAAGGAGATTCCCTTGGTGATTCGGGAGCGTTCACCTCCACGCCGACGTCGGTGGACCGAAAAAGAGACTAAGGACAAGGGAAAGGGGAAAATGCCTTCGATTTTTTTATTATTTAAATATTAGTACTATTTGTGTGTTTTTTTTTGGATTTTTTTTTGTAATTGGATTTTTTTTGAAATAAATAAAGGAAGTTTATTAAAAAAAACCGTTCCTGTTTTTTTTTTTTTCGATTGCAGTGGTTGCGCCCTTTTGAGGGGCTGCCTACGTACCCGCAAATAGCGGAATCAAACCAAACGTAGTTCAGACTTTCATTTGCAATTTCGAAATACATCCAGACTATTGGTTCAAGACGTTTATAACAGTAGAATAAGTAATTCTAACTTTTGACTTGTCTTTAAAAGTTTATTTTTGAAAAGATGTTTTTAATAAACTTTTGCAAATGACATTGAGAGAAACGGGTTAAGGGTAATAACGTTTCAGCTAGTCCAGGTTAGTTGGGTTGACAAACTCGTTCCCGTCCAGATCTGTTAGCATTACCGCTCCGCCCGATAAAATCTTTTTTACCAGATATGGTCCGGCCCAGTTAGGTTTGAATTTTCCCCTTGGGTCTACTGGTAATAAAGCCCGTACAGACTTGAGAACTAAGTCTCCTTCTTTGATATTCCTGGGCCTTACCCTCTTGTTGAAGACCCGTTGGATCCTTTATTGATAAATCTGTATGTTATTGAGGGCACGAGATCGTCGTTCGTCTAAAAGTACTAGCGAGTCATATCGTGCTCGAACCCAATCGGCTTCGGGTACTTGACTTTCGAGTAGGATCCTGAGTGACGGTACCTCAAACTCAACAGGTTGGACCGCTTCCATCCCGTACGTAAGGTAATACGGTGTTGCCCCGGTCGCAGTACGAATCGAGGTTCGATATCCCCAAAGGGCAAATGGTATCTTATCGGGCCAATCCCGATAATTGTCAGCCATCTTTTTGAGTATGGTGACGATAGTCTTGTTAGCTGCTTCTACCGCTCCATTGGTTTGGGGTCGGTAAGATGAAGACGTATGCCTTTGGATCTTGTACTTGGGTAACAGGGCTGCCGTTTCGGCTTGAAAGTGGGTCCCATGGTCACTGATGAATTCATGAGAGATCCCATACCGACATATTATCTTATTTTGGATAAATTTGGCAACATGACTGGCGTTGAGAATACGGTAGGATTCTGCTTCGACCCATTTGGTGAAATAGTTGATTGCTACCAAAATGAAGCAGTGTCTTCCGGTTCCCGAGGGGTTTATCTTTCCAATTATATCAATTCCCCACGTTGAAAACGGCCAGGGTGACGTCATGGTATACAGCAGGGATGGTGGCATAAGCTGTACATTAGCGAAAATCTGGCAATTATGGCAATGTCTGACGTAAAGCTGATAATCGGTTTCCATGCTGTTACAATAATATCCGAGTCTCATGATCTTTCGGACTAGCATATGGGCGTTCATGTGAGGACCACACTCGCCGTCATGTACTTCGGCCATGACCTTCTCGGCGTTACCCTTATCGACACATAAAAGGAGAGCCCCCTGCGGTGTCTTTTTGTAAAGCTGTCCGTCATCGGTTCGGACGAACTGGGTCGCTAGCCTACGTAAGGCCTTTTTGGCTCGATTGTCGGACCCGGGTGGATATTCCTCGGTTGTTAAGTATGTCTGGATCGCCTTGTACCACGGCTCGGGATCGGATATCTCGATATCCTCGATGTCGTGGATATATGCTGGCTCGGATCGTCTTTCGACGCAGATCGGCATGGTGGTCATATGATCGGGAATATTTAGTAAAGATGCCAATTTTGAAATTGCATCTACGAACTGATTTTCTTCCCGAGGTAAGTATATATATTCTACCTTTTGGAATTGTTTCTCGAGATCCCTTACTCGTGCCTGGTAGGCCACGAGATTAGCATTTCGGGTTTTCCATTTTTGGAGCGCTTGGTTAATGACCAGAAATGAGTCGCCGTGTACTCGGAGGTTTGTGACCCCTAAATCGGCGGCGGCTTGTAGCCCGTGGATACATGCTTCATACTCAGCAGCGTTATTGGTGACGTCGAAGTCTAATTTGATAGACACGGGAGTATGTTCCCCTTTTGGCGAGATTAGAAGTATACCGACTCCAAATCCTCGGAAGTTGGATGCCCCATCAAAGTATAAGTCCCACGTTTCGGTGTCAGTATGGAAAATATCTTCATCCGGGAAGGACCAAGTGTCGGTGTGTCCTTCTTCGGCTACGGGACTGCCGACGAGAAATTCGGCTACTATTCGGCCTTTGATGGCTTTCAATGGTACGAACTTTAGATCGAAATCTGCCAGCATCAGGGTCCATCTTGATATCCTGCCGTTGAGAATGGGCTTTTCGAAAAGGTACTTGATTGGGTCCATTCTTGACAGTACCTGTACTTCATAGCTGAGCATATAATGTCGGAGCTTCTTAGTGGCCCAGACCAAAGCTAAACACGTCTTTTCGAGCATGGTGTACTTACACTCGTACTCTAGAAACTTCTTGCTGATGTAGTATATAGCTCGTTCTTCGGAGTTGACCGTTTGAGCTAGCATAGCCCCCATGGCTGTCTCTGTCGTGGTTAGGTACAGCGACAAAGGCAAACCGGGTTGAGGTGGCATCAGGACCGGCGGTGAAGACAAGATTTCTTTGATTCTGTCAAAGGCTGCTTGACACTTGTCGTCCCATTGATGGTAAGGATTCGTCACGTCCCAACCGTCAATAATATAACCGGCTAACCTAACTAGGGTAGATAGGGTAAGTCGGGTCGAATCCACGGGGACGGTAATGGGCGTCTAGACTAGGTCGGCCCAAATACGAGACTAAGTCAACGAGCTAAACTAAGGAATGATAGAAGGGGAGAAACTAGACTAAGACTAAGAGGAACAACTAAGGAGAACGGGCTAGGATTAGGTCGGGGTCAAAGGGGTAACGGAATGGTCAAGGGAGGATTAGAGTGAAGGAGGTAATAGGGTAATCTAGGTTGGTCCGGGCTCTCGCAACTTAGACTCACCTAGAGGTTCCACCTAAAACCCATCTCGGCGATAATCAACACACTCGGGGTTCTAGCACGCTATATACCTAGGTCGAATCCGGGCTCTCGCTACTTAGAAAGACCTAGGGGTCGTCCTCACCGGGCTCTCGCAACTTAATGAGGGGACCGAACCCACAACAAACTAACACCCACAAAGAAAGGCAAGAAAACAAGCATTCATACATACTTAGTCATTCAAGCAATTCAACAAACATGTGATGTGCATCAAACAAGAGGAAACCCAAATCTTCCACCAACATCTCTAACCAACCCTTAATCACCCAATTAACACCCTAATCACCTTACTAACCCTAGCAAGAACACTACTCTAACATAATCAAACTACAACTAACACTAACAAGATGGATTAACAAAAGAGACAAAACAAACATCTACAAACTAGTAAAAAACAATTAAATATGAGAAACAAAGGATTAAGAGTAAAGAGATGAGAAGATTATACCAAACTAACAAGAGAATGAAAAGGAGAACACTTGCATAGAAGATAAGCCAAATTCATCCACCAAGGTTGTCAATCTTGGATGGATTCTTCAAGAGATCCAATATTACAAGCACTAATCTATGATTAACCACTAATTAACGACTAATCTACACTAATCTAATCTAATCTAACCTAAAGTAGTCTAGGGTTTTAAGGAGATAACCTAAGATGGTGTCTTAATACAAGAGGGGGGTATATATAGGGTTACAAGTGGAAGGGAGAAGAAAGAAAACAAATGCGTGTTACAGCTTCCTCATCCCGCCCGGGACGAGATGGTCTCGCCCGGGACGAGATGGTCCCGACCGGGACGAAGTCCTTCTCGTCCGGGACGGGCTCAAGACAGGAGCACTTGCTTTTGCACCTTCCTTCCCTGTCGGGAAGGAATTATCCCGCCGGGGAAGGACCTTGTAGGCCTCTCTTAAGATCTTTTTGGTCCCTCCTTGGTTCTCGTGGGCTTCCCATCGATTCTCGGGACTCGGGATCTGGTCTTGGAGGCTCGGGATTGGGTCCCAAGGTCTCGGGGTCGACTCCAAGGCATCGAGTGATCGTTCCTTAGCTTCGTTGGCTCCAAAATGTGTATGTATTGAGTCGGAATCGCTCCAACTCTTCCAAATCGGTCTCGGGAACCTGAAACGAACTAAAGGAAGCATAAGAAGCCCCTAAACCGCTCCCAAGGAGAGATTCTACAGGGAAAATGGGACCAAAACACTACAAAATATGCACTACAAACCACACTTATCAACTCCCCCACATTTAACCCTTACTCGCCCTCGAGTAAGCACACACTAACTACTAAACTAGCCGAATGGGTATTAGCGCACCCTACGCCCCTTCAGTGCACTTAGAGGAAAAGTGCACTCCGCAAGGCAAGTCGGGTCTTGCGACAAAACCGTGGATGCAACCGGACACAAAACACATAAACAAACAAACACAAAAAAAAACAAACACATAAACGGTTCCACCCAAAACAAAAGAAATACCGCTTCCCTCTAAAAGCGGTAAAAGAAGCACCGGTTTAGGACTCGAGGTAAGTGACAACGTTCCCAAGCTAGCAATACAAACCGAGGTGAACTAAACCCTAATAGTATGACGATAAAGCAACAAAAACGTTGGTAACTTACCTAGGTCCTCCTAACTTTCTAAAAATGTACTACGGGACGATCGGCGGAGTGGAAAAGTGAAGAACCACGGTGTTAGTCGACACTGTAGGTAAGTGAGACCCCGCCCCCTTTAGCGTGAGCCAAGAGGGTCGTCCCGTGTCCAAGACCGCCTAACTAGTTCAAGTAAAAAGGTGGAAAACATGCAAAATGAGGGAAGACCGACTAATGCCGCTATCATCCTTCCTCGGGACTCGGTCCTTTGGTAGGCTCTTCACGGCAAAAGTTGGAAAAAGGCTTATTTTTGTGGGGATTTCTTTTTGTGAGACGGGTTTTCTTTTGGCATTTTCTTTCTTCTTTTGCATTTTCACTTTGTTTTGCCATGCCATTCTTTTTCTTCTTTTCTATTTTCTTTTTGGCTTTTGTGCCTTTTCTTTTTCTTCATTTTTTTTCTTTCTTTCTTATTTTTCATTCTTTTCTTTTTCTTTGCCCTTTTTGGCAAGATTTGGCTTTGTTGGCATTTTCATTGTATAACAAGAAAGAGAGAATCAACAATTTGCAAGTTATTGTGTGGATGTGTGTGAGATGTAGGTAAATGGGTGAGTCGGGGGTCGTGATTTCCCTTCAAACCCACAAAAAGTGGAGAACTTGGACTAATCAAAACAATCCTAAACACGGTCACCTAGGGGACGAGACCTGGTAACCAAGGCCTTTTCACACCGTGGGTGGTCATAATGGTCAAAAGTGCAAATCCCGTAGTAAGTTCCTAGTAAGCTAGGTGGACTCAAGGTAAAGGACCAACGAATTCATTGATTTAAGGTCATTCTACTAGACTAAAGTCCAAGACTCGATTTATATTACTAAAAAGGGAAAGTACACACTCACACACTAGCCTCTAAACCGGGTTTTCGAAAACTATTTACACACAAGACACACAACACAACACAAAATGAAGACATAAGGAAAACAAAAGGAAAAGGAACAAAAGCAACAAAAAAACAAAACAAGGCAAAACACATAGACAAAACAACCACCACCCCTATATTCCACACAAGCCACCAAATCATCCACCATTATGCACAAAGCTCCACCCGAGCACACCTCAACACAACCTTCTCCAAACATCACAAGGAATAAAGGAGAAAAAGGGATAAGATGTTACCGGAAGTCTTTAGAGCTTTCCAAAGTCGTTGGCGATTAAGGCAACCTATAAGAACAAAGGGAGGCAAAACACGCACACAAAACAAATGTACGACACAAAGACACAAAAAGAAAACACAAAAGAGAATCTTTTTAGGATTTTTAAAGGTTTTTTCGAAAAACTATGAAAATAAAACAACTACGATAGAATATCGCTCCCCCACACTTAAATCGAGCAATGTCCGCATGCTCGATCGTAGGGTGCGGAGAGACAAAAGAAAAAGAAAAGAAACTACGAAAATAAAGCTAAAAATCAAAAATAAAGTGAAGAAAAGGGTAGAAGGTGTCCGGCCGGGGTGTAGTCAAGTCACCATGGGCCGAGACGAGAAAAAGATATGGATGGGGGAAGAAATAAAAAGAAGGAAATAAAAGGAAATGGGAGGGGAGGGCTAGGTGTAATCAAGTCACCTAGCCCGGATTCCGCCTAAATCCGACTAAATCCTCAAAAACGAAAGAGTGAAAAACTTGTAAAAATTTGGATTTTTCAAATGATTCTCGATGTAATCACGTCATCGAGAATTGGGAGCGATCACCACAAAGGCCCCGAGGGCCAACAAAATACTCATAACAAGGGGAAAGAAAATAGACGAGCATCAAAAGCGGAAAAGAAAAGAAAGATGCCATACCAGAGGTTAGCAACTAACGCATCTCCATCGCTTCACTAATCAAAGCCATCACCATGCTCGTCGTCATCCCCTTGCTCACTTACATTATTGCCATCATCATCATCATTTCCATCTTCATCTTCTTCACCGGCTTCCTGATTACCCATCCCCGTATTTATATCGAAGGCATCCTCGACCTCGTACTCCTCATCATCCATCATGGCACCACTACCACTAGAATTACCGTGGTTAGGGAAATACTCGGGTCTATACCATGACGGAAGGTTGCCACGTGGATCAATATACCCCTGTTGAACCAAAAGATGATAACCGGGGTATTGAGCATAATAATCATCCCTCCTCTGCTCATATTGCCCTAGATGTAGAGCACTAAGCATCGCGGCCATGGATGCATCGGCCGGGGGCTGAGGGTAGGCAAATGGAGTGTAGGGGGTGTACGGAGGAACGTACACATACGCCGGGGGCGTAGGGTAAAAGGGGAGTGGTCGGGTAGCTTGCTGTTGTTGTTGTTGGGTTGGTTGCTGTCGAGGCCTCACACTAGCATGTGTATGCGGACTAAGGGAGGAAGAGGCACCGGGGTCACCTCCCGCACCGGGCATTAGAAGGTTAGGCACTCGGACCGGGACTAGGGAATGTCGCAAAGGCACAAGGGTCGGAAGCGTAGGGCATGGCAATGTGAAGTGTGGCCGACCCGAGGTAAACCATTGATACCTCTTGTGCTCCCTCTCATATGCGATCCATTTATGGAACCTAGTCAAACGGTCCTCATCTATGGTCGTATCCCCCGGTACGGGGATCAAGTCCTCCTCGCTGAAATTCTCGTCTACCGCCTTAGCTATGTGTGTTATAAGCCCCCCGAGAACAATCTCACTCACATTCTTCCCCGCCTTACTTATCTTATGGAAATGTTTTGCCAAAGCAAGGGAAAGGTCGGGGGTGAACCTAGGTTGACTCTTAAGATTTAAATAGGCCCCGAGTATGTTTAATTCTTTTTGCGTGAAAGAGCTCATTTCGGGTCTCCCAAATATCGTACCCGCAATTAATCGATGCCAAAAACGCAAAACCGGGTGGTGGACATGACGGCTAGACAACCGTCGATAGTCGACAAGGCTTAGACCGGTTATACTCTTCCAAACATCAATTACACTAAAACCGGCGGGTGGGTCACAATTAGAAGCTAGGGGAACACCAAAAATATCACCAAACTCGGGGAGGGTATAATTGTAGTCACCATTGTTCACCCGAAAAGCAACCCGGGGTGGATCAACTCTAGTATTTAGAACAAAACTACTAAAGAACTCAAGGGTGAGTTGCTTGTAGGTCCACTCATGCATGTTAAATAACATTTCCAACCCCATACCCACAAACAATTGTCTACATTGGTCAAGGATGCCAAGCTTCCTAAGTATGATTTTACAAAAAAAACAAGTTGGCTCAAGAGGCTTACCAAGGAGCTTGTAGATATGCTCCTTTTGCCATTCCGAACCAAAGATAAGCGTAGGAAAATCCGGATGGCAAGGAATTTCCGGCTCTTCAATCTCGACCTCGGGCTCGATTTCGGCTCTAGAAGTGGAAGCACTCTTCCTTTTCTTGCTAGCTACCACATTCCCTCTTTTCTTTGGAGCCATTAATGGTGAAGAAGCTTCAAAAATGGTGAACACCCAAACTCGGATTTTACCCAAAAACACTAACTAGAACCCACAAAAACACACAATAGAAGCTTAATAATGGTTTAATAAGGTTCCAAGACCAACTCCAACAGCTAAATCGAGTTTGAAACCAAAACCCCAAACTCGGATTTTGGAAAAAATGGTGATAAAAACTCGATTTTTTTCGTTTTTGGTGATAAAAATGGTAGAAAATGGGTCTAGGATAGGTATTAATGTGATAGAAACTGATTTTGGGTGGTTTTGGAAATGATTTGATGAGATTTGGTGGAGTATTTGTATATTTATGGTGTTTTGGGGGTTTTGGAATTGGGGTTTTGTGTGTTATGAAGATGAAGGAGGTTGAAGATGAGTTAGTATGATATGGTAATGGGTTGGGTTGGGCTGGGTTGGGTATTAATGTGTGAGAGGGAGGTATGGGGCGGGGCGGGCTAATGATGTTGGGTGGGTTCGGGCTGCAAGGAATAAATGAAATGTGCTGTACACAACCCGTCTCGGCCGAGAATGGTTCGTCCCGACCGGGACGGGTCCTTCGTCTCGCCCGGGACGAGCTCGTCTCGCCCGGGACGGCACTCCAGTAGCAGCAGTTTTGTGTCGCTTCAACCCGATCGGGATTGGCTCATCTCGGCCGAGACGAGCTATCATCCCGCCCGAGATGGCACCTCTTCTTGCCCAAATAAAACCCGTTCTCGCCCGGGATGCCCCTTGAAGCCTCCTTTCAAGAAGAACTCACCTAGCCTTCCTCCCAATCCACAAATAACAACTCGGGATCCGAATCCCGTTCCCGAAAGCTTTCAAGCTCAAAAACAACCATCTAGCTCCCGTCTTCCAATAAAAATCCCACCGAGCCGAGACTTGACGGAAAAAATAGAAGAACGAGCACGAAATACTTGATGCTAATCATAGGAGATATAAGTGGAGCTTCTCTTGATTTTCAAATATTCACCTAAGCTCATAGCTTCATCAAAGCTCCCAAAAATCAATAATAGAACCGCTCCCAAGACCGCTTCAAGCATTCACCTCCAAAACTCATATAATCACCTTCAAACATCAATCATTCTACACAACTTCACAATAATCATTAGAGACCCCTCCCTCACATCACTCAACAAAAAAAAAAAATCCAAATTACAAGAATTCCAAAAAAAATACAAACAAATCCTAAAATTAAGCAATTAAATCACACAATTACAAGTACAAGTACTCTAAGGAAGAGGGAGGGGGAATATACAACATGACGGTTCTTTTAGGAACTCCGTCAAACCTAGGATGGTGGACTCTTCTTCAACCGTAGCCCTCAAGGGCGTGGAGGATCAAGTCGAACGCGCTACCGACATCATAGTGAAGGTCCAAGAAGCGCTCGAGCTTAACCGACCTCCACGGCCTCCAAGGAGGAGGCAAGAAGTAGGAATCCCAAGACCCGACATCATCTTCATAGTAGTCTCCGGGGTCTCTCCATCCTACGAGCTCAACCGATCTCTTCTTCCCTAAGCATTGCCTCCAATCACAAGCAAGCTTCATCTCCAAGAAACAAGGCACAAAAAGCGGTTTTGGCCTCACTTCCTCGATGCACACCCCCACACTTTCCTCAAGTTGTGGTTCCCCATCTTCATCACTCGGCCCCACATCATCTTGGAGAGGAGAATCGAAACTTCTACCGGCGGTTTCAATATCCTCCAAGTCATTGCTTGGCTCACTTTCTAGGGGCTCTTGATGCTTATCCACATTCTCGGACAAGGGCAACTCGAGGCTCACAATTTCACCCAACATCCTCACAAATTCCACCAAACCATCCCACTCACTATCCTCCTCCAATTCTTCACCAACGATGCCTTCACCAAGAGTCATCTCCTCATTCGTCTCTTTTTGGGTAGACGATTGAGGTTCTTCAAAGCAAATCTCTCTCTCAAAGGGGACTACATCGGCGGCTTCGTGATTAGGTGGCTCCTCTCTCTCAAGTGGGCACCCTCCATCTAAATACGATGCTCGGGATAAAGACATTACGGCTTGAACCGATAATGCATTTAATTGAGCATTCCTCGCCTCGTTTGCCCTTCGCATTCGGACCATTAATTCCTCTTGTTCTTTTCGCAATTGAATGGCCATTTCTTGTGTGCTCTTTGCAATTGAAGAATCAAATGACACAACTCCAAGTTGGGCAATTGGTGATCATTGGAGTCTTGTAAGGCTCCTTGATAATCTTGATGATGCCCAAGGGGTGGGGCATCATATTGTTGGTAGCAAGGTTGAGGTGGTTGGTAGTATTGTGGGTCATAGGGTTCATATTGTGGTTGGGGTGGAGGGTAATATTGTGGGTCTTGGGGGTATTGGCTTCCACAAGGTGAATCTTGATCGAACATGGTGGTTTCACAATCATAACTCGAGTAGTAGTCACCATGATCGTAGGAGTGATAATCGTTCACTTGTTGGTAGCCATACCCATACTCTTGAGGTTCATATCCATCTTGATTACCCCAAGAAGCTTGATCATGGTAGGGGGACGTCATGTCATACCCTTGGTTCAAGGAAGAAGAATGGTAGCTCATATCGGCTCCCGAGTGTGTGGAGTTTAGATCAAACCCCATGCTCGCTCGAAAATCGTAGTCCATACCCGGTTGGAAACCACTCATTCTAGCAACCGTCCGTTTAAGCGGCTCTGAGTTGCAAGAAGAAGATAATCACCACCTCTAAGCACAAACTGTAGACTAAGAACAAACGTGAGAGGTCTAGTGCTTTTTGGGCACTAGACAAGAGAGAAATAAACCACACACACACACAAGAAGCAAGGTAACAAAAAAGAAAAAGAAAACACAAACACAAAGACTAAGTCAAGCAAATAGGAAAACAAAGTCTAAACTAGCACCGTCCCCGGCAACGGCGCCAAATTGATGGTAAGGATTCGTCACATCCCAACCATCAATAATATAACCGGCTAACCTAACTAGGGTAGATAGGGTAAGTCAGGTCGAATCCACGGGGACGGTAAGGGGCGTCTAGACTAGGTCGGCCCAAATACGAGACTAAGTCAACGAGCTAAACTAAGGAATGATAGAAGGGGAGAAACTAGACTAAGACTAAGAGGAACAACTAAGGAGAACGGGCTAGGATTAGGTCGGGGTCAAAGGGGTAACGGAGTGGTCAAGGGAGGATTAGAGTGAAGGAGGTAGTAGGGTAATCTAGGTTGGTCCGGGCTCTCGCAACTTAGACTCACCTAGAGGTTCCACCTAAAACCCATCTCGGCGATACTCAACACACTCGGGGTTCTAGCACGCTATAAACCTAGGTCGAATCCGGGCTCTCGCTACTTAGAAAGACCTAGGGGTCGTCCTCACCGGGCTCTCGCAACTTAATGAGGGGACCGAACCCACAACAAACTAACACCCACAAAGAAAGGCAAAAAAACAAGCATTCGTACATACTTAGTCATTCAAGCAATTCAACAAACATGTGATGTGCATCAAACAAGAGGAAACCCAAATCTTCCACCAACATCTCTAACCAACCCTTAATCACCCAATTAACACCCTAATCACCTTACTAACCCTAGCAAGAACACTACTCTAACATAATCAAACTACAACTAACACTAACAAGATGGATTAACAAAAGAGACAAAACAAACATCTACAAACTAGTAAAAAACAATGAACTATGATTAAAGATGAGAACTTGATGAAAAACAAAGGAATAAGAGTAAAGAGATGAGAAGATTATACCAAACTAACAAGAGAATGAAAAGGAGAACACTTGCATAGAAGATAACCCAAATTCATCCACCAAGGTTGTCAATCTTGGATGGATTCTTCAAGAGATCCAATATTACAAGCACTAATCTATGATTAACCACTAATTAACGACTAATCTACACTAATCTAATCTAATCTAACCTGAAGTAGTCTAGGGTTTTAAGGAGATAACCTAAGATGGTGTCTTAATACAAGAGGGGGGTATATATAGGGTTACAAGTGGAAGGGAGAAGAAAGAAAACAAATGCGTGTTACAGCTTCCTCATCCCGCCCAGGACGAGATGGTCTCGCCCGGGACGAGATGGTCCCGACCGGGACGAAGTCCTTCTCGGCCGGGACGGGCTCAAGATAGGAGCACTTGCTTTTGCACTTTCCTTCCCGGTCGGGAAGGCATTATCCCGCCCGGGAAGGACCTTGTAGGTCTCTCTTAAGATCTTTTTGGTCCCTCCTTGGTTCTCGTGGGCTTCCCATCGTTTCTCGGGACTCGGGATCGGGTCTCGGAGGCTCGGGATTGGGTCCCAAGGTCTCGGGGTCGACTCCAAGGCATCGAGTGATCGTTCCTTAGCTTCGTTGGCTCCAAAATGTGTATGTATTGAGTCGGAATCGCCCCAACTCTTCCAAATCGGTCTCGGGAACCTGAAACGAACTAAAGGAAGCATAAGAAGCCCCTAAACCGCTCCCAAGGAGTGATTCTACAAGTAAAATGGGACCAAAACACTACGAAATAGGCACTACAAACCACACTTATCACCCATAGTAACCGCTCCCCTATTTTCAGCTTCTTGAAGATCGGTTCACACACCATGGTTAGCTTTGAAATGAACCTGCTGATGTATTGGACTTTTCCGAGAAACCCTCTTATTTCCTTTTCGGTCTTAGGAGGTTGCATCTCGGTGATGGCCTTAATCTTGGCTGATCGACTTCGATACCGTGTTGGCTGACGATGTGACCCAGTAATTTGCCAGAGGTTACCCCGAACTGCATTTCTGAGGGTTTAATCTCATATTGTATTTGCGTAATCTGGTGAAAAATCTTCTCAGGGCGGTGATGTGACCGTCCCTGTCCTTGGATTTGACGATCATATCGTCCACGTAAACTTCCACTTCTTTATGCATCATGTCATGTAATAAAGTCGTGGCGGTTCGTTGATAGGTGGCCCCGGCATTGATGAGGCCAAACGGCATAACAGTATAGCAATAAGTACCCCAAGGTGTAATGAAGGTGGTCTTATCCATATCTTCCTCTGCCATTTTTATTTGATTGTACCCGGCATACCCGTCCATGAATGTTAGAAGGGCATGGTCAGCTGTGTTATCCACCAGTATATCGATGTGTGGTAACGGGAAATCGTCTTTCGGGCTCGCCTTGTTAAGATCCCGAAAGTCCACGCAGACACGTACTTTACCGTCTTTTTTAGGGACCGGTACGATGTTTGCAACCCAATCTGGATACTCGGAGACTCGTATGAACCCAGCCTTGAATTGTTTGTCGACTTCCTCCTTGACCTTGAGGGACCATTCGGGCCTCATGCGTCTGAGTTTCTGCTTAACCGGCTTGAACCCTTCCTTGATCGGTGATAAGTGCCATTTGTAGTGCCTATTTCGTAGTGTTTTGGTCCCATTTTCCTTGTAGAATCGCTCCTTGGGAGCGGTTTATGGGCTTCTTATGCTTCCTTTAGTTCGTTTCAGGTTCCCGAGACCGATTTGGAAAAGTTGGAGCGATTTCGACTCGATACATACACATTTTGGAGCCGACGGAGTAAAGGAACGATGACTCGATGCCTTGGAATCGACCCCGAGACCTTGGGACCCAATCCCGAGCCTCCGAGACCGGATCCCGAGTCCCGAGCCTCCGAGACCCGATCCCGAGTCCCGAGAATCGATGAGAAACCCATGAGAAGCAAGGAGGGACCGAAAGAAGCTTAAAGGAGGCCTACAAGGATCAACCGGTTCCGGTTGAGCTCAACCGGAACCGGTTGAGGTGCACAAAAGAGAGGTGTTCTGTGAAGGGTCCAACCGGAACAGGACCAACTCATCCCGAACGGGATGAGCCCTTTTCAGGCCGCACTCCTTTCTTTCTTCTCCTTTCCACTTGTAACCCTTTATATACTCTTCCCTTGTTTTGTTAATGGGATGCCTTTGATTAGAGACTAAACCCTAGATTATTTTAGCATAGATTAGCATAGATTAGTGTAGATTAATCTTTAGATTATCGTTAATCTTAGATTAGTGCTTGTAATTTGAGAATTCTTCAAGATCTCCACCAAGCTTGACAACCTTGGATGTTTGTTTTGGGTTTTTCTCATTTATGCAAGTTTTCTTCTTCCTTTCATCTTGTTAGTAGGTATAATCTTCTTTTCCTTTCTCTTAATCCTTATTTTATCATTCAAGTTTGTATCTTTGTTGATGTTATTGATTGTTGTTCATTGTTCCACTAGTTTTACTTTGTTTGTTTTGATTGTTTGTTTTGGTTCATCTTATTAGTGTTAGTTTTAGATTAGATAAGTTAGAGTAGTGTTCTTGCTAGGGTTATTAGGGTGATTAGGTTGTTAATTGGGTGATTAAGGGATTGTTGGAGATGTTGGTGGAAGATTTGGGTTTCCTCTTGTATGATGCACATCACATGTTTGTTGAATTGCTTGAATGACTAAGTATGTACGAATGCTTGTTTTCTTGCCTTTCTTTTGTGGGTATTAGTTTGTTTGTGAGTTTGGTTCCCTCATTAAGTTGCGAGAGCCCGGTGAGGACGACCCCTAGGTCGGTCTAAGTTGCGAGAGCCCGGATGCGACCTAGGCCTATAGCATGCTAGAACCCCGTTTGTGTTGTGTATCGCCGAGATGGGTTTTAGGTGGAACCTCTAGGTGAGTCTAAGTTGCGAGAGCCCGGACCAACCTAGATCATCCTACTACCTCCTTCACTCTAGTTCTTCCTTGACCATTCCGTTACCCCTTTGACCCCGACCTAATCCTAGCCCGTTTCCTTTGATAGTTTTCTTGCCTTAGACCTAGCTTAGTTCTTAGTCTCCCCCTCCTTAGAATAGCTCGTCTCGAACATAGTCCTAGACCATAGCATACCTTAGTCCATCCTCCCGTCCCTGTGGATTCGACCCGACTTACCCTAGCTACCCTAGTTAGGTTAGTTGGTTTTATTTGACGGTTGGGATTCACGACAAATCCTTCCCATCAAATTGGCGCCGTTGCCGGGGATGGCGTAGTTTAGACTTTTGTTTGCTTAGTTTTGGACTTTGTTCTTGATTTTCGTGTTCTCTTCTCCTTGTGTATCTCCGTTTTTCTTCTTGTGTGTTACTCTCTCTTCCTAGTGCCTCAAAAACACTAGGATACTAACGTTTGCTCAAGTGCTTCTAGCTCATCCTAGGTACCAAAGCAACGTTATGGACATGGCACGTCCAAGCTACCATCAACCATCACGGGACAACTTTGGGGCAAATGGCCAAGTCCCGAAATTTTACCAACCATATCAACCTCATCAACAATCTTATGAACGCCCTTCTTATGGTTACCAAGAAAGTTGTCAAGGATCGTTCCCACATCCTAACAACTACCAAACACCCTCACATAACCCACAACCAAATATCCTTGAGACTTGTCAAATGTTGGCCCAAACACAAGGGAGCCAACATGAGATGATGATGTTATTGCAAAAGGGTCAACAATTGTTGTTGACTCAAATACAAGGGGTTAGGGAGGAGTTCAAGGCCCAAATAGAGGTGCAAGATACTCGCATCAATGCACTCATGGCTCATATCACGATGTTGTCCGCTCAAACTCCACAACATGTTGAGGAAGGTTCATTTGGGCATGAAGGTCGGGTGTCTCAACCCAATCTTGAAGCTACAAATGAAGAAGAGGGGGTCGATCAAGAGACCATTGTCGAGTGTTGCTTAGGTGGTGAGGATAGGGAAAGAGTTGAGGAAGTTGAAGCTTAAAGGGTCGACAATGAGGAGGGAGTTGAACATGATTATCAAGATAGCTCTTGGGGAGCCAATGCATTGGCGATAAAGTTGGATTTGTTTGATTTTCTTCGTGATGAACCGGATGTTGCCAATCCAAACCCAAGTGAAGAGATGACCCCTCTAGACAAGGTGAGTGAAAAGGAGAGCAATACTTGGGAGAAAGAAGTAGATGCCTTGGAACTTGCCTTGTACGGGAAATTGGAGGATCCTAAAGCCTCCAATGAAGAAAACTTGATGCTTTCTCCTCCTCTACCGCACTCGATGTCTAGCCCTTTGTCTTGTGAGACGGTTGGTGAAGAGGATCCTAGTCGGGCGGTGGAAAAGAGTTCCACTCTTGACCCCGCAGAAGAAGCGACACCCCTAGGGTGTGATCTCCCACATCATGACATCGAGCACGACTCTAGACCACTATACCTACCGGATGGTCATAAGAGTCGTAGCTATGTTGGTTCCGAAGACCCGGAAGATCACGAGAACCCCGAGCATAACGAAGATGATCGCTTTTTCCCTCCGACTTGGAAACTTTTGGGAGTGGCTAGGCTCGGCCATGTGAGCTTAATTG
Organism: Agrostemma githago; assembly: GCA_958450325.1. NCBI lineage: Eukaryota > Viridiplantae > Streptophyta > Magnoliopsida > Caryophyllales > Caryophyllaceae > Agrostemma > Agrostemma githago. The sequence continues at coordinate 41,114,049 of OY288259.1, read as the reverse complement.
AAGATGTTGCTAGGGCATTTGACTTACTCCTTCGAGCTCTTGATGGCTATGGAGGTGTAGTTGGTGAGAGTATCTTATTGTAAATATCTCTTTTTCTTTTCTTTTGTGCTTGTATTTGTGTTTATGTTTGTTTGTATAGTTTCGTTTCTAGGATTTGTTAGCCTTTGTGGAATTCTTGTTTATTTGGATTGTTGATGAGCGATGTGAGGGAGGGAATTTGATGTTGTATTTGAGCTTATTGTCATAGGTGTGAAGTGAAGGTGGTTCCTAGAGAGGAATGGTTAATGATAGAGCTCGGATCGTGAGTATGAAAGTCGGTTTTTGAAGCTTCGGTGAAGCTTTTGGGGTTTTGGAGGTCAAGAAGACCCATCCCGGGCAGGAAGGGAGCTTCCCGACCGGGAAGGATGTGCCATCCCGACCGGGAAGAAGCCGTCTCGATCGAGATGGAGGTGCAAAAATTGGAGCTTGCTGGAGTGTCGTCCCGACCGGGAAGGTGGCTTCCCGACCGGGACGAGTGTGTCTTCCCGATCGGGACCATCCATCCCGACCGGGATGGTCTCTTTTCTCCTCTTTTGGCCTCTTCTTTGACATTTGAGCCCACCCAACCATTGTATACCCCCACCCAACCTCCCTACCCTTCCTTGCTCGTATCACATGACCCATGTACCTCATTTGCATACCCCCACCTCATTTCTCTTCCCTTTACACCGAGTTTCACATCGAATCCTACCCCTCCCCTCACACCATTACTACCTCTATCATGCGGTATTATCGAGAATGAAGAGGAATAGCAAGGATGAAGACAAGCAAGTGCCTATATTGATCTATGAGACGATGGTGAGAGTGAATTGCTAACCTATGGTACGGCAACTATCCTTTCTTTTCCGTCTTTTATTGCTTGTTTTCCTTTGTTTACTCCCCTTCCCCTTGTACACTTTTGTGTCATGGTGGCCCTCGGGGCCTTGGTATATGTTGCTCCCGACTCTCGATGATGTGACTACATCGAGAGTCATTTTCAAAATCCAAATTTTACAAGTTTTTCACTTTCTTTTTTGAGGATTTAGTCGGATTTAGGCGGAATCCGGGCTAGGTGACTTGATTACACCTAGCCCTCCCCTCTCATTTCTTTTTATTTCCTTCTTTTTATTTCTTCCCCCATCCATATCTTTTCTTGTCTCGGCCCATGGTGACTTGACTACACCCCGGCCGGACACTTTCTACCCTTTTCTTCACTTTATTTTTGATTTTTAGCTTTATTTTCGTAGTTTCTTTTCTTTTTCTTTTGTCTCTCCGCACCCTACGATCGAGCATGAGGACATGGCTCGATTTAAGTGTGGGGGAGCGATATTCTAGTATAGTTTAGTTTATTTTCTTAGTTTTTTCGAAAAAGGCTTTAAAAAAACCTAAAAACTTGAAAACTTTTCATAAAAATCAAAAAGATTTTCTTTTGTGTCTTTTCCTTTTTGTGTCGTTATGTCGCATTTTTGTTTTTTTGTGCGTGTTTTGCCCCCCTTTTCTCCTTATAGGTTGCCCAATCGCCGTTAGCTTTGGTGAGCTTTCAAGACTTCCGGTAACATCTCTTCATCCCTTTTTCCCTCTTTGCTTCTTGTGAGTTTGGAGGAGATTTGTGATGATGTGTGCTCGGGAGCAGCTTTGTAAAGATTGTGGTGGATTTGGAGACTTGTTTGAATATCGGAGTGGTGTTTGTTTTCTTTATGTGTTGTTTCTCCTTGTTTTGTTTTGTTTTGTTTTGTCTCTTTTTCTTCCATCTTCGTCATGTCTTTGTTTTGTGTTGTGTTGTGTGTCATGTGTGTAAAACGTTTTCGAAAACCCAGTTTAGAGGCTAGTGTGCGAGTGTTTACTTTCCCTTCCTAGTTGTATAAATCGAGTCTTGGGCTTTAATCTAGTAGAATGACCCTAAATCAATGATTTCGTTGGTCCTTTACCTTGAGTCCACCTAGCTTACTAGGGATTTACTGCGGGATTTGCACTTTTGACCATTATGACCACCCACGGTGTGAAAAGGCCTTGGTTACCGAGTCTCGTCCCCTAGGTGACCGTGTTTAGGATTGTTTGATTAGTCCAAGTTTTCCCTTTTTTGTGGGTTTGAAGGGGAAGCGCGCTCCCGACTCACCCATTCACCGACCTCCTACACATTCTACACAAATAAAATGCAATTTGCTGATTTCTCTCTTTCTCAATTGTCAAAGAAGTGCCAAAAAGCCGAATCAAGCCAAAAAGGGGCTAAGAAAAGAAAATGAAAGAAAGAAAAGAATGAAGAAAAAGAAAAGGCACAAAAGCCAAAAAGAAAATAGAAAAGAAGAAAAAGAATGGCATGGCAAAACAAAGCAAAAATGCAAAAGAAAAGAGAAAATGCCAAAAGAAAACCCGATTCACAAAAATAACCCCTACCTCTCAAAATAAGCCTTTTTCCGACTTTTGCCATGAAGAGCCTACCAAAGGACCGAGTCCCGAGGAAGGATGATAGCGGCATTAGTCGGTCTTCCCTCATTTTGCATGTTTTCCACCTTTTTACTTGGACTAGTTAGGCAGTCTTGGACACGGGACGACCCTCTTGGCTCACGCTAAAGGGGGCGGGGTCTCACTTACCTACAGTGTCGACTAACACCGTGGTTCTTCACTTTTCCACTCCGCCGATCGTCCCGTAGTACGTTTTTAGAAAGTTAGGAGGACCTAGGTAAGTTACCAACGTTTTTGTTGCTTTATCGTCATACTATTAGGGTTTAGTTCACCTTGGCTTGTATTGCTGGCTTGGGAACGTTGTCACTTACCTCGAGTCCTAAACCGGTGCCTCTTTCACCGCTTTTAGAGGGAAGCGGTATTTCTTTTGTTTTGGGTGCAACCGATTATGTGTTTGTTTGTGTGTTTGTTTGTTTAGTTGTTTTGTGTCTGGTTGCATCCACAGTTTTGTCGCAAGACCCAACTTGCCTTGCGGAGTGCACTTGTCCTCTAAGTGCACTCGTGTGAGTTGAAGGGGCGTAGGGTGCGCTAATACCCACTCGGATAGTTTAGTAGTAGTATGCGCTTACTCGAGGGCGAGTAAGGGTTAAGTGTGGGGGAGTTGATAAGTATCATTTGTAGTGCCTATTTCGTAGTGTTTTGGTCCCATTTTCCTTGTAGAATCGCTCCTTGGGAGCGGTTTATGGGCTTCTTATGCTTCCTTTAGTTCGTTTCAGGTTCCCGAGACCGATTTGGAAGAGTTGGAGCGATTCCGACTCGATACATACACATTTTGGAGCCAACGGAGTAAAGGAACGATGACTCGATGCCTTGGAATCGACCCCGAGTCCTTGGGACCCAATCCCGAGCCTCCGAGACCAGATCCCGAGTCCCGAGCCTCCGAGACCCGATCCCGAGTCCCGAGAATCGATGAGAAACCCATGAGAAGCAAGGAGGGACCGAAAGAAGCTTAAAGGAGGCCTACAAGGCTCAACCGGAACCGGTTGAGGTGCACAAAAGAGAGGTTTTCTGTGAAGGGTCCAACCGGAACGGGACCAACTCATCCCGAACGGGATGAGCCCTTTTCAGGCCGCACTCCTTTCGTTCTTCTCCTTTCCACTTGTAACCCTTTATATACTCTTCCCTTGTTTTGTTAATGGGATGCCTTTGATTAGAGACTAAACCCTAGATTATTTTAGCATAGATTAGCATAGATTAGCATAGATTAGTGTAGATTAATCTTTAGATTATCGTTAATCTTAGATTAGTGCTTGTAATTTGAGAATTCTTCAAGATCTCCACCAAGCTTGACAACCTTGGATGTTTGTTTTGGGTTTTTCTCATTTATGCAAGTTTTCTTCTTCCTTTCATCTTGTTAGTAGGTATAATCTTCTTTTCCTTTCTCTTAATCCTTATTTTATCATTCAAGTTTGTATCTTTGTTGATTTTATTGATTGTTGTTCATTGTTCCACTAGTTTTACTTTGTTTGTTTTGATTGTTTGTTTTGGTTCATCTTATTAGTGTTAGTTTTAGATTAGATATGTTAGAGTAGTGTTCTTGCTAGGGTTAGTAGAGTGATTAGGGTGTTAATTGGGTGATTAAGGGATTGTTGGAGATGTTGGTGGAAGATTTGGGTTTCCTCTTGTATGATGCACATCACATGTTTGTTGAATTGCTTGAATGATTAAGTATGTACGAATGCTTGTTTTCTTGCCTTTCTTTTGTGGGTATTAGTTTGTTTGTGGGTTCGGTTCCCTCATTAAGTTGCGAGAGCCCGGTGAGGACGACCCCTAGGTCGGTCTAAGTTGCGAGAGCCCGGATGCGACCTAGGCCTATAGCATGCTAGAACCCCGTTTGTGTTGTGTATCGCCGAGATGGGTTTTAGGTGGAACCTCTAGGTGAGTCTAAGTTGCGAGAGCCCGGACCAACCTAGATCACCCTACTACCTCCTTCACTCTAGTTCTTCCTTGACCATTCCGTTACCCCTTTGACCCCGACCTAATCCTAGCCCGTTTCCTTTGATAGTTTTCTTGCCTTAGACCTAGCTTAGTTCTTAGTCTCCCCCTCCTTAGAATAGTTCGTCTCGAACATAGTCCTAGACCGTAGCATACCTTAGTCCATCCTCCCGTCCTTGTGGATTCGACCCGACTTACCCTAGCTACCTTAGTTAGGTTAGTTGGTTTTATTTGACGGTTGGGATTCACGACAAATCCTTCCCATCAATCGGTATATGGTGCTCGGCTATTTCGCGGTCTATCCCCGGCATGTCCTTGTAGGACCATGCGAAGACGTCTTTGAATTCTTGAAGGAGATCGATGAATTGTTGTTTCTCCCTGGGGTCTAGAGATAACCCTATCTTAAGCATCTGAGGTTCTAAGGTTGTTCCCACGTTGATGGATTCGGTTTCTTCGATTACCGGATTGCGCGATTCCCTTTGCTCTAGCTGCTCGATCAGATGTGGAGGTAAGGACACCTGTTCGTCGGGTTTCTCAATGTCATTGCACAGAAAATTTTGAAATTTTAGGAAATTTTGAAAATGAGACAAGTCGTAAGCAGAACGGTTGTTATTATTCATAAATTGAGAGAAAAGCTCAAAAAGAGCTACCATCTGATCGCTAGTCAGTGGCGGGATAGGTAGGGTGCCCGGGACAGACCCCGAAGCACCAGGAAAAGCTAAAGGGAGAGGGGGAGCTATAGGACTGACCCTAGCACCGGACTCACTAAACTCAATCTCAGACTCTGACTCAGACTCTGACTCAGACTCAGACTCAGATTCTGGCATTTCTCCTTCCCCTGTGATCAGCTTGAAAGTCCTTCCTTGACTGTCAGTCCACTTGACAGTCTTCCTCCAGGCTCTCTTACCTGTCCCGGATCCGACATCCGAGATCAGCTTGGATGGATCGAAAGTGCGGCTGCGGAGAATGAGGCTAACTAGCTCCTCCTTCGGCGTTGGGGTCGCGAGCTCCTCCCCAAAAAGTAGCCCCAGTGCGGGCTCAGCATTCTTAGCATCTTCGGACTGGACGAGGGCGAAGATGTCATCGGGTATGTAATGGCAGACCTGGGCCAAGTGGGTCCCAGGGCGTGCGATTGGGGGCCGGTATAGGCCCGTTTTGACGAACTCAAACACCGGCGTGACGAAGATGACTTTGCCGGTTCTGGTTTGACCCGCGTTTTCCGGGGTTAGGGTGTAACCCAAACCAGTTTGAATCCTCCCGTTATCTAGGACTTCGAGGATTTTTCCTGCGGGAAGATCGGGCCTTGATGTGACCCCTGGTAGGAAGCCCATATTTTGTAACATCCGGTCCATGCTAACCGTAAAGTAGGGTCGGAAAATATATTCTTCTTCGATGGCCCCTATGAAGTCGAACCCCCAAAGATCGGTGCGGCCCGAGGTGTTCCAGTAGCCACGGTCATAGGTGTGGCTTCTAGAGTGATGATGGTATCGTGCAAAGGTAGCTTGACCTTCCGGTGCAGGGTGGAGGACACAGCCCTGGTCGCGTGGATCTAGGGTCTTCCTGGAAGAAGGTTAAAGGAAGAGGTCACGTCTATCACTTGAAATTCCAGCTCCTTCTCTATTGGGTCCGTTATGATAGTGAGTTTTACGGCCCCGGCTACGGACTTTGGACTTCCGTCGAAAGCCTGAATGGTTTGAGCTGTAGGAATGTAGTCGGCCTCAGTGATACCGAGGGCTTTGACAGTCCTCAAGGGGAGGGCGTTGACTGCGGACCCGTCGTCGATAAGGGTCATAGGCAGATATTTTCAACGGCAGATTACCGTGATGTACAGAGCCATGTTGTGGGCTGGCCCAAATGATGGCAGATCAGCATTGGAGAAGGTGATGAGCGGGCCTTCTTCTTTTGCTTTCCCTTTTAGGTGGGGCAGAACCGTGGCTACCATTTCGGCTGGAGAAGCCATAGAGTCGATCTTGACTTGATCGAGGGCCTTAGTGAGTGCCTCTCGATGTTCCTGAGAGCTAACTAGGAGTTGCCATATAGAGAGGTCAACTCGAGTCTTGCTCATCTGCTTTACCAGAGCCATTTCAGTGGTTGGCGGCTCTTCCGGGGCGGGCTCCACTCTAGGTGGCGGCTCGGTGATGATGAGAGCGTGACTGCTGGTTAAGGCTTTGGACTTAGCTTTCTGGATCTCCTCGGGCGTGATAGGGACGGCTTCTCCCTTAGTAAGATAGATGTCGTCTTCATCGTCACACCAGATCCCGTTAATTTGCGGAATAAACGGGGAAATGAGATGTGAACAGTCTATGACTTCCCCGGAGAAGATAGCGTGAGTGGCCAACGGGTTGTCTTTGTTGTTGGGCTTACCTCCAGGTAAGGGGATTTTCCCGCTTTCGATGAGATCCTGGATAAGATGCTTCAGTTTCCACCATTTCTCGGTGTCGTGTCCCTTACCCTGATGGTATTTGCAGTAGGCTTGGGCGTCGTAGAATTTGGAGCGACGCTCAACTGGAGGATCAGGTGTTGGGCCTATCGGGGCGATGAGGCCTTTTGATGAGAGCCTTTGTAAGGCATTCGCATAGGTAGTACCTATGTCGGTGAATACTCGGGGCGTGGCATTCTTCTTGGACGGGTTATCAAGTAGATTTACCTCGTCAAAAATGCTACGAGTAGCGGCGGCGGATGTGGGCTTGCTTGCTGATGAGCTGGCCCCTTGGTATCCCTTGGTGGAGGCCTTAGTGAGGCTTTCCATCCTTAGATCATCCTCGATTCTTGTTCCCATTTCGGTTAGGATCGCGAAACTAGGTATGATGGCGTACCGGAGATGGATCCGGTAGGCGGGTAGGAGATTCTTGACAAAGGCTTCAACTAGGACCTTTTCACTGGGCTTATCGACCAGTTTGACGCTTTCAGCCCTCCAACGTCGAAGGTACTTTGTAAACCCTTCCTTTGGTTCCTGGGCTATTACTTCCAGGGTGCGCATCGTGGTTTGGATCTCCGCATTGTCGGCGTAGTTCCGAGCGAATTCCGTTGCTACGTCGTCCCAAGACTTGTATTTCTTGGAATCGAGCTTATAGAACCAGGCTTTCGGGTGCTTCTCTAACGAGGAGGCAAACAGATGCTTGAACATGTCTGACTTGACTCCTTTTAGGGCCATAAACTCTTTGAAGGCCCAGATATGTAATACCGGGTCTTCGGTTCCGTCGAACATCGGGAGGCCTGTCAAGTTGAGATTGGCAGGCAGTTGGTCGGTCAGGGGAGAATAGGTTCGAGCATTCTCTGTATGGATCGAGTTGTGGGTCGACAAATGGACCTGCTCTTGCAGCTTGAGGACTGCGCTAGTCAATTCGGCTAATGGGCCCTTAGTTTCGTCTTCAACACTCGGCTTATCCTGCTCTATGGCGCTAACTCGGGTAACGATGGCGATCTGGTCGCCCTTAATTCGGTCGAGTTGTTCTTGGATCTTGGCCAACGAGGTGTTCAATGCGTCTATGGCTTGTTGAGTCATGGTTCGGGTGTGAGGTGGCCTGTCTATAAGAACACAGTGTAATCAGAATCGGACCCAGATCGAAAGGTGTATCCCGAGCAAGAAGAAAAGACGACTAGACTCGGAAACAGACTAAAAAAACCGACTCCTAGACGGGTGACTCATGGACGGTGGGCTTTCTTTAGGATTTCGGCAGAATGGGCCTAGTCCTGTGTGAAGAAAGACCTACGTGTGAGCTATTCCCCAGACTTTAATTTGGACTCGATTGTGTAAGTGGGCTTCCCTTTGTAGGAGTTTGTCCTACGTAGGTGGGTCGTGCCTTGACTAATAAGGCGGACTTGGGATCGGGTGGAAACCCGTGATGTAAGATCGACGGAGTTTCGACGCTATAGACTCTAACTACTTATGACAAGACCCGACACTGCTAAATACGGGAAGTCCTAAGAAGGAAGCTTTGAAAAGGGATTTGGATTTGAAAAACCCGAGCAAAGTCGGATTGGAAGGCCCGATTTTTTTTTGAAAATCAAAAAAAAGGTTTATCGGGCCGAGATTTTGAATTTTTTGAAAAGTTTGGGCAGCATACCGGCTAGAAAATAGGCTATTTTGAGTCAAAATCATAAGTCCTAAATTCGGTAGCTTACCGAGTTTTGAAAAATGGATAGTTTTGAAAAGGATGCAAGTTTTTGAAAATGACGGTTTTTGAAAAGACGAGACACGGATCAAGTAGCACGTAGTCATTGAAACAGTGTAATGACGCCATGTATGCTCTTAGTCTAAGTCTCGGTCGGTCTAATAGGGTCTATACCAACGACGATAGCTTTCTCGCAAATTAGGACGGTCTTCCTAAGCCGAGTTGGTCTTAGAACCTGCCGTAAAACCCATGCGAGTTCCGCCATCAAAGTCTTTAGTGGGTCCAAGTAGGAACGCACCGTGGTATAGTGGGACGTCGGTCACAAGTAACCGGCCCGGGAAAGATTGGGTTATGCATGACCCATTGAACTAAAACGTGTACATTACTATTCGAACGATTTCTTTTCGAGTCTCACCCTAGGGATGCCGATGGTAAGTGACTCATCAGTTGATCCCCAGCGGAGTCGCCAAATTGTGGACATGACATAGGTCCACCCCGACGCGGCCACGCGCGGGTTTGGGGAGGCGAATGAATCTCCATATGAGATGGTCAAATTGAAATTTAAATCGAAGTAGGAATCGCCACCGAATTTTGTGGTTATTCGGAACCATTCGAGCCCACTCTATGTCGTAGTGGGCCGTATACAAAATACGGCCCATTTCCGATGTCAGAGTTTATTGGGCTCGTCCCTTTGCATTACGATACCGATACCGACATTATCGGATATCGTGTATTGAATGACTCTCGTTGCCAATGGATTCGGACATCCGGAAACCATGGTTCTGAGTAAGGGGTGAGGGTACGTGTTGAGAAGTTCACTAAGAACACCCAACCCCGCCCGCACTTAGCGGCCTTTACTAAGATATCGTTCGTTTTTTATGTACACGGGTTAGTTCGACGGTTGAATGATATGCAAACATTATTTTCCTAAGCATGTGAGAAAAATAAATAAATGGGTTGCTAAGTCGTTTAATGCATATTAAACTAATAACGTCAAAGTTATTTTAGCATGTGAGTTCGTTTTAGTCTAATAAAACGATAAAAATAAATAAATTGCTACAAACACGAGAAAACGAGTTAGTAACGTTTAAATAAATCGAATAAAGACATGAATAAATAATATGCATGACTCGAAAAAGTTTTGATGACACGTGATGGATTAACACGTGTTGACCGAGGTCGAAAAAAAGTATTTATCGAAACATGTCGCGAAAGTCGCTTTTTATGTAAAGGTTCGAAAAGAATAAAAAATAGAAAAGCGAAGAAACGAAAAAAAGGGACCCGGCGGATCAGGCCACCGCGCGAGCCGCCTGGAGGGCGCGCGACTCGCGTGGTGGTCTGTCGGGTTTTTTTTTATTTGTCGAAAACCGTCAATTCTTATAAATCGCGTACAAATATGGATTAATTTATACTCGATTTATATTTTCGATATTCGTCGTATTCGATATTCGATTATGAAATCAATATCGAATAGTCGGAATGATTTTAGAAAAGGTTTTGAAAAAAAGCTTGTTTTGAACGAAAAAAGTAAAAAAAGAATTTTGAACGAGAAAAGATGTTAATTCTCTCCGCGTTTAAAATCATCGAATTTTGTTTTAAAAAAAATGTAATGGTTTTGTTAGCATCAACGAGAATTAATTAATTTAGTTCTTGTAGATACGGTATTCGATTAGAGAATCGGTATCGTATTTTAAGAACGTTATATGAAAAATAGTTTTTTTTAGTATCGCTTATTAGAAATAAATAAAAATATGTGACGAACGACCCATATTAAAATACTCAAAGACCGACGACACAAAAAAAAAAAGGAAGAAAAACGTGAGAAAGAGGGAGAGAAAAGAGAAGAATCGGGTTTGATTTACACCCTCAACCTACATGCTTCGTTTTCTCGGTATAAGGCTCGTCGGACGGTGACTTAGGCACGGGAGCGTCGAGATGATGCGGGTGAGTTAAGGTGGTGCGGATTTTTGGACGTGTGATGGGATTGGTTCGGCCGGATGGAAGGTGGTTTCGTCGGTATTTCGGGACGGTATTTCGGTATTCCTTCGGATGTGTGTCGAGACTATTCTTTTGCTAGATATCGAGTATGTGTGTGACTAATAATTGTTGTGTATTGATCGATAGTTCATGTGTTTTTTGTGTTGAATATGAGGTCTTATTTATAGGAGTCGAGGTAGTCTTGCTTGTGTGACAAGAAATACCGGTTTGGATAGGAAACACGAGAGTTCGAAAGGGAACGAACGTCTCGTTTCTTGGTGGGGAAGCCAAGTATCTCGGCTGTCATGAAGAGTTGGCCGAGTATTTTGGCTGTTTCGGATGTCTTGGCCGAGTGTTTGAGCTCGGTCGGTGATTTGTTTCGGTTTTCGGATAGAATTCCTACTTGAGATCGAATTCTATCCTTAAACAGATTTGTTTAATATTATTCGAAAGCTGATTTTTGTGGTGTTTGAGTCCGAACTGGACGTGTAGTGTCACGGACAGCTCGTGTGACTCGGGAAAAAATATCTTTGACCGGATTTGACCCGGTCGCTAAAAGACGGTTTTACCCCTGGTGTCGGAATCGACCCAAATTAGTCTCATTTGACTCGAAACGACCCACTGGGCCTAGATTTGAGGTTGGTTTTGTAAGATTTGTACTCCGTAATAAGCCTAAACCAAATGTCCATGATTTCGAGCCCGTATCCGAGTCCATTAAAGCATGTTTGCGTCCTATCATCATCGGGTGTTTGGTGGGACCTACTATAGACACCTGGCGGTCAAAATGTGGGTGTCTACAGCGGGCGGATTACAACCCGGAAATACAATACGACAAACTAAATAAAATAATTAAACGATATAATAACAATAATTAGTAGACCAGATGATTAGCGAATTTTACGGTGCGTGGTAAAACAAAGTAAAACACGTGATAGACTTGACACGTGATGACCAAAGTCATCGTTAAAAAGGATTTATCGAAGCTTGAAATATGCTCACGGTTTCAATGTGATATAGGCCACTCGATTGAGTCATTGGGAAGACTCGATCGAGTGCCCTACTTTAAAACCTCCTGCCGTGTTTTTGGGGTGCCACTCGATCGAGTGGGCTATGGCACTCGATCGAGTGCCCCCTGTACCGACTGCTGTCCGTTTTCGGATGATGGTGGACACGAGTTTATTGCTTTGAAAATCGATGTCAAACCAAGCTTATGTAAAAATATTGTATGATTTAAAATAAACTCGGTTTTTATGGTGCTCATAATATGCATTGTATGATTATAAGACCGACATCGAAAGTTTTGTAAAAAGTGATGTAAAATCGATTTGAATTTGGTTAGAATGAAATTGATTCCTTCCGCGTCACGATATCGTATTAATCCTTTCAGATTATGTGATGTTCGATTTGGCATCAACAGGTTTCGTACTAGCCTTAAAAAAACGAGATCAGGTACACTTAACGACAAATATCCGCGATCGCATTATGCCCTTGAGTGTTTAGGGTGGCACTCCTCGAAAGGGTGCCACCTCTATTACAACTCGTAAAGGGATCAAAAGGATCTTAAAACGGGATTTGTCTTTAAATATACTCGACGCGAGATTGATTTAAATTGTATAGTTATATTTGATGTTAATGAATTACGACGAAAAGAAAAAAAATAAAACTAACGACGAAAACGAAAAAGACGAGATCAAGAGAAGAGAAAAGGGAGAAAGCGGGATTTGATGACACCCTCAACCTACAAGTTTAAATTGCCCTCGGTTATGGACTCGTAGTAGCGGCGTCTTGTGCGGGAGTATCGAGGATATAGGAAAAGTTATGGTGTTTATGTCGGATCGGTTTTCTCGGGTTTCCTAGAGAGTTTCTAGAGGATAAATCGGGGTTGGGATTGTGATAAGTGTCGTTTGTAGTGCCTATTTTGTAGTGTTTTGGTCCCATTTTCCTTGTGGAATCGCTCCTTGGGAGCGATTTATGGGCTTCTTATGCTTCCTTTAGTTCGTTTCAGGTTCCCGAGGCCGATTTGGAAGAGTTGGAGCGATTCCGACTCGATACATACACATTTTGGAGCCAACGGAGTAAAGGAACGATGACTCGATGCCTTGGAATCGACCCCGAGACCTTGGGACCCAATCCCGAGCCTTCGAGACCCGATCCCGAGTCCCGAGAATCGATGGGAAGCCCATGAGAAACAAGGAGAGACCAAAAAGTTCATATGGGAGGCCTACAAGACTCATCCCGTTCGGGATGACCTCATCCCGTTCGGGATGACCTCATCCCGTTCGGGATGACCTCATCCCGTTCGGGATGAGGTGCACAAACAAGGAGGCTATTGTCCAGGGCCCATCCCGACCGGGAGCATGGCTTCCCGACCGGGACCGACCCCGTCCCGACCGGGACCACCCCGTCTCGGCCGGGACGGGCCTGCTGCAGCTCCGCCTTTGTTTCTTTCTTCTCCTTTCCACTTGTAACCCTATATATACCCTTCCCTTGTTTTGTAAAGCTTATGCACCTCATTAGACATTAAACCCTAGACTACTTTAGGTTAGATTAGATTAGATTAGTGTAGATTAGTCGGTAATTACTCCTTAATCTTAGTTTAATCTTGTAATATTGGATCTCTTGAAGAATCCATCCAAGATTGACAACCTTGGTGGATGAATTTGGGTTTTCTTCTATGCAAGTGTTCTCCTTTTTCATTCTTCACTAGTTTGGTATAATCCTTTCTTCCTTTTTACTCTTAATCTTGTTTGTTCATCCAAGTTTGCATCTTTGTTCATCTTATTGTTCTTAGTTCATAGTTCTCACTAGTTTGTCTATGTTTGTTTTGGTTCTTATGTTGAATCCTCTTGTTCTTGTTAGTTGTAGTTGGATTATGTTAGAGTAGTGTTCTTGCTAGGGTTAGTAGGGTGATTAGGGTGTTAATTGGATGATTAAGGGATTGTTGGAGATGTTGGTGGAAGATTTGGGTTTCCTCTTAGTTTGATGCATATCACATGTTTGTTGAAATGCTTGATTGACTAGTAGATACATATACTTGTTTTTCTTGACTTTATCTTGTGAGTGATAGTTTGTTTGTGGGTTCGGTTCCCTCACTAAGTTGCGAGAGCCCGGTGAGGACGACCCCTAGGTCGGTCTAAGTAGCGAGAGCCCGGATGCGACCTAGGCCACCATAGCGCGCTAGAACTCCGTTTGTCATGTGTGTCGCCGAGATGGGTTATAGGATGAGTCTCTAGGTGGGTCTAAGTTGCGAGAGCCCGGACCAACCTAGATTAGCCTACTACCTCCTTCGCTCTAGTTCTCCCTTGATCATTCCGTTACCCCTTTGACCCCGACCTAATCCTAGCCCGTTTTCCTTAGTTGTTTTCTCTGGTACCTTAGCCTTAGCCTAGCTTTCTCCCCTCTTATCATTCTCTAGTTTAGCTTAGCTCGTTGACTTAGTCTCGTATTTAGGCGACCTTAGTCTAGGCTATACATTACCGTCCCCGTGGATTCGACCCGACTTGCCCTATCTACCGTAGGAATAGCCGGTTATATTATTGACGGTTGGGATTCCGCGACAAATCCCTACCATCAATTTGGCGCAGTTGCCGGGGACGGTGTTAGTTTAGACTTTGTTTTCCTAGTTACTTGACTTTGTCTTTGTATTTGTGTTTTTCTTTTTTCTTTTTGTTACTTTGCTTTTTGTGTGTGTGTGGTTTATTTCTCTCTTGTCTAGTGCCCAAAAAGCACTAGACTTCTCACGTTTGTTCTTAGTCTACAGTTTGTGCTTAGAGGTGGTGACTATCTTCTTCTTGCAACTTAGAGCCGCTTAACCGGACGGTTGCTAGGGTGAGAGGTTTCCAACCGGGTATGAGCTACGATTTTCGAGCGAGCATGGGGTTTGATCTAAACTCCCCACATATGGAAGCCGATATGAGCTACCCCTCTTCTTCTTTGAACCAAAGCTATGACATGACGTCCCCCTACCATAATCAAGCTTCTTGGGGTAATCAAGACGGGTATGATCTTCAAGGTTATGAAAACGGCTACCAACAAGTGAATGACTATCAATCCTACGATCATGGTGACTATTACTCGAATTATGATTGTGAGCCCACCATGTTCAATCAAGATTCACCTTATGGAAGCCAATATTCCCAATACCCACCATATTACCCTACACCCCAACCACAATATGAACCCCATGACCCACAATACTACCAATCACCCCAACCTTGCTACCAACAATATGATGCCCCACCCCTTGGGCATCATCAAGATTATCAAGGAGCTTTACAAGACCCCAATGATCACCAATTGCCCGACATGGAGGTGTTTCAATCGCTTCTTCAATTGCAAAAGAGCAACCAAGAAATGGCCATTCAAATTCAAAAACAACAAAATGAATTAATGGCCCAAATTCAAAGGGGAAACGAGGCGAGGAATGCTCAATTAAATGCATTATCGGTTCAAACCGTAATGTCTTTATCCCGAGCATCACATTTAGATGGAGGGTGCCCACTTGAGAAAGAGGAGCAACCTAATCACGAAGCCGCCAACGTAGTTCCCTTTGAAAGAGAAATTTGCTTTGAAGAACCTCAATCGTCTACCCAAAAAGAGATGAATGAGGATATGACCCTTGGTGAAGGCATAGTTGGTGAATAATTGGAGAAGGATAGTGAGTTGGATGGGTTGGTGGAATTCGTGAGGTTGTTAGGTGAGATCGATAGCCTCGAGTTGCCCTTGTGCGATAATGTGACTACGCGTCAAGAGCCCCTTGCTAGTACACCGAGAGATGGTTTGGAAGAGATTGAAACCGCCGGTAGAAGTTTCGATCCTCTCCTCCAAGATGATGTGGGGCCGAGTGATGAAGATTGGAAACCACAACTTGAGGAAAGTGTGGGGGTGTGCATTGAGGAGATGAGGCTAAAGCCGATTTTTGTGCCTCGTTTCTTGGAAATGAAGCTTGCTTGTGATTGGAGGCAATGCTTAGGGAGGAAGAGGTCGGTGAAGCTCGTAGGATGGATAGACCCCGGAGACAACGTGCAAGATGATGTCGGGTCTTGGGATTAATACTTCTTGCCTCCACCTTGGAGGCCGTGGAGGTTGGCTAGGCTCGAGCGCTTCTTGGGCCTTCATTATGATGTCGCTAGCGCGTTCGACTTGCTCCTCCATGCCCTTGAGGGCTACGGTTGAAGAAGAGTCCACCATCCTAGGTTTGACAGAGTTCCTAAAGAACCGTCATATTGTATATTCCCCTCCTCTCCTCCTTAGAGTACTTGTGTTTGTATTTGTGTGTTTTTTCTCTTGATTTTACAAGTTTTTCACTCTTACTTTTTGAGGATTTAGTCGGATTTAGGCGGAATCCGGGCTAGGTGACTTGATTACACCTAGCCCTCCCCTCCCATTTCCATTTATTTCCTTCTTTTTATTTCTTCCCCCATCCATATCTTTTCTTGTCTCGGCCCATGGTGACTTGACTACACCCCGGCCGGACACCTTCTACCTTTTTCTTCACTTCATTTTTGATTCTTAGCTTTATTTTCGTAGTTTCTTTTCTTTTTCTTTTGTCTCTCCGCACACTACGATTGAGCATATGAGGACATTGCTCGGTTTAATTGTGGGGGAGCGATATTCTAGCATAGTTAGTTTTATTTCCTTAGTTTTTTTCGAAAAAATCTTTAAAAACCATAAAAAGTTGAAAAATTTTCACAAAAATCAAAAAGATTTTTTTTGTGTGTTTTCTTTTGTGTCGTATATTTGTTTTGTATTGTGTGTGTTTTGCCTCCCTTTTCCTTATAGGTCGCTTAATCACCGTTGTTTGGAAGGCTTTGAAGACATCCGGTTACATCTTCTAACCCTCTTTCCCTCTTTATTCCTTGTGATGCTTGGAGAAGGTTGTGTTGAGGTGTGCTCGGGTGGAGCTTGTACATACTTGTGGTGGATTTAATGACTTGTTTGGAAATTCGGGGTGGTGTTTGTGTTTTGTATGTGTTCGTTTTGTTTTGTTCTTGTTTTGTTGCTTTTGCTTCTTTTTCTTTCGTTCGTTTTCGTCTTGTCTTTGTTTTGTGTTGTGTTGTGTGTCTTGTGTGTAAACGTTTTCGAAAACCCAGTTTAGAGGCCAGTGTGCGAGTATTTACTTTCCCTTTCTAGTAATGTAAATCGAGTCTTGGACTTTAATCTAGTAGAATGACCCTAAATCAATGATTTCGTTGGTCCTTTACCTTGAGTCCACCTAGCTTACTAGGGATTTACTACGGGATTTGCATTTTGACCACTATGACCACCCACGGTGTGAAAAGGCCTTGGTTACCGAGTCTCGTCTCTTAGGTGACCGTGTTTAGGATTGTTTGATTAGTCCAAGTTCTCCACTTTTTGTGGGTTAGAAGGGAAGGGCCCGTCCCGACTTACCCATTCACCTACCTCCTACACATCTCCCCACAATAAATTGCAAATTGTTGATTTCTACCTTTCTTGTTATACAATGAAAATGCCAAAAAGCCAAATCTTGCCAAAAAGGGCAAAGAAGAGAAAGGAAAGAAAAATGGAAGAAAGAAATGAAATGAAGAAAAAGAAAAGGCACAAAAGCCAAAAAAGAGAATAGAAAAGAAGAAAAAGAAATGGCATGGCAACAAACAAAGAAAAAAAGATGCAAAGAAAAGAGAAAATGCCAAAAAGAAAATCGTCCCACATAAAGAAATCCCCACAAAAATAAGCCTTTTACCGACTATTACCGTGAAGAGCCTACCAAAGGACCGAGTCCCTAGGAAGGATGATAGCGGTAGTGGTTGGTCTTCCCTCATTTTGCATATTTCCACCTTTTTACTTGGACTAGTTAGGCGGTTTTGGGCATGGGACGACCCTCTTGGCTCATCGCTAAAGGGAGCGGGGTCTCACTTACCTACAGTGTCGACTAACACCGTGGTTCTTCACTTTTCCACTCCGCCGATCGTCCCGTAGTACGTTTTTAGAAAGTTAGGAGGACCTAGGTAAGTTACCAACGTTTTTATTGCTTGATCGTCATACTATTAGGGTTTAGTCCACCTTAGTTTGTATTGCTAGCTTGGGAACGTTGTCACTTACCTCGAGTCCTAAACCGGTGCTTCTTTCACCGCTTTTAGAGGGAAGCGGTATTCTTTTGTTTTGGGTGCAACCGTCTAAGTGTTTGTTTGTGTGTTTGTTTGTTTGTGTGTTTGTTTGTGTGTTTGTTTGTGTGTTTGTTTGTTTGTGTGTTTTGTGTCCGGTTGCATCCGCGGTTTTGTCCCAAGACCCGACTTGCCTTGCGGAGTGCACTTTTCCTCTAAGTGCACTCGCGTGAGTTGAAAGGGCGTAGGGTGCGCTAATACCCATTCGGCTAGTATAGTAGTTAGGATGTGCTTACTCGAGGGCGAGTAAGGGTTAAGTGTGGGGGAGTTGATAAGTGTCGTGTGTAGTGCCTATTTTGTAGTGTTTTGGTCCCATTTTCCTTGTGGAATCGCTCCTTGGGAGTGATTTAAGGGCTTCTTATGCTTCCTTTAGTTCGTTTCAGGTTCCCGAAGCCGATTTGGAAGAGTTGGAGCGATTCCGACTTGATACATACACATTTTGGAGCCAACGGAGTAAAGGAACGATGACTCGATGCCTTGGAATCGACCCCGAGACCTTAAGACCCAATCCCGAGCCTCCGAGACCCGATCCCGAGTCCCGAGATTCGATGGGAAGCCCATGAGAAACAAGGAAAGACCAAAAAGTTCATATGGGAGGCCTACAAGACTCATCCCGTTCGGGATGAGGTGCACAAACAAGGAGGCTACTGTCCAGGGCCCATCCCGACCGGGAGCATGGCTTCCCGACCGGGACCGACCCCGTCCCGACCGGGACCACCCCGTCTCGGCCGGGACGGGCCTGCTGCAGCTCCGCCTTTGTTTCTTTCTTCTCCTTTCCACTTGTAACCCTATATATACCCTTCCCTTGTTTTGTAAAGCTTATGCACCTCATTAGACATTAAACCCTAGACTACTTTAGGTTAGATTAGATTAGATTAGTGTAGATTAGTCGGTAATTACTCCTTAATCTTAGTTTAATCTTGTAATATTGGATCTCTTGAAGAATCCATCCAAGATTGACAACCTTGGTGGATGAATTTGGGTTTTCTTCTACGCAAGTGTTCTCCTTTTTCATTCTTCACTAGTTTGGTATAATCCTTTCTTCCTTTTTACTCTTAATCTTGTTTGTTCATCCAAGTTTGCATCTTTTTTCATCTTATTGTTCTTAGTTCATAGTTCTCACTAGTTTGTCTATGTTTGTTTTGGTTCTTATGTTGAATCCTCTTGTTCTTGTTAGTTGTAGTTGGATTATGTTAGAGTAGTGTTCTTGCTAGGGTTAGTAGGGTGATTAGGGTGTTAATTGGATGATTAAGGGATTGTTGGAGATGTTGGTGGAAGATTTGGGTTTCCTCTTAGTTTGATGCATATCACATGTTTGTTGAAATGCTTGATTGACTAGTAGATACATATACTTGTTTTTCTTGACTTTATCTTGTGAGTGATAGTTTGTTTGTGGGTTCGGTTCCCTCACTAAGTTGCGAGAGCCCGGTGAGGACGACCCCTAGGTCGGTCTAAGTAGCGAGAGCCCGGATGCGACCTAGGCCACCATAGCGCGCTAGAACTCCGTTTGTCATGTGTGTCGCCGAGATGGGTTATAGGATGAGTCTCTAGGTGGGTCTAAGTTGCGAGAGCCCGGACCAACCTAGATTAGCCTACTACCTCCTTCGCTCTAGTTCTCCCTTGATCATTCCGTTACCCCTTTGACCCCGACCTAATCCTAGCCCGTTTTCCTTAGTTGTTTTCTCTGGTACCTTAGCCTTAGCCTAGCTTTCTCCCCTCTTATCATTCTCTAGTTTAGCTTAGCTCGTTGACTTAGTCTCGTATTTAGGCGACCTTAGTCTAGGCTATACATTACCGTCCCCGTGGATTCGACCCGACTTGCCCTATCTACCGTAGGAATAGCCGGTTATATTATTGACGGTTGGGATTCCGCGACAAATCCCTACCATCAGATTGCTTAAAATTATATGTGAAAAGTTGCTGAAAATTTGTGTAAAAATTGTGTTCAATTGAAGGTGCAAAGGGGTGTATTTATAAGAAAACATGTTAAGTCGATATTTATGCGTATTTTTACCCCTCTAATATTATATTTTCTATGTCGTCTTTGTATTATTTGAGCTAAATGTTATAACCTTAGTAACTTTTGATATATTATCGGCCTTATATTATTTTTGGAGCTAAATTGGGTATTTAATATATATTTTAATTATTTAATATATATATACACACACACATGTAAGAGACTACTAAAATCGTATGTATCTTTGCAGGTCTGTCTTAAGACAAAAATATATTACACATACGATGTTGGAATAATGCAAATCAAAATGCATTGGAAAGCTAAGTTCGAGATGAACAACTTTGTTGAAGAGAGCAAAATCAAATTCCATCATCTAATGGGTCGAAATCAAGCTTGAAACCATCAGCCCATTATGGAAAAATAATAAAAAGAGAATATGTGTAAAAAGGAAAGAAGAAGATGTGGAATTGTAAGAGCAAGATCAATTAATTAAGGAAAGAATAAATTCACTAAGACCAAATTAAACACTATAAAAGAAGGCATTAGGGCTTGAATAAGAGGAGAAGAGAACAAGGAGCCGCAAAAAAACACGCACATAGGAATAAGGCGAAGGTCTTGGCCTTCGCGGCCAAGGTCGGTACAAATTCAACCGGATTATAATGCGGGACGCGATCAATTCAACTCCTAATTTATCTAACGGTTGTATCTATCTATCTTATTTAGTTTATTTATCATTTAATTAGTTATTTAGTTTAATCTTTCAGTTATTCGAACATGTAATACATCGATTATTGTCAAAGAGTTATGAGATTACGTTATTGTTTTAACGTTTAATTAGTTCTTTGATATTCGTATGAAATTCATGATTTGACTGTTGTTTTCATGTTTATTAATTTAGCCTGATCACCTAGATTATTTACATGAGTCGATTGTTAAATTAATAGTGTTTAAAATTAGGTTGCAGCGTTCTGGTTTTATATAATTCAATTGATGGGTATTCTTAATGCGACTAAATTTGTTAAGTTAGTTCGTGCATTCATGGTTAATTTGATAGATTGGGTTAGGATTAAACTTGCGTGCGTTCACGGGGTTTAACGAGTCAAAACGATAAAACTGGTAATTTGCGTGCGTTCATGGGATTAACTAGTTACCGATCTATTTGAGTCTAGTTAATTGGATCGATGATTAACCTGACTATACCATATATTGCATGTCTCGAATATTGTTAGGATTAGTTACATATTTATTGTCTTTCAAAAAAAAATTACTTATTTATTGTTATGTTTTTACTTTATTATTATTATTCTCAAAACCAACAAAACCCCTCTTTTATATATATCTATACTATTAAATAATAAATTTCCTGAGATAATAACGTCAGTCTCTTTGGGATCGACCTCTACTTACCCTAGCTATCTACCGTAGAGTTAGTAGTGTTTATAAATTTAATTTTGACTGCGGAAACGGCACGCATCAAAACACCCGGTTTAGAGATAAAGTTTTATCTCTAATTGAAGAGGTTTAGTAGCTTGGGTTCTCTTCTTGAAGCGACGTAGCTTATATTTTTGTCTCGAAAACGACTTTGACTGGGGTTTGACTCGGTCGCTAAAAGATTATTTTATTTCCGGTGTCGGTTTTGACCCAAATTAGTCTTATTTGACTAGAAACGACCCGTTGGGCCTGAATTTGAGGTCGGTTTGGTGAGATTTACTCCGTTAAAAGCTCACGCTAGATACTATTGATTCCGAGTCCAAATTCGAGCGTATTAAGTCATGTTTACATCCTATCATCATCGGGTGTTTTGTTGGAAACTACTATAGACACTAGCAGGCAAAATGCGGGTGTCTACAGAGCCCCCACTCTGACTGAGGCTTGGACAAGGTGAAAGTCATAGTAGTTACTCGGCCAATCAAGGAGTATAACCTGGCAGTCTTCCGGTCGGGTCGTTTATAGTCCATTAGACTTGCGTGAAAGGGCTCACCAGCCATAAGATAGAAATCATACCTGAGTTCTGTTATCTGGGATAGCTCCGTGGGGACTTGCTTTTGAAGTCCTGGGTGTACCTGTATGCAGATACATCCCATCTTGGAGCTGCCCGGGGACTTGCCTCTGAAGCCCTGGATGTATCTGTTTGCAGACACATCCCATCTCGGAACTACGCGGGAACTTGCTTCTGAAGCCCTAGGTGTATCTGGTTGCAAATACATCTCATCTCGGTAATACGCGGGAACTTGCTTCTGAAGCCTTGGGTGTATCTGGTTGCAGATACATCCCGTGTCGGAACTGCGCGGGAACTAGCTCCTGAAGCCCTGGGTGTATCTGGTTACAAATACATCCCGTCTCGAAACTGCGCGGGGACTTGCTTCTAAAGTCCTAGGTGTGCCTGTTTGCAGACACAACCCAATTTGCATGCGACATTTAGGTGAAACACTGATTCACGCTGGGGAGATAAAAACTTAATGTTCCGTTGAGAAGCACAAGCTGGTACCTGAAATGTTAGATACATAGGCAGAAATAACAAATATAGTAGATGGCAAGATAGCACATAAGAAATGCAGTTAGCATCCATAGACTAGCTTGCGCTGGGGAAATTGACTTTTGCTTAGTTTTGAAATCGAAGTCCTGAAAGCAACTCACGTGCTAAGAGATAGGTTTTCGAAATTGAAAGGGGTAGAAAAGAAATCTGCAGTTTAAATAGACTGAAATTTGACCTTGTCAAAAAGGATTTTCTCAAATGGCTAAGTTTTGCAAATTTCAAAACAAGAATTTGAAGAGAGAGGCATACAAATAGACTCTACTCTAGACGTGACAGGAGTTGACAGACCCGACTAGACTCTCGAGGGGTTGGACCGTAACTCAGTAGGGGGTGGGCCGCCTAGGATGACAAGACTCTTAAGTTGCGTTATTCCGTAGCCTAGGGGAATTGCAGTAGTCTGTAATGAGACTGTTTCTGCATGATAGAACTTAGCCGTAGCAATGCTGTAGTCTAGTGCTCTTTTGGATTTTTTGGTCTCGGGGTATATTCCCAAGGTAGGTGTTGTTTCGAGTCCCTGACAGATTCTCGTCTTCGACTGGGCTGAGTACTAGGACAAACTATAGAAAGGAGGCTAGATTTGAAAGTCATTTGGATTACGTGAGTGGATGGAGAACTTCTGCCTAAGAGAAGCCCCCAGACGTCAAGACAAACTGTTGAGAACATAACCGTGTCGTGACCGTAACGACGGTGCTTTTTGAATGTGTCGATGTGGGTGGTTGTGCCCTTGTTGAAAGGCTGCCTACGTATTCACGTGTAGTGAAATCAAACCAAGCCGTAGTTCAGTGGATTGAAAGATATGTTATGGTGCTTAGGTTATTAGGGCTTTGTGTGTAACTAACTATAGCGATGATATAAGCTAGGTGCATTCCTAATGATGTCTTCATCAAAGGGCGAGAATAGTTAGGATGTTGATCCTGTGACTGTGAGCGTTCTTCGGGGTAGCCCCCAAAGGTGGTGTGAACTATTTGGGCATGTTCTATGCCGACCGCAGGTTGAATTCCCGTGTTTGGGGCTGGTAACTGGTTTGGATGTTTTTGGAAATGTGGAGCTAGGTCGTAAGTGGCTTTGATGTTTTGACATCTGGAGCTTGATTTTGTGAAGCTATGGCTTCGAGGGTAAGGTATTGTAATGCGGTAGGAAAGGGGGAAGTCGAGTAAAAATGACTCGATCTTCGATCAGGGTAGGTTCGATAATTCGGGATCTGGTTTCCATGTCTGGCCCTAATGGTTAGGGTGTCTCCTATGGAGCTTGAATCCTCAAAATTCTGGGCTGTCTCTAGCCTAGGTCTCGGGAAGGTCTTGAGGGTTGTAATGTGGGAAGGCTAAATGTGGTGCAAGCTGACTATCTTGATTGTCTCACCCCTATTTGATGGTATGGGCATTTTTGAATTGACTATACCCCGGTCAAGGGACTTTCACTTGAGTTGATCGTTGACCACGGTCAAGGGTATTTGAAATTTTTTTTTTGGTTGGTTGACCTCTTAGCCCCGGTCATGGGATTCTTCATTTGGGTTGACCGTGCCCCGGTCAAGGGTTTGACACTCTGGTCGAGGAATGTTGAAAGTTCTTTTTGATCATAGCCAACTCTTTTGTTTTGGCCTTTTGCTTTCTCCTTGGACTTTTGATTATTTTTTTTCCAGCTTTTTTTTCTCTTTTTTTCCTGTTGGTCAGACTAACACCTAAGGTAGGGATTTGTCGATCTTATTGGAGGGGTGTTTTTGTGGGAAAGGGGCGTGCCTCCTGTCTTGAACTCAAACTAGGAGACTACCTACATTTGTCATAGGATTCGATACCGCTCCTGCTAAGGGTAGTTATGTGGCTTTCTATGTCAGATATGGAATAGATAAAGGAAAACACGGGTCTCAGTTCCCTGCAGTCATTATAAATGTACCTATAATAGTCACGTGTGTGTGCTCACCGTGTATGATGGTGTTCATCATGTTCTCGGAAACACATAAGAAAAGCATGTATGAGAAATAGAAAAGATGATTTTATTGAATTTTGAAAAGAGGATAGAATACGACTGACTCTGACTTGGAAAATGGAAGAAATAGAACATCCTAGATTCGGACTCAGACTCGGACTCAAATCAAATCTCGACTCTGGATGATGTTGTCAGTAGTCGTCGGCTTCTAAGGACTCGAGTGGATGTCTAGTATAGCCTTCAGTAGAAGCTTCTAGATCTTCATTATGTCAAAGATCGTCTTCAATTCTTGTGCCCATTTCGGTAAGCACCGCAAAGTTTGAAATGCTGGCATACCTAAGATGGACGCGGTAGGAGGGTAGGAGGTTGTTGATGGAACGCCTCCAGTAGTGTCTTCTCGCTAGCCTTGTCTACCAGCTTAACACTCTCAGCCCGCCAACGTTGAAGGTATTTGGTGAAACCCTCTGTTGGATCTTAGGCCGTGACTTCTAAAGTCCGCATGGTAGTCTGAAGTTCAGTATTATCAGAATAGTTTTTAGCGAACTCGGTAGCCACATCTTCCCAAGTTGGGTATCTTTTTGCATTAAGCCTATAGAACCAGGCTTTTGGATATTTCCAGAGGGATGCGCCAAACAAGTTGATGAACATGTCGGCTTTGACCCCCTTGATTGCCATGAATTGTTTGAAAGCTTGGAGGTGTAATAATGGATCCTCCGTCCCTTCGAATATGGGTAACCCCTCTAAGTCGAGATCCTTTGGTAGTTTCTCACTAATGGGTGTATAGTCTCGGGAGTTTTCAATACGAATGTTATTCCCTTGAAGGACGTGGAACTATTGTTCGAGCTCACGCACCCTGCTGATCAGTTTGACGAATGGCCCAGTACTCACCGGCCCAGAATTGAGGTCTTGCCGCTCAATGACAGTTAAACAAGCATTCGTGACCTCTAGGTCGACTCTTATGATCCTAGTTGGATTTCAAACATTGCCTACCTACTAACCATTGTCTCTAGCAAAGCCTTCAGTTTATCATTGGTGTTTTCCGTGTCCCTACTTCCGATTGCGGGCGCCATACTCTACGAGAATACCCACATAATCAGGAATTGTTGCTTCGGAACCCGAATACACCAAGGCATAGGAAATAGCACGAGAGGAAAAACAACTCCAGTTTGACTCGGGTTAGACTCTCCTAAGACAAATACATAGGGTGCGATTCTCGGAGTGACTGTGATTAATCGCTGCGTCAGAGAATAGCCCCAAGGTGAGACTAAGGACTCTGATAGAACTCAGATGGTGCGGCATCTAAGTGATTCAAAAGTGAGGTATGTGAGACAACACGTGTAAGACATGGCCCTTAGAGCAACCGTGATTGATAACTCTGCTGAAGGGTAGCCCCCGAGTGAGATTGAAGGTTTTGTTAAGACTCGATTGTCGGACGAGTGACCCTTAGGTGTAAGGATCACGAACCTTTTATTATAGGGCTATGCCTTGTAAAAGGTTGACTCGGCCTCGAGGAAAGGCAAACGGGTAAGGGAAGAAACTTGCGATGTGAGATCGGCAGAGTTTCGACGCTAGAGACCCTTGACTTGACTTGAATAAGGATGACCCTGTGATTAGGGTAGACCCTTAAGTTAAAGAATTCTTGAATTGGGATGACTTGACTAACGGATTGAAAGACGGGCGAAATTCCCTTAGGAAAGATCGTGGGGACCGTTCTGCTAGAGGGAAAGATCGCGCGGAACTTTCTAGTTAGGACTCGAGTGTCTAGATGAACCTTCCATTTACGAGTGTATGACTCGTGTTGGTTGGTTATGCCTTTAGAAAAAGGCGGACTAGGATAAGGAAGAAACCTGTGATGTAGGATCGACGGAGTTTCGACGCTATAGACCTTCGACATATTATGAAAAGACTCGACATACAGATTACGGCAGGCCCTAGAATCGGAAGGTCTTTTGCAAAAGGATTGAATTTTAAAAATTTAGAGGACGGTCCTGAAATTGGTACTGGGCCAATAGGACCGGGCATTTGAAATATTGGAAGGGTTGTGAATACATTCGCATTTTGAAAAATTAGGAGATGGTCTCGTCTTTTGAAATTGGCAGCACGCCGACAGGATCGATTTTTGAAAAGTAGAACATTTGGAATTTTGAAAATTTGAAAATCGAAAATAAATTTCTGAAAATTTGAAAATCGAAAATAAGATCCCAAAGATTTGAAAATTGAAAACAACATCTTGGAGATTTGAAAATCGAGAATGGCATCTCGAAGATTTGAAAATCGAAATTGAATTTTGAAAATTTGGAAAAATTCAATAGGGATCGAAAATTTGAATATTGAAATGGATAGCATGCCGGCTAGAAAATAGGCTTGTTTTGAGTCAAATCTTAAGTCTAAATTTCGGCAGCGTTCCGATTTTTTGAAAATTGGATATTTTTTAAAGATGCATTTTTGAAATGATAGTTTTTAAAAAATGACACGGAAACCAAGTAGCACGAAGTCAAATAAGCAATATGACGACCGCATGTATGCTTTAAATTAAGTCTCGGTTGGTCAAAATTGGGTCTATACCAACACCGATGGCTCTCTCGTAAATCAGCACGGACTTCCTGAGCCGAGTTGGTCTTAGAACATGCCGCGAAACCCATGCGAGTTCGGCCATAGATGTCTTTACCGCACCCATTTAGGAATACACCGTGGTATAGTGGGACGTCGGTCACAAGTAACCGCCCGGGTAAAAATGGGTCATGCATGAACCATCGAACAATTTCTTTTTGAGTCTCACCTTAGGAACCCCGATGACAAGTGGTACATCAGGTATCCTCAGCGGAGTCGCCAAATTGTGGACTGACATAGGTCCACCCCGACGCGGCCAAGCGCGGGTTTGGGTAGGCTAATGAATCTCGTGGTAAGATTGACCTCATGTCGAAATTTAAATCTAATTAGGAGTCGCCACCGAATTTTGTGGGAATTCAGACCCGTTCGAACCCACTCTACATTTAGGCGTATCATGCACAAAGCACGACCCGCTTTCAATGCTAGAGTTTAGGGGTTCGTTCCTTTGCATTACGATACCGATGCCGAGTTATCGGGAATCGTGCATCAAATGACTCTCGTGTGCCAACGGTTTCGGACATCCGGAAACCATGGTTCTGAGTAAGGGGTGAGGGTACGTGTTGGGAAGCCCATAAAGGACACCCAACCCCGCCCTCACTTAGCGACCTCTACTTAGATATCGTCCATTTTTCGTGTACGCGCGTTAGTTAGACGGTTGAATGTTATGCAAACAATGCTTTTTGAACTAAACATGTGAATTATGTTTAACTATGTCTTTTAATGCATCTAAACTAACGTCGAAGTTATTTATCATGCGAGGTTCGTTTATGAGAGCGATAAATACAAGCAACAAAAATACTTAAAACAATAGATTACAAATACGCGGGCGGAATACAACCCGGAAATACAATACGACAAACTAAATAAAATAATTAAACAATATAATAACAATAATTAGTAGACCAGATGATTAGCAAATTGTACGGTGCGTGGTAAAAAAAAGTAAAACACGTGATAGACTTGACACGTGATGACCGAAGACGTTAAAAAGGATTTATCGAAGCTTGAAATATGTTAAAGGCTCACGGTTTCGACGTGATATAGGCCACTCGATCGAGTCATTGGGAAGACTCGATCGAGTGCCCTACTTAAAAACCTCCTGCCGCGTTTTTGGGGTGCCACTCTATGGCACTCGATCGAGTGCCCCCTGTACGGACTGTTGTCCGTTTTTGGATGATGGTGGACACGAGTTTATTGCTTTGAAAATCGATGCCAAACCAAGCTTATGTAAAAATATTGTATGATTTAAAATAAACTCGGTTTTTATGGTGCTCATAATATGCATTGTATGATTATAAGACCGACATCGGAAGTTTTGTAAAAAGTGATGTAAAATCGATTTGAATTTGGTTAGAAAGAAATTAATTCCTTCCGCGTCACGATATCGTATTAATCCTTTCGGATTATGTGATATTCAATTCGGCATCAACAGGTTTCGTACTAGCCTTAAAAAAACGAGATCGAGTACACTTAACGACAAATATCCGCGATCGCATTATGCCCTTGAGTGTTTAGAGCGGCACTCCTCGAAAGGATGTCACCTCTGTTACAACTCGTAAAGGGATAAAAAGGATCTTAAAAGGGGATTTGTCTTTAAATATACTCGACGCGAGGTTGATTTAAATTGTATAGTTATATTTGATGTTAATGAATTGCGACGAAAAGAAAAAAAATAAAACTAACGACAAAAACGAAAAAGAAGAGATCAAGAGAAGAGAAAAGGGAGAAAGCGGGATTTTATGACACCCTCAACCTACATGTTTATATTGCTCTCGGTTATGGACTCGTAGTAGCGGCGTCTTGTGCGGGAGTACCGAAGATATAGGAAAAGTTATGGTGTTTGTGTCGGATCGATTTTCTCGGGTTTCCTAGAGAGTTTCTAGAGGAGAAATCGGGGTTGGGATTGCTGAAAATTGTATGTGAAAAGTTGATGAAAAATTGTGTGTAAAAATTGTGTTCAATTGAAGGTGCAAAGGGGTGTATTTATAAGAAAACACCCGGTTTAGAGATAAAGTTTTATCACTAATTGAAGAGGTTCAGTAGCTTGGGTTCTCTTCTAGAAGCGACGCAGCTGATATTTTTGTCTCGGAAATGACTTTGACCGGGGTTTGACTCGGTCGCTAAAAGATGCTTTTATTTTCGGTGTCGGTTTTGACCCAATTTAGTCTTATTTGACTAGAAACGACCCGCTGGGCCTGAATTTGAGGTCGAATTGGTGAGATTTGTACTCCGTTAAAAGCTCACGCCAGATACTATTGATTCCGAGTCCAAATTCGGGCGTATTAAGTCATGTTTATGTCCTATCATCATCGGCTGTTTTGTTGGAAACTGCTATAGATACTAGCAGGCAAAATGCGGGTGTCTACAGAACCCTTTGGGTTTATACCACCCCATGATTATCTTAGGGTTCGTGCATGCATTAAATTAGATGAACCACTAATTCCGGGATGTTTTTTAGCTGATAATGATGGTACTCTCCCATGGATACAATTCAAATACAGAGAGATTTATAAATATTGTTTAAGATGTGGGAAAATTGGTCATAAAATATCCCGTTGTAAGGAATCGATGGATAATATTTCTCTGAACATTGGATCCGCTCTAGTTAAGGTTATGAGTAAAGGCTTTAAGGTTTATCAGACCAATAATTCGTTTGGGATGTTTAACCTGGACTTACGTGGGTCTCCATGTACCTTGACAGAAATTCAATATTACTACTCAACCTTTTAGTGCACCAATAATTCCTCTTTATAGTCCCTCCCACTACCATCAAACAAACAACAACCAGTACACAGATCATAACCAATTCCCCGACCCCGAACCACCTCCTAATACCAATCTTTATTCATCCACTTACCCACCTTTATTCCATGATCTCATTAACAACAACATAAATTATAGAAACCCTTTTAATGAACTATACCAACCCCCGATCAGAAACAATACACAGTTGATGTTCTTTGAGAATCATCCGACTCCAACGGTGCACAACTTGGATCATTTGGTTACTGGACCTAACCTTGATCTTTCACTTAATAATTTTCATCAGTTTGGGATTGAAGAAGTAGTTAACCAGGGAAGTGATGATTATGCCCTAAATAACAACTTCCTTAGCCAAGGAGATATGGGGAATAGAGTTGAAAGCAATTACATTTTAGCCATGATTGCTGCTGATGATTTGGGATATAATCAACGGTTTGCTATACCAGATGGTAACCCAATTCCAATCCCAATTCCAGTATCTTATCCTAAACATGAGGCGAATTTCCGGGATCCTATACAACCTGATGCACAACGACTACCCAACGTCACATCCATCCATAATTTGCAGCCTATAAGGGTTACTAGCTCCCATGGTTCAAACTCTATCTCAGAGGATACAATTTATGAGGATGCAGTGGAAACCCAAGTTTAAAATTATGAATCCCTAAGGAATGATGATATTATTGAAGAAGGGCGTTTGATTTTCAAGCAAGCTATAAATCCATCTCCTACAGAGCAGACCATAAGGTCACATTTGTGAGAGAATAGAAAAAGGGTAAGGGAATATTATGGGGAGCAGATATCTCTAAAGAAAACAATCAGTGAACAAGCTATGTGGGCAAAAAATAATTATACTGATCGAAATATTAAAAGGAAAGCCAATTCTGATCCCTTTGAGGCAATGGTAACTGAATATAACCTGGTTGATATACAATCTGTTGTGAGATACCTCTCTAATCTAAATAAAAAAAATGAAAAAGGACCACAGATATCATCACCTCAAGGACTTGCCCTCGTTATTTACTCACAGTAAAGGCTAGGATTCAGCATACTTTTTCTCAGCTGCAGATTAAACCGGCTTTTCGTATGACTGTCACTGATGAGGATGACCCATCCTATTCGTCTGAAGAAATTGTAGAAGGCGTAGGTATTGCGGGGATTGAACCTGAACAATCCCCTCAGAACCAATGAAGGGCCTTTGGTGGAATTGTAGGGGTCTACCTAACCCGCTCGCTCCTACAATTCCCAAATTAAGAGCGGTATCTAGTTCAAATTATCTAGACTTTATCTTTTAAAGTGAAATAAAATGTAATGTTCCTGAAGTAGATGTTAAACTAAGATTGTTAGGGTTCTGTTCTAGCTTCGGTGTGGATGCGGAGAATAACAAAGGCGACCTCTGGTTTGGCTTCCGGAGTGGAGCCAAATTTTCTTTTGTGTATGGCTGCTGTAACTTTATGATAATTTCAGTAAAAGAAGCAGAAGATATTAACTGGTACCTGATTCTTGTTTACGGACATCCTCAAACTCATAAACGAGATGATGTATGGTCTTCTTTAGGAAATTGGATACAAAGTCTCCAATCAGAGTATCTACTAATTGGAGATTTTAATCAAGTTGAATATTATAGTGACAAACATGGAGCCAATGCAAACAAATTGGAGGGAGCATCAAAATTCACACGTTGGAGACTTCAACATCAATTAATGGATATCCCATGTAAAGGACCACCTTATACCTAGTGCAATTATAGAGATGGAGACAAAAGAACTTACGAGAGACTGGAAAAGGCGTTTGGATCCCAAAATTGGAACAACATTTATCCTAATACTGGTATTATCCATTACCCGATTCAAATATCTGATCATGCTCCCATTCTACTTGACACTATGTTAGCTGATTCAAAATCAAAAAGGCGATACTGTATGGAAGCATGGGCTCTATCAAACGATGAATGCATTAACATTTTAAAAGAGGATTGGATACAACCAATTTCAGGGAATATCCATAAGCTTCTTCCAAGGAAATTGACTAGAGCACAAAATACTATAAAAAAAATGGAGCTTAGAACGCAGAAAGATTGGAATGGGAAATGGATAGATTTCGATCGGGAGTTAGATATAGCTCTCCAGGAGGAATGGAAAAATGGAGACCAAACAAAAATAAACTCCATCAGAACTCAAATTACTAAATATGCAACCAATTCATCAGCTACATATTAGAGACAAAGGGCAAAAATCAATTGGGCGATTGATGGTGATACATGTACTAAATATTTTTTCAATTGGATAAAAGGAAGGAAAACAAGAAACATGACTGATTCCATTCAGACAATAGACGGAAGTTGAACAAGAGATAAAAAGTCAATATCAAGTATGTTCCATGAATATTTCTCGGCTATCTACAAATGTAACTCAACAAATGAATCTTTCTTAGATTTCATGACCAACCATAAGCAATGTTTCCCATCGACAAACAAGTAAAAAAACATTAGAACAGATAGCTATGCTTACCAAGCCATACACAAAGAAAGAAATACATAGGGCGATCTTCCAAATAGGTGCACAAAAATCGCCTGGACCTGATGGTATTCCTGCCATGTTCTTTCACAAATGCTGGCCTGGTATTTTGTCATGTAAGACGTTTATTCCGCTTCTTTAGGTATACTTAATGAGGGATGGGATTGCAGCAATCTAAACAAAACACTCATCAGTTTAATCCCAAAAAGAGAAACGCCGAAAAAAGTAGAACACTATCGACCTATAAGTCTCTGCAATGTGGCTATGAAAGTAGTTACAAAATGCATTACTAATTGACTTAGAAAGGTCCTTCCTTCAATAATAGGCAAATTTCAAAATGCATTCACTCCAGGGCGACAAATTTCTGAAAATATTGTTGTCGCCCATGAACTTATTAACAAGATTTCAAGAAGCAAAAGAACAAAGCACGGACTCCTTGCTTTTAAAGCGGATTTAAGAAAAGCATATGACCGACTTAGCTGGAATTTCATCAAAGGTACTCTGTCCTTCTTCAACTTTCCTGATTTCATCATTGAATTAATTATAAAGTGTATATCTATTGTCTCCTACCAAATTCTCATAAATGGAGAGCCCTCAACGAAATTAAGACCTACCAGAGGTATAAGACAAGGAGACCCAATATCTCCTTAGATCTTTGTCCTTTGTACGGAAATACTTTCTATCAAACTGGTTGAAGCTCAGGAGAACATGAGAATTAGGGGTATAAAATTAAGTAGGGATGGGTGGTCAATATCACATCTATTATTTGCGGATGACTCTATGTTTTTCCTAGAAGATAAACAGAACACTATTCAAAATTTCCTCCAAATATTAGTGAATTTTCTGTCAGCAGTAGACCTTGATCTCAATAAGGAAAAATCATCATTATTTCTGAGTCCCTATTTTTGGCTACAACCAGCAATGCAGATTTTCCGTCTTCTAGGAATTAATCCTAATAACACAATGGGTACATCTTGGTATTCCCTTAGATTTGAGTGTTCTCGACAATGGATCAAAAAAGAAAATAAACAACTACTCTTTCCTCCTCGAGATAGTACAGAAAAGAATCCAATCTTGGAACAGCTGCTTACTATCACAACCAGGTAGACTTACGCTGATACAATCTATCCTTTCATCAATTTCTATTTACTTCCTATCGGTATTTAGGATACCGGTAAGTGTGGCTATGAGAATTGACACTCTCTTAACACAATTTTGGTGGAAGGGGAAAATTCATCATAACTCCATCTCTTGGTGTAGTAAGCGTATACTTCAATTACCTAAATTATCAGGAGGACTAGGAATTAGAAACACCCAACTTTTCAACCAAGCTTTGATGGCTAAACTGGGATGGAATTTACTATCTGCAACTGATACACTCTTAGCTAACACTATTGGAAAGAAATGTCTCACAGGATACGACATTATGCGACATCCCTCAAATATCTCGGCTCATGCTAAAAGTTCGACTATTTGGTAGGGGATTTCATGGGGATTGGAAATTATTACTCCGCATTTGGCTTGGAATATTGGATACCAGTCAAAAGTTTTGGCTCTCTCAGCTCGTTGGATTAATAATCAGGTACCAATTACTAAGCCATCCACCACAATGGATATTTGCCAGTTAGATACATTGACAGACAGTGATCTTATCAACCATAATAGAAGGTGGGATAAGAATCTTCTTCAGACCATATTTACCGACAATACTGTATCCAATATTATGGCAATACCTATACCAGATACTGTGATACAAGATAAACTACTTTGGGGACAGAATCGTGATGGGAAATATTCTGTTAAAAAGGGCTACAATAATCTCATTCTACAACAACGGTCTTCCAGTGCTACCAAAACAGATAAAGCCAGAATTATCACAAACTCTTGGAACATGTATAAATATCTATGGCATCTTTCTGTTCCAAAGAAGTGGATGACGTTAATATGGCGCATTCTGAACAACACATTGCCAGTAGGAATGGAGTTTGCACGATGTAATCTAACTTATGACACGCATTGTGTTCTATGTGGGGACGAGACCCAAGTGGAATCACTTGAGCATCTATTCAGGGACTGTAGCATCACACAAAGAATATGGTTTGGTAGTCAGCTGGGAATTAACAGTCAAGCGGGAAACAACATTCCTATCCGAGATTGGATTAGAAACTGGTTGTTCTTTTTCAGACATCTCCCCAAAAATGATGATCGAACAATCAAATTCATGGCGGTAATATGGACAATTTGGAACATGCGTAACTGAAAGAGCATTCAAGGCTCGTTACCTCCATCAGACGTCATTATGTCAAGCTATAAAGCAAATTCAGTGTTAGTTATCTCAGCTTTCAATAACAAATCTTCACATAATTCAAGCAAATCAGCTGACAGTTACCGCATAGAAAAGAAACTGAAAATGGGAATCCCCTTGCATATTACAAGTGGATTCACTGAGTGCGAGAAAATTCATGTATATGTTCACGCTGCATGGACAACTAATTTGAAAGCAGGCTTCGGATGGTACGTATTCTCTCCAAGCATGGGATCAATGCATATTTCACAAAAAGGGACAGCTCAAACTGCTTTACAAGCTAAAGCATTAGCACTCAGAAGTATGCTAAGATGGACTCAACTGCACCGGTTCTTTCATCTTGAAATCAATATGGACTGCCTCCAACTAATTTTACAAATTGGTAATCACCAAAATACCACTGCAGAAACAGAGACACTTGTAATAGATATTTTATCACTCTGTAATTTATTTCACTGCATATCGTTTTGTTTTATTTGACGTAACTATAATATATTAGCTAGATTACCACTACTATCATCATAGAATGTACTCCCTCCGGACACTATTTTTTGCCCCATTGCCTCAATATTTCTAAGGAGTATTTTAATGTAATGGGACAAAAAATAGTGTCCGGAGGGAGTATTTCATGACAATAATACCAACTATAAGGGGACTTCTTAGAATAATCTCAACTATACGTAATCTCGTTTTAATATGAACTATGCCTTCATTAATCTCATTTTGTTATGGACAAAATTATGACCTGCTATAGCCGGTAATAGTGACCGGTTGTGACTTTCTAGGGTCCTTGAGTGTTCCGTCGTCGTTCATGAAAGTCAAAACAACAAGAAAATTAAAGCATTTTTTTTCATGGCTTCTACAATACTAATCAGAAAAAAAAATGCAAGATGAATTTTGGGAAGATTCAAAATTTTTTTAACCAACAGCCGAAACTAAAGAGGAAGGTTCAACCGGTTTTCCAGGTAACCGGTCACCTATATCAATGAGAGATTAATGAAGGCATAGTTCATATTAAAACGAGATTACATTTAGTTGGGATTAATCTAAGAAGCTGCCGTATAGTTGGTATTATTGTCATGAAATAACCCTTTGTTTTTTAACTAATATCAATATTCCAATCGTTACATATGTGGACTTTTAATAAAGGGTTCGATCTCAAGACGAGGTCACAAAAACAGTTGTGTTTACACAATTTGTCATACCGTTTTACAAAAGGTATAATTGATTCTTTCTAGTAGCAATATTTTCGTTCCTTTTATAATAAGTAACAAGTTTTTGTTAATTTGGTCTTATCAGATTCAATTCATTCGGCCTTAATAAGAGTACTCCTCAGTTTTAGTGGATTACATGATATGATTAAGGTTTGGTATGTTATTTTTATTACTATTTAATCGTAAGTTATGGTTCAGTGTCTTGGTTTACCGAGATGGGATAACCTTTACTCATGTAGGAAGTCTAATAAGTTCTCTTGATAACTGAGGGTGTTACATCCGTCAAACTAAAAGTCACCTTTGACTCCCATTACACCATAAAAACTAGCAGTCAAGCCATATAACGAAACATCGTTGGAAAAAAGGAAGATATATTTTTTATTGTAAGGTTTCTAAATACTTCTATTGAATCTTGTGGTAAAAGATAAATGACAATGTACATACAACAAATGTGAGGTAGTGTTTGTTATATTCTGCGGACCATGGACGATACTTGAGGAGTTAAAGTTAATTACACTCTGTATTTGTCAACTATTTGATGGTACGTACACATTCATTGTAACAACTTCTTTTTGTTAGCACAATGAGAATGGTAAAGACAAAGAAAATGTAAAAGGAAGATGGGAAAAAACAAATAAAAAAAAAAAGCTCACTAATCTGAAGAAGAAATCATATTGACAAAGCAGCATCGTACAAACTTTTGGATTAAAATGGTGGACACAAGAAATGGTTTCTTCACTTCTTGTGCCTTTTAAAGTTTGACATTAGACCATGCTAATTATCGTACGCACGCATGTTTCCTTAAAAATTGATCTTAGTAGTCAATCTTGCTTTCCTGTAAAAGGAAAAACAAACAAATAAACACGAGCGATCAAATGTTTGTTGTTGAGATAACTAGTACATTGACTCCGTAATCAAAAGGATCGAGCATAGAAACGAGATATGAAATTACAGAGTAAAAAAATCGTAAAGTTCACAATATTATATTTCAGTTGAATAGGGTAAGGATATGGTGTAAGCAAATGAAAATATATATGGTAGATGAATTATGATACTACGTATTTTTTTGGGAACTAATTAAAATTTATCAAATAGATATACTCTATAGATGTACTTTGTTAAGTTTTCGTTTATGTACGCTAGCTAAATATAAAAATCGTGCATAGATGAAATTACACTTGTTAATAGGACATTTTGAAGGAGAGAATGATTATTTTATGATACTTCATAAAATAATATCTATACACCGAGACCGAGGGCTTAAAACTTGAAAACAATATGAATAATAGGGAGTAATGTGTTTGAAAAATGTAAAATAGAAACTGAAATTTAAATCAAAAGAATTTCTTACCAAACTGTTATTTTTTCTTTGGAGATTGAAAATCGTCGTCATCCTCAAGCTCCTCATGCTGCGTGTCCAACATTTTATTCGTGTGCAATACACTTGATGGATCCATGCTATTATATCTGGTTTCAAAACAACGTAATCTTTCATCCTTAAATCTTTTTCTGGACAATGTCAACGATGACGCCTTCCGTTCACCAGCAAACAACATGTCTCCCTGTGATGCGTTTGTTACGTATGATACATCAGATTTCATGTCTATTGATATCTCATCATCCGCCTTTCTTGTTTGAGTAACTAAAGTGTTAGTGCCATTTCGTCTTGCATATTTTTTGTTGACCTGAGGTTCCTGCATGCAAAATTTTGAGACTTATTTAAAAATCACCGTTTACCAAATTGGGTACTCTCTCCCATTTATTCAATTCTTTACCTAGGTTCATCATTACCTCACAAAAACGACCTCACGTCAAGAATTGAATGGATATGTTTCTTTATATTGGATAATATTCCATTTGAAGACGATCTAACAAACTAAGCATTATCACAAAAAATAATTACAAAAAAAAGTGTGAAGAGAGGAATGTAATATAATACTGTTTGTGAGAAGAAAATGGATCCTTAATTTATTTTAGAAAATGTAGAGGATGCATACTCTCTCAACAATGGTAAGATTATTCTTGCACAAATTTTTAATTCTGACAGATATATCCATCATAAACTGTAGACCGATCAAATAAAAATCTTACGGATAAATAAAAAGACAAGTAATTTACTACAAAATGTAATCATATTAATTAATTTTACATTTTAAATGAATTGAAAATATATTAACAATATTATATGATTATTTCACGAAATCGAAAAATGCAAAATAAAAACAACACACAAAAGTTTCTAAAATTGACTTAACTAGATTAAGGTTAATAATTAACTAAAGATGTAAAATTACTAACTTAACCCTAACCTAATCATCCACTCGACCGATGTGGTTCGCTGTGTATGAAATTCTCATACACCGCGTGTAAGTATATCATCTTCCAATAAAAATCTTACGAAAAAATAAAAAAGACAAGTAATTTACTACTCCGTACTATCCATTTTAAGCTGATTTTGTCGTATTTATCCATTTGGCTATATTTAATATATATAAAAAAATTGTAACGTATATACCTGTCACACGAGTGACTAGCTGACATTACTATCAATAGTAAGGACTAAGTCACCTCTTATATACTACGGAGTATGTGTTATCACAAAAAAAACACTTTCATATATGACACATAATTAAAGAAAATTATATATCAGTAGCTTGGTAGAACAAATCTTTCTCTTTTCGTCTTGCCAAAAATATATCGCTAAATTCTTTTTATAAAAAAAAAACTTATGGTTTACTTAATTAAGTAAAATTATCCCATACTTTTGAGTCTTAAAAAAACTCTTCAGACTATAAACTTGAGTAAGATTTCTCACATCGAAAAATTATTACAAAGTCATGAATTTCGAAGATATAAACCAAACATCTTTTGAGATTTAGAAAAGCTTTTTTTATAAATAAGAATAATCATTCGTTCCTAAATATCAACAAAAAAATCTTTTGATCCTTAATCTCTTAAGACTATAAAATTAAGTATAATTATCCCACATCGAAAAATTATGATGAGCTGATTAATATCTATATTATTATAAATAAGATTAATCATTAGTCCATAGATTTTAACCAAACATTTTTTGAGTCTTAGAAAAACTCTATCTCACATCGAAAAATTATATAATAGGGCGATGAATTTTCATTATATAATTTGTACTTAAAAATCAACGAAAATTAAAGAGCTTTTAAGACTATAAAATTAAGTAAATTTATAACACGTTGAAAGAATAACGTCATAGGTATAAATTAAATATTTCTCCCTTAGCTTCTATAATTATAGTTATAAGTAAAAAAGTGAGATATTTATGATGAGGAGAAGATAGAAAGACGAACGGAAATAAAATATGAAGGAGATATAAGGAAGGAGGAAGTACTCCGTAGTATAATTATACCACATTGAAAGATTATCATAAGAGGATGATCCTATTGAATTATAAATTGAAGTCATTATTGTTTCTTGGGAATTTTCTACGTGGTACCCTGAACTTTTTGCTTTTCTACCTGGTACCCCTACTATTTTTACATGTATACATGGTACCCTTGTACTTAATTAAAAGTTTCTTTGTTACCCCTAAACTTTAGTATTATCTTTAATGGTACCCCTAAACTTTTTTTCCCGTCAAGTTTTGGCAACAAATTACCTTCAAGATTAAAAGTTAAAAAGTCATTTAATATACGTACTTAACCGATAATTGAACTTAACTAACAATTTTGTACGTGTTTGCAGTTATACTCCGAATTCAAAAGAATTATATTTTTGACGTTATATTGTCAAATCAAATGATAACGCTTAAATTAAGCTCAATTACTTGTTAATTATCTAAGTTAAATGATATTGAAGTCTTAATCTAAGCTAATAACACAATCTAACGACAAAAGTTGATGGGAAAAAACTTTTCGGGCGCTAGTTAAATTAATAGTAAACTTCAAGGGTACCATGTATAGACATAGAAGGGGTAGGGGCACCATATAGAAAAGTGAAAAATATAGGGGTACTGCGTAGAAAATCCCTTATTTCTTAGATATCAATTATCAACCCAAATATTTACCAAGTATTGTCTTAAAGAGAGATATTACGAGTTTCAAATATAATGAACGCGTATAATTTAATTTGATGTTTACGGCTTATATGACCTCCCAAAAAACGCATTCACGTATGTGGATAGTATTCCTTTACTATTAAAATACTCTTAGCTTTAACTTACTTTCTACTGTTGCATAGTCTCACAAATTTATGCAATCCTCCAACTTGGTGTCATTATCATTACCACTAAAAATCGGGTCGTGCATTGCACGGGCTTTCCAACTAATGGTGATATATAAGAAGTTCCATATCATATAACAAGCTACTTATTTTCTAGCTCAATGGTTAAAAAGTTCCTTATATTAAACCGATTTTTAAAGTAAGGAATCACTTTCATACATGTAAAGGAGAGAAAAAATGGGACCTGCAATAAATGTATGAAACTTTTACCATTTAGGAGAAATAGAAAGTTTCATATGTGGATAGATATGCTTTGGTGACAATGAAAATATGTTGTATGAAACTACAACCATTACTATTACCTTTAGTAAATAAGCAGGGCCGTCTAATGATTTTTAGTGGCCCTGTTCTAAAATTCGAAATGAGGCCCTCTTATAAATGAAACTAAAATTACATTGCGATAATAAGATTCATTTCATATCAAGAAAACAAATACTCTGTATCAGTTTGATAAATATATTTCATAGTTAGAAAAACGAAATAATTTGATGCATTATAATTATTAGATGAGATTCATTATTTTTATTTCTCAAAATGTAAATTTTTCCAACCACCATCGAAATCCAAAAGTTAATACTTGTAGTATAACTTTTTTAAAAAAAATGGATAGAAAAAATCTAACTAATTAATTAATTTTTCTTAATAGTGCACTTGATGACAAATATTGAGATTTATTATCGGTAGTATTCTCTTAAACCCATAAAAAAAGAAGGAATAAAAACTTACTTTGATCGATTTGAGACGCCTCACCAAAAATAATGAGAATAAAACTACGGAATAGTACTAGGTTCAAAATTGGGTAAGATTTTTAATTGAAAAAAAATAATCAATCTTTACCAAAATACTTCATATGATAGAGTATAAAAATACTCTGTTGAAAATAGATGAATCTATAATATAAAATTACGAGTATTAGAATAGAAAACTAGACCTATAAATTTAGGGAATTGAAAATTAAATTAATACCGTTTGATTTTGGGAACTTAATTGTTCTCCTTTGGAAACTGTAATAAATACCCCTAGAAGATTACAAGGTCAGTAATTAATTATGGTAGGAAAGAAGGAGAAGAGTCACTGGACTCCTGCACTCCTAATTTTGCTCCAAAATTATACGGATGATTTTTTTTGATGAAATTTGTAGGCTGAGTACATTTGGGCCCTATTTTGATGGGCCCCTGTTCTGGGAACAGGTTGAACATGCAGTTCAACGGGCCTGTAAATAAGTGAAGAAACAATCATGATTAAGCTTGACTAATTATGAACAAATGAGCAGCTGGCTATTTTTTTGGGGGAAATCAAGGAGGGAGTAAAGTAATAATAAAAGGTGGAGATAAAATAAGAGAGATGAATAGAAAGTGGAGTATGAAGGGTAAAAGGTGGAGTATAAAGTGAAAATGTGTGGGTCTAGGTGTGGAAGAAAAGAATAAAGAATTGAAGTAAAAATAAAGAATGATTAAAATTATATTCAAAAAGAAAAGTGAGAAGAAAACTAAACTAAGCTCCAAAAGAAAAATGATAGGAATACTCAAAACAGTAGGGAGTATGAAATTGAGATAGTAAAACAAAAACAATCCTATATATTTCCCCGAGTTTCTGTCATTGACACTTTTTTTTGGTTGGGTTTGATCTTTTACCCATTTTTCATTTCGGACAATATATATATGGTTCACAATTACCCACTCATTTCTCTCTCTTGCTTATGTTTTTCCTCTTCCTTATTTTTTGAACCCGAAACAAATGGATCAATCATAGCAAATTGAAGGGAGTATAATATATATACCTCAAGTCCAGGTCTTCCCAACATGCTCACGCTGCTTGATTCTTGAATTCCTTTTCGAGCTCGTCTATGCAGCCTAGATGATGAAGTGGAGTCTTGCATTCGGCCGGTCTTTGTCCTAATATACAAGCCAAGGATTGGAGGTTACAATCATTGATAAACAAACCTACATATACATATATCATTGAGACACGGGAAAAGAATATAGAAAAATCACACATAATCAAAGGAAGTGGAATCACTTCTCTTGATGAGAGTGCTAATGCAAATACTACTTGTACAAGACAAAAAAAATATATTTTGTTTCTCTCTATCACTTATTTATCTTTAATTAAATATTTCTTATA
This sequence comes from Agrostemma githago, assembly GCA_958450325.1. NCBI lineage: Eukaryota > Viridiplantae > Streptophyta > Magnoliopsida > Caryophyllales > Caryophyllaceae > Agrostemma > Agrostemma githago. Next base: position 41,072,209 of record OY288259.1, on the reverse strand, counting down.
AATAATATAAAAATAAACAAATTATTCAAACAAAAAAAAGTAGCAGGGAAGTAATTTAAAAAGCAGGAGAAATTTACCTCCTCAAGTCCTCTCTTGATTTCGCGTCAATTTCCTTGTTAGGTGGGTACTTTGGCAGACTTGATGGATCACATGCGTAGGGCATTGTTGTGAAGTACTGAAAAATTAAGTAAATTTTGTGAAGTACGCCATTGAATAAAACTGCCTGAGAGGCTGAGATGACTTTAGTAAGTTTTTGTTTAATATAAGTAGCCGAAAATTTGAAATGTTAGATAAAAGGTTAAAAGTCGTTTGAAAGTTTTAAACCCGATGAAATATCGTAAGTAGAGTAGGTAGTCAATATTGTAATTTTTTGACAAATTAGTGGAAAATGTATGAGATAAAAAGTCATGCATAGACCAGTCATCAGCCCAACCCTGACTTTGATTGAGAGGGTGCTAGCTTCCTTGGTTATTATGCTGAGACTTGTTGTATATCGACTAAGGAAGGAAATGATATAAAATTCTCACAGAAAAGAATGCTCGTCCGTCTTAAGACAATTTGGGAAGACATTCGGTTTATGGATGAGATCCATGACTTTAAGTTGTGATTTTAATTTGTCCATTGTTGAAGAGGACGACAATTAATTATGGACTTGAATTGATGACTTGTTTCCAGGGGCGGACCCAGAAATTACAAGTACCTGGGGCTAAATTTTTTTCTAAATTTATTTTTGCCAGCTATTTTTTTCTAAATTATACTCTGTATACTACAAATGATACTACCTCATATTTTTCAGATTCATAATATACGATATATAGAGGACTTGCTTCGTTAATACTATACACATTTTTATCTCATATTATTATAATATTACATGTATAATATTTGAGTAATATTATAGACAATCGTGGACTAAATGAATTACTCCCTACTTTTTAATTATCATTCTAAATATCAAAGTAGGGATGTACTTAATTGAATCTACTTTCAACAAATACTCGTAGTTTTCATCTATCTTATACGAGTATGTCTTATAATCTGATTATAACGCCTTATAGACATCAAGAGGCGTAATAAAATGGGTTGAAAAAACTAAAATGGCACGAAATAACAAATCCGTCAGTTACATGAACTAAATAATTACTCTAAATGTACGATATGAAGTATCAAGAAAATTCCAATTCCGAAAAGTTTCATGGGTGAAGAAAAGTATATAAAATGAAGGTGATGATATTTGAAGCGGATGAGAAAAAGAGGAACTAAGAGTATAAATTCGAAAAATTAATTGAGCTATAAATAAATAAGGTCAAAGATCACTAAAATGCATAACTAATAGGTTTCGAACCCCCATGCCCTTTTGAGGGTGGGGAATGCTGATACCAACAGGCCACAATTGTATTGATGATTCTTATTCAACCTGTTTTGTATATATTGTTTTTTCAAAATTCATGTTGGGCTTCAGCCCAATAAGCCACGGCCTGGGTCCGCCCTTGCTTGTTTCTCTATGAGAACACAACCTAGCTTAGTTATGGAACCACGCAATAGATCTCTACAATTACTCCTGACACTATTTTTCGCCCCACTACCTCAATATATGTGAGGAGTATTTTAATGAAATGGGGCAAAAAATAGTGTTCGGAGGGAGTATTAATCAGGCATTTGCCAAGGTTCTCCGTCCTAACCTAGACTATGTAGTAGCTATTACTCCCTCCGGACACTATTTTTTGTCTCATTTCATTAAAATACTCCTCATAATTATTGAGGTAATGGAAAAAAAATAGTGTCCGGAGAAACCAACCCTAAACAACCTCAGAATTTTATTGGGATGACTAATGCCTCAAATAAATGTTTGTAAACATGATGCCAAGAAGTGAAAAAATGAAAGAACCAGTGTGATCGAGAAACCATGGCCTACACGATATATATTTATCACAAATTCTTGGGAGAGACGGTCTCTTAATAACTTATTGAGAGACCACTCTTCAGTACCAGTCTATGTGTTATTCGTACCCTTAAATGACAACTTTGTTTTATACCTGTTTTTATAAGAAGCGTACTCTTTTTATATTTGTATACTCTTTTATGTTAATCGTACCTACTTCTATTAGGTTTGGTACCACCGTTACTTCCATTTGTAATTAATCTCTCAATAAAATTAATGAGAGACCGTCTCTCAGAAGACATACTCTATATTTATACCAATATTTTCAGAGCGAGCGAAAACAATACAATAATCTTGTCTTGTTTCAAAGGTGGAAATATGATGAATTCAGGAAGGAGGTTTGAGGCAAATGTACCAAGGGGTTAGGAATTTTGAATGTGAGGTCATGTGAGGATAGTAAATACTTGTGCAATCCCAACACATTACCAACTGACTCAATCATTTTTTATTGATATTTTTTAAAATGTGTCCAAAAAATCAAGTTAAAAGTTTTATTATGAAAAGATTAAGAAGTATATCTCATGATAAATTTAAATTTGAACCTATAATTAACATACAGTATTTAGGAAATTTTGCTCATTAATCTTTCCATATTAAACCACTTAATATATATCCCTTCCGCACCTTTTAGAAAAATTCTTCTTTATTTAATTTACGAAGACTACATGTGGCACAAATTGTTGAAGATGCAAGGGTAATTCGTTGTAGAAGAAGCATCTCATTTTAATTTTGCCACAAGTAGGTACTTTTGCACTTATACATCTGGCGTATACTGTTATTCATAATGGAATTGATTATAAATATACTAGCCTTTTTCTTCCCGTCGATTCCTAGCAATATAATCAATGATTATCATGCAAATTTTACTTCCACTCAGTAACCCATTCAGGCCCCTTACAATATACTCCGTACTATATGAAGCTTCGCATGGTAGTGGCTATAGTTGTTTGAAGTATGAGGCCAATTGGCTAAATAAAATTCGACCCTGAGGGGTTGTGGGAACATACAAAGTGAGATTAGTAGTGAAAGATTACAATCAAATAGAGGGCAAGGATTACAGACATACATACATTCAACCATATAACCGAGCTCAAAATCATCATTGCTTTGACATTTGATTGGTGATGGAATCTTCATCAGCTTGATATAACAATGCATTTATGAAGGAATATGTCCTAACACATTGAATAGATATATGTTGGGGTTGGAAATTCACTTCAATGCCCGGTTTAAGAAGGGAATTAAGACCGTATGTAATACCCATATTTTGAGTAAGTTGTGGTGAGGAGTAGTTGGAGTATTTTGTGTTCAAATACAATTTTGGGAGGAAGGCCCAAGTGAAGTAAGAAGTCGTGTTTATTGGGGTTAGTCGGTCGTCTGAGGTTGCCGGACGATCGAACCACAAGGGCTGTCAATGGACTGAGGTTGGTGGTTGATCAATATCTTATAGGCCGAGTCGATAACTGGGATCGGAAGTAGTCGATCGACTTAGACTTATTTTCTTTAATTGTTTTATCTAAGGATCCATTATAACTTGTACAGTTAAGCTCATGTTTTACCCTATTTTATTCTTCATATCATTGAATGTTTTACCCTATTTTATCCAATGTATTCTCTTTGCTGGAAAAAATTCCTTCATCATTCAGGAAACCTACCTCACCGCAAGCACTCGCTTAAAACCCAGAATTCCTCCTTTTTCTATTCAACCCCCATAACTTCCATATCTTATTTTCCTAGTGGAGGCTTCGATTTGGAGATTGGTCTTATCCGTCCCCATATGAGTAAGTTATTCTTTTATCCCTTCTATTCCTCCCCCTTAGTTTCATTGATGTTTGATTTCATTAGTGTTGGATAAAAACACAAAAAATTTGGGGTTTTGGATTATTTATCTAATTAAAGGATTTTGGGTTTATCAACTACTTCGTAAATTTATTTATTTTTTTGCGAAAATGTCAAAATTATATATATTGATAACACTTGAATCATTACACCAAATAAAACAAATCATTAAAACTCAAGACTAATCCACATTCGATTAGTTTATAACCTCCTAATTGATACGATCGAAAATGAAATGAATCGAGATAGATAGAAAATGTAGCTGTTCAATCAAAAATGATTGATAGGCTACCCAATTAACAGAATTGTGTTGTATAATCACCTAGATTCCATTACACACAAATGACACAATGTCACAAGTTCATTCATAAATTCTTGATAGATCCCCCATAATTTACCTAAGCCTCTTATATATATATATATATGCTAAATGTCTTGGGGAATAAGCTAGATATAAAAGATAATTACGAGACTACCCTTCATAATATTTTGGTCTGTATCAATACCGGCCTCTCGAAACGATCCTTGTCCTCAAGGATCTAGAACGAGTAAATCGAACCAAGAAATAGCACAGCAGACTGCACGCTTTGGGTTTGTCACGGTAGCATTCATTACGAGTCTTATTCATACTCCTCCTGGATCAAACACATAACTCTGACAGTCTTCATAATTGCAGCTGGACAGATATGGTTTATGTCCGTTCATCAACTTCGGCCAACTTTTAAAACCACCCGGGTCAAAAATCAAGATTGTGACACTCTCGTAGTGTACCCGATGCACATAACCATTTCCAACCTCCTCAAAATAATCATTGTCCTCAAGGGTGAGACAAAGTATGTGAGTAAGTAGAAAGGCACAAGATGCTGTGACTGTCAAGATCAGTAAACTATGAATAAAACGAATCATTAAATACCAATCTCCACCGGGATCAAACACAACCCGCTCCAACAATATAGTTCTTCCATAGAATGTAACATGCCTACTCCAAACCAATGCAATCTGATGCTCAAAAAGTAAGATATCAATAGTGGTGTTATTGAAAAATATTAGACCAAAAACATGGCACATAGGAGCAAGAGCAATTGGTAAATAAGTATCCTCCAACCAACGTGAGCACGTATATTTGACTTTACCTTTCATCATGGAAACAAAGTTTTTGTATGGTCTGCCCACAATTTTCAACCTTTGATACTTGTGCTTCCAATCAATTTTTACTCCATTATCCCCATTGAAACAAAATAAGGTCCATTTTTCACTAACTAGCCTAAGATAATAAAAGAATTTCATCTCAATTTCTTGACATACCCACGTACTTTCCGTTTGACCTTTCCCTTCATCTTCCCTAAAATCACCCTTCTCAGAATTAGTACCGAAAGACCCATTATACAAAGGGACTACAAAATGAAGTAATTCCCATGTATATATCGATCCTACCGTTTCTTCCTCACCCCTAAAATCACCCTTGTCCTCGAGGGTGAGACTAGAAACAGGATTTGACCTTACTGTGCTCATGACACAACAAGCACCAATGTTCATCAACCTGCAAATGAAGATGCTATAGTGGAGTTCGAACTTAAGCAAAGAATCAATGAAACCAAGGTGATGACTTATCAGCATACCATATGTGATTATACCATCGAAACAAGAAAGAGTAAGATCGTATTGGAATGAAGGGAGCTCAAATGCGTCAACTATTCCATTAAGAACGGACAATCTCATGTCTAATATGCCCCAACTGTGTAGCTCCTTATAGGTTACAAGTGATTGCCAAAAAAATCTCATTGTTACTGATAATAGCCCACAACGCAATTCAGCACTCACGAGTCTTAAAAAATACTTATAATGTAAGGGAAACAATTTATGAAGCAACAAGGTTTTCTCCATCCTATCATAGTCAATAGCACTAGTCGCTCGAAGGTCTTGTCTTAATCTGTTTGAAGCAACTTAATGAACATTATGTCTACAATTTGAATCCAAAAACCAACCAGTATCATACGCCACCAAGGGCCACAAATATATTTTTGTAAAGTGCAATGGTTGTAATTTGTTGCAAAAACTAAAAGGAAGATTTCTCACCTGATAGTAAGGATAGTCTGGGTAAGAATTTTTATCACAGAATTCACCATACCCGTTATATGTTTGGTCTAAAGATGAAAAACCATGAGCGACTACAATTTGAAGTGTAGACTTGCACTCTTGGATAGCACTTGTGAAGACGAAGTCCCGGAAATTTGGGCCTTCTAGTTCCCCCGATTTAGAGAATATCTTATGCTTGTTCTCTAAAGACGGATCATGAGTTTCATCGTCAAACCCAAGCTCATAATCACTTCCAATGGAGTTAACATTAACTTCTTTGGCAGCTTGAGCCATTTCTATCATAAAAATTGGAATTGGCAATTCATCGAACACCTTGTATGCAGGTTGTAATTGAGCTTTTGGTATTAAGTTATTGCACTCGGATATGGGTTCAATGACATCATGTAACTTATTAACCACCCCAGAATTTTGTAGCAAATATTGGGAGTCGGCTTTCACACTACCATTATCATACCGTTGGACATCAGTAAAATCTGTTACAATCCCCTTGAGTTGATATGAGCATGAAATTAGGTCAGGATTTTTATCGAAGACCTTGTGTGCACCAAGTGTAGTATCCGCCTCCAGAGGAAAAGTAACGGTTTGTGACTCCGTCACCCCCTTGTTACCGACTAGAGGCATAGCAGTAGAGATGGGGTTCCCACGAAATTTAATCGAGTCACCAGGAGTGTACTGAGGAGTGAACCATGGTAACTTACTGACATTGATTTTCCCTTGTGCACATCTGTTTAGAGCAAGTTCTTCAATAGTTACCGCCAATTTATGAATACCCAGTTTGAGAGATGCAATATCGTCGGAAAGTGACATAGCTGCTGAACGTTTTTTTTTTTTTTTTTTTTTTTGGGTATGAGTATTGTATCTGGAGTCGGGACACAGCCAAACAAATCAAGATGAAATTTGGGAGGGATAGTAATTAGACGAGGGTTTAAGAAAGGGATGTATCTGTTTTTTATTTTTTTTGGATTTTGATTATCACAGGTCGAAAGGAACGATTGCTCTGATACCAATTGATACGATCAAAAATGAAATGAATCGAGATAGATAGAAAATGCAGCTGTTCAATCAAAAATGATTGATAGGCTACCCAATTAACAGAATTGTGGTGTATAATCACCTAGATTTCATTACACACAAATGACACAATGTCACAAGTTCATTCATAAATTCTTGATAGATCCCCATAATTTACCTAAGCCTCTTATATATATGCTAAATGTCTTGGGAAATAAGCTAGATATAAAAGATAATTACGAGGCTACCCTTCATAATATTTTGGTCTGTGTCACTAATCTATTATTTATCAATCCTAATTTTAATCATTGAAATCTTCCCCTTCTGATGCTAATCATCTTCTTGATCCTCTATAATTTTTGCAGATGCACTAATACATACGTACTACACTCTAAATTTGTTTCTTGCAAATAAAAGCATGTATATCAATGCATAACAATTTGTTGCCCCTGTACGTTGGGATTTGCACCTCCACTTATATCACCATTTAATAACATCATATCACCCCATGTTCCTGAAGTCCAACCAATGTTGTAACAGTACCAGAAATGGTCTGCTATAGCCTATAGCCCATTCAAAGAACAAATGCTGCTTAGTTTCATTTGCCAGTTCACATCATTACGTACATGTCATGTCATCAAGTCATTATCAATTCCATGGCGATCCTTAGTAAGCAAACTATCCGAACTGATAAAAGAATGCTAAGGAACATTTAACTTCTTCCACACCACATGTACGTTGCCATGGCCTGCTAGTGCATGCTTTCATCAGCCTTCAACCGTCTATATGATTATTATTGCACTGTGTATTAGTTATCCCTCCTTCTATTTAGTAAGTTGTCCTTCATGACCTCGTTTACCTCAAAAATCTATCTCCAGGTACAACTAGTATTAACGCTTAGCTTGTAATCCCACCTATTTTCCCATTTTATATAAATCGGGTTAACCTATGGAATCCATAAATGATCCTCCTTGTTTGCAACCCACCACTATATATATATATTTGCCTAACATATCTTTACTCCATAAACCGTTGTCTTTATAACTTACTCCCCATTATTAGTCTCCTCATAACAGGAAGCCCGAGATAGTAGAGGCCCTCTTGTGCAATAACTCCATAGTTAAGCATGCTTGGCCGGGAGAGAAATCTCAGGATGAGTGACCTCTTGGAAAGGTTCACAGGATGCGCATGAGTGAACACAAGATGAGCGAGAAAGAACTCGTGTTTTTCTATATATGGGACTAGTGCATAGCCTGTCAAGCTACCGTGACTAATTACCCCGCGACCATGTGGTGTGCACGTAACGAGGGCGGATTCTAGGTCAGCGGTTATATTGTCAGGCGCAACAAAGACGTTGTGTTAATTATATGGGGGTGATTGTAATACCCAATGTTAATTGGAGAGATCCTATTTATGAGCTTAAATGACTAGTGATTAAGGGATTTGAAGTACTACTCATTTCATAAATAAAATGCACTTTCTTTTCAGATTTGCCAATGACAAGAACTCCACAGTTAAGCGTGCTTGCTTGGATGTGAGAAGTCTTAGGATAAGTGACCTTCCTGGATGCGCATGAGTGAAGACAAAATAAGATAGGAAGAAGTCGTGTTGGTACATGAGACCAATATACAGCCTGGCGAGCTACCACGACTAACATTTCAAGTCCTAGGTTTGGGCTAGGATGTTACGGTTACCGTTCAACAATCATAGATCAATTCTCAATGATATAATATTTTTGTTTATTCAACTTCCTAAAAGATTTCTTCAGCATCTTAAGCTTCTTCACTATTTGAAACATGGTGATACCATCAAGGTGCTTACACCACAGCTCCTCAATCACAGAGATACATTGCTCACATTTACTCCAAAGATTGAAGTAATGAAATGTAGTTTTCATCCTGTGATTAGTTAGCCATAGTTCCACCACACAATTTCAAGGGCAGTGATCATAAAGCCTTTCAGGAAGAAAATAAACTACCTTCAGGCCCATTCAAGAACAATTCATCATTAACCAGAATGCAATTAATTTTGTTGTAAACCCTGTTATCCGCTTCTTGTTTATAATTCCGTGTAACGAAAGCCCTAGACGTGACTAAACTGTAATACCATAATAGACTAAACAGTCTTGGAAATCACTATACTTCTTTCACAGTAAACCGTAGATCCTACTAGCCTTTCATCTAAGTTGAATACATTATTGAAATCTCCCATAATCATCCAACCTCCTTCAAATATGCTCTTCATATCCTTAAAGAGAATTCCACAACTCTATTCTCTCATGTCCTTTATTAAAACCATACACCATAGATGACAAAAATTATTGGGCAAGTATTTGACATTAACAAGAACAACTTGTTCAAACTTTCTAATCACATCCACTTGATAATTGTTCCCATCCCAAATTATCCAAATTCCACCTCAATCCTTCTGTTATGTCATTATTACCCAGAAGAGCCCAAGAGTTACCAAGTCCTCTCTTCACATTATCTTTATTTCTAATTTTAACTCTAGTTTCTATTTAACCAAATAAAACTATTTATTCATATGCAAGAATCTTCTTGTATCACCTTGATTATTAGGAAAATGAGTTAGTGTCACCAGATGGTGCCCAAACTCGGCGCCACCCCCTCACATGTATCCCTCATTGTTGGAGGTCCCCCTTTTAATAAAGGGTGCATGTGAGGGGATGACGCGAGATTGGGTGCCACCGGGTGGTGCCCTATTGCCCCTATATATATATATATATATATATATATATATATAGAAAATGACTATTATTGTGTATTTTCTAATAGGCCCCATCAGTATTATTTCCCCTTTCAGTCTTCTTGTGAAGAACTGTTATAATATTTCCAGGAATGACTTGCCCTCTTCCTCAACTCTATCTAATCAATTTGGTTATGAATCATGCATGTGTTATCGTGCTCTCTATGAGCCTATTCAATTCAATGTCCAATCAATCAACTAGTAATAATATTAATGAATGGTATATTATGATTATTGTCGTGAAGGATTTATGAATGGTTCGTAGCGGAGTCCTTTTGAGATTTCTTGTATGTGGTAATTTCTCGTCCTTGATTGTCTCAAGTAAATGAATCATTGTCAACTCAACAAACTCTTTTATGTATTGTGATTAAGTATAACGTGTTATTCAGTTTGTTGTCAAATGGAGTACAGTAGGAATGGTTAGAAGTTGTGATATTCAGAATTTGTGACTTGCAGCATGTTGATTATGAATATGATTATTGTGAGGTTGATCCCTAACGGACAACTCCTGGTTTAGTTGAGCGCTGATCCTTATTAGTTCTCCTTCTAAGGGTTTAGATTTAAAATAAAAGTTCGTAATTGTTGTGACCGGTGTGGCACCAGTCATTCCATTATGTATTGTCATTGTTTATATCTGGTTGACCTGAGTTTATGAGTATTTTTGTGATATCGACGGAGTAGGAATATTTATATGATGTTTGCCCCTTTGACACTATTTTTTGTTCCATTAGGAGTATTTTTTCGCCCCACTAACTCAATATATGTGAGGAATATTTTAATGAAGTGGGGCAAAAAATAGTGTCCGGAGGAGTATATTATTAATATTGATTGATTTTATTCAACTTGTGGTTGACATGTAGTACTTCCTCCATTTTCTTTTCATCTTCCCAATTTCTTTTTTGGTCCACTTTTTTTTTATCTTCCCATTTCATTTCTTTTCATTTTTGTCCATAATTTCTACCATACTACCCTTACTATTTACAACCCTTTACACCTTTATTCTTTCCTATTCACACACACTTACCATTCTACCCTCAACATCTCTTAAATTTATCATTTTATATTCATTACAAAAAAAATTGTGCCAAAAGTAAATGGGAAGATAAAATAAAAAATGGAGGAAGTATTAGTTTTCATGATCCAATTGATATTTGAAGTCAATTGAGATTCACTGAATCGTGTAGATACTATTAGTCATTGAATTCGTAAGGGTTGGTTGTTTGTGATGGATGATAAAATATAGAGATATCCAATTTAGTACAATTAGAATTTGTATACTCCCTCCCATCCATTCAATTCTTTACACTTACTATAAATGGACAATCCAATCAATTCTTTATATTCTCTTTTTGGCAAAACACTTTACCTTATAATCCTTATATCCTTACTCTATTTACATAAAATACCACTACTTTTTCCTTACTTTAACTTTGGTGGACCCATAAAACCATTTGATTTACCAATAATACCCTTACTTTTACCACTTTTCTTAAAACTTGTGAAACCCCCATGTCAAGAATTGAATGGATGGGAGGGAGTAGATGGTAATTCAAATGGTAGTTTTTTTTCGTTGTAATTAAAAGTTGTATCTCAGTTTTTGCGAAATTTGTATAGATGGACCTCATATAGATTTGATATATAGAAAGACGTTTGAAATTGGGGTATTCCGTGAGGGTTGATCCTTTCAGGTTCTTATCCCTTCATAATGTAACTTTTTTTTCTTATATATGCTATTCGATTTTCGTTTTCATTTTAACTTTTAATTTTTTATTTTTATTTGAAATTTAAATTATATTTATTTTTTTGATAAATGGTAAAAGATACTGTATATTGATTTTAAAAAATGATTTACAAAGTATCAACGTAACTATGAACGTTACATTCAATTTTTCACTTCTATAAAAGAATACAATTAAAAAAAGCTGGTGTCATCATATCTTATTACGACTTAAATTAGGAGAAAAGTTTTGTGAGAAGAGGTTGCCAAAGTAAGGGGTGGTGAGGTCAAAACTCCAAGAGAAATTATGAAAGAATGTTAGAGTTGAAAGGTTTGACTTCCATATCTGATTGTAGTATTAGGGCAATAGCAATGGGAGTTAATAAGAAGTTCCATACAAAATAAAGAATTCCTTACCCATTGTTCCACACTAAGGAGTTCCTTATTAAGAAGTTGGTTTCTAAAACTAAGAACCAATTTCATAAATAAATGAGAAGAGGGGATTGGGTGGTGTACCAAAGGTTGGAGATAGTATGAAACTTTAACCATTGGGATAAAAATACAAAAGTTCCATATGTAATAGAATATGTTGATGTGGCAATAAAAAATATGGTATAGAACTCCTACATTGCTTTTGCCCTTAGGAGAAAAGTTTTGTGATTTACTTTTGCCAAAAACAAAAAAAAAATCATTCCAAAAACCTCACTTTAATCTTAAGAAAATCAACAAAAATAAAATAACAAATAATCAAAAAGAAAATATTACCTCCGGTGGTTAATATTTGTCCCTTTCAATATAATATTTTCACATATATTTATCAAATGACATAACCATAAAAAAATCGAAGGGAGTATATAATATGAGTACCGTTGAATTTAATGTAGACGCTGCAGTTCCACGATTTTGTGGTTCGATGGATAGAAGTGTCTCTAACAATGTCACTGTATGCTCAGGTAAACTTTTACATCTTTCGCGTAATGAACTTTCATAAGGAGCTTGCGGTTTGAACATTGTAGCATGCGGGAGTTTTGATTTTTCCCAATAATCTTCTGGTGGAGAACCACATAGCTTGAAGATCTTGTGCAATTGCTCCACCTACAATTTTTGTATTATAAAAGATATTAATTAAACGAGAAATATTTTTGCACTATAGAGTTCTAGTAGTTAGATTTCACTTATAGGTCGAAGATTCGATTCTTATTAGCAGTATTATAATGTAGTATTTGAAGAATTTTTTTATAAATTTTTCTAATGAAAAATATTTTACTGAAGGATAATAACGTAATTATAATTAAACATGTTTTCCAAAAAATGCACACGATACTTGGAACGATGGCCTATCGGACTATATTATGAGTATCGTTTTTTTTGTTCGATCGCATAACAATATAGGAGGAAGAAGATTCGAACCTGAGACTTACTGCCCAGAACACCTAGTAGGCTAAAACACAATTATGAGTATTGCTTTTTCAGAGTTGAATAATACTCTCATCCATTAAATCTTTTACATGATGGGTAAATAAAGTAAAGAGATGAGCGTAATATGGTAAAATCTTTTACCAAAAGAAGAAGGTAAAGAATTGGTAAAGAATTAAATGGATCAGATGGAGCAATTTAACCGTGTTGGGTTTAAAAAAAAAGAAACTAGTTTATCCATATCAACTCAATTAAACAAAATTGATTGAGTTAATATGGATACCTATGTAATTTAGCTATATCTTTTCAGTGTATCTTGTAGATTTCGATGTCGTAGGTGTGATCGAGTAGCTCATAAATTTCTTGAGCATGCGTTGTAACTTGTAAGTAGGGATGACAATGGGTAGGGGTGAGCAAAAAAAATCGAACCGGTTTTAAAAATCAAAACCGAACCGAAACCCGGTTAAAAAAACCCGAAAATCCGGGTTTTAGAATTTGAAAACCGGTTCGGGTCCCGAACCGGTTTTTTTTAGTGAAAACCGGTTTGGGTTCGGTTCATAAATTTTTAAAACCTGGGTACCCAGTTTTGAACCGGTTTATACTTTTAAAGGGAAAAAATTCTCACTTTTTATATTTTTTTATGGAATATTAGTGAAACCGGGTCAAAAACCGGTTCAAAAAACCGGTTTATAACAATGATCGCCATTTTATTTAAAAACCGGGTCATAGAAACCGGTTCGGTTTCGGTTTACAAAATGAAAAAAAACCGGTTACCCGGTTTAAACCGGGTCGGTTTCGGTTCGGAAAAATGAGTTTTTTAAAAACCGGGTACCCGAACCGGTTTTGAAAACCGGTTCGGGTACCCGGTTTTGCTCACCCCTAGCAATGGGGTGGGTATGGGTCGGGTCCGACCGGACCCGGATTTTAAAAGTTGGACGCGGACCCGACCCGGACTCCTAAGGGTCCAGAAATTTTAGATCCTTACCCAGACCCGACGGGTACGGGTAGGGTTCGGGTCCATCACTGGTCCAATGTGCGACAATTTAAAATATATACGATTTTTAACCCGATAATTTAAAAAGCCAAAATAAAAGCAGTCTAAGCTCATTCCCTTGTACCATGTTGGTGTGTAGTTGCAAGATTGGTGGAAGTAGGGAAGTAGGGAGAACATGAGAAGGGAGGAGTTGGGGGGTTGGGGGGTTCAACGAAGAAAAGAATTGATACGAAGTATTAGGATTTAACGGATTAGTCATCACTTATTAGTAGCTATATATATATATATATATATATATATATATAAACGGATTAGTCATCACTTATTAGTAGTTATATATATATAAATGGATTAGTCATCACTTATTAGTAGTTATATATATATATATATAAATGGATTAGTCATCACTTATTAGTAGGGATGGCAATGGGTCCGGGACCCTGCCCAGACCCTGCGGGTCTTACCCTAACGGGTCGGGTACGGGTCCTAATTTTTTTAGACCCTATGGGTACGGATCGGGTATGGGTCCTTCAAAAATGTTCCGGGTCCGGGTCCGGGTCCGGGTCCGGGTCCTAAATAATATATATATTATTTATATATTTATATATATATATAAATAATATATATATATATATATATATATATATATATATTATTTATTTTTTATAGGGGTCGACGGGTCGGGTCCGGGTCTGGGTCTGACTCTTAGGACCCGGACCCGGACCCGGAACATTTTTGAAGGACCCATACCCGATCCGTACCCATAGGGTCTAAAAAAATTAGGACCCGTACCCGACCCGTTAGGGTAATACCCGCAGGGTCTGGGCAGGGTCCCGGACCCATTGCCATCCCTAGTTGTAAGCAACCGCCTCTTCAATTGCCAAAGAAAATTCAATTAAACACAAGATGATAGGTTTTTCAAGATTATATCATCGACAAACTTAAGTTAGTTTAGACCATTTACATTAGAGAGGACATTTCCATCATCTTATTTCTTCTCTTTCCCTCTATTTTTTTGACACCTCATACTCTCTTTGCTCTATTACATTTTTCACTATCTACATCATCTTCCTCTTATCTTCTTCAATTTTTCTTGCACAATAGAGAGGATCCCCTTATATATTACTTTTCTTATTATTATAATTACCATCCAATTTTTACAAAAGATAAAAAAATAAAAAAAATTCACATGCAATATGTTATTGGTTATTTTGGCACAAGGCCAACAATGTTTCATATTTAAGACATTACAATAGACAGGGCCGGTCCTGACTATTTAGAGGCCCCAGGCGAAATAATAAAACGGGGCCCCTTTAAAATAATTGTAATCGTTGTTTTCACTATTTTTATTGATATCATCCTCATTTGGGGCATAATTTTCATTAACTATGTTTCTAACAACAAATATTTCAATAACATCTTGTTATTAATATAATTTTATTAAATTTACGACATTCCAATGCAATTTTAGCATGGTATCACACAATTTTACAAATGATTAAAAAAAAGCCATCAAAGGATATTGTGAGTATGAGAAGAAGGGGTGAACTCAAGTGGTAACTAGTAAGAGCTCTCTTACTCCGATCGAGAGGTCGGGGGTTTGATTCTCATCATTTGCGAGTTAGTGCACTATTTTCTTATTAAAAAAAATGATATTGTGAGTATGGGTATAGTGTATAAATTTACAATCCTTGAACCTAATGACTCATAAATACTAGACACTATTATTCAATACCTTTTTAAAAAAAATAGATTTCCGTAAAAATAAAAATGAAATATTGTCATTGATTTATTGATATAATTAAAATGATAAGCAACAAGAATCCCTAGTTTAGAATTCAAAAAAATTCCTTACTTTAAATCATACGTATTTCTGATATGTCAAATCCTCGACTTGATTGGGGGCCCAATAAAATTATTTTCCGTATAAGATAATTGATTGGGGGCCCATTAAATAAGGGGAATAAAAAGTAATAAGAAAAAACAAAAAATGGCTTCCAGTAGGGCGTCGAACCCAGGACCTCCCACTACTTACTGTGACTTACGGATGCTTGCTCACCAACTACACCAAAACGAATCAACTATCCATATTAGTAGCTAAATTATTATTATACATGTATATATCAGACTTTTTCCTCTCCTATGGGCCCCTTCCAAGCATGGGCCCTGGGCCGTCGCCCCATCAAACAAGGCTCAGGGCCGGCCCTGACAATAGAGAAGACCTCCTCCTAAAGGAAAGAGATAGTTAAGAGGAGGGTAAATCCTCTCTACTATACATGCTCTTAGTAGTCTTTGAATTTGTGTTAGGGATAATTTCCGTGGTATTGGAGTTTGCATTTTTTTTCTCGAAATGTCCATACTTTTCTCAAAAGTTACTTTAATTGTTCATATTTCGCAGTTACGATTTTATAAATCCACGATTGTTTCATAAAATTACAAACCTCGAAAATTCTAAAAAAAATTGATTTTTTTGCATGTATAATCGTATATAAAATTCGGTCAAAGTTTCTAGAATAAATAAACTTTGACAAGTCATAGCTGTGTTCTAATATATGAAAAAAAGCGACTTTTTTTTAAACTAAAGTTCTCGTAAAAACGATTGACTTGGGAAAAAAATCGCAGCTTTTCGTTCTTCTAAGTAAGAGATATGTGACCAGTCAATTTTTTTCCGACAAAAGTAGGAGTATATTTAGCTTCATATAATACTACTAACCTTGTTTTTTCGAGTTTCTTTTGAGTCATTTTAGCTCAGTTTACTTTAATTTATTTCAGTTTAGCCCGATTTATTCATCTTATCTTCGTTAGTTCGGTTCAGTTCAATCTACCAATTTAATTAAGTGTAGTTTAACAGAGCCTAAGAAACAAGTCCTAAGGTGATTACTGATTTGAATTGAAGATCCCTTAAACATTAAACGCGAAGCAACCTTTTTTTTTTTTTTTTTTTTTTTTTTGGAGAAAACGTAAAAAAAGATAATCACCTCAGTTTTGCCCTTAAGGATGGGCTTTCCAATGAGCAATTCAGCAAATACACAACCAACACTCCACATGTCCACGTATGCACCATAGTTTGTGGAACCTAATAATAGTTCAGGTGGTCGATACCACAATGTCACAACACGACTAGTAAGTGGTTGCTTGTAGCGTGCACTTATAAAGTTTGCCAACCCAAAATCTGCTAACTTCAATACCCCCTCGTTGTTGAGTAGAATATTTGAAGTCTTAATGTCTCGGTGCATTACTCCTCGTCGATGACAATAGTCTAACGCATACAGTATTTGTTGCATAAAACATTTTATCTGCATTATTAGTTGACCAAAAAATATTTATTAGTTCACAATATTATACTTCTATATCCCAAATCAATTCTTCATGTTTCACCAATATAATGTGTATATATGTATCCAAAGTCTCCACTTTGCGATGGGTACGAGTTGAATTCATAACCACCATGTAGTTTGATTATTATTAAATTTTCATGAGTACTAGGTATTTTCCATCAATGTTTTGTGTAACGATGTAGGATCCATCTTTACGTATAATTTATCGAAAAAATATAAAAGATGATGTAATAATGTAGAGTAGAAAGATAGTTGATGAAAACCCGAACCTGAGCCTCAGTGAAGGTGACTTGAGGACAAGAAAGCAACCCAGCAAGGTCATGTTCCATGTAATCAAATACCAAGTAGATACTACACGATACTCTGGAAGCTATCAAACCGTGAAGTCTCATAATATTTGGATGATCAAGCTTACGAAGAATTGTTATCTCTCGTGCCATAAATCTGACACTTTCTGGGTGATAATTGTCAAATCTCACTTTTTTCAATGCTACAATTCTCCCTGTCGCATGTTCCTTGGCTCGAAACACACTACTGTACGTACCTTGTCCAATCTAAAAGGCAAAAAAAACAAAAACACATAAACACATTTTTGTGATTAACTTTCATCCAATGGTGAAAATTAGAAAGTACTCGTAAATTACAATGACCATATTACCTCAATTAGCATTGGGTATAGGTAATAGATACGTAGTACGTATGTTTTCATTTAAAAAATATGGACTATTCAATTTTAATCGGTGTCTATACATTTCACAATATAATTCATGTATATTCGGCAAATGTATAGAAAGATGGAAATGTGTGGGTATTTTATGTATAATTTGGTATGGAAATTCATAAACTCTATCTAGAAAATGATGTTAGCCTCTACATAGCATGACATTTCTCATACCTTTTCTAATTTTTCAAATCCTTGGGCTTGTAGAGGGATCCATCCGTGAATAGCTTCGCCGGCAACCGCGGTGAGCCAACTTGGCCATCCAGCCGCAGTTTGCTCAGCAACAACCTGATCCTTCACTGACCCAAACCTCAAACTCATTGAAAAATTGGAAGATGATGAGTTTTTACTCTTTAACGACTTTAAATTATTATTATTATTATTATTATTATTATTATTATTATTATTATTATTATTATTCTTTACAAGAATCTCCTCATTAATATTAATATTATTATCATCAAATGACGAAGCTATCTTGGTCTCTTCTTCAACACCCTGGTATGTGCGAGATTCAGCATAACCATCAAATGCTGGAGTAATAGTTTCATGATGATGATGATGTTGGCTTGATGACCTTTTAACCCGAATTTCCCCCCTAATGTCGCGACAAGGCGATGACTCTGCCTCCTGCTGCTTTGAACAGATGCAACCCATTTGATTGATTAGAAGCAATACATACCCCAATCTAATCAACCCAGACCAGACCAAATATCTTGCAAAATGGGTCGACGTTAATGGGGGAAATTGGGAAGCTAGGCCAACAATAATTTTAATTTTGATCAAGATTTTCCTTTTCTTTTTCGCTACTTCCAATTTCTGACCTTCTACCCAATAATTTTGCCCTCATTCTCATACCAGAGAAATTATCGGACACAAATTACTTTTTTTACCCAACAATAATTACCTTATTTAAGAACCGTACCTGCATCTCAATTCTTCTAAGCTACTGTATATATTTATTTGTCTATCTACTTGTATTTTTTTTGTGCCTATCATTTTTTCAATAGTAACATTACAAGTGCATTTTTAGTACTATCAATATAATAACGATACATTTTTTTTTTGTATGGATGATCCATAAAAATATCATACAACTAGATTTAAATTATATACCTCATAATATTTATTTAACTTAATCATGTTACCAAACTAGATATAAATGTACAATTCTCAAAAATAACAGTACAGCACCTTTTTGAAGAGTGCAGGTACAGTAGAAGAATTCTTGATGATATCAGACAATGGTATGGACCAATACGGTCTGTCCAGTCATTAACAACTGCTAATCAGGCAACAGTTCGGTGGAAATTGGATGCAATGATAATGAATGCTTATTGCTACAATGTCTGGATACAAAGAAATCGGGCATGGCAGGAAGGAACTCTTATCAGACCGGAAGAGATATCGAAGTGCTTAAAGAAGGAGATGACAGTAAGGGCGCGGGGGAAAACTGACCCAAGCAACCTTCACTGGAATTATTAGTTAATTCTTGTCGGAATTGATATGCCAACTGGTTTTTGTTAATTATTGTACGTAATAGTCTGGATAAAAAAAAATCCTCAGGTGTAATTGACCCTTATTGATTTTTTTTGGCAATATACTCACATTTTACCAAAAAAAAGAAAAAACTCTCAAAAATAATGTGTTCACACTTAATTTTTTTTCTTAGTTTCAGTTAAAAAAAATGTTGTGTTAGGTTAATAATAAGTTTTTTTTTCGCCAACGAGAGAAACCCACTTGATCACCCATACATAGCTGCTGCAGCTAAGTTATGAGCCTGGGTGTTCAAGTTTCGAGATACAAACATAAAAGAAACACAGTGAAAATAAACGGCTTCCTCTAGAATACAATCTTAAAGATCCCGAATGTCGTGGTAAAGGTCTTCAACACCAGCAATCTGGTAAATCAGCTGCAAGCAGTCGGTCCGTATAGTAAGGTGTAGCATCCCTTTCAATCTAGCCCATTGAATGGCCTTCCAAACTGCTATAGTTTCTGCTTGGATTGCTGATTCCGCAAGAAAACGACACTGTCCTCGTCCATTCTCACCCCATGCGTTCTCCGATACA
This sequence comes from Agrostemma githago, assembly GCA_958450325.1. Classification (NCBI taxonomy): domain Eukaryota; kingdom Viridiplantae; phylum Streptophyta; class Magnoliopsida; order Caryophyllales; family Caryophyllaceae; genus Agrostemma; species Agrostemma githago. The sequence goes on along the minus strand of OY288259.1, from coordinate 41,052,299 downwards.
ATCCATCCAGCCGCAGCATCTCCGTCTTCCTTCCAACCTGCATCCACGTTAATAACTGTCGTCGTACACCCCATATTATGATGCAGATGAGAAATTAACCAGAATTCTTTCGAATCTCTTATCCAAGTTCTGACAGAATCTTTCTCAAATTGTTCATAACCTAGAGTCTTATTCTTCATATTTTCCTTTCTTTTTTTCAAATCTTCCCAACACTGATCAATTGTAAGAAGGGACTCATTATGTCTTGCGAGTAAATAGATCACCTCCTTGGAAGAGTCATTGAAAAGGACATTGTTCCTGAAGAGCCAAACATTATATAAGATGTTGATAAAGAGAAACAACCCTTTGAAACAGTCATCATTATCACGAAAGAGACGAGTTAGAATCCCAATTAACCAATCATGAAAATCCAGATGCTCCCCTTCTTGAACTATACTATAAAAACCAGAGACATGCCAGAGGATCCTACTAGTTGGGCATAACCTAAACAAGTGATCCCGAGTCTCCAGACACAAACCGTCACCCGTAATCGAATTCTCATTATTCTCCCTTGCGCATAAAACACAGTTATAGGCTCTCGTTAAATGTCTTCTGGCCCTCTCCGCCCCGATAGGGAGAGCATTAAACATAATCTTCCATATGAAAATCCTCCATTTAGATGGTCCAGGAAGTTTCCAAAGAATTTCCTTACAAAACCTTGAGAGATTGAGGTCCAAATTATTGTCGTTATTAAACCCATCACTCACTCCAAATCTTCTTTGAATAAGCTCAAAATAACCACTCTTCACGCTATACTCTCCATTCCTCGTCCTACTCCAATAACACCTACTACCTACGTCATTAGACGGAACAAGAGGAATAGCAAGGATTTTCCTACACCACTCTTTAGTAAAAATAAGATGTATTCTATCTTTATTCCATTTTTTATCTTCAGTAATAAGATCCTTAATCTTCCAATCCATGGCGTTTATAGATCTGTCAGCCAAATTGACATTATCTTTGATCATCGGAACACCTCCGTTAACCCATTTATCTTGGAATATATTTATGTCAGGTCCAATCCCATCCTTGTTACAACAAATTTTCCAACCCAAACCATTCTCCAAAGTTTCCCTCCCTTTTAAAATTCCTATCCAGGCCCTAGATTTGATACCCTTACTCCTGTTTCTCCTAAACTCTTCATAGTTTCTAATCTGGCCATATTTTCCAGTAAATACCTTACTAATGAGAAGATCTTTGTTACGAATAATTCTCCATGCATTTTTAGCAAGAAATGCCTGATTTGTCAATTCAATGCTCATAATTCCAAGTTCACCAACAAACTTAGGAAGACTAATATGATCTTTAGACCTCCAGTGAACAGTCCTACCCGACTTGTTTCCAGCCCACCAAAAATGAGCTAACAGAGTGTTAACCTTGTTAGCCACACTTACCGGTATTTTAAATACCGGTAGAAAATAACTTGAGAGATTGGCAAGCAATGAATGAATCAAAGTAAGACGGCCAGCTGGAGATAAAAAAAATACCATTCCAAGATCCAATACGAGTCATCACCTGCTCGAAGATCCTCCTAGCTATATTTCTATGCCCCGTGTATCACTAATATCAGGAATTCCTAAGTATTTACCCAACTTCGCACATGGTTTCAGGCGAAACATCTTAAGACTATCCCGAATGACCCCCAAGTTGCAATTTGGACTGAACACCATAGCAGATTTCTCCTTATTAATTCTCTGTCCCGATAATCTACAATATTTGTCAAGCAATTTTTGGAAATTAACCAAATTCGCAGTCTTACCTTTTAGGAAAAAAAGAGAATCATCAGCAAAAAATAGATGTGAAATAGGCGGAGCATTTCTAGCCACTTTAATACCAATAATTTCTTGTGAATCGGCTCTCTCAACAAGGTGTCTAGACAGGACCTCATTGCAAATAACAAAGAGGTAAGGAGAGAGAGGATCACCTTGCCTTAACCCACAATTTGGTTTGAAAAAATCGAGCGGAACCCCGTTGATTAGAATACTATACAATACCGTAGTGACGCAGTTCATTATCAGCATAACCAAATTAATCGGCACGCCTAACCCTATCAGGGCGCTCTTGAGGAAATTCCAATCGATCCTATCATAGGCTTTACTCATATCGGCCTTAATATACCATGTTACAAGTCATATCATCATATACCATGTTGAGGTCTCTTTCCATGTGTTTGATTGGAGCATTGTTCCACATCCGTAGAATTAGGGTGGAGAGACTAGTTTATAAGCTAGTGGACTACTCCGATCCTCCTATCACTAATTGTCTATCACCGCACTTACACTTGTTTTATTAGCGTGGAGATAATTCGATTGGGCAGATGACTATAGATATATAATCATATAAGATCACATATATAGTCAAACTCAGTCAGGAAATTAACAGGCCCATAGTAGACTTGTGAGACATTAAAATGAGACTACTTATGAAGCCCGAATATTTCAGTTTATTAGTAACTCTGTCTTTTATATCGACATACTTTATTTTATCTTGATTCATATCTATATTATGCTTGTGTCTTGGATTGGTGCTAGGAAATTGTTTTCTGTAATTCCGCTTTCACACCGGTATAATTCTTCAGTGGTATCAGAGTCTCCAGCGTAATATTTATATATACGGACGCTGCCACCCGTGAGCGCGCGCACCTGCGCGTGAAATCCGCGGCGACCATCCACACGGCCCCGGAGGCCGGTTCGACTCCGCGTTCGGGTACATCTATATTTGGTTGACGATTTATGGGTTGTACTAGATAGATATATGGGTGCATCTATGTTTTCGTTGAAATTGATCGAGACGTGATTGTAAATGTTTGAAGGCTGGATCATTTGGTCTGGCGACCGTTTAGTGGACCCGAGTTCGCGATGTGATGTTGGAGTCGCAACCGAACAATTATGGGGGTTCGGACACCGTTCAAGTCAACTTTAATCCATAGTCGGCTCAAAGTTGAGTGACATGGTGACCTAAAGATAAAGACTTGTACCCTTAAGCATTCCATGTCTGGAATGACTTTCGTTACCAATGGTTTCGGACATCCGGAAAACCGTAGATTTTGAGTAAGGGGTAAGGGTACGTATTGGGATCAACATCGTTTGACTATCGACACCCAATCCCGCCCGCACGTAGCGGCCTCAACTAGTCAATCGATATCGGATGCTTCTCATTCTAAAGTGGTTTGAAGTACTGTAACAACTAATTGTTTTCACCCATGCCTTTGCTATGTCGGTTTATTTAAGAACAACTTTATTGTTGCCGAAGTAGGTGATTTTAATTTCCTTGTGTGGACATGACAAAGGTCCACCCCGACGCGGCCACACGCGGGTTTGGGGAAGCAAATGAATCTCATGTGAGATGATTCTCGGGTTGAAATTTAAATCAAAATGGAGTCGCCACCTAACTTTGTGGGAGTTCGGGCCCATTCGAACCTACTCTATATCTTGGTGGACCTTGCACAGAGTACGACCCATTTGGATTTCAGAGTTTATGGGGTTCGTCCCTTTGCATTGCGATACCGATATCGACATTATCGGTTACCGTGTATTGAATGACTCACGTGCGCCAATGGTTTCGGACATCCGGAAACCACGGTTCTGAGTAAGGGGTGAGGGTACGTGTTGGGAAGCCCACAAAGGATACCCAACCCCGCCCGCACTTAGCGGCCTCTACTAAGATATCGTTCGATTTTTTAATACGTGCGTTAGTAATTCGGTTAAAATGTTATGCAAACAGTATTTTGACTAAACATGTGAAAATTTGAATAAGTTGCTACGTCGATTTAATGCATCTTTGAACTACGTCGAAGTTGTATTTAGTATGCGAGGTTCGTTTTAGTACAATAAAACAAACAACGAAAATAAAACACGAAAGTAGCAACAATTGAGTTAGTAACGGTAATAACAGATCGTAAATAGATTAAAATTAATATGATATAATAAGACACGGTGCATGGTTTTGAAAAGAGTGGGACACGTGATGGACTTGACACGTGTTGACCGAAGTCATAAAAAAAAAAGATTTATTGAGACAGGAAAGATGTTGAAGGCTCACGACTTTGGTGTGACAAAGGCACTCGATCGAGTCATTGAGGGACTCGATCGAGTGGTCCTCGAAAAAAACCTTCTGCCCAAATTTTAGGGTGCCACTCGATCGAGTGGGCTAGGCACTCGGTCGAGTGCCCCCTGTACGAACAATGGTTCGTTTCGGAGTTTAGGTTCCTGTAGACACCCACATTTGGCTGTTAGGTGTCTATAGCAGTTTCCAAAGAACAACCGATGATGATCGGGCGCAAACGTGCTTTGACATACTCGAATATGGGCTCAAAATCATTGGCATTTGGCTTGGGCTTTTTTTTTACGGAGTACAAATCTGGCAAAACCAACCTCAAATCCAGGCCCAGTGGGTCATTTCCAGTCAAATAAGACTAATTTGGGTCAAAACCGACACCAAGGGCAAAACCGTCTTTTAACGACCGAGTCAAACCCCGGTCAAAGACGTTTCCGAGGCATAAATATCTGCCGCGTCACTCCAAAAATCCGACTTGGAGTAAGAAACTACAAAATCAGCTACAAAAAGATTAAATAATTCCGTTAGAAATAGAATTCGATCTCTAAAAAAAGCCTTCTACCCAAGCTAGACCCACTCGATCGAGTGGACCGACCCACTCGATCGAGTAGGCTCACAAAATCGCTCAAAACCGACGTCAGATCGGGCACTCGGTCGAGTGACTCATTTTTCAGTCGGAAAAAGACTTCTCTTCCACCCAACGACGAAATCCTTTTTCCTCTAGGATTGCGTGCTTTTCTTGTCCAAAGCGATGTTTCTTCTCACCCAAGCAAAGCTACCTTTCCTAGCCAAGGTCGGGAACCTCTCCTATAAATAGACCTCCTTGCACACACACAAATCATGAACAATTCACATCAAGAATTAGCAATACAATCCCACACAATATACATACAATCCGTTACACCCGAGAATACGCCGTCCATACCTCGAAGTTCCGGCCACCTCGTACGACCCCGGCAGCCTTAAACATCCCGCCTGAACCACCATAAATCACCCGCATTATCTTGACGCTCCCGTGCCTAAGCCACAGCTAGACGAGCCCCGTTCCGAGAGTACAAAGCAAGTAGGTTGATGGTGCAAATTCAACCCCGTCTTCTCCTTTTTCTCCTCTCTCTCTTCTCTCTCTCTCTCTCTCTCTCGTTTTCTTTTGTGTCGTCGGTCCGTCCATATCGAGTCATCGTCATGTTTTTTTCTCTTTTCGTTTTTATCGTTTCTAACACCGATATTATCATTACAATCTAATTTTTATACAAAAACAATCATTCTTAAAATACGATATCGACTCTATAGTCGAATATCGTATCTAAAAGAATTAAATCAAACTCGTTGATGCTAAGATAATCGTCACATATTCCTAAGAAAATAGAATACGACGATTTCGACGCGGAGAGAATCTATTTTAGTTTGATTTTCAAACAATTTATAAACATCGTTTCTAAAAAAAATCACTTTGAATATTCGATATTGATTCTATAATCAAGCGTGGAATATAACGAGTATCGAAAATTTAAGTTGATCGAGTATAAATCTCATTATATTTCTACGCGGCTTAACAAAATTATCGATTTTACAAAAAAAAAAGCAATTTTATAACCAAAAGCAAAAGCGAACCATAGTTCGTACTGGGGGCACTCGACCGAGTGCATAGCCCACTTGATCGAGTGGCACCCCAAAACCCGAGGCAAAAGGTCTTTTTGAGGACCTTTCGGTCGAGTCCCTCAATGACTCGATCGAGTGGCATCTCAAATTCTGGGCAGACGATTTTTCCGAGACCCACTCGGTCGAGTCCTCCAATGACTCGATCAAGTGGCTTTTGGTTCATCAAAACCGTGAGTCTTTTAGCGTCTTTCGAGTCCCGATAAAATAATTTGTGACTTCGGTCATCACGTGTCAAGTCTACCACGTGATTCATCTTTTCAAAACCACGCATCGAATCATATTTACATCATTTATTCAATCTGCAAACCGTTACTAACTCGTTTGTTTTTGTCTTTGTATCTTATTTACGTTGTTTGTTTTATTATACTAAAACGAACCTCGCATCCTAAATACAACTTCGACATAATTCAAAGATGCATTAAACGACGTAGATCAAACATAATTCACATGTTTAGTCGAAAAATACTGTTTGCATATCATTCAACCGAATTACTAAAGCGCGTATTTTAAAATCAAACGATATCTTAGTAGAGGCCGCTAAGTGCGGACGGGGTTGGGTGTTCTTTGTAAACTTCCCAACACGTACCCTCACCCCTTACTCAGAACCGTGGTTTCCGAATGTCCGAAATCATTGGCACACGAGAGTCATTCAATACACGGTATCCGATAATGTCGGTATCGGTATCAAATGCAAAGGGACGAACCCCATAAATAACTCTGGCATCCGAATGGGACATAATTTGTGCATGGCCCACTAAGATATAGAGTGGGTTCGAATGGGCCCGAACTCCCACAAAGTTCGGTGGCGACTCCAACTTCGATTTAAATTTCAATTCGATCCATCTCACATGAGATTCATTCGCCTCCCCAAACCCGCGCGTGGCCGCGTCGGGGTGGACCTATGTCATGTCCACAATTTGGCGACTCCGCTGGGGATAACTGATGCGTGACTTACCATCGGCATCCTCAGGGTGAGACTCGAATAGAAATCGTTTGACTAGTACAATACGCGTTTTAGTTTTACGGTTCATGCATAACCTCATCTTTTCCCGGGCCGGTACTGGTGACCGATGTGCCACTATACTGTTGATGTAGTCCAAATTGGATAATTCAAAGGTGTCCATGGCTAATTCGTACGGGTTTCGCGACATGTTCTAAGATCAACTCGACTTAGGAAGTCCGTCCCGATTCTCGAAAAGGCCATGTATACTGGTATAGACCCCATCTAGACTGACCGAGACTTACATGGTGTCGTTATACTGCTTCCATGACTACATGCTACTTGATTTACATGTCATCTTTTTCAAAAACCGTTATTTAAAAAAATGCATCTTTATCCAATTTCAAAACCCGAAAAGATACCGAATTTAGGACTTATGATTTTTACTCAAAATAGCCTATTTCTAGCCGGTATGCCGCCCATTTCCAATTTCAATTTTTTTTAAAAATTTTCAGGAAAAAATAGGCCCTACGACACTTTGCCGATTTTCAAAAAAAGTCGGGCCATCCACCGATTTTCTCGGAATCCAAACTTTCCTTTTCAAAACTTTCCTCTTCTTAGGACTTCCCGTATTTAGTAGTGTCGGGTCTTGTCATAAGTCGTCTAAGGTCCCTAGCGTCGAAACTCCGTCGATCTTACATCGCGAGTTTCCCCCCTATCCCAGTCCGCCTTATTTGACTATGGCATGACCCACCTACATAGGACATACTCCTACAAAGGAAGGTCCGTTTACACATTCGAGTTCAAAAGTCTGGGAAATATCTCACATGGACCTTCCTTCGAACAAAACTCGACCCACATAGCCGAATTCTATGGGAGGCCCATCTTTCACAAGTCGCCCGTCTAGGTGTCTTTTCCGAGTCATTTCCTTTCCCTTGCTCGGGATGTACTTTTGTTCCAGGATCTGGGTTAGTTACTGATTACGCGGTATTCTTACAGAGAAGCCACCGGTAACCAGACGCCAGAAAAGGCAAGAAGGCGTGGACTAGTTGACAGCCTCTTTGGCTAAGATGGAGACCCAATTGACGAAAATGAGGGAGGACTAGATAGCTATCCTCACCCGTGTGAGCGCCGTGGAACAAGGAACTCCTGGTGGTGGGACTGAGACTACTGGGCCCTTAGCTGAATTAGTCAGCGCGGTCCGCAAACAGGAGGAACAGGTCCATTTGTCGACCAACAACACCATCCACATGGAGAATGCTCGGGCCTATTCACCACTGACTGAAGAATTGCCCGCTAACCTCAATCTCACGGGCCTACCAATGTTCGATGGGACTGAAGACCCGGTACTTCATATCCGGGCCTTCAAGGAGTTCATGGCGGTCAAAGAAGTGAAGTCCACCATGTTCAAACACCTGTTTGCTTCTTCCCTCGAGAAGCATCCGAAAGCCTGGTACTACAGGCTCGAGTCCAAGAAGTACAAGACTTGGGACGACGTGGCAACAGAATTCGCTCGGAATTACGCGGATAACACCGAGATCCAGATTATGATGCGTACTTTGGAGGTCATGGCCCAAGAGCCCAAAGAAGGTTTCACTAAATACCTTCAAAGGTGGAGAGCCGAAAGCGTGAATTTGTTCGATAAGCCCAACGAAAAGGTGCTAGTGGAGGCCTTCGTGAAGAATCTCCTCCCCTCTTACCGGGTCCATCTCCGGTATGCCGTCATACCCAACTTCGCTACCTTAACCGAAATGGGTACAAGAATTGAAGACGATTTAAGGATAGAGAGCCTTACTAAGGCCTCTACCAAAGGGTATCAAGGGGCCAGCTCGTCCGCCAGCAAGCCCGCAACTGCAGCTACGACCTGCAGCATCTTCGACGAGGTTAATCTACTAGATGCCTCATCCAAAAAGAATTCTCCAACTCGGGTATTCACTGATATAGGGAACACCTATGCATACGCCTTACAAAGGCTATCTTCGAAGGGGCTTATCCAGCCGATAGGCCCAACTCCGAAAGTCCCAATAGAGAAGCGGTCCAAAAGCTACAACATTCAGGCCTATTGCCAATATCACCGAGGTAATGGGCACGATACCGAAAAATGCTGGAAATTGAAGCATCTCATTCAGGAATTAATCGAAAGTGGGAAAATACCGTTGCCCGGAGATAAGCCGAGCAACAAAAAAAACCCATTTTAGTGCTCACGCCATTTTTACCGGAGACGTAATCGACTGTTCTCATCTCATTTCCCCTTTCGTCCCGCAAATTAACGGGATATGGTTCGATGATGAAGACGACGTTTAGTTGCCTAAAGGGGAAGCTGTCCCTATCACCCTTGAAGAAGTCCGGAAGACAAAATCCAAAGCCTTGGCCAGCAATCACCTTGCCGCCGCCGGCCGTCCTACCCCGGAAACCGTCACCGAAACTGCCAGGACGGAACCTTCCCTTAAGGAGCCAAGCACTGACATGACTCTAGTCAAACAACTAAAGAGGGCTCGAGTTGATCTCACCATATGGCAGCTTTTGGTTAGCTCGCAAGTACATCGGGAAGCACTTACTAAGGCTCTCGATCAAATCAAGGTCGACTCATTGGTTACCCCTACTGAAATGATAGCCACCATCATGCCCCATCTCAAGGGTAAATCTAAAGAAGAAGGCCCACTCATTACCTTTTCCGAGTCTGACTTGCCACCTTTCGGGGCCACCCATAACTTGGCCCTGTACATCACCATAATCTGCCGAGGGAAGTACCTCCCGATGACCCTGATCGACGACGGATCCGCCGTGAATGTCCTTCCCTTAAGGACCGCTAAGGCCCTCGGCATTACCGAGGCCGACTACCTCCCGACGGCGCAAACTATCCAGGCTTTTGACAGAAGCCCGAAATCAGTGGCTGGGGCCGTTAAACTAACAATCATAACAGGCCCGATTGAAAAAGAACTAGAATTCCAGGTGATTGACGTCACCTCCTCTTTCAACCTACTTCTCGGGAGACCATGGATCCACGCGGTCAAAGCCGTGTCCTCCACTCTCCACAGGAAAGTCAAGATGCCTCTACAAGACGGTGTCATCACTCTCGAGGCCACCCCCATAACCGTGGCAAGCTGTAACACCGCGGGCCGGACCGACCCATGAGGATTCGATTTCGTGGGAATGATCGAAGAGCAGTACCTCTTTAGGCCCTATTTCACTACTAGCATTGACATGATGCTAAAAAACTTGGGTTATCTACCAGGGGCCACTTCAAGGCCATATATTCCGGATGGGAAGATCATCGAGGTCCTAAATGATGGAGGGTCTCGATCCGGTTTTAGGTACACTATGACCCCGGGAAATGTGGACCAGGCAACCGTTATCAAATTTGTCACTCAAGTATTCGGGGCTGTTCAAGTGGGCCTCTACCAGCCCACCACCACTTATCCCGGGACCAAATTGGCTCGGGAATGCAATTTCATCCCAGATGACATCTTCGCCCTCGTCCAGGCTGAATCATAAGAGGGTGCTGACAATGCTGAGCCTGTGCTGGGGCTCTTATTCGGTGAAGACAAGGCGATCCCCATTCCTAAAGAAGAATTGGTGAACCTGATCCTTCGTAGCAACAGGTTCGATCCAACTAAGATGATCTCCGAAGTTGGTACTGACACCGGAAAAAGGGCATGGAGGAGGACTATCAAGTGGACCGACGACCAGGGTCGAGTCTACAAGCTGACCACCAGTGAAGGAGACATGCCGGATACCGAGTCCGAGTCCGAGTCTGAGTCAGAGTCAGAGTCGGAGTCGGAGTATGAGTCCAAGTCTAGAGGGTCTAGTACTAGAATTGAGTCTGTAACCCCTCCTCCTTTAGTCACACCCATTGGAGTCTCGGAGTCTGTCCCGAGAGCACTCCCTATCCCGCCAATGACCAACGATCAGATGGCCGCTGTCTTTGAGCTATTTTCAAAATTCACTATCAATAATAATAACGATAACCGTTCTGCTTACGACTTGTCTTATTTTCAAAATGCTTTCAAAAATTTTATTTGCAATGACATTGAGAAACACGACGAACAGGTACCTCTACCTCCGCATCTGATCGAGCAGCTCGAACAAAGGGAATCCCGAGATCCGGTAATTGAGGAAACCGAGTCCATCAATGTAGGAACCCCTTTAGAGCCTCAGATGCTTAAGTTAGGTTTATCCTTAGATCCCGAGGAGAGACAACAATTCACGGACCTCCTCCAAGAATTCAAGAACGTCTTCGCATGGTCCTACAAGGACATGCCGGGGATAGATCGAGAAATAGTTGAACACCGTATACCCATCAAAGACGGGTGTAAGCCGGTAAAACAAAAGCTCCGAAGAATGAGGCCCGAACGGTCTCTCAAAGTCAAAGAAGAGTCGACAGGCAGTTCAAAGCAGGCTTCATACAAGTGTCTGAATATACAGACTGGGTTGCGAACATCGTGCCGGTACCTAAAAAGGACGGTAAGGTGCGGGTATGTGTAGACTTCCGGGACCTCAATAAGGCCAGCCCAAAAGATGATTTTCCGTTACCACACATCGACATACTGGTGGATAACACGGCCGACCATTCCCTTCTATCATTTATGGACGGGTATGCCGGATACAATCAAATCAAAATGGCGGAAGAAGACATGAGTAAGACCACATTCATTACACCTTGGGGTACTTACTGTTACACCGTTATGCCATTTGGTCTCATCAACGCCGGGGCCACTTATCAACTGATGGGAGGGATTTGTCGTGGATCCCGCCGTCAAATAATAACCAACTAACCTAACTAGGGTAGCTAGGGCAAGTCGGGTCGATCCACAGGGACGGATATGCGTTCGGACTAATGGGTGCTACGGTCTAGGACTATGTTCAAGACAAGCTATTCTACGGGAGAGGCTAAGGACTAGTCTAAGGTCTAAAACAAGAAAAAGGAAGACAAAACAAGTAAGTAACGACTAAAGAAAGCAAAGAAGGAAAACTAGGGTTAGGTCGGGTTCATGGATGCGAAGAGAACAAAAAGGGGGAAACGGGGCCACTAGCATGCCTCGAGGCCTAGGTAACACTGATCGGGCTCTCGATACGCAATCGGTCTAGGGGTCGTCCTCACCGGGCTCTCGCTACGTAGTGACGCGACCAAACTAACCAACCAAACACATACATACAAGAGAAGATGCAAGAAAAACAAGGATTGATCGTCTCTAGTCTAACAAGCATTTCATCGAACATGTGGAGTGCAAGGTTGATGAGAAACAACAAAAAAAAACATCTAGTACTACCCATCTCACCCTAATCATCCACAATCACAACCAATCTCCCTAATAACCCTAGCAAGAGTCTAATCTAACATATCTAAGCTAAAACTAACACTAACAAGATGAACTAAAACAAGAACAAGAGCATACATAAGTAAACTAACAAAAAGGATGAACAAAACAATAAACAAGATCTAAAGATTGAAACTTGAATAATAAAACAAAGATTAAGAGAAAGGAAAAGAGATTATACCATACTAGAGAGGATGAAAAGAAGAAATCTTGCATAAATGGAAGAAAACCCAAATACATCAACCAAGGTTGTCAATCTTGGTTGGATTCTTCAAGAATTCCCAAATTACAAGAGTTAATCCAAGATTAACGATTAATTAAAGACTAATCTACACTAATCTATGCTAATCTATGCTAAAACAATCTAGGGTTTAGTGTCTAATGAAGCATATCCTCAACAATACAAGAGGGAAGTATTTATATGGGTACAAGAATGAAGGAGGATGAAACAATGAGTTGCGTGCTACAGCTCCACGGTCCCGACCGGGACGGATCGGTCCCGACCGGGACTGGCAATAACACAGCCTGGGGTTATTGATAACACAGCGCGGTGTTATGCTTGATCCCGACCGGGACGGGCTGGTCCCGACCGGGACGGACCCAGGTCAGTAGCTTCGCTAAATGCACACCTCATCCCGGACGGGATGAGGCCTTCCCGACCGGGATGGGTCTTGTAGGCCTCAAATAAGCTCTTTTTGGTCCCTCCTTGCTTCTCATGGGCTTCCCATCGATTCTCGGGACTCGGGATCGGGTCTAAGAGGCTCGGGATTGGGTCCCGAGGTCTCCGGGTCGAATCCAAGGCATCGAGAGATCGTTCCTTCACTTCGTTGGCTCCAAAAAGTGTATGTATCGAGTCGGATTTGCTCCAACTTTTCATGAATGGTCTCGGGAACCTGAAACGAACTAAAGGAAGCATAAGTAGCCCATAAACCGCTCCCAAAGGAGCGATTCCACTAGGAAAATGGGACCAAAACACAACAAAATAGGCACTACGAACAACACTTATCAACTCCCCCACACTTAACCCTTACTCGCCCTCGAGTAAGCACATACTAACTACTAAACTAGCCGAGTGGGTATTAGCGCACCCTACGCCCTTTCAACTCACACGAGTACAATTAGAGGAAAAGTGCACTCCGCAAGGCAAGTAAGGTCTTGCGACAAAACCGTGGATGCAACCGGACACAAAACACATAAACAAACAGACATACAAACAAACACATAATCGGTTGCACCCAAAAGAAAACAAATACCGCTTCCCTCAACAAAGCGGTGAAAAGACACCGGTTTAGGACTCTAGGCAAGTGACAACGTTCCCAAGCTAGCAATACAAACCAAAATGGACAAAACCCTAATAGTATGACGATAAAGCAACAAAAACGTTGGTAACTTACCTAGATTCCTCCTAACCTTCTAAGAACGTACTACGGGACGATCGGCGGGATGGAAAAAGGATGAACCACGGTGTTAGTCGACACTGTAGGTAAGTGAGACCCCGCCCCCTTTAGCGATGAGCCAAGAGGGTCGTCCCATGTCCAAAACCGCTTAACTAGTCCAAGAAAAAAGGTGGAAATATTGCAAAATGAGGGAAGACCGACCATTACCGCTATCATCCTTCCTAGGGACTCGGTCCTTTGGTAGGCTCTTCACGGTAATAGTCGGCAAAAGGCTTATTTTGAGATGTAGGGACTATTTTTGTGGGACGGTTTTCTTTTGGCATTTTTCTTTCTTTTTGTACTTATGCTTTGTTTGTTGCCATGCCATTTCTTTTTCTTCTTTTCTATTTTCTTTTGGCTTTTTGTGCCTTTTCTTTTTCTTCAATCTTTTCTTTCTTTCATTTCTTTCATTTTCTTTACTTTGCCCTTTTTGGCTTGATTGAGTGATAGGCATTTCTTTGCAACAAGAAAGAGAGATTTCAACAAATTGCAACTTTATTGTGTGGATATGTGTAGAAGGTAGGGAAATGGGTATGTTGGGACGACGTCTTCCCTTCATCATCACAAAAAGGGGAGAACTTGGACTAGTCAAACAATCCCAAACATGGTCACCTAAGGGACGGGACTCGGTAACCAAGGTCTTTTCACACCGTGGGTGGTCATAATGGTCAAAATGCAAATCCCGTAGAAAATCCATAGTAAGCTAGGTGGACTCAAGGTAAAGGACCAACGAAATCATTGATTTAGGGTCATTCTACTAGACTAAAGTCCAAGACTCGATTCATACTACTAGAAAGGGAAAGTAAACACTCGCACACTAGCCTCTAAACCGGGTTTTCGAAAACCTTTTACACACACGACACAACTACACAACGCAAAACAAAGATATGACGAACACGAAAGGAAAAGAAACAAAGGCAACAAAAACAAAACATAACAAAACAAACACCACCCCGAACTTCCAAACAAGTCACCAAATCAACTACAAATATGCACAAAGCTCCACCCGAGCACACAACATCACAATCTCCTCCAAACTCCACATGAGATAAAGAGAAAAAAGGGATAGAAAGGCGTTACCGGATGTCTTGCAAGCTTTCTAAAGCTAGCGGTGATTTAAGCAACCTATAAGGAAAAAGGGAGGCAAAACACGCACACAAAACACATATACGACAAAACGACACAAAAGGAAAAACACACAAAATAAAATCTTTTTGATTTTTGTGAAATTTTTTCAAATTTTTAGGGTTTTTTTTTAAAGTTTTTTCGAAAAACTATGAAAATAAAACTAACTACGATAGAATATCGCTCCCCCCACACTTAAATCGAGCAATGTCCTCATGCTCGATCGTAGTGTACGGAGAGCCTAAAGAAAAGAAAAGAAACTATGAAAATAAAGCTAAAAATCAAAAAGAAAGCGGAGAAGAGGGTAGAATGTGTCCCGCCGGGGTGTAGTCAAGTCACCATGGGCCGAGACAAGACCAAGATATGGATGGGGGAAGAAATAAAAAGAAGGAAATAAAAGGAAATGGGAGGGGAGGACTAGGTGTAATCAAGTCACCTAGCCCGGATTCCGCCTAAATCCGACTAAATCCTACAAAAAAAAAGGTGAAAAACTTGTAAAGTTGGATTTTGAAATGACTCTCGATGTAGTCACGTCATCGAGAGTCGGGAGCAATAACTATCAAGGCCTCGAAGGCCACCATGACACCATGACACAAAAGTGTACAAGGGGAAGGGAACAAACACAAAGGAAAACAAGCGATAAAAGACGGAAAAGAAAGGATAGTTTCCGTACCAATAGGTTAGCAACTCACTCGCTCCATCGTCTCATAGATCAATATAGGTACTTTGCTTGTCTTCGTCATTGTTATCCCGCTTCAAAGTTGTAAAAACCGCATGGTAGATGTAGTAATGGTATGAGGGGGGTGGGATTTGATGGGAAAGTCGGTGTAAAGTGAAGAAAAGGTGAGGTGAGGGTATGCATATGAAGTGCAAGGTCATATGATAGGTGCAAGGGTAGGTAGGGAGGTTGGGAGGGGGTATAAAATGGTAGGGTGGGCTCACATCACGAAGAAGAGGCCAAAAGAGGAGAAGGGGACCATCCCGGTCGGGATGACACATCTGTCCCGGTCGGGAAGCCCTCTTCCCGGTCGGGATGGCACTCCAGGAAACTCGAAAATATGCACCCCTATCCCGATCGGGACGGCTCCTTCCCGGTCGGGATGCGTTACCCTTCCCGGTCGGGAAGCCTTCTTCCCGGTCGGGGTGAATCTTCTAGCCTTCCACAAACCCAAAAGCTTATCCTAAGCTTCAAAAACCGATTCCCTTGCTCACAATCCATGCTCTATCAATAGACCCTTCTCTCTAGGATTCACCTTCACTTCACACCTATGACAATAATCTCAAATACAACATCAAATTCCCTCCCTCACATCGCTCATCAAAATACCGAATCACAAGAATTCCACAAAAACTAACAAGTCCTAAAAACCAAATTATCCAAACAAACATAAACACAAATACAAGCACAAAAGAAAAGGGAAAAGATATTTACACTAAGCTACTCTCACCAACTATACCTCCATAGCCATCAAGAGCTCGGAGTAGTAAGTCAAATGCTCTGACAACATCTTCATTGACGCTCATATGGCCAATCCTAGCCATCAACAAGAGTTTCCAAGTCGGAGTCGAGAAGCAATCATCTAATCCATTATGCTTGGGGTTGTTGTGATCTTCCGGGTCTTCGGAACCATGATAACAACGACTCTTATGACCATCCGGTAGGTATAGTGGTCTAGAGTCATGCTCGGTGTTATAATGTGGGAGATCACACCCTAGGGGTGTCGCTTCTTCTACGGGGTCGAGAGTAGAGTTCTCTTCCACCGCCCGACAAGGATCCTCTTTACCAACCGTCTCACAAGACAAGGGACTAGAAATCGAGTGCGATAAAGGAGGTGAAAGCATCAAGTTTTCTTCATTGGAGGCTTTAGGATCCTCCAATTTCCCATACAAGGCAAGTTCCAAGGCATCTACCTCTTTTTCCCAAGTATTACGCTCCTTTTCACTCGCCTTGTCAATTTGGTCTTGAGGGGTTATCTCTTCACTTGGGTTTGGATTGTCAACATCCGGCTCATCACGAAGAAAATCAAACAAATCCAATTTTATCGCCAATACATTGGCTACCCAAGAGTTATCTTGATAATCGTGTTCAACTCCCTCCTCATTGTCGACCCTTGAAGCTTCAACTTCCTCTACTCTTCCCCTATCTTCACCACCCAAGCAACATTCAACAATGATCTCTTGATCGACCCTCTCTTCTTCATTTGTAGCTTCATGATCGGGATTACTTTCTTGTGGAGACCCCCGACCTTCATGCCCAAATGAACCTTCCTCAACAAGTCGTGGAGCTCGAGTGGCCGACATCGTGATACGAGCCATGAGTGCATTGATGCGAGCATCTTGCACCTCTATTTGGGCCTTGAGCTCCTTTTCAACCCCTTGTATGTGAGTAATCATCGCTTGTTGACTCTTTTGCATTAAAATCATCATCTCATGTTGACCCTTTTGCAATAGCATCATCGCCTCTTGTTGACTCTTTTGCATTTGGACCAACATTTGACAAGTCTCAAAGTCGGGGATTTTTGGTTGTGGGTTATGTGAGGGTGTTTGGTAGTTGTTAGGATGTTGGAGTGATCCTTGACAACTTTCGTGATAACCACATGGAGGGCGTTCGTAAGATTGTTGATGAGGTTGATATGGTTAGTGAAATTTAGGGACTTGGCCATTTGCCCCATAGTTGTCCCGTGATGATTGATGGAAGCTAGGACGTGCCATTTCCGTAACGTTGCCTTGATACCTAGGATGAACTAGAAGCACTTGAGCAAACGTTAGTATCCTAGTGCTTTTGAGGCACTAGGAAGAAAGAATAGCACGCAAGAAATAAAACGGAGATACACAAGGAGAGGAAACCACAAAAATCAAGAACAAAGTCCACAACTAAGCAAACAAAAGTCTAAACTACGCCGTCCCCGGCAATGGCGCCAATTTGATGGGAGGCATTTGTCGTGGATCCCGCCGTCAAATAATAACCAACTAACCTAACTAGGGTAGCTAGGGCAAGTCGGGTCGATCCACAGGGACGGATATGCGTTCGGACTAATGGGTGCTACGGTCTAGGACTATGTTCAAGACAAGCTATTCTAAGGGGGAGGCTAAGGACTAGTCTAAGGTCTAAAACAAGAAAAAGGAAGACAAAACAAGTAACTAACGACTAAAGAAAGCAAAGAAGGAAAACTAGGGTTAGGTTGGGTTCATGGATGCGAAGAGAACAAAAAGGGGGAAACGGGGCCACTAGCATGCCTTCGAGGCCTAGGTAACACCGATCGGGCTCTCGCTACGTAATCGGTCTAGGGGTCGTCCTCACCGGGCTCTCGCTACGTAGTGACGCGACCAAACTAACCAACCAAACACATACATACAAGAGAAGATGCAAGAAAAACAAGGATTGATCGTCTCTAGTCTCACAAGCATTTCATCGAACATGTGGAGTGCAAGGTTGATGAGAAACAACAAAAACAACATCTAGTACTACCCATCTCACCCTAATCATCCACAATCACAACCAATCTTCCTAATAACCCTAGCAAGAGTCTAATCTAACATATCTAAGCTAAAACTAACACTAACAAGATGAACTAAAACAAGAACAAGAGCATACATACTAACAAAAAGGATGAACAAAACAATAAACAAGATCTAAAGATTGAAACTTGAATAATAAAACAAAGATTAAGAGAAAGGAAAAGAGATTATACCATACTAGAGAGGATGAAAAGAAGAAATCTTGCATAAATGGAAGAAAACCCAAATACATCAACCAAGGTTGTCAATCTTGGTTGGATTCTTCAAGAATTCACAAATTACAAGAGTTAATCTAAGATTAACGATTAATTAAAGACTAATCTACACTAATCTATGCTAATCTATGCTAAAACAATCTATGAGTTGCGTGCTACAGCTCCACGGTCCCGACCGGGACGGATCGGTCCCGACCGGGACGGATCGGTCCCGACCGGGACGGGCAATAACACAGCCTGGTGTTATTGATAACACAGCGCGATGTTATGCTTGATCCCGACCGGGACGGGCTGGTCCCGACCGGGACGGACCCATGTCAGTAGCTTCGCTAAATGCACACCTCATCCCGGACGGGATGGGTCTTGTAGGCCTCAAATAAGCTCTTTTTTGTCCCTCCTTGCTTCTCATGGGCTTCCCATCGATTCTCGGGACTCGGGATCGGGTCTAAGAGGCTCGGGATTGGGTCCCGAGGTCTCCGGGTCGAATCCAAGGCATCGAGAGATCGTTCCTTCACTTCGTTGGCTCCAAAACGTGTATGTATCGAGTCGGATTTGCTCCAACTTTTCATGAATGGTCTCGGGAACCTGAAACGAACTAAAGGAAGCATAAGTAGCCCATAAACCGCTCCCAAAGGAGCGATTCCACAAGGAAAATGGGACCAAAACACAACAAAATAGGCACTACGAAGTACACTTATCAACTCCCCCACACTTAACCCTTACTCGCCCTCGAGTAAGCACATACTAACTACTAAACTAGCCGAGTGGGTATTAGCGTACCCTACGCCCTTTCAACTCACACGAGTACACTTAGAGGAAAAGTGCACTCCGCAAGGCAAGTAAGGTCTTGCGACAAAACCGTGGATGCAACCGGATACAAAACACATAAACAAACAGACATACAAACAAACACATAATCGGTTGCACCCAAAAGAAAACAAATACCGCTTCCCTCAACAAAGCGGTGAAAAGACACCGGTTTAGGACTCTAAGCAAGTGACAACGTTCCCAAGCTAGCAATACAAACCAAAATGGACAAAACCCTAATAGTATGACGATAAAGCAACAAAAACGTTGGTAACTTACCTAGATTCCTCCTAACCTTCTAAGAACGTACTACGGGACGATCGGCGGGATGGAAAAAGGATGAACCACGGTGTTAGTCGACACTGTAGGTAAGTGAGACCCCGCCCCCTTTAGCGATGAGCCAAGAGGGTCGTCCCATGTCCAAAACCGCTTAACTAGTCAAAGAAAAAAGGTGGAAATATTGCAAAATGAGGGAAGACCGACCATTACCGCTATCATCCTTCCTAGGGACTCGGTCCTTTGGTAGGCTCTTCACGTTAATAGTCGGCAAAAGGCTTATTTTGAGATGTAGGGACTATTTTTGTGGGACGGTTTTCTTTTGGCATTTTTCTTTCTTTTTGTACTTTTTCTTTGTTTGTTGCCATGCCATTTCTTTTTCTTCTTTTCTATTTTCTTTTGGCTTTTTGTGCCTTTTCTTTTTCTTCAATCTTTTCTTTCTTTCATTTCTTTCATTTTCTTTACTTTGCCCTTTTTGGCTTGATTGAGTGATAGGCATTTCTTTGCAACAAGAAAGAGAGATTTCAACAAATTGCAACTTTATTGTGTGGATATGTGTAGAAGGTAGGGAAATGGGTATGTCGGGACGACGTCTTCCCTTCATCCTCACAAAAAGAGGAGAACTTGGACTAGTCAAACAATCCCAAACATGATCACCTAAGAGACGGGACTCGGCAACCAAGGCCTTTTCACACAGTGGGTGGTCATAATGGTCAAAATGCAAATCCCGTAGTAAATCCATAGTAAGCTAGGTGGACTCAAGGTAAAGGACCAACGAAATCATTGATTTAGGGTCATTCTACTAGACTAAAGTCCAAGACTCGATTCATACTACTAGAAAGGGAAAGTAAACACTCGCACACTAGCCTCTAAACCGGGTTTTCGAAAACCTTTTACACACACGACACAACTACACAACGCAAAACAAAGATATGACGAACACGAAAGGAAAAGAAACAAAGGCAACAAAAACAAAACATAACAAAACAAACACCACCCCGAACTTCCAAACAAGTCACCAAATCAACTACAAATATGCACAAAGCTCCACCCGAGCACACAACATCACAATCTCCTCCAAACTCCACATGAGATAAAGAGAAAAAAGGGATAGAAAGGCGTTACCGGATGTCTTGCAAGCTTTCTAAAGCTAGCGGTGATTTAAGCAACCTATAAGGAAAAAGGGAGGCAAAACACGCACACAAAACACATATACGACAAAACGACACAAAAGGAAAAACACACAAAATAAAATCTTTTTGTTTTTGTGAAATTTTTTCAAATTTTTAGGGTTTTTTTTAAAGGTTTTTCGAAAAACTATGAAACTAAAACTAACTACGATAGAATATCGCTCCCCCACACTTAAATCGAGCAATGTCCTCATGCTCGATCGTAGTGTACGGAGAGCCTAAAGAAAAGAAAAGAAACTATGAAAATAAATCTAAAAATCAAAAAGAAAGCGGAGAAGAGGGTAGAATGTGTCCCGCCGGGGTGTAGTCAAGTCACCATGGGCCGAGACAAGAAAAGATATGGATGGGGGAAGAAATAAAAAGAAGGAAATAAAAGGAAATGGGAGGGGAGGACTAGGTGTAATCAAGTCACCTAGCCCGGATTCCGCCTAAATCCGACTAAATCCTACAAAAAAAAAAGGTGAAAAACTTGTAAAGTTGGATTTTGAAATGACTCTCGATGTAGTCACGTCATCGAGAGTCGGGAGCAATAACTACCAAGGCCTCGAAGGCCACCATGACACCATGACACAAAAGTGTACAAGGGGAAGGGAACAAACACAAAGAAAAACAAGCGATCAAAGACGGAAAAGAAAGGATAGTTGCCGTACCAATAAGTTAGCAACTCACTCGCTCCATCGTCTCATAGATTGATGGTTAGAGATTCGTCACGTCCCTAGCCAACAATATAACACCAACTAACCTAGTGGGTAGCTAGGGTAAGTCGGGATCGATTCCACGAGGACGGTATATCAAAGCGTAGACTATGTCGGCCTAAAACGAGACTAGATTACCAAACGAACACAAAGAGTGCAATAAATGGAAAACTATTGAGGAGGAGGAATAAGAACTAGACTATCAATGCTAAACAATACTAATGATCGGTCTAACAAATAATCTAAAGTAAACGATGTATAACTAAGAAGATGGACTCAAATATGGAAGAGAAGTGGGGTAGGTCGGGTTCATAGAGGTAGAAGGGTGATTGGGGTGATCAAGGGTAAAGGTGTCTCCTAATCGCTAGAGTCGGTCCGGGCTCTCGCAACTTAGACCGATGCCAAGGTGAGTCCGGGCTTTCGCAACTTAGACTCTAGTCGGCACTCTCATGACTATGACTATTCTCAACATTTCCACAAAATAAACAATCAATGAGAAGATGAATACAAGCATGGGAAGCATGGCCACTACAACTCACACAAGCATATCAACAAACACATAGAGTGCCTATAATGTGACTAACAACAAAGATACAACCTTTTCCCCTTAATCAACCCTAATCATCCATAATCTACCCCTAATCCCCCTACTAACCCCACAAAGAAACTACTCACTCATTATAAAGGAGAAACTAACATTAACAAGAGAAAACAAACTAAACATCCAAGCATTCATTATGAACAACTAACAATAATAACAATAAAAAGATGAAACAAGATTTAATAAACAAAGACAAGAGTAAGAAAGGTTATACCAACACTAGGATGAACAAAAGATGAAGGCTTGTATTAATGAGAAACCCAAATACAATCCCAAGGTTGTCAATCTTGGAACAATCTTCAAGAATCTCCTTAATCCAAGATTAATTACAATGATTAACTAAGGATTAACTAGGATTAAGGAAAGATTAAAGCTAATGAGAGAGAGTAAATCTAGGGTTTTTGAGGCTTAAACTAATGTAGGGTAAGATAAAAGTGTCTTAAAATTACAATAAGGGAGTATATATATGGGTACAAGAATGAAGGAGAAGAAAAGAAGAAGTGCGGGTGAGCTGTAGCCCGTCCCGACCGGGACGGATCATCCCGATCGGGAAGGGTTCTGCCATCGCGATCGGGAAGGGCTCAACCCGACCGGGAAGGGCCCACAGTGGCGCTTCTAAATGTGCCTTCCTTCCCGATCGGGAAGGCTATTATCCCGACCGGGAAGGGTCTTGTATGCCTTCATTAAGAGCTCTAGGGTCCCTCCTTGTATCTTATGGGCTTCCCGTCGATTCTCGGGACTCGGGATCGGGTCTCGGAGGCTCGGGATTGGGACCCAAGGTCTCGGGGTCGATTCCAAGGTCTCGAGTCATCGTTCCTTTATCTCGTTGGCTCCAAAATGTGTATGTATTGAGTCGGAATCACTCCAACTCTTCCAAATCGGGCTCGGGAACCTGAAACAGACTAAAGGAAGCATAAGAAGCCCATGAATCGCTCCCAAGGAGCGATTCCACAAGGAAAATGGGACCAAAACACTACGAATAGGCACTACAAATGACACTTATCAACTCCCCCACACTTAACCCTTACTCGCCCTCGAGTAAGCACATACTAATACTAAACTAACCGAGCGGGTATTAGCGCACCCTACGCCCCTTCAACTCACGCGAGTGCACTTAGAGGAAAAGTGCACTCCGCAAGGCAAGTTGGGTCTTGCGACAAAACTGTGGATGCAACCGGACACAAAACACATAAACAAACAAACATACAAACAAACACATAATCGGTTGCACCCAAAACAAAAGAAATACCGCTTCCCTCAAACAAGCGGTGAATAAATCACCGGTTTAGGACTCGAGGTAAGTGACAACGTTCCCAAGCTAGCAATACAAACCTAGGTGAACTAAACCCTAATAGTATGACGATAAAGCAATAAAAATGTTGGTAACTTACCTAGGTCCTCCTAACTTTCTAAAAACGTACTACGGGACGATCGGCGGAGTGGGAAGTGATGATCCACGGTGTTAGTCGACACAGTAGGTAAGTGAGACCCCGCCCCCTTTAGCGTGAGCCAAGAGGGTCGTCCCATGTCCAAAACCGCCTAACTAGTCCAAGTAAAAAGGTGGAAATAATGCAAAATGAGGGAAGACCGACCTTTGCCGCTATCATCCTTCCTAGAGACTCGGTCCTTTGGTAGGCTCTTCACGGCAAAAGTCGGGAAAAAGGCTTATTTTGAGAGGTAGGGGTTATTTTTGTGAGTCGGGTTTTCTTTTTGGCATTTTCTTTTTTTTTTTTTTGCATTTTCTCTTTGTTTTGCCATTCCTTTCTTTTTCTTCTTTTCTATTTTCTTTTTGGCTTTTGTGCCCTTTTCTTTTTCTTCATTTTCTTCTTTCTTTTATTTATTTTTTCTTTTCTTTTCTTTGCCCTTTTTGGCAAGATTTGGCATTCTTGGCATTTTCATTGTATAACGAGAAAGAGAGAATTCATCAAATCGCGTTTTATTGTGCGGATATGTGTAGGAGGTAGGGAAATGAGTATGTCGGGACGGGCCCTTCCCTTCAAACCCACAAAAAGTGGAGAACTTGGACTAATCAAACAATCCTAGACACGGTCACCTAAGGAACGAGACTCGGTAACCAAGGCCTTTTCACACCGTGGGTGGTCAAAATGGTCAATATGCAAGTCCCGTAGTAAATCCCTAGTAAGCTAGGTGGACTCGAGGTAAAGGACCAACGAAATCATTGATTTAGGGTCATTCTACTAGATTAAAGTTCAAAACTTGATTTACACTACTAGGAAGGGAAAGTACACACTCACACACTAGTCTCTAAACCGGGTTTTCGAAAACCATTTACACGAGACACAACGCAACACAAAATGAAGATATGACGAAAACAAAATGAAAAGAAACAAAAGGCAACAAAAAACAAAACATAACAAAACAAACATAAAACAAACACCACCCCGATACTCCATACAAGTCACCAAATCACCCACCGAAATACACAAAGCTCCACCCGAGCACACAACATCACAATCTCTTCCAAACTCCACACGAGATAGAGAAGAAGAGGGATAAGATGTTACCGGAAGTCTTCAGAGCTTTCCAAGGTCATTGGCGATTAAAGCAACCTATAAGGACAAAGGGAGGCAAAACACGAACACAAAACGAATATACGACACAAAGACACAAAATGAAAACACAAAAGAGAAAATCTTTTTTGATTTTTGTGAATTTTTTTTCAAATTTTTTGGGTTTTTGAAGATTTTTCGAAAAGCTATGAAAATAAAACTACTACGATGGAATATCGCTCCCCCACACTTAAACCGAGCAATGTCCTCATATGCTCAATCGTAGTGTGTGGAGAGACAAAAGACAAGAAAAAGATATGGAAGGGGGAGGAAAATAAAAGTAAGGAAATAAAAGGAAATGGGAGGGGAGGGCTAGGTGTAATCAAGTCACCTAGCCCGTATTCCGCCTAAATCCGACTAAATCCTCAAAAAAGAAAGTGAAAATCTTGTAATTTGGACTAATCAATTGACTCTCGACGTAATCACGTCGTCGGGAGTCGGGAGCAACCAAACTATGGCCTCGAAGGCCCCTAGATACCGTGACTCAAGGGAAGGGGGTAAACAATGAAAAAGAAGCGATAAAAAGACGGAAAAGTAAGGATAGTTACCCAAACCGAGCGGCTAGTAACTCACTTGCTCCATCGTCTCGTTGATCATTAGAGGCTTGTCGCTTGTTTTCTCGGTTGCTATCATGCTTCACACTTGAAGAGAACTCACGGTAGAGGTTGTAATGGTAGAGGGTGGGATTTGATGCGAATCAAGGTGTAAAGTGAAGAGGAGGTGAGGTGAAGGTATGACAATGAAGTACATGGGACAAATGGTAGGGCTAGGGTAGCTAGGGAGGTTGGGAGGGGGCATAAAACGGTTGGGTGGACTCGATTTGCGAAGAAGAATCACAAAAGGGGAGCATAAGACCTTCCCGGTCGGGAAGGTTGTTCCCGATCGGGTTTACTCACCCTTCCCGATCGGGAAGCCTTCATCCTGATCGGGATGAGCTCATAGTAAGCTCGAAATGTGGTGCGCTCTTCCCGATCGGGAAGGCACCCTTCCCGATCGGGACGCCTCATCCCGATCGGGATGGGTCTTCTTCGACCTCCACGATCCCAAAAACTTGTTCCAAGCTTCAAAAACCCAAACCTCTCGCTCACAACCTAAGGTAAACCATAGCCAATCTCCTCTAGGAGTATCTTCACTTCACCTATCAACCAACACTCAAACATGCATCAAACTCTCTCCCTCACAATGCTCGTCAATTAATCCAAATAACATGAATTCACAAAAATCCATCTAGCTACAAGAAAGAGATATATACAATGAGACGGTTCTTGTGGAACTCCGTCAAACCAAGGTGGTACAATCTTCATTCTTTTTCAACAATACTCCATCCGGTTCCCTCTCCATCAAGAGCACGTAGGAACAAGTCGAAGGCCCTCGAGAGGTCTTCAATCAAGCACCTCATATAGCTAACCACATCCCAAGGCTCCTCATGGCCTTGCCTTGACGTTCCCGGGGCATCCCGCTCTTCCAAGTTCAACGGCTTGAACTTGTATTTTTGGTCCTTGGGGATATACCCAAACGTCCACCGGTCATCATGTGGCCCCAAGGGAGGCTCATCTTCTTCCTTGTCATTGCGCATCAACTTGTCGTCAAACCCATGAATTGGGCACTCATCTTCCTCCAAGTCGGAGTCGTCATCCTCAAGTACATAAGAGTACTCTTTCAAGCTTCGTCCCGATCCTTCCCCTAGATCGATGTCTCCCTTGGCATGGATCATATTACATGTCTCGGTCATAGACGAAGTGTTGCCTTGGAGGTCAAACACTAACTCCTCGTCGCCTAGTTGAAAAGTGATCCTACCCTTCTTCACATCGATCACGGCACCGGCGGTGTGTAAAAATGGGCGTCCAAGGATGATGGGAGTGTTAGCATCCTCCGGCATGTCAACCACAATGAAGTCGACCGGAATGAAGAACTTCCCTATTTGTACCGGCACATCCTCTAACATTCCCAATGGTCGGTTAAGAGACTTATCGGCCATTTGGAGTGTAATGGACGTACACCTCAACTCCTTCATTCCGAGTCGGTAGCAAATAGAATAGGGGATGATGCTCACACTTGCGCCCAAGTCACATAACGCATTCTTGATCAAGAAATTGCCTATGGTGCAAGGGATCGAAAAACTACCCGGATCCTTCAACTTCGGAAGCGTGGAACCTTGTATGAGGTCGCTCACCACCCTCGTGAACGCTATGGTCTCTTCCTTGTCGACGGATCTCTTCCTAGCTAGGATTTCCCTCATAAATCTCCCATATGCCGGGATTTGGGTAAGTAGTTCGGTGAACGGGATGCTAACATCCAATTTCTTCATAATACTAAGGAATTTGTCATAATGAGTGTCCACCCTAGTCTTCATTTGCCTTGATGGGTAAGGCAACTTGATTTGGTACATGTTTTGATCAATTGAGGTGGACTCTTCACTTGACACTTTCCCTTTACCCTTTTCTTGCTCTTGAAGTGGGGGGAGGAGTGTCTTCTTGGGGTTTCTCGGCTTCCCTTGAGACTTGCTCCTCAATTGGAATGCCAAAGCTTGACTCTTCTTGAATTGGAGACACAACTTCCTTCATCTCTTGTTGCTCACTAGGAAACACGGGAGGATTGTATGTAGCACCGCTCCTCAAGGTGATGGCATTGACATGCTCAAAATTTGGAGTTTCACCTTGAGGAGGTAATTGCCCCCTTTGTCTTGAAGAACTCCCCGATGCAAGTTGAGCTACTTGGTTCTCAATCATCTTCATGTGAGTCTTCATTTCCTTGTTATCCATTAGAATTTGAGCAATGATTCCTTGTTGCGACATTTGTGTTTCCAATTGACTCCTTTGCATATCTTGAGTACTCTTTTGCATATCCATTATTTGCTTATGTATATCCGAATCCCGTGGTGGGGATGATGGAGTATGCGGAGTATCGGTGAGGGCCAATGGAGTACCGTAGTCATGAATAGGAGACCGACTCCTAGGCTTGCTTTGTTGATTGCCTTGTGTTGCTTGTTGTTGTTGATGGTTCCCTTGGAACCCATGAGAGTTTCCTTGATTAAGGCCTTGGTTGTGGTTTTTTTGACCTTGAAAGTTTCGGTTTCCTTGGAAATTTTGGTTTCCTTGGAACCCATGATTGAAGTTCCCTTGTTGGAACCCTTGCTTGTTGTTGAAGTTACCTTGGTTGTTTTGCTTGAAATTGTTGAGGGGTCTTTGGTTACCCACATAACCTTGGTAACTTTCATTGTTGTCCCGTAGAGGAGGTGGAACATATGGACGAGGTTGTTGTTGATGTTGAAGTGCTTGTTGTTGAGGAACTTGATTGGAAGCTTGGTATTGATTAGAGAAGGAGGCACCTTGCTTGAACGCTTGAAAGGCGTTCACTTGCTCAATACTCCCTCTACAATGCATAGGATCATGACCAACGATTCCACAAGTATCACACATCCCAAAATAGGGCAAAGGAGGTGCAAACTCCAAAGCATTTACATCATGGATCGAGTGTTGGTTGGAGGAACTAGAGCTTTGAACTTGGTTGAGGTGGCTTTGGAGCTTTTTGTCAATGGTCTCCATGTGAGTTCTTAGTTGAGCCCCAAGATCAATGCTCAATTGTGTAATGGCATCAACCTCATGCCTACCTCCCCGATTTGCCTTCCTAGGCCTCGAGTATTGTGAATTGTGCACCGCCATCTCTTCAATCCTTGACCAAGTTTGGTCATCCTCCACTTCGGTAAACCTACCGTTAGATCCCATATTGAGTATGACCCTCAAGTCTTCATATAGCCCATTCCAAAATTGTTGTACGAGGAACCATTGTGATAAGCCATGGTGTGGACAAGAACAGATCAAGGCTTTGAATCTTTCCCACGATTCGTAGAGGCTTTCATCATCGCGTTGTTGGAAACCCGTGATAGAGGCTCTCAATAGATTTGTCTTCTCCGGGGGATAGAATTGTTGGTAGAAGGCTAAGGCTAGCTTCTTCCAAGTATCAATGCCAAGTCTTGCTTTATCCAACTCCTTGAACCATTGCTTCGCCTTACCGATAAGAGAGAAAGGAAATAATACCCACGGGATTTGGTCTTGAGTTATTCCCGTTTGTGAAATAGCGTCACAATAGTCCGAAAAGGTTTCCATGTGTTGATGAGGATCTTCGGTTGGCAACCCGCTAAATTGACTTCTCTCGACCAATTGGATAAATTGCGTTTTCGCCACAAAATTCCCGGTATACGCCTCCGGTAAAGTGGATGGACCCGGCAAAACGTCTTCCGTAAAGGTTGAGTGAGAAGAGAACTTAGGCATGATTGGATATAAGGGAGACGATGGTGGTGTAGACGGTGTTGATGTAGAAGAGGAGGGGGAACTAGGAGAAGAATCACCGAAGGGATTGATGAAGGTCCCTCCGGCCGTCTCTCGAGGTGAAATGCTCAAGTCGGCTCTTTGGGCTTGCCCTTGATGAGTGGTGCTTGCACTTGGTTAAGAGATCCTAACCCGATTAATCGTCCGTTGGCGAAAGGCTCGAAAGAGTCTCTCCGGCTCTGGATTAAAGAGATAGAAGTCGCCTCCCCTCCTAGGCATACACTACATGCTAGAACAAACGTAAGAACACCTAGTGCTTTATGGGCACTAGGCAACGACAATAACTAACACGACTAGAGACAAAGAGAAAAGGAAGCTAAGGAGAGAAGAGAAACTAGAAAATATTCACAAGAGAAAAAGAGAGAGCACAAAGAAGGGTAACTAAGTCTAGAGATAAGCAAACTAAGTCTAAACAATGCACCGTCCCCGGCAACGGCGCCAAATTGATGGTTAGAGATTCGTCACGTCCCTAGCCAACAATATAACACCGACTAACCTAGTGGGTAGCTAGGGTAAGTCGGGATCGATTCCACGAGGACGGTATATCAAAGCGTAGACTATGTCGGCCTAAAACGAGACTAGATTACCAAACGAACACAAAGAGTGCAATAAATGGAAAACTATTGAGGAGGAGGAATAAGAACTAGACTATCAATGCTAAACAATACTAATGATCGGTCTAACAAATAATCTAAAGTAAACGATGTATAACTAAGAAGATGGACTCAAATATGGAAGAAAAGTGGGGTAGGTCGGGTTCATAGAGGTAGAAGGGTGATTGGGGTGATCAAGGGTAAAGGTGTCTCCTAATCGCTAGAGTCGGTCCGGGCTCTCGCAACTTAGACCGATGCCAAGGTGAGTCCGGGCTCTCGCAACTTAGACCCTAGTCGGCACTCTCGTGACTATGACTATTCTCAACATTTCCACAACATAAGCAATCAATGAGAAGATGAACACAAGTATGGGAAGCATGGCCACTACAACTCACACAAGCATATCAACAAACACATAGAGTGCCTACAATGTGACTAACAACAAAGATGAAACCTTTTCCCCCTAATCAACCCTAATCATCCATAATCTACCCCTAATCCCCCTACTAACCCCACAAAGAAACTACTCACTCATTATAAAGGAGAAACTAACATTAACAAGAGAAAACAAACTAAACATCCAAGCATTCATTATGAACAACTAACAATAATAACAATAAAAAGATGAAACAAGATTGAATAAACAAAGACAAGAGTAAGAAAGGTTATACCAACACTAGGATGAACAAAAGATGAAGGCTTGTATTAATGAGAAACCCAAATACAATCCCAAGGTTGTCAATCTTGGAACAATCTTCAAGAATCTCCTTAATCCAAGATTAATTACAATGATTAACTAAGGATTAACTAGGATTAAGGAAAGATTAAAGCTAATGAGAGAGAGTAAATCTAGGATTTTTTAGGCTTAAACTAATGTAGGGTAAGATAAAAGTGTCTTAAAATTACAAGAAGGGAGTATATATATGGGTACAAGAATGAAGGAGAAGAAAAGAAGAAGTGCGGGTGAGCTGTAGCCCGTCCCGACCGGGACGGATCATCCCGATCGGGAAGGGTTCTGCCATCCCGATCGGGAAGGGCTCAACCCGACCGGGAAGGGCCCACAGTGGCGCTTCTAAATGTGCCTTCCTTCCCGATCGGGAAGGCTATTATCCCGACCGGGAAGGGTCTTGTATGCCTTCATTAAGAGCTCTAGGGTCCCTCCTTGTATCTTATGGGCTTCCCGTCGATTCTCGGGACTCGGGATCGGGTCTCGGAGGCTCGGGATTGGGACCCAAGGTCTCGGGGTCGATTCCAAGGTCTCGAGTCATCGTTCCTTTATCTCGTTGGCTCCAAAATGTGTATGTATTGAGTCGGAATCACTCCAACTCTTCCAAATCGGGCTCGGGAACCTGAAACAGACTAAAGGAAGCATAAGAAGCCCATGAATCGCTCCCAAGGAGCGATTCCACAAGGAAAATGGGACCAAAACACTACGAATAGGCACTACAAATGACACTTATCAACTCCCCCACACTTAACCCTTACTCGCCCTCGAGTAAGCACATACTAATACTAAACTAACCGAGCGGGTATTAGCGCACCCTACGCCCCTTCAACTCACGCGAGTGCACATAGAGGAAAAGTGCACTCCGCAAGGCAAGTTGGGTCTTGCGACAAAACTGTGGATGCAACCGGACACAAAACACATAAACAAACAAACATACAAACAAACACATAATCGGTTGCACCCAAAACAAAAGAAATACCGCTTCCCTCAAACCAGCGGTGAATAAATCACCGGTTTAGGACTCGAGGTAAGTGACAACGTTCCCAAGCTAGCAATACAAACCTAGGTGAACTAAACCCTAATAGTATGACGATAAAGCAATAAAAATGTTGGTAACTTACCTAGGTCCTCCTAACTTTCTAAAAACGTACTATGGGACGATCGGCGGAGTGGGAAGTGATGATCCACGGTGTTAGTCGACACAGTAGGTAAGTAAGACCCCGCCCCCTTTAGCGTGAGCCAAGAGGGTCGTCCCATGTCCAAAACCGCCTAACTAGTCCAAGTAAAAAGGTGGAAATAATGCAAAATGAGGGAAGACCGACCTTTGCCGCTATCATCCTTCCTAGGGACTCGGTCCTTTGGTAGGCTCTTTACGGCAAAAGTCGGGAAAAAGGCTTATTTTGAGAGGTAGGGGTTATTTTTGTGAGTCGGGTTTT
This sequence comes from Agrostemma githago, assembly GCA_958450325.1. Taxonomy (NCBI): domain Eukaryota; kingdom Viridiplantae; phylum Streptophyta; class Magnoliopsida; order Caryophyllales; family Caryophyllaceae; genus Agrostemma; species Agrostemma githago. The sequence continues at coordinate 41,020,769 of OY288259.1, read as the reverse complement.
CTTTTTGGCATTTTCTTTTTTTTTTTGCATTTTCTCTTTGTTTTGCCATGCCTTTCTTTTTCTTCTTTTCTATTTTCTTTTTGGCTTTTGTGCCCTTTTCTTTTTCTTCATTTTCTTCTTAGATGACCAAAACACTACGAATAGGCACTACAAATGACACTTATCATAGATCAATATAGGTACTTTGCTTGTCTTCGTCATTGTCATCCCGCTTCAAACTTGTAAAAACCGCAAGGTAGATGTAGTAATGGTATGAGGGGGGTGGGATTTGATGGGAAAGTCGGTGTAAAGTGAAGAAAAGGTGAGGTGAGGGTATGCATATGAAGTGCAAGGTCATATGATAGGTGCATGGGTAGGTAGGGAGGTTGGGAGGGGGTATAAAATGGTAGGGTGGGCTCACATCACGAAGAAGAGGCCAAAAGAGGAGAAAGGGACCATCCCAGTCGGGATGGATGGTCCCAGTCGGGATGACACATCTGTCCCGGTCGGGAAGCCCTCTTCCCGGTCGGGATGGCACTCCAGGAAACTCGAAAATATGCACCCCTATCCCGATCGGGACGGCTCCTTCCCGGTCGGGATGCGTTACCCTTCCCGGTCGGGAAGCCTTCTTCCCGGTCGGGGTGAATCTTCTAGCCTTCCACAAACCCAAAAGCTTATCCTAAGCTTCAAAAACCGATTCCCTTGCTCACAATCCATGCTCTATCAATAGACCCTTCTCTCTAGGATTCACCTTCACTTCACACCTATGACAATAATCTCAAATACAACATCAAATTCCCTCCCTCACATCGCTCATCAAAATACCGAATCACAAGAATTCCACAAAAACTAACAAGTCCTAAAAACCAAATTATCCAAACAAACATAAACACAAATACAAGCACAAAAGAAAAGGGAAAAGATATTTACACTAAGCTACTCTCACCAACTATACCTCCATAGCCATCAAGAGCTCGGAGTAGTAAGTCAAATGCTCTAGCAACATCTTCATTGACGCTCATATGGCCAATCCTAGCCATCAACAAGAGTTTCCAAGTCGGAGTCGAGAAGCAATCATCTAATCCATTATGCTTGGGGTTGTTGTGATCTTCCGGGTCTTCGGAACCATGATAGCAACGACTCATATGACCATCCGGTAGGTATAGTGGTCTAGAGTCATGCTCGGTGTTATAATGTGGGAGATCACACCCTAGGGGTGTCGCTTCTTCTACGGGGTCGAGAGTAGAGTTCTCTTCCACCGCCCGACAAGGATCCTCTTTACCAACCGTCTCACAAGACAAGGGACTAGAAATCGAGTGCGATAAAGGAGGTGAAAGCATCAAGTTTTCTTCATTGGAGGCTTTAGGATCCTCCAATTTCCCATACAAGGCAAGTTCCAAGGCATCTACCTCTTTTTCCCAAGTATTACGCTCCTTTTCACTCGCCTTGTCAATTTGGTCTTGAGGGGTTATCTCTTCACTTGGGTTTGGATTGTCAACATCCGGCTCATCACGAAGAAAATCAAACAAATCCAATTTTATCGCCAATACATTGGCTACCCAAGAGTTATCTTGATAATCGTGTTCAACTCCCTCCTCATTGTCGACCCTTGAAGCTTCAACTTCCTCTACTCTTCCCCTATCTTCACCACCCAAGCAACATTCAACAATGATCTCTTGATCGACCCTCTCTTCTTCATTTGTAGCTTCATGATCGGGATTACTTTCTTGTGGAGACCCCCGACCTTCATGCCCAAATGAACCTTCCTCAACAAGTCGTGGAGCTCGAGTGGCCGACATCGTGATACGAGCCATGAGTGCATTGATGCGAGCATCTTGCACCTCTATTTGGGCCTTGAGCTCCTTTTCAACCCCTTGTATGTGAGTCATCATCGCTTGTTGACTCTTTTGCATTAAAATCATCATCTCATGTTGACCCTTTTGCAATAGCATTATCGCCTCTTGTTGACTCTTTTGCATTTGGACCAACATTTGACAAGTCTCAAAGTCGGGGATTTTTGGTTGTGGGTTATGTGAGGGTGTTTGGTAGTTGTTAGGATGTTGGAGTGATCCTTGACAACTTTCGTGATAACCACATGGAGGGCGTTCGTAAGATTGTTGATGAGGTTGATATGGTTAGTGAAATTTAGGGACTTGGCCATTTGCCCCATAGTTGTCCCGTGATGATTGATGGAAGCTAGGACGTGCCATTTCCGTAACGTTGCCTTGATACCTAGGATGAACTAGAAGCACTTGAGCAAACGTTAGTATCCTAGTGCTTTTGAGGCACTAGGAAGAAAGAATAGCACGCAAGAAATAAAACGGAGATACACAAGGAGAGGAAACCACAAAAATCAAGAACAAAGTCCACAACTAAGCAAACAAAAGTCTAAACTACGCCGTCCCCGGCAATGGCGCCAATTTGATGGGAGGGATTTGTCGTGGATCCCGCCGTCAAATAATAACCAACTAACCTAACTAGGGTAGCTAGGGCAAGTCTGGTCGATCCACAGGGACGGATATGCGTTCGGACTAATGGGTGCTACGGTCTAGGACTATGTTCAAGACAAGCTATTCTAAGGGGCTATGCTGGCCCAGACGGTCGACTCGGAGGAACGAGCCATTTACTACATCAGTAAGAAGTTCCTGGAGTACGAGTGCAAGTATACTATGCTCGAAAAGACGTGCCTAGCTTTAGTTTGGGCCCCTAAAAAGCTCCGGCACTATATGCTCAGTCACGAGGTACATGTTTTATCCAAAATGGATCCTATCAAGTACTTGTTCGAAAAGCCCATCCTCAATGGCAGGATGTCCAAATGGACTTTAATGTTAGCAGAGTTCGACCTCAAGTTCATACCATTAAAAGCCATCAAAGGCCGGGTAGTAGCCGAATTTCTTGCCGACAGTCCCGTATCTGAAGAAGGGCACACCGATACTTGGGCCTTTCCAGATGAAGACATATTCCATACCGACACAGAAATATAGGATCTGTATTTTGACGGGGCATCCAATTTTCGAGGGTTCGGAGTCGGAATTCTCCTAATCTCGCCAAAAGGAAAGCACACACCGTTATCCATTAAACTGGACTTCGACGCGACTAACAACATAACCGAATACGAAGCATGCATTTAGGGATTGCAAGCCGCCGCTGAGTTAGGAGTAACGAACCTCCGGGTCCACGGTGACTCATCTCTAGTCATCAACTAAGCTCTCCAAAAATGGAAGACTCGGAACGCCAATCTCGTGGCCTATCAGGCACGAGTAAGGGTTCTCGGAAAGCAATTCCAAAAGGTAGAATACATTTATCTATCCCGGGAAGAAAACCAGTTCGCGGATGCACTTTCCAAATTAGCATCCTTACTAAACAACCCGAAGCACCTAACCAGCATGCCGATTTGCGTCGAAAGACGGTCCGCGCCGGCATACACCCACGCCATTCAAGATATGGAGATAAATGATCCAGAACCTTGGTATCAGGTTGTTCTAACCTACCTGACAATGGGAGAATATCCTCCGGGAACTGAAAACCGGGCCAAGAAAGCCCTGCAAAGATTGGCCACCCAATTCATTCGCACGGACGATGGACGGTTATACAAGAAGACGGCACAGGGGGCTCTACTCCTATGTATCGACAAAACGTAGGCCGAAAAGGTTATGGCTGAGGTACACGATGGTGAAAATGGCCCGCATATGAACGCCCATATGCTAGCTCAAAAAATCATAAGGCCCGGATATTATTGGAACATCATAGAAACCGACTATCAGTTGTATGTCAAACACTGCCATAACTGTCAGATTTTTGCCAATGTGCAGCATATGTCATCATCCCTATTATACACCATGACATCACCATGGCCATTTTCGACATGGGGAATCGATATAATCGGAAAATTGAACCCTTCCGGGACGGGGGGTCACTGTTTCATTTTGGTAGCTATCGACTATTTCACCAAATGGGTTGAAGCCGAGTCATACCAGATCTTGAACGCCAAGCATGTTGTCAAGTTTATCCAAAAAAAGATTATGTGCCGATACGGGATCCCGTACGAGTTCATCAGTGATCACGGGACCCATTTCCAAGCTGAAACCGCTACTTTGCTAGCAAAATATAAAATCCTTAGGAATACGTCTTCGCCTTACCGTCCCCAAACAAATGGAGCGGTAGAGGCTGCTAATAAAACAATTGTCACCATACTTAAAAAGATGGTCGATAATTACCGGGTCTGACCCGACAAAATACCTTTCGCTCTATGGGGGTACCGAACGTCAATTCGCACCGCAACCGGAGCAACCCTATATTACTTGACATACGGAATGGAAGCGGTCCAACCAGTCGAACTGGAAGTACCGTCTCTCAGGATTTTCTAGAGAGCCAGGTGCCTGAAGCAGATTGGGTCCAAGCCCGATACGATTCGTTAGTTCTTTTGGACGAACGACGGTCCCGGGCCCTCAACAATATTCAGATAGATCAGAAAAGGATACAACGGGCCTTGAACAAAAGAGTTAGGCCCAGAAATATCAAGGAAGGGGATCTAGTTCTAAAATCGGTCCGTGCATTACTACCGGTCGATCCAAGAGGAAAATTCAAACCGAATTAGGCCGGGCCGTACTTGGTGAAGAAGATTCTATCAGGAGGAGCGGTGATGCTGACAGATTTGGACGAGAATGAATTCGTCAACCCAACCAATTTAGACCAGCTGAAGCGTTACTACCCCTAAAACTTATCTCAATGTCATTTGCAAAAAGTTTATAAAAATTTGTCTTTTTATAAATTTCCAAATATTATAAGCAAGTAAATAAGTTAGGATTATTTATCCTACTGTCGCACATCTCGAACTAATAATCTTGGTGTATTTCGAAAATTGCAAAAAATCTATCTTTGAACTACGTTTGGTTTGATTCCGCTAATTGTGGATACGTAGGCAACCCCTCAAAAGGGTACAACCACTGCAATAACGAAACGACAGAAACGGTTTTCACTATATGTCTTTTATTAAAAAAACCGATAAACTCGGGAATTTCAAAATTACATCACATAAAACAAAAAAACAACAAAAAAAAAAATCACACCACAAAATAATAGTATTATTTAAATAATAAGACTAAGGAGACTAGTATTTAGGGCATTTTCCCCTTTCCCTTCTCTTTAGGGTCACGTGGAGCCCGATGTCGCCGAGGCGCGGGCGAACGTTCCCGAATCACCAGGGGAATTTCCTTTGCTCGAACCCGTTTCTTCGACAGTGGGTCTTCCGCCATTGTAACCGGTCCAAGTCGAGCCCGTCATGCTCAGGTAGTCTGTCTCGAGGACCAAGTCGGTCCTAAACTATCAATTTTGGGCCAAGTCTTCTTTCCAAGTCTGTCTGGGGGCTCACTTTCCCCCGTGCACTTTTACTACTGGACCCTTCAGCTTGAGTCCTACTCTTCCCTTTCTGACCTGACATCAGTCGAACCAATGTAGCCAGAGTCTCGCCCTCGTCAAAGAAATCTCTGTTGTCTTTAGCTTGCTCTCGTCGGAGCAGGTCAAAAGCCTCATCGACCTTTAGGACAGCTCGGGCTTCGACCGAATCCGCCTTCGTCCATTTTACATAAGAGGCTGATATTCAAATCGAATTAAGAGACTTGGGGACAGACCAAGTGGCCCGGGTGTACCAGCGTTGCATCCAAGTTTTGCACATCACATCCGTCAGCTGGGTAGATTCACTCACAACCGCTTCGATTTCCGGGATTCTTTGGGACCGACCATACTGCCTAAGTATGCGATCGGGATAAAGATGAATTGTCTGCCTAAAGGATAGAATCACTTGATATCGCGCCCTATCCCTCGATTCCAAGACGGTTCGAACATAAATAGGCCACCATGGCACCGTCCACCGGATCAACGGGCCACTATGGAAAGACAGCACTTCGTCCCAATATTTCTGAGTATTATGGCGAGAAAAATCAATAGTTCGTCTCCTCGTCATCACCTGGTTAGGTCGATATCGGCTCGGGTCAAGGGGAGGATCTACGATCGATAGCCTCTCAAATAACAAAAGCTGAAAAAGAAACGAAAAATATAAGTTATCAAGACAAAATTGATGTCCGCCCAGGGGCACTCGATCGAGTGCTTAGGGGTCACTCGATCGAGTGACATCCCTGAAATCGGGCAGAAGGTTTTTTATGAAGGCACTCGATCGAGTGCCAGGGTGACTCGATCAAGTGCCCGCTGTAGCAGAGAACCGCGAAAAAAAAATCGAATCAAAAAATCAGGAAAATCCAAAGCAATCTCCCTGCAGAAGACGGGTACTCCCGGTCAGACGAGCCGACGAATCTCTTTTGCGATTGTCCAAACCTTGGATAATTTCCCCGGTAATTAGCCATGCTGGACTATGCTCCGTCTCCATCAGGTCAACCACAGTAAAAAGTTGGACATGGCCCATACACGACAGAAAATCTATATAACTTTCAAAAGCATAAACGTGGAGCATACAAAAAGCAAAAGCCCTACGGCTATGGACCGGCCTAACCCGGACATCATGTGGGTCCATAAACTTTTCAGCCAGGTCAATCAAAGAAATAGTATCCCCCTCCGCCATGCGGGATACCTCCATATGAGAAAGTCCTAAAACTTCCCGTAGCTTCCTCCTAGGATTGTGAACTGAAAACGGGATAGCAGGACGAAGTATAGGGTTCCATCCTCCCATAGCAGCGATTTCCTCGGGTATATGAAAGATCTCGCCCCGAGGAAAAGCGAAAACGTGATAAGTGTCGTCCCAATAAGACAAACAAGCATTGAGGAAGTGGCGATCCACTTGCATCTGGCGGATCGTGAATAATTGAGTAATACCGGTCTGATTCAGAGCTACTTTATCCGTGTCTCTAAAGCATCGGGACCAATCTTGCAGCATTTCGATTAAACGTTCGATTCCCATGGCTAGATTTCTTAAGAAGGATAAGGATTCTCGGGGTTTGTTCTCTTTAGAAAGAAGGGAATTATGGGAATTATGAGAAAACTAAAAGCGGAAGATAGGTATTTATAACACCAAACCCGGATAGTCCTCCTACCTTTAGGATTGCTAATCCCAGAGGGTTTAGCATACATGCCCCATACAGGAAATTAGTCATCCCGAGTATTCCTATTTTTTTCAGAGTCAAAATTTTCAGATTTTCAAAGTTCAAAAAATCCAAATTTTTTTCAAATTTTTTATTCCCCGACGTGAGTCATTTTTACCTAAATGTTACATGCAAAACTTTACGTAACTAGACACCGGTACGACTTAAGCAGGACCATGTAACCCTCTAAAACTCCCCAGCAAAAAACCCAAGGCGGCATTTCTCCTAAAAACCAACACGAGATGAGCTTACTTGCAGGCACACCCGGGACTTATGCAACAAGTCCAGTTCCCCACAGTACTATCAAGACCAACTCAGGTATGATTTCTGTCTTATGGCTGGCGAGCCCTTTTACGCGAGTCTAATGGACTATAAACGACCCGATCGGAAGTCTACCGGGCCTTAATTGATCTGGTAGCTACTCTGACTTTAGCCCTGTCCAAGCCTATGTCAGAGTGGGGGTTCTGTAGACACCCACATTTGGCTGTTAGGTGTCTATAGAAGTTTCCAAAGAACACCCGATGATGATCGGACGCAAACGTGCTTTGACATACTCGAATATGGGCTCAAAATCATTGGCATTTGTCTTGGGCTTTTTACGGAGTACAAATCTGGCAAAACCAACCTCAAATCCAGGCCCAGTGGGTCATTTCCAGTCAAATATGACTAATTTGGGTCAAAACTGACACCAAGGGCAAAACCGTCTTTTAACGACTGAGTCAAACCCCAGTCAAAGACGTTTCCGAGGTATAAATATCTGCCGCGTCACTCCACAAATCCGACTTGGAGTAAAAAACAACAAAAATCGGCTACAAAAAGATTAAATAATTTCGTTAGAGATAGAATTCGATCTCTAAAAAGAGCCTTCTACCCGAGCTAGACCCACTTGATCGAGTGGACCGGCCCACTCGGTCGAGTAGGCTCACAAAACCGCGCAAAACCGGTGTCAGACCGGGCACTTGATCGAGTGCTATGCACCACTCAATCGAGTGACTCATTTTCAAGCCGGAAAAGTACTTCCCTTCCACCCAACGACGGAATCCTTTTTCCTCTAGGATTGCGTGCTTTTCCTATCCAAAGCGGTGTTTCTTCTCACCCAAGCAAAGCTACCTTTCCTAGCCAAGGTCGGGAACCTCTCCTATAAATAGACCTCCTTGCACACACACAAATCATGAACAATTCGCATCAAGAATTAGCAATACAATCCCACACAACACACATACAATCCGTTACACCCGAGAATACGCCGTCCATACCTCGAAGTTCCGGCCACCTCGTACGACCCCGACAGCCTTACACCTCCCGTCTAAACCACCATAACTCACCCGCATCATCTCGACACTCCCGTGCCTAAGCCAAAGCTAGACGAGCCCCGTTCCGAGAGTACAAAGCATGTAGGTTGAGGGTGCAAATTCAACCCCGTCTTCTCCTTTTTCTCCTCTCTCTCTCTCTCTCTTGTTTTCTTTTGTGTCGTCGGTCCGTCCATATCGAGTCATCGTCACGTTTTTTTCGCTTTTCATTTTTATCGTTTCTAACACCGATATTATCACTACAATCTAATTTTTATACAAAAACAATCATTCTTAAAATACGATAACGACTCTATAGTCGAATATCGAATCTAAAAGAATTAAATCAAACTCGTTGATGCTAAGATAATCGTCACATATTCCTAAGAAAACAGAATACGACGATTTCGATGCGGAGAGAATCTATTTTAGTTTGATTTTCAAACAATTTATAAACATCGTTTCTAAAAAAAATCACTTCGAATATTCGATATTGATTCTATAATCAAGCGCTGAATATAACGAGTATCGAAAATTTAAGTTGAGTATAAATCTCATTATATTTCTACGCGGCTTAACAAAATTATCGATTTTACAAAAAAAGCAATTTTACAATCAAAAGCAAAAGCGAACCATAGTTCGTACAGGGGCACTCGACCGAGTGCATAGCCCACTTGATCGAGTGGCACCCCAAAACCCGAGGCAGAAGGTCTTTTTGAGGACCACTCGGTTGAGTCCCTCAATGACTCGATCGAGTGGCATCTCAAATTCTGGGCAGACGCTTTCTCTGAGACCCACTCGGTCGAGTCCTCCAATGACTCGATCGAGTGGATTCTGGTTCATCAAAACCGTGAGTCTTTTAGCGTCTTTCGAGTCCCGATAAAATAATTTTAATGACTTCGGTCATCACGTGTCAAGTCTATCACGTGATTCATCTTTTCAAAACCATACATCGAATCATATTTACATCATTTATTCAATCTGCAAACCGTTACTAACTCGTTTGTTTTTGTCTTTGTATCTTATTTACGTTGTTTGTTTTATTATACTAAAACGAACCTCGCATGCTAAATACAACTTCGACATAACTCAAAGATGCATTAAACGATGTAGATCAAACATAATTCACATGTTTAGTCGAAAAATAATGTTTGCATATCATTCAACCGAATTACTAACACGCGTATTTCAAAATCAAACGATATCATAGTAGAGGCCGCTAAGTGCGGGCGGGGTTGGGTGTTCTTTGTGAACTTCCCAACACGTACCCTCACCCCTTACTCAGAACCGTGGTTTCCGGATGTCCGAAATGTAACACCCCGATTTTTATAAATTTAAATTAAAATAAAATTATGTTCGTATTCTTATTTTTCGATTTAACTCGTAAATTCTTAAAACTATATTAAAGCGAATTTATTGTTAATCGTTTCAAACTCCTAAAATTCTATTTGTCTCGGAAACTCTTGTTATATTTAAAACATATTTCTATTTCTGTTTCGATTCATTTTATACATTTAATTTAATTCTTATCGAAAATCTATTTCGACGATTTAAATTTTAAATTCTTTTATTTTTAAGCTCAAACTTCTATTTTCGGCTCGAAGTTCATTTATTTTAAGTTTCGTCAAAATATTTATTTTCTTTCCTTGAGAAATCAATTTAATTCACTTCGTCGAAAATTTATTATTTATCGGGATATTCTATTTCATCGTTTAATTATTTATTTCTGTAAGTTTCGTTTTCGTCTCGAGTATTTTATTTACTCATTTTATTTGACGACCCGATTATTTATTAAATTTATCGAGTCGTTTTTGATTCAACTCATGGGTCAAGTCAACTTCGTTACGGAATTCATTTCTCACCCGATTCATTTAATTAATCCGTACTTTCTTATTTGGCTGATTCATTTCCCTTGACCACTTCTTGTTTTTACTACTTGTTTAATGTTCAGCCCTTTAGTCTCTTGGTTTGTCCACCGCTTCATTATGCTTGCTGATACATTTCACCTTCTTTTTTTTCTCCCACCGTTTCACCCTCTCATCATCCCCTTTCTCCTTCTTGCATTCTACGCTCCTTTCCCCTTTTCCTTTCTTTCTCCTTCGTTTTTGATCTGCAACCACCACCACCTCCGTTCTTCTCCAGCGATTGTCATCATCCCCTGTTTTCCTCTCCTCTTCTCCTTCCTCTTCTCTGTTTCGCCCTTGTTCTTGCTGCTGCTGCGTTGCTTCTGTCCTGTTTTCAGTGGTCGATGTTTTGGGCCTGTTTTGCTGCCTTGTTCTGCTGCTATTAAGTTTGGTTGCTGCTGCGTTTTGTGCGTTATGTTGCTGCTGTCACGCTGATGCTGCTGCTGTCACGCCGATGCTGCTGCTGTTACGCTGATATGTTGGTTCGTGGTAATTGCTCTATCTGTTTTCCGTTCCTTGCTCATAGTTGCTGCGTTTTTATCGATTTGATTGATGATTTCTGAAGTGCCTTTAACTCTGCTGCTGTCACGTTGTTCAGTTGTTGTCTCGTTTTATCGGGTTTCGTGTTTGTATTTGCTATTGTCGTCCGTTCTTCTTCTTCTTCTTCTTCTTCTTCTTCTTCTTCTTCTTCTTTTTCTTACTGTCATGATTGCTGATGTTTGGTCGTTCTACTGCTGCTGTCCGTTGTTGTTTTACGCCTGTTCCTCTTCCTATTCTGTCCTTGTGCTGCCTTTTTCGTCGACTAATTCCGTCATATGGTAATTCCTTTGTGCGCTGCTTCCCCTTCTTTTTCGTTTCTTCCATTTCTGCTGCCGCGTTTGTCTTCAGTTTGATGCTACTGTGTGGGCGTCGTTTTGTGCTGCTGCTTTCTCCGTCTTAGTTTGTTCTTCATTTTCTCGTTGTTTTTCTCCCTTTTCAATCGACGATTACTGTCGTTTTGCTTCTCCACTTGGGTATAATCTATCTTGACCCATTCATTTTATTCTACCCTTCCTCTTTATTTGGATTGGATTTATCGATTGTACCTGAATCCAACACTTTTCTCTTTCTTTTGTGGTGTCAACTCGATTTACGTTAGAAGACTAACGATTCTACAACGTGGAGCCTAAAGACGTTACTAATGCAGTTCCGAGGCTTGGACGGATGGATTGAAGAGAGTGCATTGTCGATTTCTCGCGAGGTAACTTTAGGACGTTACTCGATTTTATATCGTTTGTTTGAGTAGTAGTATGTAGTAAATATTTTAACTTTGGTTTTCTAATTTTTAGCTATTTATTATTTGCTAATAAAATTATTCTTTTAAATCGTACACCTTATCAATAATTTTTATAATTTTCGATATCGTTTTATAAACCGTTAGTAATTTTAATTATTTACGATCGTTATAATATTTTGTTGGTTATCGTGACACTAGTAACTAAATAATATCGATTTCATATTTTCTTCATATTTCGTTAAATTATAAATTTTAACTCAAAATCGTATTTTTATATATATTATAAACGAGATTTGTATATTTGTTCAATAAATTAACGTTTTACGATTTATACTAATAAATGAGAAAATGGTCGATTTTGTTTTAAATATATTTTTAGTCGAGACTATTTTTACTAATAATTTCCTATTTCTTTCCGATTGACTATTTTTAGTAAAATCCGTATTATTTATTAATAAAAGCTATTTTCTAAAAATAATTTGAAACCTTTGTAAAATCCATTTCATTTATAAAACTCGTTGACTCGATTAATTTTGATATCGTTTTTCTTAAAACATCTATTTTCTAAAATTTATAGTTTTAACTCGATTTCCTAATTATTTATAAAATACTATATATTGACTCATTATGTTTCATTTATATTTTGGGTAACGAATTTAGAAATATATTAAAGTTACGATAACGACGATAATAATAAAATGTTTATTTCGTCGGAAATGCTATTTTTATACATTTCACTTATTTTAATAACTTACGTATTTTCTATAACAAAATATCTATTTTAAGTAAGTTTCTAAAAAATAGTAAGTTTCTATTTATAGAAAGTTTCCCTTTTAATATAAAATGTTTTCCTTTTATCCTCATATTATTATAATGATTATATTTTTTGAATATCGATAATGCCTTTGTTTTGGAGTTATGGAATATAGTCAAGTGTGGGGTTAGAGTAATATAGTCTGGGATGTACGTTTTTGCCATCAGCTGTAAAGCCGGTGTGCCTATTTGGGGCGTATTTGGTCGTTGAACTGGGCGTAGTTTCGCCCAGGAGAGTGTATGTTTTGACCTTAAGCTAGATATCGCATCGTGTTAGTCGCCGTCAGCTGAACTAGACATATTTGTTGTCTAGGAGGGGTGTGCACTACTTAAACCAGGACCTCGCTGCACGCAGTCCTGTTATAGTTGAGTTGCCTAGTTAGAGTCTGGATTCTGTTATGAGTTAAGTCTACAGTTCTCGAAGCTAGTTTCCAGTATTATCCTAGTGAAAGTCTAGCCTTGTGCACACTGATCGAATTTCCATAACGCCATTTTGAATATTTTTATTATTATCGATACAATTTGGTTGCAGGTTGGCAAGTGCTACGCTAAAAACGCTGTTTTGTATAAAAAACGAAGTTCGAAAAATAATAAAAAAAACGAGAAACGAGCCGCGTTTTCAGTTGGCCGCGCGGCTCGCCCGGGACGCGCGCGACTCGCGTCCCGATCTGTTTTTGGGACTGATTTTTGAAAGTTCGATGCTTTTATTAAATCACGTACACATATTGCATAATTTGTACTCGATCTAATATTTTCGATATTCGTTATATTCGATAATTGACTACGAAATCAATATCAAATACTCGGAATAGTTTTAGAAAAGATATAAATTTTAGAAATCGTTTCGTAGAATAATAAAATAAAAAAAACGAAAAAGTTGAAAAAAGGACCCGGGTTTCAGGCCCGTGCGTGAGTCGCGACTCGCGTGCTGGTTTGTCCAGTTTTTTATTTTTTTGTTCGAAATTGCTAATTTTGATAAATCGCGTACAAAATATGTATTAATTTATACTCGATTTTATGTTTTCGATATTCGTCGTACCCGATATTCGATTATGAAATCGATATCGAGTATTCGGAATGAATTAAAAAAAGTTTTATAAAAAGAAGTTTGAACGAAAAAAAGATGTAACGATTTTTAACATCGTCGAGATTTTAATATAATTCTTTTTGATACAATATTCGATTATAGAGAATCGATATCATATTTTAAGAATGTTCGATATATGAAAGTAGTTTTTAATAATATCGATATTAGAAAATAAAAAAAACGACGACGACCCGTAATAAAAAGGACGACCGAAGAAGAGAAGGGAAGAAGAAAAGAAATCGGGTTTTGTTACACCCTCAACCTACATGCTTCTGTTTACTCGGATCGGGGCTCGTCGGGACGTGGCTTGGGCACAAGAGCGTCGAGTAGATGTCGGTGAGTTATGGTGGTTCGGTTTGGTCGTGAAGGGTGTCGGGTATAGGGCCGGATTTCCTTCGGGTTTTGGACGAGATATCGGTTCCTCGGTGCCTAGTTTTTATGCTTGTATGAATGTGTGTGTACGGATGTCGATTTCTATATTTGATGTTATGAGTGTATGAGAATAATTGATGTTGTAGATGTTTTTGAAAAGTGTGTGTGCAAGGGGCTATTTATAGGGAGTTCCCGACCTTGGCTAGGAGAGTTTGAACTACCGTTTAAGATAGGAAACGTAAGAATTCGAAAGGCATGAGAATTCCGCTTGCTTGTCGAAGAAGCAAGGGAAACACGGCTGGTTTGTGCTGCTCGGCCGATTGTTTGCGCTCGGTCGGGTGTTTGAATCGGTTTTCGGATAGGATTCCTACTTGAGATCGAATTCCATCCTTAAACGGATTTGTTTAATATTTTGTGTAGCTGATCTTTTGTAGGATTGGAGTATGAATCAGCCGCGTGAGGTGTCACGTCTGACTCACGTGCCTCGGGAATATTTTTGACGGGTTTTGACTCGGTCGTTAAAAGACGGTTTTACCCCTGGTGTCGGAATCGACCCAAATTAGTCTTATTTGACTCGAAACGACCGCTGGGCCTGATTTTGAGGTTGGTTTTGTGAGATATGTACTCCATAATGAGCCCAAGCCAAATGCCAATGATTTTGAGCCCGTTTCTGAGTAATTAAAGCACGTTTGCGTCCGATCATCATCGGGTGTTTGTCGGAAACTGCTATAGACACCCGGAGGTCAAAATGTGGGTGTCTACAGTGTGTCAGATTAGAATAAAAAATTTACGACGATTTTTTTCTCGTTACGGGTGAGTCGAGTTAGGATAAATTACGACCATTTGTTCTTTTTTTCCGATACTTGTGAGTCAGGTTAGGATAAAAAAATTATGACGACCTTTTTTTTTCTCGTTACGGGTGAGTCGAGTTAGGATAAATTACGACGATTTTTTTTTCCGTTACGGGTGAGTCAAGTTAGGATAAATTAGGAAGACTTTTTTCCACTGATACGTGTGAGTTGGGTTAGGATAAGAAAATATATAAAAAAAATTACGACACCTTTTTTTCGTTACGGTTGAGTCAGGTTAGGATAAAAAAATTATGACGCCTTGTTTTTTCCGTTATGGCCCTTATGGGTGAGTCGGGTTAAGAGAACGCCATGTTCTTGTTGACTTATACTAGTTTTAACCCCGCGCAAATTGCGCGGCGATTTCGTTAAAAAAATGTGGTATTCTATAAAGTGAAATAACGTATAACTATATTAACTTCATATATTTTGAGAAACTGAAAAAAGGAAAAAATAAATTGTTTGAACATAAAATTCATTTTATGGTCACATAAGCATAGTAATCTAAAATTTCGTCAGCTGAATTAACCAATACGGAGTATTATGAACAAAATAATAACGTACACCAATTGCGTAGGTATATTATGTTACACAATTTTATGCCATGAGAGTTGAGAGCGATCACTTGTAAGAAAAATTGAAAATATAAATTCAGTAAATAATAAACGACGTAAAGAATTTGTCTAACACGCAAGATCGTCTTACACTTTAAGTTGTGATACACAAAACATTTCGTATGTCTAAATTATTACTACTTATTTAATTTACGGAGTTACTCTTCGTAGTATCAATTTTACTCAACGCAGTACTTTTTGTACATATTTTTACATTATATGCCCTCCACCAGAAAAAAGAAGATTGCTCTTACTCTCTAACCTATATACTATAACCCTAAAAATTATTCAATTTTTTCAATTATTATCGATTCATTTCAATCTAACTATACAGCTCATTCAATTTATCAAATTTGTAAGATTATGGATACAAGTTTGATCGAAAAATAGGTATGGATTGTTATTTATCCCTAATTATTGAAATTAGGGTTATAGATATCGTTCAATTTTTTCAATTATCTCAAATCCCTAATTATTGAAATTAGGGTTACAGAAATCATTCAATTTTCCAATATCAACGATTTCTCCAATTCTAATTATACAAATCATTCAATTTATTAATTCGTAAGATTATGGATACGAGTTAGATTGAAGAGCAATTATAAAATAATTATTGCAATTAGTTTTTTTGTCTGACCTTATTTTTTTACTTAGGTAGAACGGTCGTAATTGTTTTTACAAAAAAAAATGTTACAAATTGAACAAAGTGTACTCAGTCAAAGTTTAAAAAAAAATGTTAGAAACAAATGTACTGCGTCTTATAAGAATCGTATTGCGTAAACAAAGTTTTAAATAAAAGTTGCATCGGGGATTAAAAAAACATGCAGTGCACGAAAGTAAAACAAAATGTACTGCGTAAAAGTAAAAAAAAAGATGTACTGTATTAAGTTAAATAGATTAGGAGGAAAGAAAAGAAAAAAAAGGAGAGAAAGAGAGAAAAAAAAAAAGAAAAGATAGAATTTGAGGGAAAATGAGAGGGGTAAAATTGGAAATGTCGTACTACGTCGAGTAAAACGCGTACTGCGAAGAGCAACACCCTTAATTTATTTATCACCTTTACATTTATATTTATACGAAAAAATTAATTTATTTATCACCTTTACATTTATGTTTATATGAAAAATTGAGTAAATGAGTAAAAGAACTTAAACTAATGAGTATGATTTACTTATATCATTTTTGTTTTATTTATTTATTTGTATTTATTATGCGTATTATAAATTTATATTATATACTTTAGATTTTTGTATTTAATTGTGTTTTTGATGTTTGTGAAATATAGATACTGAATTTTTATAAATGCTAGTCATAGGTTAGTGGTTAATTTTTTTTCCAACTTAGTTGGAGCAGTGGCGAATCAAGGAATTTCGAGATGGGGGTGATTAAAAAATTATAACGTAAAGAATAACACACAAATAATTGAGTTCAATTTAGTTCCGATTAGTGCAATTCAGTTCTTCAGTTCAATTCAGTTTCGATCGCTTTAGTACTCAATTCACATAATAAATCACATGTAGCTTCTTATCAACCCGTTGTCCTAGAACGGCACCAACGGCAAAATCGGATGCATCACACATGATCTCAAATGGAAGATTCCAATCGGGAGCTTTGATAATTGGAGTGGTAGTGACAGCGGTCTTTATCCTGCAAAAGGCCTAAAGACACGAGTCATCAAAAACAAAAGGTGCATCTTTCATAAGCAAAGAAGTCAAAGGTTTGGCAATCTTAGAAAAGTATTTAATAAATCGTCTATAAAAACCGGCGTGACCTAGAAAACTCCTCACCCCTTTGACATTTGTAGGTGGTGGCAAGTTCTCACTCACGGAGACTTTAGCCTTATCGACTTCAACTCCTCTATTGGAAACAATATGACCTAGGACAACACCTTGTTCAACCATAAAATGACACTTTTCCCAATTTAAAACAAGTCTATATTCTTCACATCGAGCTAACACTTGATCAAGATTTTCAAGGCAAGAATCAAAAGATGTACCATGGACACTAAATTCATCCATAAAAACTTCCATGGACTTTTCAATAAAATCGGAGAAAATAGCCATAATACATCTTTGAAACGTTCCCGGCGCATTACACAATCCAAATGGCATCCTTCTATAAGCATAGGTGCCGTAAGGACATGTGAAAGTGGTCTTCCCTTGGTCATCGAGGTGAATGGGAATTTGAAGAAATCCAGAATGACCATCGAGGAAACAAAAATAAGAATGATGCGCCAATCTTCCAAGCATTTGATCAATAAAGGGAAGGGGGGAATGGTCTTTTATGGTGGCTGTGTTCAATTTTTGATAGTCTATACACATGTGCCAACCGGTAATGGTCACTAGTACAAAAAGTACTTGTGACTTCGGTTAAAAAGGACATATGCCTACGGTTAAATGGGCGTAGTAAATCAAGGCGTAGCATTAACTATAAAAGTTTATGAGGCGAAGCAAAAAACTATATTTGGCAACGGTTATTTATAAAAATCGAAGCCAAAAGTGTAATAAGGCTTCAGTTGTTAAGTTGAACCGTAGCCAATAGTGAGTAATTGCATCGGTCAACTGTAACAACTGAAGCCAAAAGTGTAATTAAGGTTTCGGCTGTTAAGTTGAACCGTAGCCAATAGTGAGCAATGGCATCGGTCAATTGTAACAACCGAAGCGAAAAGTAGGGATGAGGCTTCCACTATTACTACACCCAACCGTTGCCTATTTTTCAGATATTAAAATTTCTTCTACGACGAACATGCATGCATTAACGTGTAATTTAACTGCACATTATTCTTTTTGGTGCTAATTTAATTCCACATTATTAAAAACAATATTATCACCAAATCATGTGATACAAAAAAATTGATTAAATTTAGAAGCAAATCTTTAACATTAAAATAAATTTATCCAATATATCAATTCAATATTTTAAAAATACAAATCAATGTGTAATAATAATAAACTAGAAAGATTTCAATTCAATAATAACTTAAAAGCAATAACCATCCGCCATTCAATGTACCTTAAAAAAAGCATAATATAACTAAATATAGTTGTCCATAAAATACGTTGTCCACAAGTCTCGAACTTCATTAATTTTTTCAGTTGTGTAAGTAACCTCGGATCCAAACCACTACAAATATATCAAAGAGAGAGAGAGAGAGAGAGAGAGAGAGAGAGATACTAACTTCCTAGGAGTCTCTTAGTGTTAATCTCATCCATTCATCCATCTTAAGATGGATGGGTGGATGACCTTCAATAAATAAATAAAAAAAATAAAAAAAAGGTGGAGTCTGTCATTAAGGCTGCCAAACATCCCTCACCCAAATCAATCACTCCATTACTTCCCTTCTTCCTTTACTCTCTCTCCTGTCTATTACCCTTCCCAATCTTCTTCTTTACAATTCATTTTTCCCAATTCAATTCATCTCTCTCTAACAAAACCCCATCAAATAAGCCTCCATTAATAACTCTGATCATACTCCATCAACAACTACGACCATACTCCGTCAACAACTCCGATCATACAGTATGTTTATGCATAAACTTCGATCATCTTCATATATTTTTATTGGCTTCTTCTTCATCTTCGATCATCTTCATCTTCTTTTATTTTTAATACCTTTTTTTTTTGTAAAATTATTCATCTTCAATATTCACAAAAAAAAAACAACTTCATCTTCAAGATGAAGTTTGAAGATGAAGTTGTCTTTTTTTTGTGGGATGATTGAAGCTTGAAGTGGAGATGTTGAAGATGAAGATGAATGACGATGAAGATGAACAAGTCATTTAGTGCGTAATGTTCTTGCAGAATGGCAAGATCACACACTTTCAGTTGTATAGTCACACTCATTATGTTGTAGAATCACGCAGCTGTACACTCATTGTAGTCACATATTCAGTTGTATAGTCACATTCATTATGCTGCATAGTCACGCTCGCTATGTTGTAGAATCACGCAGCTGTAGAATACCTTGGGATTAAGGTATCATGCGTTTAATCATCTTCATTTTCATGCTTGTTTTATTTTTCATACTTTTTTTGGTATTTATAAAATTATTTATCTTCATTATCCAAAAAAAATGAAGGTTGAATATGGATGAATGAAGCTTGAATATTTAATGAATGTTTAGATATTTTCGTTTTTTTAAAGTCACAGTCGTCCATTCATCCACATTCAACCTTCAATTTTTTTGTGGATAATGAAGATGAATAATTTTTATAAATACAAAAAAAAGGTATGAAAAATAAAACAAGCATGAACATGAAGATGATTAAACGCATGATACCTTAATCCTAAGGTATTCTACAGCTGCGTGATTCTACAACCTAATGAGTGTGACTATACAACATAATGAGTGTGACTATACAACTGAAAGTGTGTGACTATACAAATTAAAGTGTGTGACTATTTTCAGATATTTTTTTTATCTACGTTCAAGATTCCAGGTTCGTCAAATCCCTACTTCCGAACCTCGATGATTTTCAGGTATTTGTTTCTATCTTTTTAAAATAATTAATCATCTTCATCCTCATGCTTGTTTTATTTTTCATTCCATCTTTTTTTTAGTATTTATAATATTATTCATCTTCATTATTCACAAAAAAAATGAAGTTTGAATATGGATGAATGGAGGTTATATATTTAATGAATGTTTAAATAATTTGCTCTGATTCATAGGTATAGTTATCTTTCTAATTATGAGTGACTTTGCTAATGATGATTGAAGTATAATGAACTGTATGACTTTTATTTTCCATTTTACGGTTTCAGTATTGTAGTCACACACTTTAGGTTGTATAATCAAACAGTTGATGTTGTATAGTCACACTCATTATGTTGTAGGATCACAGTCATTATGTTGTAGGATCACACCGTTTATGTTGTACAGTCACACAGTTAAACACTACTACAATTTTGATATTAGAAGACGCCCAAAATAGAATGGTTATATAAAGAACCGTCCTCTATAAAATGATAAATTTTGGCTCCCCATGACCTTGGTTAAAGAGCACGGTTCAGCAAAAGAATCATCCTCTAATATTTATTATTAGCGCGGTTGGTCAATGAAACCGTCCTAATTAATAAAAAAATATGGTTATAGATTAAAACCGTGCTATTAAATATATATTACACCCATCCTATTAAATATATAACCCGTACTATTCAATCCTTAGAGTACAGGGTCATGCGTTTCCATAAAAAAAAATAACTTAACGCGCTTAACCCTAAATCCCTTCTGTTTTCATTCTGTCTTCATCCTTCAACTCAACCCTAAACCCTTCCATCTTCAATTCAACGCTCAACCCTCAACTAACCGTCCGCCAGCCGCCTACCTTCGTCTCCTCCTGCCGCCTTCTTGTTTCGCCTGCCGCACACTACTACAATTTTCTTATTTTCTAGACACTTCAAAGTTGACGCTTTTATAAGCGTCGACCTTATATTTCAATTCTCTACTCTTTCGTGCGTCAAGAACTATAAAGTAATTATATTCATTAAAAAATTAAAAAAAACCGTTCACCACGCTCCCCAAATCTTTCGTTCCTCGTGCTTCGTCCCCAAATAAACAACCTACACCACCCTCTCTTTCTAAACCTAATTAATTAGTGGATTAATCACTAGCTGCTGCCGCACTGTTCATCTTCTCAAGAACTGCTCATCGTTCACCGTTCACTCCGCACTAGTATAATCAATTCATTTTGAATTTATTCACTCATCCAGTAACAAATCAAGAACAAGGTTTGTTTGTACTAATATCTGCTACATTTATTTTGTACTCGTAATTGATTTATCATCGTCCTGGATTCCTTTGTTTTCTTATTATAACCTTAGATCTATTGTTTTTGTGTTGAATTTTTGTTCATTAACTGATTTATTGGTGCGCTGCCAATTAGTTAATATGGGAGTTTTATGGCACCAAATCTGTGGTTTTCATCATGTATTGATTCGGTTGCATCTCTTATACCATGTTGTAAGTAATTCTCTATTTCTCACCCCGTGTTTTCCTTTTTTGCCCTTTTTAATTAATCTATTAGAGTGTGAGTTAACTTTGTCATACATAGATAGCAAATGTGGTGTAATAACAGAACTATAATTAGGTTAATTGAAAAATTGTTGGGATTTGGTTTCGTGGGTTTTTAAGATGAAATCCAAGAAGGAATAGGAGGTGATTGATATGACGATATGGGACAAAGATCAAGAGAAGGAGACAGTAGAGTTCTAGGAATTGCTTGTAAATGCTTAAGCCAAGATCCGAGGCAAAGACCTTGTATTGACCAAGTTGTTTTATGGCTCGATGCTGTCGGTGCCAGTTAGTCGGAGAGGGGCATACCGTAATTCTGTAAATATATACATACTAAATTCTGTAAAAAAAATTGACAAAAATTAACACTATCTTGCTAAAATGTAGTCTTTATTAGAATATTGATACTATAGTTTATAGTTTATGTTTTCTAGTATTTGTGAGGTTATGTCTTCGTTTCTAGATAGTTGTCTCTCTTCTGGACATTATTATATTCACTAGCTTATCTTTGATTCATTACTACTGCTTATCATTTATAATTTTTTTTGTTTTTGAATGTTTAAGATGTTATGTAGTCGAATATTCTAGTTAAATCTCGATAATGCAAAGGTTTCGATCCATCGTGAGGGGCATATGCGGATGTGTTTTTTCCTTGTTATGAGTTTTCTTGTTTGGGAAAATTGTGAGAAGCTTTGTTCTTGTGTTCGTGCTGCAAAGGAACCAAGTCTTTTTGTCTGAAATATTTGTTTGAGCTTTTGATGAGCGATAAGTCTTAAATTGCTATTCATTTCTTCCAAAGGTTAGCTGTGCAAACTCGATTGTAGGTGATGCCGAAGTCCGAGGTATTAGTTACAAACTAATTGGTAATCCCTCACTCATAAATAATTGCATATGAACCTACTATTGGTATGCTTACTTTTATTTTCATATCGCAAGCGTATTATTTGGTGTTTGTTCATTATTCGGCATATGCACATATCACTAACTAAACTTGATATTTATATTTCCTTTGTCCCAAGATATTTTGCCATGTTTCTATACTAGTTTGTCCCTCAGCAATTAATCATTTCCCAAACTGTAGTAAGTTAAAAGACATCGTATTTCCGATATTACTTTCAATCGAAAAGAACCTAAATGATCAAATGCCCTGGCACATTTACAGAAATTCTAATATATAGGGACATTATATGAGTTTCCTTCAAAGCGTTCCTGAGAATGAGTTGTAGAATTGTAGTTGAACCATCCATTCTGTTTATATATTGCAAGTATTACTGCATCATATCAATAGAGTTCGCTTTTGTGTCTACCACAGAAAAAGACATTACAGGCTATGTAGAAAAATGAGGTTGATTTGATTGTTTATGATGATCTTTAAGTACCATTACCTTTCCCCCGACTAATTCAAGTATTCAACAAACTGTGTATCTGTCAAAATTGAAGGTTTTCCTGATGATGACGATGTTTCAATTTCAGTAGTCAAAGGACAGGTACTAATTTGTTACTTGTATTTGATTTTTACAACAATGTTGCATTGCTAGGATGTTAATTACTGTAATTGTTTGTATTTTACTTTAATTAGTGCACTTACTTTTTATTGTTTGGTGTTCTTTTACGCTGGACTAGTAGTGGGTATATGCTATTTTTATGTTTACTTGTTCGGAAATAGTTCCTCCGTCTCATTTTTTTTAGACGAAGATGGTGAGAATGTTGCGATTATCAGGTGACTTGTAGAGATTGCACACATCCAAGTCACTTATGTGGGATGCACCCTTTTAAGACGACCCCTCATCAGATTCATTGGAAATTGTAAGAACTGTGTTGTCGTATATATATATATATATATATATATATATATATATATGTATATGTTATGAATATGTATGTTATGAATATACGGCTATGTATGTTATTCCTTTTCAGGACCGGCCCATGGGTACTTCCATGCGGTTCATGGAATAGGGGCCCAAGAGGCGGAGAGCCCAAGAAGACATGCTTTGAGAAAAGAAAAAGAAAAAAAAAATTAAAAATAGAAACAATAATGTACGTAATTTAGGAAGCCGGGATACTCAATCACTCTAACAATTATGGAAAAAATAAAATCTTCCATATTCTTCTATTCATTCTCATATTTACCCTCAATCAATTGATTATTGAAATTTAAAAAATTATCATAATTAATTCCATAAAATATTCCTTTACCCCAAATCATCAACTATTAAAATCAATCTTGCACAGTTGCACAATTGGCAATTGCAGTTATCGTAAGTTTTTTTTTTTTTTACCGTTTCTCCATTTTTTTATGATTCTATAATTCTAATTTTTAAATTTAAATAATTCATGGTTAATTTTTGTGAACAATTTATTTTTTCACTTAATATTTCCAAACTCAAATTATTGAAATCCTACGTCTTCGATGTCACTGTAGACACCAAATTTTTATATTATTTCGGTATCTATTTAGGAATAATATCTTTAGTATTATTGATAATTATCAATAAATATCGTGATAATATCTTAGATGCTTTAGAATATTCTTAGCTTGCTTCCTAAGCTATCCAACTATAAATATAGGTCTCCATCTAGGGTTTAGAGGAGGTCAGATGGAACAAGTCTCACACACGACCCCATCATCCTACTACCAAATTGTAGGTAAACGGAACAAGTCACAAAAAAAGACCCCATCTTCCCCCCCCCTACGGATCTAAGTCGATAAGACTCCGTAGAACTATCAAAACCCTAACCTTCGAGATGGAATCAAGAGATCTACGGAAGTTGTAACCGTCAATCTTTCGATTATTAAATAAAACTCTTGTTCTCATATTATTTTGTATCTGTTATTTTAATTATCGCAGGTTCGAAATTTTATGTTTTACAGTCATAACTCACAAGCGAGGTTGAATGATTTGGTTTCAATAGCAATTGAGAATGACATTACGAATAAATGGACTACAAAAACATGATCGATGAGTTTAACTCTCAAAATGCAAGGACGTCTTAATTTAAAAATCGATGAGCAATTATTATTTAGAATAATGTATTAACTTGTTTATCTTTATAATTCATCAAAAAACTACTCGTACTTCGTATGTCAACGATAGTTTGTTTTTTCCTTAAAAAAACATATATTCTATTTTACGTGATTTTTTTAAATACAGGGTCCCCTAATTAAAATTTTGAACAGGGCCGCACAATGTCATTGGCCGGCCCTGTTCCTTTTCTCCCTGCAAGAAGTGGACTTGAGGAGGTAAGGATCCAAACCTGAAGCACTGTGATGTTATGCCTGACTTCCCGTGGTGGAGGAGTCGGTGGGATCGAAAGAAAAAAAACCAAAAAAAATTGAGGGAAGGTGAGCAATGATGTACGTAGAAACATATAAAAGCTTTTTCCTGTTCTGTTAAACCTTTTCTACCAGTTAGGCCCGATTCACTGATTATTTTTAGTTTTTTACCACAGAATCTCAAACTTTTGGTTGTTTTAATTTCTCAGGATAATCGGAACAAAACTGTACTAGGATCATGAGTTGGTACTGGTGACAAAATGTTCAAAAGCATGTCTACTGCTACTCAGATTAGTAAGATGAAACAGGAAGATATACTAATATATATACCAAATTGATGAATGAAGAAGAGAAGGACAAGCTGAAAACTAGAAGGCGCAATTCTTACTCCCAGTTCAATGAGAATAATGTCTCACAAATAACTCTCGACGAACTCAACAATCTGAAACAGGAAAAAAATCAAAATGAAGAAATTGCAGGAAAAAACAAACATGGGGAGGAGGAAAATCAAATTTCGAGAAATGAAATCAAGCATAATAGTATGGCTGACGACGATGATGATGATACGATGATTTGTTCAGTAAGGCAAAACCAGGCCCAAAATTAGTGAGGACAAAGAAGCAAAACCCATCAGGTAGTAGCGCGACAAGGAGCATAGTCATAGACTCACAGCCGAGGATGAAGAAATCGTGAAAACATTGTAATAGTATTCTTTCGGTTTGTCCTGACTTGTATGAAATGTCGCTTCTTATATATCTAGGAATTTAAAATGTATTCTCTTATGCTATAAAGTTTTGTTTTGAATATATATATATATATATAGAGTCAAGATCGGGTGAGAATCCATGCTGTGATGAGAACTGTGAGAACCTCCTCCCACCCTTAGATCTTACTGCATCTTACGGCTGAGATTAGAGTATATTCACTCCACTTTAGCAAACAGCTAATTTTACCATCTTCATCTAAATCTGCTCTTCGAAAATCGAGCTAGGGAGTTGAATCCTTTTGGTAAAATAGATCAATCACGTCTTTGGCCATTTTTATAATTGCTCAAGCTAGTTAGCATCAAACTACATTATATTAATCAGCAACAATGACGCAAATCCTCAATAGGGAGGCTGTTTTTACAGTTGCACAAATTTCACCCCCACAAATGGCCTACCGCGCATTAACTCTGATCTACACTACACCGTAAGCTACTACTCTCAACATGCATGAATCGATGTACTAACCCAGGAAAAAAATGTAGACAAACAAATAGAGAAAGGGTAGGCTAAAATTGAGAAAGGGT
The DNA here is from genome assembly GCA_958450325.1 of Agrostemma githago. Classification (NCBI taxonomy): domain Eukaryota; kingdom Viridiplantae; phylum Streptophyta; class Magnoliopsida; order Caryophyllales; family Caryophyllaceae; genus Agrostemma; species Agrostemma githago. The sequence continues at coordinate 40,994,918 of OY288259.1, read as the reverse complement.
ATATCAAAATTAAAAAATGTACGTTACAATTCAAAAGTGAGGGTACGCTAAAATTGAAATAGAAAAAAGGGTACCGCTAAAATTGAAATTAAATAAGGGTACGCTAAAATTAAAATTGAAAAAAAAGGTACGCTAAAAATGAAAAATGGTACGCTAAAATTAAATTGAAAAAAGGTACGCTAAAATTGAAACATGGTACGCTAAAACAGAAAAAGAGTACGCTAAAAGTGAAAAATGGATCACTAAAATTGAAATTGAAAAAAAAGTACGCTAAAAGTGAAAATGGGTACGCTAAAATTTGAAAAAGATACGCTAAAATTGAAATTGAAAAAGGGTACGCTGAAATTTAAAAATAGTACGCTAAAATTGAAAAAGGGTACGATAAATTTAAGAAAGGGTACGCTAAAATTGAAAAGGGATACACCATAATTAAAAGAGGGTACGACAATGGTATGCTAAAATTGAAAAATGGTACGCTAAAATTGAAAAGGAAAATTAAATCGAGTAGGATTTGAAGAATAAGTGTTGTATTCCATATAAAATCCGTACAAAAGGAAATTAAAGAACAATATTTTAGATGAACTCTTAAGTCAATGAGGAAATTTGGAAAAAAAAAATGATAGTTGGGATTATTGCAATTATATTTGCCGACGATAATACTGTTACTATTGTAATGAAATAATGAATTTAATCGAATAAGTTAACTCATAAAATAATTAATTTTAAAAAATAAATAAATTAAAGTTACTTAGGTTACTGAGGTCTCAATTGTGATGAATTGATGGATTGAAGAAAAGTCGATTGAAAAATTAATGGATTGAAAATTGGATTCAATGGTCGATTGAAGAATTATGGATTAAAGGATTACGGGTCGAAGAATTTTGTAGAAGGAGGAGTTACGACCTTACGGGTTGAAGGCTCAAGCAATTGTGATTAATTGATGGGATTGAAGAATTTTGAAGGATCCAACGAATGAGATTGAACACTATGATCTAATGGTTCATATTATAGTTCTCACGGTTCTCATTGAAGGAGTGGTTCTCACATGAACCTAAATCTATATATATATATATATATATATATATATATATATATATATATATAGAAGTGGGATCAGGTGAATCCACTTATATATGTTGAGTCCGTGAGTCCCCATCTTAGCCTTTGATTCAAGGTTAGATTAATGGACAAGATTTGATCTCATAATCAAGGAAATAACTAACAAATCTTGTAAATATATCATTTCTCTCTCCTCCTTAATTATCTCAATGCAAATCTTTTCTCTCTCTTATCAATCTTTTTAAATGTCTTTTTCTCTCACACAACAAGTTTTTTCAAAATTAATTTTTTTCATTTTCACCCAAAAATCATCATTTTCCTACTGCCATTGTACGTATGTTACTATGTTACTGTCATAATCCATAAACTATGTTACTTTAACTCATATAACGTGTTACTTTAATTCATGAACTGTGTTACTTTAACTCATAAAATTTGTTACGTTGTTTAATATATTCTCTCGCAAAAACTATTATTCTAATTCATACAATGTGTTACTCTAATTCATGAACTGGGTTACTTTAACTCATAAAATCTGTTACGTTGCATAGTCTCTTGCAAAAACTGTTACTCGAACTCATACAATGTGTTACTTTAATTCATGAACTGTGTTACTTTAACTAATAAAATCAGTTACGTTGCATAGTAGTCTCTTGCAAAAACAGGAGTTCCAATTAACAAAAAGAACAGTGTTTTTTTTATTAAGATACTCCAAAACAAAAAGTGGTACAAGATTCCAACTAAATCAACTCCATTACAATTCCAATGTTTCACACTTGTTACTCATAATGTCCTACTTATAATTCTGCTTCTTCTTCATCCTTCTCGTTCTCTCCGTCTTCTTCTTTTTCATCTTATTCATCATCATCTCAGAAGGTTTGATTTAATCTCACCACCGCACAATGGAGAAAACTCTCACCCACATCTCTACATCAGTGGATTAAAGTAACAGATAACAAGAGTTAAAGTAACAGATGAAGTGCATTGAAGTAACATTGAATTAAATTAACAGAGTATGCTTATACACCAGGTATAAAGTAACAGAGGTCAGACATTAAAGTAACAGATAGTATGAATTAAAGTAACAGATAATGTTCATTAAAATAACACCAGATATAAGTTAGTGCAAATAATTCATATAATGATAAAAATTGAGAGTATGACGCAGTATCTTACTCTTTGATATTGTTTTCTATTTTGAAGTCATCACGTCCCATAATTATAGGAAGTAGTATTTTTTTTTCTTTTTTTATATGACGTTACTCTTTGATATTGTTTCCTATTTTGGTGGCAATCACGTCCCATTATTATAGGAAACAATATCTTTTTTTTATTTTTTTTTAATATGGCAGTTTCCTAAATTCTTAGGACACTACAATGCACTACAATAACAGATGAAAAACACTAAAGTAATAACTGGAGTGTATTAAAGTAACACGACATATAAAGTAACACGACATATAAAGTAACAGATGGTAGACATTAAAGTAACAGATGATCTACACTACAGTAACGCAGTATATGAACTAAAGTAACGCAATATATTGTAAACGTAAAAACTAATAATTGAGTAGCATCTTAACGACTTCCATGGCGATTCTTGTATAAATTACAAAACATATATACTCACCGTTTGTGTGTTCTACGATTTTCATATGAATCTATGATGAATAACACGACCATGAAAACAATATCAAAATGAAAATTGACGCAAAACATGAATGACACGACCATGAAAGCAATATCAACATGAAAATTGACGCAAAACATGAACACAAATTGACGCAAATTAATCAAGATAATGAATAAAAATTGACGCAAAACATGAAAGCAATATCGAAACTCACCATTGTTATACTCGATGAATTGCTTATCAACGGTTAATGAAGATGTCGCGATCATTGAATTCATAGTAACAGAATTTCGAGCACATATTTGATTGAATGAATGAATGAACGTGATGATCGATGGGAGCGTTTTTTTTTTAAGGTTTTGATGAACCTGTAACGTGAATGAATGAATGAGAAATGATTGTGATTATGGGAGTTATTGTTTCCTAAAATCATGGGAGTTATTTAGTATCATCTTTAATGGCTCTCACTATTATAGGAAACATATCTTTTTTAGTATCATCTTTAATGGCTTCCACTATTATAGGAAACAATATCTTTTTTTATTATTATTTAGCAATGGCGGTTTCAAATATCCCCATGACTCACTAACGCGTTACAATAACAGACTTTAAGAACTAAAGTAACATCTTCGATAAATTAAAGTAACATATAATAAAAGTAATAAAAGTTTGTCATTAAAATAACGGACATTCTACACTAAAGTAACACAGTATCTGAACTAAAATAACCCAATACCTTTTCTGTGCGCAGACATCATGTGATTAATATGCAGCATTACTATAGTTCAACGTAGAAAAGTAGAAACTAAAAATTTAGTATCATCTTAATGACTCCCATATCCTTTCAAGTATAAACTACAATATATACTCACAGTTTGTTTTTTTTCCACGATTTGCATATCAGCCATTGAATGAAAAGTAGAAGCCGGATTGAATGAAAAGCGGCGCGATGAAGACGATTATTGACTGAATGTGTTATTGATTGTGTCGTATTGAAATATTTGGCAGCGGCGCGTTGAAGATGATGAATGACTGAATGCGATTTTGAAGAATGAATGATTGAATGAGCGAGAGAATGATGAAGAAGAAGGTGGCGGAAACGGAATTGATGAAAGAGAGAATGAATGAGAATGTTACTTTACTGAAATATTCACCTTCCTATTTTGGTGGATGCAGTATCTTCTTTTTTTTTTCTTTTTTTTATTAAAACAGTGATTTTATCTCGTCCCTTGATCCATCTTCCATCCAACGGATGGGATGAGGACTCAAGAACTCAACACATATATAGGGACTCATTATATATATATATATATATATATATATATATATGCTCATTAAAGTATTTTTTTTGGCCTACGCTTTTTACTAATAATATTACAGTTTAATTTTCTTTTATTTAGTTTTTGATGCCATTTCTCTATTTAGAAAGTTATCAAGGTTAAAATATAGTAAGGGAAATAGAAAAAGCTTGGAGAAATATGGAACTCTTGACGCAAATAAGCGTGAGCAAAACTCAATGCTTAAAAGCGACGGGAAAATTGACACTTAACAGCGTCGAGAAGGTCGACGCATTAAAGCGCCAAAAATCCTGACGCCCCAAAATCCGACGCTTTATGAAAACGTCGAGAAAATTATTCTCGACGCTTTTACGTGCCGAGAATCATCACTTAAAGCATCGAGAAAGTAAGGCATTTGTTGTAGTGGCAGGCTCTGTTTACCTGCGGTAATTCATTCATTCTGCCTTCATCCTTAAGCGCGGTTGTACTTTGTTTTGATGTTTGATGTTTTGATGCTGCGTGTTGTCTATTAAATATTGATTTTCGTTAACCTGTTTCTATTTCTATTAAACATTGATTTTCGTCAACGCTCAACAATTTTGTATTTTCAATCGTTTTTTTTTGTTTCGATTTTTTTCGTTAATCTGTTTCGTATTGATGTTTTTCATGAATAATAGCCGTGATTTCTGATGATTAGGGAATTTTTGTGAATTTGTGTGTGACTTTGGTGTCATCAATGTTGAATCGAACATATTACTGATTTATTAAGCTAAATATGCAGTGGCAGATTGATCTATGAATCGCAAGTATTGTATGCAGTTGTGCTAGTACTGTCATCAGCAGTTCACTATTGTATGTGATTTCGATATAATGAAAGGTGAAATGAATGGATTAATGACATCTTATTTGAAATTTGCAGTGGTGGATTGATTAATCTATAATATGTATTTTATTTAAATGTAATTCTGTGTTTTTGTCATCTTTGGTGTGATTATTCTCGGAGTTTGATGGATGCTATGTAATCGATGTTTAATTGAACATATTATTGATTTCTGATGTGAAGTGACGGACGTGTGATCAATGTTCAATTGAACATATAATTGATTTCTAATGTGAAATTTGCAGTTGCGGATGTTTTGTTGTGGAGAAAACGGGCTGGGAGTTTTCTGTTGCTAGTCTCTACGACATCGTTGTGGTTTCTCTTTGCACGCGCTGGTCATAATCCACTATCTTTCATATCAAGCGCGCTTTTGCTTCTTGTTATTATCCTCTTCTTCTGGGCTAAGTCGGCTTCGCTTCTTAATAGGTAATTTTTGTCGTTAAGTAAAATTAATTTAAACATTTCTATAGTTAATAGTTGATGTTTTCCTGCATTTAGCCAATGTGGTTTAAATCCTGTTGTTTTGATCCATCTTTAGACCTCTTCCACCTATCCCTGATTTGGAAGTGTCAGAGAAGTCGATTGAGGAGGCGACTACTGTGATTCGTGTGTGGGTTAATCGTGGATTGTCTGTTGCTCATGAGATTGCTGTTTGTGGCAATTTGCGAGTTTTAATTCAGGTTGTGCATCATTCTTTGCCCCTATATGTGGATTTCTAGTTTTATCATTTGTTAAGGTACTATGCATAGTTGCATATTGTGAAGTACTCATATTATAATGCGGTTCAATGCAATTTACATATTGGCTCAGTAGGAAGCGACTTCTCTTTGCTTCTAACGTAGACTTAATGCTGCATGCATCTGACCCCCTCCCCACCTTGCAATCCGTGTAGGCTCTCGAGTTAATGTTGTTGGTATTCAGATGATTGCATATCATTTCATTAAAGTATGTAATGAATTCCTTGTATTCAGGTTGCAGCGTTGTTGTGGCTGGTTTCTTTCGTGGGTAGTCTCTTTAGCTTTGTGACATTTGTCTATATTGGTGAGTGGCTTTGAATTTTTGGTAACTATACTTTATCCCTATTTTCATGCTTATAAACGGTGATTTGGATGATATTTGGCTAGGATTTCTTCTGGCATTATCAGTCTCAGTATTATACGAGAAGCACTAGAATCGGATTGATGATAAGCTGCGTGTAGCGTGTAAAATAATCGAAAACGGTTATCGAAATTTTGATCATGTTGTGCTTAGCAAGATTCCAGTTTTGTTGTACAAAAAGAAAAAGAAGAGCCAGTAGGCTGTATGGTAATTCTTTTCTTCCTGCTCTACTCAAAGTTCTATGTGCTTTTACTACTGCCCTACATAGTGGTGATTGTCTACATTCATTGTTTGATTCATTTTTTTTAATAGAATTTTAATTTAAAAAATATTATGGAAACCGAGTTGAAAAGTATATGCATGATGAAAATGGCTTTCGAAAATCCTTGATGCACTGAGTTAGATGGCTTTTCCTGTTAGGGTACCAATAAATCTACAGATAATTTGTACTGCCCCACAGAACATAGAAGAGGGCTACAGTAAAGTATGTCAAAACTTCCAGGAACAAATCTCATGCACAGGTTCCTTCAAAGTTTTGACAACTTTCATGCAATTTTATCTTTCTATTTTTGCTTGCGAAATGCTTATATATTGGTTCTAAGACCAGGTGTTGAGAGTGCTTGACTATTCTCAAGTTAGTCGGCATCTTTTGACAACAGCAGGGGATGATGGATCTGTGCATATGTGGGATACAACTGGTAAAACTCCTAAGGTTTGTCCTTGTCGAGTCTTAAAGACTATTATTTGTTAATCATTTTCAAATACATGTTCATCTATCCATATATTTTTAATGGAAGGCATTATGAGGTTGTTAAATGTGTTGATCTTCTTTTGTTAAGACTTGCTGATGAGGAATGTCATCACAGACAAGCATTTCTCCCCCATTTCTCTATACATACCACTTGTCTCAAGGAGAAATTTTATTTCTTCTGTTTCATTCATCTCCTATTGGTAGCTTTGCGGTGATGGTGGTTGTAGGAGGTGGTGGTGGTGGTGATAGATGGTTACTAATTCTAGGATTATCACTCATTCAGTAAGATGTGAATGTTTTGTCATCTACTTGCAAGTGGGTTATATTATTTGTCACGAGAGGAGATAGTGGGTTATATTATCACTCATTCATTAACATGTAGATAAGTCATTTACGTGGATTTTGTGTTTTACTTTTAAGGTCGGATACCTAGCGGTCTCCATACGATCAGTCGCAGATGCTAGGGTTGGTGATACGATCACTCACTTCGGGAGGAAAGCCGACGGCCCTCTACCTGGATATCAAGAGGCAACTCCCATGGTCGTCATCGATTATGATCAATAATATCCTTTCTTTTTAGAAAAGATAACTTAATTTTGTCTTTTAGTTCCTAATTTTTTGTATAAGACCTTTAACTAAGTGTATAGAATTTGAAATTTTGTAATTCATGAATGTTGGCCGGTTTATTATGCTGGTAAATATATATATATATATATATATATATATATATATGAATTTTATCAAATAGCACGGTTCAAAACAATAACCGTCCTGTTTGTAATTCTATTAAATAGCGCGAACATAAGCGGAACTGTGCTGTTTGTAAAGAGTTAAATAGGACGGTTCCGCCTTCAACCGTCCTATTTGTAGTCAATTAAAGAGCACGGTTTGACCTTCTTTGAACCGTCCTATTTTATTTAATAGGACGTCGACCTAAAGGACGGTTCCTTTTCTTTTATAGGATGGTTAAGAACCATCCTATTTAATCGTATTTGTAGTAGTGAAAGTTGTATAGTCACACTCATTATGCTGTACAATCACGCAGCTGTACAGTCATTGTAGTCACATATTCAGTTGTATAGTCATATTCATTGTGTGATTTAGATTGATTATTGTGTGTTTTGTCGTAGCGAAATGGCTGGTGGAAAGAAGAATGTTGGTAAAAAGGGGTGGTGGGAAGAAGAAGGTCGAGGAAGATACATCGGCCGACCACGTAATTGGACAACGTATTGTTGCGCACGTACCGCATACCATCGTTAAGCTCTTGAGTGTTTATATAGGATAAAATGTTTGCGTTAGGTGGTGGTGAGGGATTTGCCGTGGATCCCCACCGATCAATAAATAACCGGCTACACCTAACACGTAGATAGGGTAAGTCGGGTTGAATCCACGGGGACGGTAAGAGGCGTCTAGACTAAGGTCGCCCAAATTCGAGACTAGGTCAACGAACTAAGCTAAACTACTATGATAAGAAGGGAAGAAGGCTAAGACTATGACTAAGGTGACGTAGAAAACAAATAAGGAAAAGGGTTAGGATTAGGTCGGGTTCAAGGGGTGATGGAATGGTCAAGGAAGAGCTAAGGTGAAGGGGTAGTCGGGTTATCTAGGTGTAGTCCGGGCTCTCGCTACGTAGACCGACCTAGAGGTTCTTGCTAGAACCCATCCTAGCGACACACATGACAAACGGGGTTACTAGCATGCTTTCGTAGCCTAGGTCACATCCGGGCTCTCGCTACGTAGACCGACCTCGGGGTCGTCCTCACCGGGCTCTCGCAACGTAATGAGGGAACCAAACCCACGAGCAAACTATCACCCACAAGAGAAAAGGCAAGAAAAACAAGCATATGCATCTACTTGTCATTCAAGCATTTCATCAAACATGTTCCATGCATCTAACCAAGAGGAAACCCAAAACTTCCACCAACATCTCCAAAAATCCCTTAATCACCCATTAAACACCCAAATCTCCCTACTAACCCTAGCAAGAGTCTACTCCAACATATCTAAACAAACATTAACATAAACAAGAGGAATCAACACAAACAGCAAAACATTCATAATGGAATAACAAGGATGAACAAACAATAACAAAGATGAAAACTTGATTAAATATGAAAGATTAAAGGAAAAGAGAAAGGAAAGATTATACCAAACTAGATGAATGGAAAAGATGAACACTTGTATAGAAGAAGACCCAAAACATCCACCAATGTTATCCAGATTGGTAGAATCTCCAAGAATTCCAATATTACAAGAGTAGTCTAACTAGATTAAACTAAGATTAAGAACTAATTAAAGACTAATCTACACTAATCTATGCTAAACTAACCTAAAGTAGTCTAGGGTTTAATGGGAAGTGAAGAACATCCATAGGAATACAAGAGGGAAGTATTTATAATGTTACAAGAATGAAGGAGGAAGAGTAAAGAAGTCACGCGCAGCAGCTCTGTGGTCCCGACCGAGAAGGGCTGGTCCCGACCGGGACGGACCCATGGCAGAATCCTTGCATTTCGTGCACCTCATCCCGGACGGGATGAGGCCATTCCCATCGGGGATGAGTCTTGTAGGCCTCCAATATGAACTTTTTGGTCCCTCCTTGGTTCTCGTGGGCTTCTCACCGATTCTCGGGGCTCGGGATCGAGTCTAAGAGTGTAGACACCCGCATTTTGACCGCCAGGTGTCTATGGCAGTTTCCAAAAAACACCCGATGATGATCGGACGCTAACGTGTTTCTATGCGCTCAGATACGGGCTCAAATCCATTAATCGCTGGCTAACACACTTACAGAGTACAAATCTCACAAAAACAACCTCAAATCCAGGCCCAGTGGATCATTCCGAGTCAAACAAGACTAATTTGGGCCGAAACCGACACCGGAAATAAAACCGACTTTTTGTGATTGGGTCAACCCCAGTCAAAGTCGTTTCCGAGACACACAAAAACAGCCATACAACCATCAAAAGTCCAAGTCAATCACAAAACCCATCAAACACCCAAAGTCAGGGTCCAAAACAATGGACCCGTGCAACCCGACTGGGCCACTCGATCGAGTGACCCACCCACTCGATCGAGTGGGCTTGTTTTGAGCCCGGCTGCAGTCTTCACGGGCCACTCGACCGAGTTAGCCCTTTACTCGGTCGAGTAACCCTAATTCGGGTGCCCTAGCCTTGCCTATATAAGCAACCCTCATGCAACAACTTTTGACACAACCTTTACAACCCTAATACATCCTAAGAGCAATCCTACACTACATCCTTTACAAACACTAGACAAACCCTAGGAAAACCGACAATAGCAAACCCTAAACCTAGTTTCTAGGAATTCAACCCAAGCCACCATAACTTAGCCTCCATACACCTCGAAGACTCTCGTGTTGTAGCCGCGTTTACGAGCCTTTTTCCGAGACAAGAACATGTAGGTTGAGGGTGACAAACCTCGTTCTCCTTTCTCTTTTCCCTCGTCGTCCATCTCCTTTTTTTATTCTTTTTCGATTATTATTATTATTATTATTATTATTATTATTATTACGTTTTATTTATTTATTATTATTATTACGTTTATTATTATTATTATTATTATTACGTCTATTATTATTATTATTATTATTGTTATTTACCTCGTTATCTTTATTGCATCGTAATATCGGTAGTATCGTTAGTATCAAAATATTAAAATACTCATAGATTTGTGTCAAGTAAGAAGGATATCGGGATAAGAAAACACGAACATATAAGTGTACTACACACAGCGTTGACGATCGCTTATCCCGGTACCCCGATTATTTGATTATTGAGATGAGTCAACTTAAACAAGAATTTGTCATTATTTCTCGTCGTTATCATCTTTAATATTGCATTCATCGAATTTTCTAAAACCAATTTTAATAAGGGTCGAAACCCGTTGACACGGATCCAACATCACGATCTCTAGGGATTTATCGATGTCGGAGAAGTCGAGGGAATCAAGTTCTTTTATTATTTAATCAAAGAGTCAATCTTTCTAAATCGCATCAAATCAACTTAAGGCAATTTTCGTTGATGCTAAATAATTGTCAAAACAATTCTTTAGAATTATGACATTATTAACGCGGAGAAAATTTAATCACATCTCAATAATCAATTTAAAACGATTTTCGACATAAAACACGATTTTACAAACGAATCTTAATTCGTACAGAGGGCACTCGACCGAGTGCCTAGCCCACTCGATCGAGTGGCACCTCAAAATCAAGTCAGAATGCTAATCACGATCACCACTCGATCGAGTCTCACAGTGACTCGGTCGAGTGGCCATGTACTCGACCGAGTTGGTCAATAACTCGGCCGAGTACGGTCCATAATGCAAAACAGAATCACTTTTTACAGGCCTACTCGATCGAGTCCATCGACCACTCGATCGAGTAGCCTCATAACGACTAAAATGCAAGTCGTACATTATTCTATTTTTCAAACTCGATAGTATTTTACGACTTAGGTCAACATGCGTATAATCAATCACATGTATACTATCTTTTCAAATCGTGCATCCTCATATTTGCATCTTTTCAATTCAATTCAATATTTGCAAACCGTTATTACTCGTTATATCGTTATATCGTTACTAACGCGTTTTTTGTTTCTTTTGTCAATTTAATCATTATTCGTTTATTATACTAAATGAACCCGCATGCTAAAATACAACTTTGACATTAATTTTAGTTGCATTAAATTGACTTAGAAACCCTTTCAATTCCATTCACATGCTTAGGGAAAATAAATCTTTGCATATCATTTTCCCGTTTTACTAGCACGCGTATTAGAAAGTCATTCGAGTTCTTAGTAGAGGCCGCTAATGTGCGGGCGGGGTTGGGTGTCCTTTGTGGGCTTCCCAACACGTACCCTCACCCCTTACTCAGAACCTCGGTTTCCGGATGCCCGAAACCGTTGGCACACGAGAGTCATTCAATATACGATTAACCGCTCAAGTCGGCATCTATATCGATATGCAAAGGGACGAGCCCAATAAACTCTGACATCGGAAATGGGCCGTATTTTGTATACGGTCCACTACGACATAGAGTGGGTTCGAACGGTTCCGAATAACCATAAAATTCGGTGGCGACTCCACATAGACCTAAATTTCAATTCGATCCTTCTCATATGGAGATTCATTCGCCTACCCAAACCCGCGTGTGGCCGCATCGGGGTGGACCTATGTCATGTCCACAAAGAGGCTCGGGATTGGGTCCCAAGGTCTCGGGGTCGAATCCAAGGCATCGAGTGATCGTTCCTTCACTTTGTTGGCTCCAAAAGGTGTATGTATCGAGTCGGATTCACTCCAATTCTTCACAAATGGTCTCGGGAACCTAAAACGAACTACAGGAAGCATAAGTAACCCATAAACCGCTCCCAAGGAGCGATTCCACAAGGAAAACGGGACCAAAACACAGCAAATTAGGCACTACAAACTACACTTATCAACTCCCCCACACTTAACCCTTACTCGCCCTCGAGTAAGCACATACTAACTACTTAACTAGCCGAGCGGGTATTAGCGCACCCTACGCCCTTTCAACTCACGCGAGTACACTTTAGAGGAAAACTATACTCCGTAAGGAAAGTAAGGTCTTGCGACAAAACTTTGGATGCAACCGGACACAAAAACACATAAACAAAAAACACACAAACAAACAAATAAACGGTTGCACCGAAAGAGAAATAAATACTGCTTCCCTCTAAAAAGCGGTGAATGAAACACCGGTTTAGGACTCAAGGCAAGTGACAACGTTTCCAAGCTAACAATACAAACTAAGATGAACTAAACCCTAATAGTATGACGATAAAGCAACAAAAACGTTGGTAACTTACCTAGGTCCTCCTAACTTTCTAAGAACGTACTACGGGACGATCGGCGGGATGGAAAAAGGGATGAACCACGGTGTTAGTCGACACTGTAGGTAAGTGAGACCCCGCCCCTTTAGCGATGAGCCAAGAGGGTCGTCCCATGCCCAAAACCGCATAACTAGTCCAAGTAAAAAGGTGGAAAATATTGCAAAGTGAGGGAAGACCGACCATTACCGCTATCATCCTTCCTAGGGACTCAGTCCTTTGGTAGGCTCTTCACGGTAATAGTCGATAAAAGGCTTATATTTGTGGGGTTAGGATCTTTTTGTGAGACGATTTTCTTTTTGGCATTTTTCTTTCTTTTGTATTTTTGCTTCGTTTGCTATGCCATTTATTTTTCATCTTTTCTATTTTCTTTCTGCCTTTTTGTGCCTTTTCTTTTTCTTCAATCCTTTCTTTCTTTCATTTTCTTTGTCCTTTTGGCTTGATTTGAATTGTAGACATTTCTTTGCAACAAAGAAAGATGATTTCAGCAAGTTGCAAATTTATTTGGTGGATATTTGCAACAAAGAAAGATGGTTTTCGAAAACTGTTTACACACATGACACACTACACAACACAAAACAAAGACTCAACGAAAACGAAAGAAAAAGAGACAAAAGGCAACAAAACAAGACAAGCACAAAAATAAAACAAACACCACCCCGAACTTCCAATCAAGTCACCAAATCAACCACAACTTTACAAAGCTCCACCCGAGCACACAACATCAAAATCTCCTCCAAACTCCGCAAGAGACAAAGAAGGAAAAAGGGATAGAGGATGTTACCGGATATCTTGAAAGCTCTCCAAAGCTATCGGTGATTTGAGCGACCTATAAGGAAAAACGGAGGCCAAATACGCACATAAAATAAATATACGAAACAACGTCACAAAAGGAAAAACACACAAAATAAAATCTTTTTGATTTTTGTGAAATTTTTTCAAATTTTTAGGGTTTTTTAAAGATTTTTCGAAAAACTACAAAAAAAACCTAAGTACGATAGAATATCGCTCCCCCACACTTAAACCGAGCAATGTCCTCATGCTCGATCGTAGTGTATGGAGAGCCTAAAGAAAAGAAAAGAAACTATGAAAATAAAGCTAAAAATCAAAAAGAAAGCGGAGAAAAGGGTAGAATGTGTCCGGCCGGGGTGTAGTCAAGTCACCAAGGGCCGAGACGAGAAAAGATATGGATGGGGGAAGAAAATAAAAAGAAAGGAATAAAAGGAAATGGGAGGGGAGGACTAGGTGTAATCAAGTCACCTAGCCCGGATTCCGCCCGAATCCGACTAAATCCTACAAAAAGGGTGAAAATCTTGTAAAATTTGGATTTTGAAAAGGACTCTCGATGTAGTCACGTCATCGAGAGTCGGGATCAATAACTACCAAGGCCTCGAAGGCCACCATGACACCACGACACAAAAGTGTACAAGGGGAAGGGGACAAACAAGGGAAAACAAGCAATAAAAGACGGAAAAGAAAGGATAGTTGCCGTACCCATCGGTTAGCAACTCACTCGCTCCATCGTCTCAATGATCACTATAGGCACTTTGCTTGTCTTCTTCATTATCATCCCTCTTCAAGCTTGAAAGTATCGCATGGTTGAGGTAGTAAAGGTATGATGGGGTAGGATTTGATGTGAATCTCGGTGTAAAGTGAAGAGAAAATGAGGTGAGGGTATGTAAATGAGGTACATGGGTCATATGGTATGTGCAAGGATAGGTAGGGAGGTTGGGAGGGGGTATAAAGTGGTTGGGTGGGCTCAGAAGACAAAGAAGAGGCAAAAAGGGAAGCAGGGGACCATCCCGGTCGGGATGGATGGTCCCGGTCGGGATGACATGTCCTTCCTGGTCGGGACGCTCCCATCCCAGTCGGGATCATGCTCCAAAAAGCTCAAATTCTTGCACCCTCATCCCGATCGGGATGGCTCCTTCCCGGTCGGGATGCCTCATCCTTCCCGGTCGGGATGCTCTCCTCCTGGCCGGGAAGGGTCTTCCAACTCTCCACAACCCCAAAAGCTCATCTAAAGCTTCAAAAACCGACTCCCTAACTCAAAATCCAAACTCTAACTACAACCATTCCTCTCTAGGATTCATCTTCACTTCACACCTACCAAACAATCTCAAAGCATTCATCAAAATCTCTCCCTCACATTGCTCATCAAAATACCAAAATTACAAGGATCCCACAAAAACAAACAAATCCTAGAAACAAAATCATAAAAAACACAATTACAAACACAAAAACTAAAGAGAAGACAGAAAGGGGAATATACAACATGAGGGTTCTTTAGGAACTCCATCAAACCGAGGATGGTGGAGTCCCATTCTTTAACCATAGCCCTCAAGGGCTTGGAGGAGCAAGTCAAACGCACGACCGACATCATAAAGACGGCCCAAAGAGTGCTCGAGCCAAGCTATCCTCCACGGCCTCCAAGGTGGAGGCAAGAAGTAGTCACCAAAAGACCCAACGTCATCTTTCAAGTCGTCGCCGGAGTCTATCCATCCTACGAGCTTCACCGACCTCTTCCTCCCTAAGCATCGCCTCAAATCACTAGCAAGCTTCAAGTCTTCATCATGAGGCACAAAAAACGGCTTTGGCCTCATTTCCTCGTTGCACATCCCAACACCTTCTTCAAGTTGTGGTTCCCCATCTTCATCACTTGTCCCCACATCATCTTGGAGGTGAGAATTGAAACTTCTACCGGCGGTTTCAATCTCTTCCAAACCATTGCTTGGTGTACTAGCAAGGGGCTCTTGATGTTTTTCCACATTCTCGGACAATGGCAACTTGAGCTCATAAATTTCACCCAACAACTTCACAAACTCTACCAACTCATCCAACCCACTACCCTCCTCCAATTCTTCACCAACGATGCCTTCACCAAGAGCCATATCCTCATTCGTCTCTTTTTGGGTTGACGATTGAGGTTCTTCAAAGCAAGTCTCACTCCTCATAGGGAATTCATTAACGGCTTCGTCATTGGGTTGTTCCCCTTCCCCAAATGAACACCCCTCATCAAGTTGTGAAGATCGAGTTAAGAACATTAGGGTTTGAGCCGTTAAAGCATTCAATCTAGCTTTACATTCCTCTCTTTCCCTTCGGAGTTCGGCCAAGATTTCATAATTCTTTTGCGATTGGATGGCCATTTCTTGTTGATTCTTTAGCATTTGAAGAATCGATTGATCTAACTCTAAGTCGGGCAATCGGTGATCATTGGGGTCTTGGTAGTGAGGTTGAGGTGATTGGTAGTATTGTGGGTTATGGGGTTCATATTGTGGTTGGGGTGGAGGGTAATGCGGTGGGTTTTGGGAAAATTGGCTTCCATAAGCGTTCACTTGTTGGTAGCCGTTTCCATATCCTTGAAGTTCATACCCACTAGTGTCTTGATTACCCCAAGAAGCTTGATAGTGGTAGGGGGACGTCATGTCATACCCTTGGTTCATAGAGGGAGAGGAGTAGCTCATATCGGCTCCCGAGTGTGGGGAGTATAGATCAAACCTCATGCTTGCTCGAAATCTTGGCTTGTACCCGGTTGGAAACCTCTCAATCTAGCAACTGTCCGTTTATGCGGCTCTGAGTTGTAAAGAAGAGGATGACGACCACCTCTAGGCAAAAACTGTGGACTAGGAGCAAACGTGAGAAGTCTAGTGCTTTTTGGGCACTAGACAAGAAGGAAATAAACTTCACACACACAAGAAGCAAAGGGGCTAAAAAAAAAGAAAAAAGAAAAACACAAAAACAAAAGACAAAGTCAAGTAACTAAGAAAACAAAGTCTAAACTAGCACCGTCCCCGGCAACGGCGCCAAATTGGTGGTGAGGGATTTGCCGTGGATCCCCACCGATCAATAAATAACCGGCTACACCTAACACATAGATAGGGTAATTCGGGTCGAATCCACGGGGACGGTAAGAGACGTCTAGACTAAGGTTGCCCAAATACGAGACTAGGTCAACGAACTAATCTAAACTACTATGATAAGAAGGGAAGAAGGCTAAGACTATGACTAAGGTGACGTAGAAAACAAATAAGGAAAAGGGCTAGGATTAGGTCGGGTTCAAGGGGTGATTGAATGGTCAAGGAAGAGCTAAAGTGAAGGGGTAGTCGGGTTATCTAGGTGTAGTCCGGGCTCTCGCTACGTAGACCGACCTAGAGGTTCTTGCTAGAACCCATCCTAGCGACACACATGACAAACGGGGTTACTAGCGTGCTTTCGTAGCCTAGGTCACGTCCGGGCTCTCTCTACGTAGACCGACCTAGGGGTCGTCCTCACCGGGCTCTCGCAACGTAATGAGGGAACCAAACCCACGAGCAAACTATCACCCACAAGAGAAAAGGCAAGAAAAACAAGCATATGCATCTACATGTCATTCAAGCATTTCATCAAACATGTTCCATGCATCTAACCAAGAGGAAACCCAAAACTTCCACCAACATCTCCAAAAAACCCTTAATCACCCATTAAACACCCAAATCTCCCTACTAACCCTAGCAAGAGTCTATTCTAACATATCTAAACAAACATTAACATAAACAAGAGGAATCAACACAAACAGCAAAACATTCATAATGGAATAACAAGGATGAACAAACAATAACCAAGATGAAAACTTGATTAAATATGAAAGATTAAAGGAAAAGAGAAAAGGAAAGATTATACCAAACTAGATGAATGGAAAAGATGAACACTTGTATAGAAGAAGACCCAAAACATCCACCAATGTTGTCAAGATTGGTAGAATCTCCAAGAATTCCAATATTACAAGAGTAGTCTAACTAGATTAAACTAAGATTAAGAACTAATTAAAGACTAATCTACACTAATCTATGCTAAACTAACCTAAAGTAGTCTAGGGTTTAATGGGAAGTGAAGAACATCCATAAGAATACAAGAGGGAAGTATTTATAAGGTTACAAGAATGAAGAAGGAAGAGTAAAGAAGTCACGCGCAACAGCTCTGTGGTCCCGACCGGGACGGATCGGTCCCGACCGGGAAGGGCTGGTCCCGAACGGGACGGACCCATGGCAGAACCCTTGCATTTCGTGCACCTCATCCCGGACGGGATGAGGCCATTCCTGTCGGGGATGAGTCTTGTAGGCCTCCAATATGAACTTTTTGGTCCCTCCTTGGTTCTCGTGGGCTTCTCACCGATTCTCGGGGCTCGGGATCGAGTCTAAGAGGCTCGAAATTGGGTCCCAAGGTCTCGGGGTCGAATCCAAGGCATCGAGTGATTGTTCCTTCACTTCGTTGGCTCCAAAAAGTGTATGTATCGAGTCGGATTCACTCCAATTCTTCACAAATGGTCTCGGGAACCTAAAACGAACTACAGGAAGCGTAAGTAACCCATAAACCGCTCCCAAGGAGCGATTCCACAAGGAAAACGGGACCAAAACACAACAAATTAGGCACTACAAACTACACTTATCATTAGGATGGACGTACTATATGTAAAGGATGTTTGATTGGTTAGAATGTTTTTATGTTTGACGTACTATATGTAAATGATGAACTTTTTCTAATGTAAATATATTTCCATCGCTATTTTATGGTTTCATAATTAGTCATGCGAGGTCTATAGCAAAATCACTTATCCTTTCACCTTTAAAACCACACAGAAGGTTTGGTCTATAATTTTTCTGAAATTTCTGATTTTTCCGGTTTTCTCGGTTTTTTTCGATTTTTCTCGGTTTTTTGCGTTTGTTTTTGCGTTTTTTGCGATTTTTTTTTACTTTTCACGATTTTGACTTTTCGCGAATTTGACTTTTCAACTTTGGCTATTCGAGAGGCTATCGATCCTGGACCCTCCTCTTGACGTAAGCCGATATCGCCCAAATCAAGTGATGACGAGAAGACGGACTGTTGACTTTTCCCGTCTTACTACTCAAAAATTCTGGGACAAGCTGCTATCTTTTCATGGAGGCCCATTGATCCGTTGGATCGTACCTTGGTGGCCCATTTATATTTGGACCGGTTTAGAATCGAGGGATAGGGCCCGATATCAATTAATCCTATCTTTTAGGCAGACCATCCATCTTTACCCCGATCGCATACTTAGGCAATATGGTTGGGCCCAGAGAATCCCGGAAATCGAAGCGGTCGTGAGTGAATCTACTCAGCCGACGGATGTGATGAACGATACCTGGATGCAAAGGTGGTATACTCGGGCTACTTGGCCCATCCCGAAGACCTCTCATTCGATCTGGGTATCTGATTCTTATGTAAGATGGACAAAAGCGGACTCTGCTAAAGCCTGTGCTGCTTTGAAGACCGACGAAGCCTTTGACTTGCTGCGTTGAGAACAGGCTAAAGACAATCGAGGCTTTTTCGATGACGGTGATACCCCGGCTACCATGGTTCGCCTGATGTCAGGCCAGAAGGGGAAGACTAGGACTCAGACTGAAGGGTCCAGTATTAAAGGTGCACGGGGGAAAGTGAGCCCCCAGACGGACTTGGAAAGGAGACTCGGCCCAAGACTGGCGGCTAAGGACCGACTTGGTCTACGCGACAGACTTCCCGAACACGTGCGGGCTCGGCTTGAGCCAGTGACGACAGCTGAAGATCCGTTGTCGAAGAAACGGGTTCGGGCTAAAGAGGTTCCCTTAGTGATACGGGAACGTTCGCCACCGCCCCGTCGACCCCGGGCTCCGCGTGACCCGAAAGATAAAGGGAAGCGGAGGATGTATGAGCAGTAGTCTCCTAGATTTTATTATTTAAGTACTACTATTATTTTTGTGTGATTTTTGTGTGATTTATTTTTGCGTGAGGCATTTTTGAAATAATAATAAAAGACATACTAGTGAAAACTGTTCCTGTCTTTTCGTTATTGCAGTGGTTGTACCCTTTTGAGGGGCTGCCTACGTATCCACGATTCAGTGGAATCAAACCAACCGTAGGTCAGACGTAGATTTTTTGCAATTTTCGAAATACATCAAGACTATTAGTTCGAGATGTGCGACAGTAGGATAAGTAATCCTAACTTAATGACTTGCTTAATTCTTGAAATTTTTTATAAAAAGACAAATTTTTATAATTTTTTAGCAAATGACATTGAGATAAGGTTAGGGGTAGTAGCGCTTCAACTGGTCCAAGTTGGTTGGGTTGACGAATTCGTTCCCGTCCAAGTCTGTCAGCATTACTGCTCCTCCTGATAAAACCTTATTTACTAGATACGGTCCGGCCCAATTGGGTTTGAATTTTCCTCTCGGGTCGACCGGTAGCAAAGCCCTGACAGATTTTAGGACTAGATCGCCCTCTTTGATATTTCTGGGCCTAACCCTTTTGTTAAAAGCTCGTTGTATCCTTTTTTGGTATATCTGGATATTGTTAAGGGCTCGGGATCGTCGTTCATCCAAGAGAATCAACGAATCGTATTGGGCTTGGCGTTCATGACACGATATGACTCGGCTTCAACCCATTTAGTAAAATAGTCAATAACCACTAGAATGAAATAGTGACCTCCTGTCCCGGAAGGGTTCACCTTCCCGATTATATCAATTCCCCATGTCGAAAATGGCCATGGTGAAGTCATAGTATACAACAGGGATGACGGCATATGCTGAACGTTGCCGAAAATCTGGCAGTTATGACAGTGTTTGACATATAACTGGCAGTCGGTTTCCATGCTATTCCAGTAGTACCCGAGTTTGGCGATTTTTCGAGCTAGCATATGGGCATTCATGTGCGGGCCGTTCTCGCCATCGTGTACCTCGGCCATGACCTTTTCGGCCTGCGTTTTGTCGATGCATAGGAGTAGAGCCTCATGTGCCGTCTTTTTGTACAACTGTCCATCGTCCGTGCGGATGAACTGTGTGGCCCACCTTCGCAGGGCTTTCTTGGCCCGGTTTTCAGATCCCGGAGGATATTCTCCCGACGTTAAGTAGGTTAGAATAGCCTGGTACCAAGGTTCTGGATCAGTTATTTCAATATCTTGAATAGCATTGATGTATGCCGGCTCGGACCGTCTTTTGACGCAAATCGGCATGCTGGTCATGTGTTCCGGGATATTCAGTAAAGATGCTAACTTGGATAGCGCGTCTGCAAACTGGTTTCCTTCCCGAGGTAGATAGATGTATTCCACTTTTTGAAACTGCTTTTCGAGAACCCTTACTCGCGCTTGGTAAGCTTTCCGAGTTTTCCATTTCTGGAGCGCTTGATTGATGACTAATAATGAGTCACCGTTGACCTGGAGGCTTGTTACTCCTAAATCCGCGGCGGCTTGCAGTCTGTGAATGCATGCTTCATACTCGGCTGCGTTGTTAGTCACATCAAAATCCAATTTGATGGACAACGGGGTGTGTTCTCCTTGCGGTGAGATTAGCAAAATTCCGACACCAAATCCTCGAAAGTTGGATGCTCCATCAAAGTATAGATCCCATGTCTCCGTGTCAGTATGGAATATATCTTCATCTGGGAAGGCCCAGGTATCGGTATGTCCTTCTTCAGATACCGGACTATCGGCAAGGAACTCGGCTACTACCCGACCTTTGATGGCTTTCAATGGCACGAATTTGAGGTCGAACTCAGCTAGCATTAAAGTCCATCTGGATATCCTGCCATTGAGGATGGGCTTCTCGAACATGTACTTGATTGGATCCATTCTAGACAACACGTGCACTTCGTGACTAAGCATATAGTGTCGGAGCTTTTTAGTGGCCCAAACTAGAGCTAGGCACGTCTTTTCGAGCATCGTGTATTTGCACTCGTATTCCAGGAACTTTTTACTGATGTAGTAAATAGCCCGTTCTTCTAAGTCGACCGTCTGGGCCAACATAGCCCCCATGGCGGTCTCGGTCGTTGTCAAATATAACGACAAAGGTAGACCGTGTTGAGGCGGCATTAATACCGGTGGAGATGACAGAATCTCTTTGATTTTATCGTAAGATGCTTGACATTGGTCGTCCCACAGTACCCGTTCTCCTATCTTCAGTTTCTTGAAAATGGGCTCGCATACCATGGTTAGTTTCTAAATAAACCGGCTGATATATTGGACTTTCCCGAGAAACCCCCTAATCTCCTTTTCGGTTTTAGGCGGCCGCATCTCGGTAATGGCCTTTATTTTGGCTGGGTCAACCTCGATGCCGCGCTGGCTGACGATATGGCCCAGTAATTTGCCCGATGTTACTCCGAAACTGCATTTTTGAGGGTTTAACCTCATGTTGTAGTTGCGTAACCGGGTGAAGAATTTTCTGAGGGCCGAAATATGCCTGTTTCGTTCTTTGGACTTAACGATCATGTCGTCCACGTAGACCTCTACTTCCTTATGCATCATGTCATGTAGTAAGGTAGTGGCGGTCCGTTGGTTAGTGGCACCTGCATTGATAAGCCCAAATGGCATAACGGTGTAACAGTAAGTCCCCCAAGGCGTAGTGAAGGTGGTCTTACTCATGTCTTCTTTCGCCATTTTGATCTGATTGTATCCGGCATACCCGTCCATAAAGGATAAAAGGGCATGATCGGCCGTGTTATCCACCAGTATGTCGATGTGTGGCAACGGGAAATCATCTTTCGAGCTGGCCTTATTAAGGTCCCGGAAATCTACACAAACTCGTACCTTTCCGTCTTTCTTGGGTACCGGTACGATATTTGCAACCCAGTCTGGATATTCAGACACTTGAATAAAGCCCGCTTTGAATTGCTTGCCGACTTCTTCTTTGACCTTAAGAGACCATTCGGGCCTCATTCTTCGGAGTTTTTGCTTTACCGGTTTACACCCGTCTTTGATGAGTATACGGTGTTCGGTTATCTCCCGGTCTATTCCCGGCATGTCCTTGTAGGACCATGCGAAGACGTCTTTGAATTCATGGAGGAGGTCCGTGAATTGTTGTTTCTCCTCGGGATCTAAGGATAAACCTAACATAAGCATCTGAGGCTCTAAAGGGGTTCCTACATTGATGGAGTCAGTTTCCTCAATGACCGGATCTCGGGATTCCCTTTGTTCGAGTTGCTCGACTAGATGTGGAGGTAGTGGTACCTGTTCGTCGGGTTTCTCAATGTCATTGCAAATAAAATTTTTGAAAATGTTTTGAAAATAAGACAAGTCGTAAGCAGAACGATTATCGTTATTATTGATAGAGAATTTTGAAAATAACTCAAAGAGAGCAGCCATCTGATCGTTGGTCAAAGGCGGGATGAGGAGTGCTCTCGGGACAGACTCCGAGACTCCCACAGGTGTGACCAAAGGAAAAGGGGTTAAAGACTCAACCCTAGTACTGGACCCTCTAGACTTAGACCCAGACTCCGACTCTGACTCTGACTCAGACTCGGATTCGGACTCGTCGCCTTGCATGTCCCTTTCGCCTGTAGTGAACTTGTAGACTTGTCGGTCCACTTGGTCGTCTTCCTCTAAGCCCTCTTTCCGGTGTTGGTAACGACTTCAGAGATCAGCCTGGTCGGATCGAACTTGCTGCTATGGAGGATCAGGTTCACCAATTCCTCCTTAGGAGTCGGGATTATCTTGCTTTCCCCGAACAAGAGTCCCAGCATGGGCTCGGCATGGCTTGAATCCTCCTTCGATTCAGCCTGAATGAGAGCATAGATATCATCTGGGATGAAATTGACCTCAGGATAAGTTATGATGGGCTGATAGAGGCCCATCTGGACAGCTCCGAATACTGGGGATACAAAGTAATCGGTCAGTTTTGGGCTGTAGGGGTCCAAGTAGGTACCCTTGAGAATGTTGCAGGCCTTTTCAATGCCGGCCTGGACCACGTTTTCTGGGGTCATGGCATATCCTAGGCCGAACTTTGACTCCTCATTGCTTAAGACATCGATGATCTTGCCAGCCGGGAGACCGGGCCTTGAAGTAGCCCCCGGTAGGTAGCCCAAGTTCTGCAGCATTATGTCGATGCTGGTAGTGAAATAGGGCCTAAAGAGATACTCTTCCTCGATCATTCCCACAAAATTGAAGCCTCGTGGGTCGGTTAAGCCATCCGTGTTGCAGCTTGATACGGCTATGGGGGTAGCTTCGAGGGTGATGACCCCGTCTTGTAAAGGTAACTTGACCTTCCTGTGGAGAGTGGAGGATACGGCTTTGACCGCGTGGATCCAGGGCCTTCCAAGTAGTAGATTGAACGATGAGGTGACATCGATCACTTGGAATTCGAGCTCCTTCTCGATCGGGCCCGTTATGATGGTTAGTTTAACTGCCCCAACAACGGATTTCGGGCTCCCATCGAAAGCCTGGATAGTTTGCGCGGTAGGAAGGTAGTCAGCCTCGGTAATGCCGAGAGCCTTTGCATTCCTTAAAGGAAGGACATTCACAGCTGACCCGTCATCAATTAGGGTCATAGGTAGATACTTGCCCCGGCAGATCACCGTGATATATAGGGCCAGGTTATGGGTGGCCCCAAATGGTGGAAGGTCGGACTTAGAGAAAGTGATAAGTGGGCCTTCTCCTTTGGATTTGCCTTTGAGGTGAGGTAGGATAGTGGCTACCATTTCAGAGTGGGTAACAAGCGAGTCTACCTTGATTTCATCGAGAGCCTTAGTAAGCGCCGCCCGATGTTCTTGAGAACTGACCAAAAGCTGCCATATAGTGAGATCGGTTCGGACCCTCTTCAGTTGCTTGACTTGGGCCGTGTCGGTATTTGGTTCTTCAAGTGTAGAGTCCGTCTTGGCGGGTTCAGTGACGGATCCTGGGGCCGAAGGTCCGACCGTGATAACATGCGTGCCGGCCAGGGCCTTGGTTTTATGTGTAGAGTCTCTTCGACAGTGATGGGGACGGTTTCCCCTTTAGCCAAGTAAACATCGTCTTCGTCATCATTCCATATCCCGTTGATTTGAGGAATGAAAGGGGAAATAAGATGAGTACAGTCGATTATTTCTCCAGTAAAAATGGCGTGAGTAGCAAGAGGGTTATTTTTGTTACTGGGCTTATCACTGGGTAGCGGTATTTTCCCACTCTCGATCAGATCTTGAATGAGATGCTTCAACTTCCAGCATTTTTCGGTGTCATGCCCGTTGCCTCGGTGATAGTGGCAGTAGGCCTGGGCGTTGTAACTTTTGGACCGTTTTTCGACAGGAACCTCCGGCATTGGGCCTATCGGCTGGATCAGGCTTTTAGAAGATAGCCTTTGTAAGGCATTGGCATAAGTAGTCCCTATGTCAGTGAATACTCGGGCTGGAGTATTCTTCTTGGTCGAGGTGTCTAGCAAATTGACCTCGTCGAAGATGCTTCGGGCCGCAGTTGTGGTTGCGGGCTTGCCAGAGGACGAACTGGCTCCTTGATACCCCTTAGCAGAGGCCTTAGTAAGGCTCTCTAATCTCAAATCGTCTTCTATTCTGGTACCCATTTCGGTTAAGGTGGCGAAATTGGGTATGATGGCGTACCGGAGATGGATCCGGTAAGATGGGAGGAGATTTTTCACAAAGGCCTCCACTAGCACCTTTTTGCTGGGCTTGTCGACCAGCTTGACACTTTCAGCCCTCCACCTTTGGAGGTATTTGGTGAAACCCTCCTTAGGCTCTTGGGCCATGACCTCCAGAGTACGCATGGTCGTCTGGATCTCAGTATTGTCCGCATAGTTTCGGGCGAACTCCGTTGCGACATCGTCCCAAGTTTTGTATTTTTTGGAATCAAGCCTGTAGTACCAGGCTCTTGGGTGCTTGTCCAAGGATGAAGCAAAGAGATGCTTGAACATGGTCGATTTGACCCCCTTAACCGCCATGAATTCCTTAAAAGCCCGGATATGGAGTACCGGGTCTTCAGTCCCATCGAACATGGGTAAGCCCGTCTGATGGTAGGGATTTGTCGTGGAATCCCAACCGTCAATAAAACAACCGGCTATTCCTACGGTAGATAGGGCAAGTCGGGTCGAATCCATGGGGACGGTAATGTATAGCCTAGACTAAGGTCGCCTAAATACTAGACTAAGTCAACGAGCTAAGCTAAACTAGAGAATGATAGAAGGGGAGAAAGCTAGACTAAGACTAAGGTGCCGGAGAAACAAACAAAGAAACGGGCTAGGATTAGGTCGGGGTCAAAGGGGTAACGGAATGGTCAAGGGAGAACTAGAGTGAAGGAGGTAGGAGGGTAATCTAGGTATGGTCCGGGCTCTCGCAACTTAGACCGACCTAGAGGTTTCACCTAAAACCCATCTCGGCGACACACATGACAAACGGGGTTACTAGCACGCTATAGTGGCCTAGGTCGAATCCGGGCTCTCGCAACTTAGACCGACCTAGGGGTCGTCCTCACCGGGCTCTCGCTACGTAGTGAGGGAACCAAACCCACAAACAAACTATCACCCACAAGAGAAAAGCAAGAAAAACAAGTATTTGCAACTACTAGTCAATCAAGCATTTCAACAAACATGTGATATGCATCAAACTAAGAGGAAACCCAAATCTTCCACCAACATCTCCAACAAACCCTTAATCATCCAATTAACACCCTAATCACATTACTAACCCTAGCAAGAACACTACTCTAACATAATCAAACTACAACTAACAAGAACAAGAAGATCCAACATAAGAAACCAAGCATACATAAACAAACTAGTGAAAACAATGAACTAAGAACAATATAATTAACAAAGATGCAAACTTGGATTAACAAACAAGATTAAGAGTAAAAAGGAAGGAAGGATTATACCATACTAGAGGAAGAAGAAAGAACAAAACTTGTATTAATGAAGAAAACCCAAAACAAACACCCAAGGTTGTCAATCTTGAATGGATCTTGAAGAATTCCCTTAATACAAGATTAAACTAAGATTAATTACTAATTACCGACTAATCTACACTAATCTAATCTAATCTAACCTAAAGTAGTCTAGGATTTAAGGTCTACTGAAGTACATATCATTAACAAAACAAGGGAAGAGTATATATAGGGTTACAAGTGGAAAGGAGAAGAAAGAAAGGAGTGCGGCCTGAATTGGGCTCATCCCGTTCGGGATGAGTTGGTCTCGTTCGGGATGAGTTGGTCCCGTTCGGGATGGACCCTTCACAGAACACCTCTCTTTTGTGCACCTCAACCGGTTCCGGTTGAGCTCAACCGGAACCGGTTGAGCCTTGTAGGCCTTCTTTAAGCTTCTTTCGGTCCCTCCTTGCTTCTCATGGGTTTCTCATCGATTCTCGGGACTCGGGATCGGGTCTCGGAGGCTCGGGACTCGGGATCGGGTCTCGGAGGCTAGGGATTGGGTCCAAGGGTCTCGGAGTCGATTCCAAGGCATCGAGTCATCGTTCCTTTACTCCGTTGGCTCCAAAATGTGTATGTATCGAGTCGGAATCGCTCCAACTCTTCCAAATCGGTCTCGGGAACCTGAAACGAACTAAAGGAAGCATAAGAAGCCCATAAACCGCTCCCAAGGAGCAATTCCACAAGGAAAATGGGACCAAAACACTACGAAATAGGCACTACAAACCACACTTATCAACTCCCCCACACTTAACCCTTACTCGCCCTCGAGTAAGCACATACTAACTACTATACTAGCCGAATGGGTATTAGCGCACCCTACGCCCTTTCAACTCACGCGAATGCACTTTGAGGAAAAGTGCACCCTGCAAGGCAAGTGGGGTCTTGCGACAAAACCGCGGATGCAACCGGACACAAAACACACAAACAAACAAACACACAAACAAACACTTAGACGGTTGCACCCAAAACAAAAGAAATACCACTTCCCTCTAAAAGCGGTGAAAGAAGCACTGGTTTAGGACTCGAGGTAAGTGACAACGTTCCCAAGCTAGCAATACAAACCATGGTGGAATAAACCCTAATAGTATGACGATAAAGCAACAAAAACGTTGGTAACTTACCTATGTCCTCCTAACTTTCTAAAAACGTACTACGGGACGATCGGCGGAGTGGAAAAGTGAAGACCACGGTGTTAGTCGACACTGTAGGTAAGTGAGACCCCGCCCCCTTTAGCGTGAGCCAAGAGGTCGTCCCGTGTCCAAAACCGCCTAACTAGTCCAAGTAAAAAGATGGAAATATGCAAAATGAGGGAAGACCGACTAATGCCGCTATCATCCTTCCTAGGGACTCGGTCCTTTGGTAGGCTCTTCACGGCAAATGTCGGAAAAAGGCTTATTTTGAGATGTTGGGATTATTTTTGTGAGTCGGGTTTTCTTTTGGCATTTTCTCTTTTCTTTTGCATTTTTGCTTTGTTTTGCCATGCCATTCTTTTTCTTCTTTTCTATTTTCTTTTTGGCTTTTGTGCCTTTTCTTTTTCTTCATTTCTTTACTATCTTTCATTTTTCTTTCTTCTCTTTTCTTTGCCCTTTTGGCTCGATTTGGCTTTTTGGCGTTTCTTGACAATTGAGAAAGAGAGAATTCGACAAATTGCAATTTATTTTGTGGAAATGTGTAGGAGGTAGGTAAATGGGTAAGTGGGGGTTGCGCATTCCCTTTCAAACCCACAAGAAGGTGGAGAACTTGGACTAATCAAACGATCCTAAACACGGTCACCTAAGGGACGAGACTCGGTAACCAAGGCCTTTTCACACCGTGGGTGGTCATAATGGTCAAAAGTGCAAATCCCGTAGTAAATCCCTAGTAAGCTAGGTGGACACAAGGTAAAGGACCAACGAAATCATTCATTTAGGGTCATTCTACTAGATTAAAGTCCAAGACTTGATTTATACAACTAGGAAGGGAAAGTAAACACTTGCACACTAGCCTCTAAACCGGGTTTTCGAAAACCGTTTACACACACGACACACTTACACACATAAAACAAAGACACGACGAAAATGAAAGAGAAAGAGACAAGAGACAACAAAACAAAACAAAATAAAATAAACACATACACAACATAAACACCACCCTGATATTCCATACAAGTCACCAAATCATCCACCAATATGTACAAGCTCCACCCGAGCACACCTCAACACAACCTTCTCCAAACATCACAAGGAATAAAGAGGGAAAGAGGGTTAGAAGATGTTACCGGATGTCTTCAAAGCTTTCCAAACAACGGTGATTAAGCAACCTACAAGGAAAAGGGAGGCAAAACACACACAATACAAAACAAATATACGAAACAATGACACACAAAAGGAAAAGACACAAAAGAAAATCTTTTTGAATTTTTGTGAAATTTTTTCAAATTTTTAGGGTTTTTGAAGATTTTTTCGAAAAAACTAAGAAAATAAACTAAACTATACTAGAATATCGCTCCCCCACACTTAAATCGAGCCATGTCCTCATCTCGATCTTAGGGTGCGGAGAGACAAAAGAAAGAAAAAGAAACTACGAAAATAAAACTAAAAATCAAAAATAAAGTGAAGAAAAGGTAGAAGGTGTCCGGCCGGAGTGTAGTCAAGTCACCATGGGCCGAGACGAGAAAAAGATATGGATGGGGGAAGAAATAAAAGAAGGAAATAAAAGGAAATGGGAGGGGAGGGCTAGGTGTAATCAAGTCACCTAGCCCGGATTCCGCCTAAATCCGACTAAATTCTCAAAAAGAAAGAGTGAAAAACTTGTAAAATTTGGATTTTGAAAATGACTCTCGATGTAGTCACATCATCGAGAGTCGGGAGCAACCACTACCAAGGCCTCGAAAGCCACTAAGATACCATGACTCAAGGGGAAGGGAATAAACAAAGGAAAACAAGCAATAAAAGACGGAAAAGTAAGGATAGTTACCGAAACCAATCGGCTAGTAACTCACTCGCTCCATCGTCTCAATGATCATTATAGGCACAAAGCTTGTCTTCATCATTGCTATTCCTCTTCATTCTCGATAATACCGCATGGTAGAGGTGGTAAAGGTGTGAGGGGGGTGGGATTTGATGTGAATATCGGTCTAAAGTGAGGAGGAAATGAGGTGAAGGTATGGAAATGAAGTATGTGGGTGGTATGATATGAGCAAGGAAGGTAGGGAGGTTGGGTGGGGGTATACAATGGTTGGGTGGGCTCAAATGTCGAAGAAGAAGCACCAAAAAGGAGTAGGGGATCATCCCGGTCGGGATGGATGATCCCGGTCGGGTTGATAAACCCTTCCCGGTCGGGAAGCCTCCTTCCCGATCGGGATGACACTCCAGTGGACTCGATTTTTGGCACCCTCATCCCGATCGGGACGGCCCCATCCCGGTCGGGACGACACACCCTTCCCGGTCGGGAAGGGTCTTCATGACTCCCGTGACCCCAAAAAAACCGACTCCCTTACTCACGATCCAAGCGCTATCACTAACCACTCCTTTCTAGGAGTCATCTTCACTTCACCTATCACAATAAACTCAAAGTACACATCAAATTCACTCCCTCACATCGCTCATCAAAATACCAAATCAATTACAAGAATCCCACAAAAACAAACAAATCCAAGAAACAAAACACACAAATACAAGCACAAGTACTCTAAAGAAGAGGGAGGGGGAATATACAACATGACGGTTCTTTAGGAACTCCGTCAAACCTAGGATGGTGGACTCTTCTTCAACCGTAGCCCTCAAGGGCATGGAGGAGCAAGTCGAACGCGCTACCGGCATCATAATGAAGGCCCAAGAAGCGCTCGAGCCTAGCCAACCTCCTCGGCCTCCAAGGAGGAGGAAAGAAGTAGGAATCCCAAGACCCGACATCATCTTTCACGTTGTCTCCGGGGTCTATCCATCCTACGAGCTTCACCGACCTCTTCCTCCCCAAGCATCGCCTCCAATCACAAGCAAGCTTCATTTCCAAGAAACAAGGCACAAAAAGCGGCTTTGGCCCCATTTCCTTGTTGCACACCCCCACACTTGCCTCAAGTTGTGGTTCCCCATTTTCATCACTCGGCCCCACATCATCTTGGAGAAGAGAATCGAAACTTCTACCGGCGGTTTCAATCTCTTCCAAGTCATCTCTCGGTGTACTAGCAAGGGGCTCTTGATGCTTGTCCAAATTATCGCACAAGGGCAACTCGAGGCTAACAATTTCACCCAACATCCTCACAAATTCCACCAACCCATCCAACTCATTATCCTCCTCCAATTCCTCACCAAGAATGCCTTCACCAAGGGTCATATACTCATACGTCTCTTTTTGGGTAGACGATTGAGGTTCTTCAAAGCAAATTTCTCCTCCAAAGGGAATTACATCGGCGGCTTCGTGATTAGGTTTCTCCTCTCTCTCAAGTGGGCACCCTCCATCTAAATGTGATGCTCTAGATAAAGACATTACGGTTAGAACCGCTAATGCATTTAGTTGAGCATTCCTCGCCTCGTTTGCCCTTCGAATTTGGACCAATAATTCATTTTGTTGTTTTTGAATTTGAATGGCCATTTCTTGGTTTCTCTTTTGCACTTGAAGAAGCGATTGAAACACCTCCATGTCGGGCAATTGGTGATCATTGGGGTTTTGTAAAGCTCCTTGAAAATCTTGATGATGCCCAAAGGGTGGGGCATCATATTGTTGGTAGCAAGGTTGGGGTGATTGGTAGTATTGTGGGTCATGGGGTTCATATTGTGGTTGGGGTGAATGGTAATATTGTGGGTTTTGGGGGTATTGGCTTCCATAAGGTGAATCTTGATTGAACATGGTGGGTTCACAATCATAACTCGAGTAATAGTCACCATGATCGTAGGAGTGATACTCATTCACTTGTTTGTAGCCGTTTTCATATCCTTGAAGATCATACCCGTCTTGATTACCCCAAGAAGCTTGATAGTGGTAGGGGGATGTCATGTCATACCCTTGGTTCATAGAAGAAGAGGGGTAGCTCATATCAGCTTCCATGTGTGGGGAGTTTAGATCAAACCCCATGCTCGCTCGAAAATCGTAGCTCATACCCGGTTGGAAACCACTCATTCTAGCAACCGTCCGTTAAAGCGGCTCTGAGTTGCAAGAAGAAGATAGTCACCACCTCTAAGCACAAACTGTAGACTAAGAACAAACGTGAGAAGCCTAGTGCTTTTTGGGCACTAGACAAGAGAGAAATAAACCTCACACACACAAGTAGCAAGGTAACAAAAAGAAAAAAGAAAAACACAAACACAAAGACAAAGTCAAGTAACTAGGAAAACAAAGTCTAAACTAGCACCGTCCCCGGCAACGGCGCCAAATTGATGGTAGAGATTTGTCGTGGAATCCCAACCGTCAATAAAATAACCGGCTATTCCTACGGTAGATAGGGCAAGTCGGGTCGAATCCACGGGGACGGTAATGTATAGCCTAGACTAAGGTCGCCTAAATACTAGACTAAGTCAACGAGCTAAGCTAAACTATAGAATGATAGAAGGGGAGAAAGCTAGACTAAGACTAAGGTGCCGGAGAAACAAACAAAGAAACGGGCTAGGATTAGGTCGGGGTCAAAGGGGTAACGGAATGGTCAAGGGAGAACTAGAGTGAAGGAGGTAGGAGGGTAATCTAGGTATGGTCCGGGCTCTCGCAACTTAGACCGACCTAGAGGTTTCACCTAAAACCCATCTCGGCGACACACATGACAAACGGGGTTACTAGCACGCTATAGTGGCCTAGGTCGAATCCGGGCTCTCGCAACTTAGACCGACCTAGGGGTCGTCCTCACCGGGCTCTCGCTACGTAGTGAGGGAACCAAACCCACAAACAAACTATCACCCACAAGAGAAAAGCAAGAAAAACAAGTATTTGCAACTACTAGTCAATCAAGCATTTCAACAAACATGTGATATGCATCAAACTAAGAGGAAACCCAAATCTTCCACCAACATCTCCAACAAACCCTTAATCATCCAATTAACACCCTAATCACATTACTAACCCTAGCAAGAACGCTACTCTAACATAATCAAACTACAACTAACAAGAACAAGAAGATCCAACATAAGAAACCAAGCATACATAAACAAACTAGAGAAAACAATGAACTAAGAACAATATAATTAACAAAGATGCAAACTTGGATGAACAAACAAGATTAAGAGTAAAAAGGAAGGAAGGATTATACCATACTAGAGGAAGAAGAAAGAACAAAACTTGCATTAATGAAGAAAACCCAAAACAAACACCCAAGGTTGTCAATCTTGAATGGATCTTGAAGAATTCCCTTAATACAAGATTAAACTAAGATTAATTACTAATTACCGACTAATCTACACTAATCTAATCCAATCTAACCTAAAGTTGTCTAGGGTTTAAGGTCTAATGAAGTGCATATCATTAACAAAACAAGGGAAGAGTATATATAGGGTTACAAGTGGAAAGGAGAAGAAAGAAAGGAGTGCGGCCTGAATTGGGCTCATCCTGTTCGGGATGAGTTGGTCCCGTTCGGGATGGACCCTTCACAGAACACCTCTCTTTTGTGCACCTCAACCAGTTCCGGTTGAGCTCAACCGGAACCGGTTGAGCCTTGTAGGCCTCCTTTAAGCTTCTTTCGGTCCCTCCTTGTTTCTCATGGGTTTCTCATCGATTCTCGGGACTCGGGATCGGGTCTCGGAGGCTCGGGACTCGGGATCGGGTCTCGGATGCTCGGGACTCGGGATCGGGTCTCGGAGTCTCGGGACTCGGGATCGGGTCTCGGAGGCTCGGCACTCGGGATCGGGTCTCGGAGGCTCGGGATTGGGTCCCAAGGTCTCGGGGTCGATTCCAAGGCATCGAGTCATCGTTCCTTTACTCCGTTGGCTCCAAAATGTGTATGTATCGAGTCGGAATCGCTCCAACTCTTCCAAATCGGTCTCGGGAACCTGAAACGAACTAAAGGAAGCATAAGAAGCCCATAAACCGCTCCCAAGGAGCGATTCCACAAGGAAAATGGGACCAAAACACTACGAAATAGGCACTACAAACCACACTTATCACCGTCAAGTTGAGATTAGCGGGCAATTCATCAGTTAGGGGCGAATAAGCCCGAGCATTTTCCGTGTGGATGGTGTTGCTGGTGGTCGTGTGGACCTGTTCTTGCAACTTGTGGACCGCGCTGGCCAGTTCAGCTAACGGCCCATCGTCTTCAACCCCAGCGCTAGGAGTTCCTTGTTCGACTGCGCTTTCCTGGGTGAGGATGGCGATCTGATCCTCCCTCATTTTCGTCAGTTGGTCTTGAAGCTTAGCTAACGAAATGGTCAACTCGTCAATGGCTTGTTGCGTCATCGTTCGGGTGAAAGGTGGCCTGTCTGTAAGAACACCGCGTAATCAGCAACTAGCCCAAATCCTAGAACTAAAGTACATCCCGAGCAAGGGAGGAAAGGAAGCTAGGAAGGAAATGACTCGGAAAAGACATCTAGATGGATGACTTGTGAAAAGGTGGGCCTCCTTTAGGATCCAGCTGTGTGGGCTGGGCCCTGTTCGAAAGGAGGTTCACGTGAGACATTCCCCAGACTTTGGACTCGATTGTGTAAACGGGCCAGCCTTTGTAGGACTATGCCCTATGTAGGTGGGCCTTGCCTTAGTCAAATAAGGCGGACTGGGATAGGGAGGAAATCCGTGATGTAAGATCGACGGAGTTTCGACGCTAGAGACTTCGACGACTTACGACCCGACCCGACACTGCTAAATACGGGAAGTCCTAAGAAAAGAAAGTTTTTGAAATATGATTTTTGAAAGCCCGAAAAAAATTCGGGGAGAAACGGCCCTTTTTCGAAAAAACGGAAAAAAGTGGACCGGGGAGGGTTTTGAAAGTTCGAAAATACTTTCGAGTTTTGAAATGGGCATAATACCGGCTAAAAATAGGCTATTTTGAGTATAATCGTGGATCCTAAATTCGGTATATGTCCAGGGTTTTGAAAATTGGATATTTTGAAAAGGATGCAATTTTGAAAATGACGGTTTTTGAAAGACGATTTGTAAATCAGGTAGCACGTAGTCATGGAAGCAGTATAACAACGCCATGTATGCTCTAATTCTAAGTCTCGGTCAGTCTGTAAGGGTCTATACCAGTGTACACAGCCTATCGAGAATCGGGGCGGACTTCCTAAGTCGAGTTGAGCTTAGAACATGCCGTAAAACCCATACGAATCGGCTAATGGACACCTTCGACATATCCAATTTGGACTACATCGATAGTATAGTGGGACGTCGTTCACCAGTACCGGCCCGGGAAAATATGGGGTTATGCATGAACCGTAAAACTAAAACGCGTATTGTACTAGTCAAACGATTTCCATTCGAGTCTCACCTTGAGGATGCCGATGGTAAGTCACACATCAGTTAATCCCCAGCGGAGTCGCCAAATTGTGGACATGACATAGGTCCACCCCGACGCGGCCACGCGCGGGTTTGGGGAGGCGAAAGAATCTCCATATGAGAAGGTCAAATTGAAATTTAAATCGAAGTTGGAGTCGCCACCGAACTTTGTGGGTGTTCGGAACCGTTCGAACCCACTCTATGTCGTAGTGGGCCGTGTACAAAATACGGCCCATTTCCGATGTCAGAGTTTATCGGGTTCGTCCCTTTGCATTTGATACCGATACCGACTTGATCGGATACCGTGTATTGAATGACTCTCGTTGCCAATGGTTTCGGACATCCGGAAACCGAGGTTCTGAGTAAGGGGTGATGGTACGTGTTGGGAAGTTCACTATGAACACCCAACCCCGCCCGCACATTAGCGGCCTCTACTAGGATATCGAATGACGTTTTAATACGCGCGTTAGTAATACGATGAATGATATGCAAACATTGTTTTCCTTAAACATGCGAGGAATTGAATGGGTTGCTAAGTCGGTTTAATGCATGAAAAATTTAACGTCAAAGTTGAATTTAGCATGTGAGATTCGTTTTAGTATAATAAAACAAACGATGAAAAAAGAATGAATTTGCTACAAAGGACGAACAAACGAGTTAGTATCGAATTGTGAATAAAAAAAATAGCAAACAAGATGAATATGCGAGATCGAGAAAATATTAGTCGAGATCTGAAAATATTGCTAAAAGTACCGTTTTGTATAAAAAACGAAGTTCGAAAAATAATAAAAAAACGAGAAAGATGAGCCGCGTTTCAGTCGGCCGCGCGGCTCGCCCGGGACGCGCGCGACTCGCGTCCCGTCTGTTTTCGAAACCAATTTTTTGAAAATTCGATGTTTTTATTAAATCGCGTACAAATATTGCACAATTTGCACTCGATTTAATATTTTCGATATTCGTTATATTCGATGTTCGATTATGTAATCGATATCAAATACTTGGAATAGTTTTTAGAAAAGATGTAAATTTTGAGAAATCGTTTCGTAGAATAATAATAAAAAATGAACGAAAAGGGCTAAAAAAAGGGGTCGGGTTTCAGGCCCGTGCGCGAGTTGCCTGGGAGGGGCGCGACTCGCGTGCGGGTCTGTCCCGGTTCCGTTTGTTGTTCGAAAATTGCTAATTTTGATAAATCGCGTACCAATACGAATTAATTCATACTCGATTTATGTTTTCGATATTCGTCGTATCCGATATTCGATTATGAAATCGATCTCGAATATTCGGAATGAATTTTAGGAAAAGTTTTGTAAAAAAGATTTGAACGAAAAAAAGATGTTAATTCTCTCCGCGTTAAAATCGTTGTATTTTGTAAAGTAACGATTTTTTTTAGCATCGACGAGATTTAATTTTATTCTTTTTGATACAATATTCGATTATAGAGAATCGATATCATATTTTTAAGAACGTTTGTTATATGAAAATAGTTTTAATAATATCGGTATTAGAAATAAAAAAAACGACGAACGACCCATAAATAAAAGGACGACGCACGACCCATAAGATACGGACGAGAAAAGAGAAAAAAACGAGAGGGAGAAGAGAGAAATAGAGAAGACGGGTTTGGTTACACCCTCAACCTACATGTTTTAGTTTACTCGGATCGGGGCTCGTCGGAACGTGACTTGGGCACGGGAGCGTCGAGTGTATGTTGGTGAGTTAAGGTGGTTCGGTTTGGGACGTGAAGGGTGACGGGTATCGGGGTCAGTTTCCTTCGGGTTTTGTAATATCGGTTTCTCGATGCTAAGTGTATATTTCTGAATCGTAGGTATTAATTGGTGTGTATTTGATAGATTAATATTGTGTGTGCAAGGGGCCTATTTATAGGGATATTCCCGACCTTGGCTAGGAGAAGTGTTTGGGTTAGAACTACCGCTTAGGATAGGAAACGTAAGAAGCTAAGAGGAACATAAATTCCGTTGCTTGGTGAAGAAGCAACGAATCTCGACTGGTTGGTAGAGTGATTCGGCCGAGCTTATGCTTGGTCGAGTATCTGATTCGGTTTTCGGATAGAATTCCTACTTGAGATCGAATTCTATCCTTAAACGAATTTGTTTAATATTTTGTGTAGCTGATTTTTTGTAGTATTGGAGCTCGAATCAGCCACGTGAGGTGTCACGGCTGACTCGCGTGTCTCGAGAATATCTTTGAACGGGTTTTGAGTCGGTCGCTAAAAGACGGTTTTACCCCTGGTGTCGGAATCGACCCAAATTAGTCTTATTTGACTCGAAACGACCCACTGGGCCTGATTTTGAGATTGGTTTTGTGAGATATGTACTCCGTAAAAAGCCCAAGCCAAATGCCAATGATTTTGAGCCCGTTTTCGAATATATTAAAGCACGTTTGCGTCCGATCATCATCGGGTGTTCGTCGGAATTTGCTATAGACACCTGGCGGTCAAAACGTGGGTGTCTACAACATCACAAATATACATCGATCATCTATCAAAAATATACATAAACTTTATTATTCATCACGCATCTACAAATCACAAAAAATACACTTAGCATTGAGAAACCGATAGTATATCCGAGACCCAATGAAACCGGTCACCTCTTGCCCTTTACACGTCCAAACCAAAACCACCATAACTCACCGACATTAACCCGACGGTCCCGTGCCCTAGCCACATTCCGACGAGCCCCGATCCGAGTAAACAAAGCATGTAGGTTGAGGGTGTAAAATCAAATCCGATTTCTCTCTTCTCTCTTCCTCTCCTTCTCGTCTTTTCCTCCTTTTTCGTCGTCGATCCGTTTTTTATTATGGGTCGTCGTCGCATTTTTTTAATATCGATTATTACAAAACTATTTTTATAAAACAAACGTTCTTAAAAATACGATATCGATTCTCTATAGTCGAATATTGTATCAAAAAGAACTAAATTAATCTCGTTGATGCTAAAAAATCGTTACATAATTTTCTTAAAACAAAATACAACGATTTTAACGCGGAGAGAGTCAAACATCGTTTCTTAGTTTAATTTTACAAAACGATTTTCAAAGCTTTTTTTTTTATCTTTTCAAAAAAATCATTCCGAGTATTTGATATCGATTTCATAATCGAATATCGAATATAACAAATATCGCGAA
Organism: Agrostemma githago; assembly: GCA_958450325.1. Classification (NCBI taxonomy): domain Eukaryota; kingdom Viridiplantae; phylum Streptophyta; class Magnoliopsida; order Caryophyllales; family Caryophyllaceae; genus Agrostemma; species Agrostemma githago. The sequence goes on along the minus strand of OY288259.1, from coordinate 40,957,180 downwards.
GTTAAGTCGAGTATAAAAACAAATTTCGAAAACAGCCCGGGACGCGAGTCGCGTGCGTCCCGGGCAAGTCGCGTGGTCTCCTGGAAAACGCGACGCAAATAATCGATTTCGCTCTATTTTTTTATTTTTCGAACATCGTTTTTCAGACAAAACAGTGGGTTTTCAGGCATATTTCAGATCTTGATATATTTTTCCTTGACCTCGGTCAACACGTGTTAATCCATCACGTGTCGTAAACTTTTCAAAATCATGCATATTATCGTATTTATATTTTTTTATTCAATCGTCACTAACACGTTTGTTCATCTTTTTAGCAACTTCTTTTTATTATTTGTTTTATTATACTAAAACGAATCTCACATGCTAAATTCAACTTTGACGTTAATTTTCATGCATTAAACCGACTTAGCAACCCATTCAATTCCTCGCATGTTTAGGGAAAACAATGTTTGCATATCATTCATCGTATTACTAACGCGCGTATTCAAAATCATTCGATATCCTAGTAGAGGCCGCTAATGTGCGGGCAGGGTTGGGTGTTCTTTGTGAACTTCCCAACACGTACCCTCACCCCTTACTTAGAACCTCGGTTTCCGGATGCCCGAAACCATTGGCGCACGAGAGTCATTCAATACACAATATCCGATAATGTCGGTATCGGTATCAAATGCAAAGGGACGAACCCAATAAACTCTGACATCGGAAATGGGCCATACTTTGTGCATGGCCCACTACGACATAGAGTGGGTTCGAATGGTTCCGAATAACCACAAAATTCGGTGGCGAATCAACTTCGATTTAAATTTCAATTCGATCCATTCTCATATGGAGATTCATTCGCCTCCCCAATCCCGCGCGTGGCCGCGTCGGGGTGGACCTATGTCATGTCCACAATTTGGCGACTCCGCTGGGGATTAACTGATGCGTGACTTACCATCGGCATCCTCAAGGTGAGACTCGAATGTAAATTGTTTGACTAGTACAATACGCGTTTTAGTTTTACGGTTCATGCATAACCCCATATTTTCCCGGGCCGGTACTGGTGACCGACGTCCCACTATACCATTGATGTAGTCCAAATTGGATATGTCAAAAGTGTTCACAGTCGATTCGTATGGGTTTCACGGCATATTCTAAGCTCAACTCGACTTAGGAAGTCCGCCCCGATTCTCGGATAGGCTATGTACACTGGTATAGACCCTTTATAGACCGACCGAGACTTAGTATAGAGCATACATGGCGTCGTTATAATGCTTGCGTGACTATATGCTACTTGGTTTCTATGTCGTTTTCAAAACCGTCATTTTAAAAAATTGCATCCTTTTCAAAATATCCAATTTCAAAACCTGGGAAGCACACCGAATTTAGGATTTACGATTTTACTAAAAATAGCCTATTTCTAGCCGATATTATGCCCATTTCAAAACTCGAAAATACTTTCGAACTTTCAAAACCGTCGCCTGGTTCACCTTTCCGTTTTCTTTTTCGAAAAAAAAGGGCCGGTTCTCCCTGAATTTTTCGGGCTTTTCAAAAAAAATCATATTTCGAAACCTTCCTCTTTTTAGGACTTCCCGTATTTAGCAGTGTCGGGTCGTGTCATAAGTCGTCAAGGTCTTTTAGCATCGAAACTCTGTCGATCTTATATCACGAGTTTCCTCCCTATCCCAGTCCGCCTTATTTGACTAAGGCAAGACCTACCTACGTAGGACATACTCCTACAAAGGTTGGCCCGTTTACACAATCGAGTCCAAAGTCTGGGGAATGTCTTACGTGAACCTCCTTTCGAACAGGGCCCAGCTCACACAGATGGATCCCAAAGGAGGCCCTCCTTTCACGAGTCACCCGTCTAGGTGTCCTTCTCCGAGTCATTTCTTTCCTAGCCTCCTTTCTTCCCTTGCTCGGGATGTACTTTTGTTCTAGGATCTGGGTTAGTTGCTGATTACGCGGTGTTCTTACAGACATGCCACCCTTCACCCGAACCATGACGAAAGAAGCCACTGACGAGTTGACAGCTTCGTTGGCCAAGCTACAAGACCAATTGACGCAGATGAGAAAGGACCAGATCGCCATCCTTACTCGGGTAAGCGTCGTCGAACAGGGAACTCCTAACGGAGGAATTGAGGATGACGGGCCGTTAGCTGAACTGCCAGCGCGGTCCATAAACTGCAAGAACAAGTCCACACGACCACCAGCAACAACATCCACACGGAGAACGCTCGGGCTTATTCGCCCCTGACTGATGAGTTGCCCGCTAATCTCAACTTGACGGGCCTACCCATGTTCGATGGGACTGAAGACCCGGTACTCCATATCCGGGCTTTCAAGAAGTTTATGGCAGTTAAGGGGGTCAAATCGACAATGTTCAAGCATCTCTTTGCTTCATCCTTGGACAAGCACCCGAGAGCCTGGTACTACAGGCTTGATTCCAAGAAATACAAAACTTGGGACGATGTCCCAACGGAGTTCGCCCGAAACTATGCGGACAACACCGAGATCCAGACTACCATGCGTACTCTGGAGGTCATGGCCCAAGAGCCTAAGGAGGGTTTCACCAAATACCTCCAGAGGTGGAGGGCCGAAAGTGTGAAGCTGGTGGACAACCCCAGCGAAAAAGTCTTGGTGGAGGCCTTTGTCAAAAACCTCCTCCCTTCTTACCAGATCCATCTCCGGTACGCCATCATACCCAATTTCGCCACCTTGACCGAGATGGGTACGAGAATCGAAGACGACTTAAGGTTAGAGAGCCTTACTAAGGCCTCAACTAAGGGATATCAAGGAGCCAGTTCGTCTTCCGGCAAGCCCGCAACTACAACTGCGGCCCGCAGCATCTTTGGCGAGATTAATCTGCTGGACACCTCGACCAAAAAGAATACTCCAACTCGAGTATTCACTGACATAGGGACTACTTGTGCTCACGCCTTAAAAAGGCTATCTTCTAAGGGCCTGATCCAACCGATAGGCCCGATTCCGGAAGTTCCGGTCGAAAAACGGTTCAAAAGCTATAACATCCAGGCCTATTGCCACTATCACCGAGACAACGGGCACGACACTGAAAAATGCTGGAAGGTGAAGCATCTCATTCAAGATCTGATCGAAAGTGGGAAGATACCGCTACTCAGTGACAAGCCGAGTAACAAAAATAATCCTCTTGGTACTCACGCCATTTTTTCTAGAGAAGTAGTCGACTGTACTCATCTCATTTCCCCTTTCATCCCCCAAATCAACAGGATATGGAATGACGATGAAGATGACGTTTACCTGGTTAAGGGGGAAACTGTCCCCATCACCGTCGAAGAAATCCGGAAGGCTAAAACCAAGGCCCTGGTCGGCACACACGTCATCACAGCCGGACTTTCGGCCCCGAGAGTCGTCACTGAACCTGCCTGGACGGAACCTACACTCGAGGAACCAAATGCTGACACGACCCTAGTCAAACAACTAAAGAGGGTCCGAACCGATCTTACTATATGGCAGCTTTTGGTTAGTTCTCAAGAGCATCGGGCAGCACTTACTAAGGCTCTCGATGAAATCAAGGTTGACTCATTGGTTACCCCCACTGAAATCGTAGCCACTATTTTGCCTCACGTTAAAGGCAAATCCAAGGGAGAAGGCCCACTTATCACCTTCTCGGAGTCCGATCTTCCACCGTTTGGGGCCGCCCATAACTTGGCCCTATATATTACGGTGATCTGTCGGGGCAAGTATCTACCCATGACCCTAATTGATGACAGGTCCGCTGTAAACGTCCTTCCCTTAAGGACCGCTAAGGCTCTCGGCATTACCGAGGCTGACTACCTTCCCACTGCACAAACTATCCAGGCTTTCGACGGAAGCCCAAAATCAGTTGCTGGGGCCGTTAAACTAACCATCATAACAGGCCCGATCGAGAAAGAGCTAGAATTCCAGGTGATCGATGTCACTTCATCTTTCAATCTGCTACTCGGAAGGCCCTGGATCCACGCGGACAAAGTCGTGTCCTCCACTCTCCACAGGAAGGTTAAGTTACCTTTAATAGACGGGGTCATCACTCTCGAAGCTACCCCCATAGCCGTGTCAAGCTGCAACACGGCAGGCCCAACTGACCCACGAGGTTTCAATTTCGTGAGAATGATCGAGGAAGAATATCTTTTCCAGCCTTACTTCACTACTAGCATCGACACGATGCTGCAAAACTTGGGCTACCTACCAGGGGATGCTTCAAGGCCCAATCTCCCGGCTGGCAAGATCGTCATGGTCCTGAATGACGGAGAATCTCGGTTCGGTTTGGGCTACACCTTGACCCAGGGAGATATCAGCCGAACAAACGCAATCAAGTTTGTCACTCCCGTGTTCGGAGCTATTCAAGTGGGCCTCTTTCATCCCACCACCTCGTATCCCGAGGCCAAATTGGCTCAGGAATGCACTTTCATCCCGGATGATATCTTTGCCCTCATCCAGTCCGAATCAAAGGAAAATGCAGATAACACTGAGCCCATGGTGAGGCTCCTGTTCGGAGAAGATAAGATCATTCTGACCCCCAAGGAAGAGCTGGTAAGCCTAATCCTTCGCAGCAGCAAGTTCGATCCGACCAAGCTGATGTCTGAAGTCGGTGCTAACACTGGAAAAAGGGCTTGGAGGAAGACGATCAAGTGGACCGACAACGAGGGTCGAGTCTATAAACTCACGACTGGTGAAGGAGACATGCAGGACGCTGAGTCCGAATCCAAGTCTGAGTCAGAGTCAGAGTCGGGTGTCTAAGTCCAAGTCTAGAGGGTCCAGTACTAGAATCGAGTCTGTAACCCCCCTTCCTTTAGTCACACCTATGGGAGTCTCGGAGTCTGTCCCGAGAGAACTCCCAATCCCGCCTCTGACCAACGATCAGATGGCTGCTCTCTTTGAGCTATTTTCAAAATTCTCTATCAATAATAACGATAACCGTTCTGCTTACGACTTGTCTTATTTTCAAAATATTTTCAAAATTTACTTGCAATGACATTGAGAAACCCGACGAACAGGTACCACTTCCTCCGCATCTAGTCGAGCAACTCGAACAAAGGTATTGCAAATATCTCTTTTTCTTTTCTTTTGTGCTTGTATTTGTGTTTATGTTTGTGTTTAGGACTTGTTAGTTTTTGTGAAATTCTTGTTTATTTGGATTTTTGATGAGCGATGTGAGGGAGAGAATTTGATTTTGTATTTGAGTTCATTGTGATAGGTGTGAAGGAAAGGTGATTCCTAGAGGAGAGTAGATAATGATAGAGCTTGGATCGTGAGTATGGAAGTCGGTTTTTGAAGCTTCGGTGAAGCTTTTGGGGTTTTGGAGGTCAAGAAGACCCATCCCGGGCGGGAAGGGAGCTTCCCGACCGGGAAGGATGTACCATCCCGACCGGGAAGAAGCCGTCCCGATCGGGATGGAGGTGCAAAAATTGGAGGTTGCTGGAGTGCCATCCCGACCGGAAAGGTGGCTTCCCGACCGGGACGAGTGTGTCTTCCCGATCGGGACCATCCATCCCAACCGGAATGGTCCCCTTTCTCCTCTTTTGGCCTCTTCTTCGACATTTGAGCCCACCCAACCATTGCATACCCCCACCCAACCTCCCTACCCATCCTTGCTCATGTCATATGACCATTACACTTCATTTGCATACCCTCACCTCATTTCTCTTCCCTTTACACCGAGTTTCACATCGAATCCTACCCCCCTCACACCATTACTACCTCTACCATGCGGTTCTATCAAGTTTGAAGCGGGAAAGCAATGATGAAGACAAGCAAGCGCCTTTATTGATCTACGAGACGATGGAGCGAGTGAGTTGCTATCCTATTGGTACGGCAACTATCCTTTCTTTTCCGTCTTTTATTGCTTGTTTTCCTTTGTTTACTCCCCTTCCCTTATCATTTGTGTCATGGTGGCCTTCAAGGCCTTGGTATATGTTGCTCCCGACTCTCGATGACGTGACTACATCGAGAGTCATTTCAAAATCCAATTTTTACAAGATTTTCACTTTCTTTTTTGAGGATTTAGTCGGATTTAGGCGGAATCCGGGCTAGGTGACTTGATTACACCTAGCCCTCCCCTCCCATTTCCTTTTATTTCCTTCTTTTATTTCTTCCCCCATCCATATCTTTTTCTCGTCTCGGCCCTTGATGATTTGATTACACCCCGGCCGGACACCTTCTACCATTTTTCTTCACTTTATTTTTGATTTTTAGCTTTATTTTCGTAGTTTCTTTTCTTTTTCCTTTGTCTCTCCGCACCCTACGATCGAGCATGAGGACATGGCTCGATTTAAGTGTGGGGGAGCGATATTCTAGTAGAGTTAGTTTTATTTTCTTAGTTTTTCGAAAAAATCTTTAAAAACCATAAAAATTTGAAATTTTTTCACAAAAATCAAAAAGATTTTTCTTTTGTGTGTTTTCATTTTGTGTCTTTGTGTCGTGTTTTTGTTTTGTGTGCGGGTTTTGCCTCCCTTTTTTTCTTATAGGTTGCTTAAATCGCCGATAGCTTTGGAGAGCTTTCAGGACTTCCGGTAACATCTCTTCACCCCTTTTTCCTCTTTGTTCCTTGTGGAGTTTGGAGGATTTGTGTGTTGTGGTGTGCTCGGGTGGAGCTTTGTAAAGTTTGAAGTTGATTTGGAGACTTGTTTGGATGATAGGGGTGGTGTTTGTTTTGTCTATGTGTTTTGTTGTTTTGTTTTTGTTGCCTTTGTTTCTTTTCCTTTTGTTTTCGTCATGTCTTCATTTTGTGTTGTGTTGTGTGTCTTGTGTGTAAACGTTTTCGAAAACCTGGTTTAGAGGCTAGAGTGTGAGTGTCTATTTTTCCCTTCCTAGTTGTATAAATCGAGTTTTGGACTTTAGTCTAGTAGAATGACCCTAAATCAATGATTTCGTTGGTCCTTTACCTTGAGTCCACCTAGCTTACTAGGGATTTACTACGGGATTTGCATTTTGACCATTATGATCACCCACGGTGTGAAAAGGCCTTGGTTACCGAGTTTCGTCCCTTAGGTGACCGTGTTTAGGATTGTTTGATTAGTCCAAGTTCTCCCCTTTTTGTGAGTATGAAGGGAAGACGTCGTCCCGACATACCCATTTCCCTACTTCCTACACAAACCCACAAAATAAAATGCAATTTGTTGAATTCTCTCTTTCTTAATTATCAAGAAGTGCCAAAAAGCCAAATCAAGCCAAAAAGGGCTAAGAAAAGAAAAAAAGAAAGAAAAATGAAAGAAAGAAAAGAATGAAGAAAAAGAAAAGGCACAAAAGCCAAAAAGAAAATAGAAAAGAAGAAAAAGAAATGGCATGGCAACAAACAAATCAAAATGTCAAAAAGAAAGAAAATGCTAAAAGAAAACCCGTCTTACAAAAAGAAATCCTCACAAAAATAAGCCTTTTTTCCGACTTTTGCCGTGAAGAGCCTACCAAAGGACCGAGTCCCGAGGAAGGATGATAGCGGCATTAGTCGGTCTTCCCTCATTTTGCATGTTTTCCACCTTTTTACTTGGATTAGTTAGGCGGTTTTAGACATGGGACGACCCTCTTGGCTCATGCTAAAGGGGGCGGGGTCTCACTTACCTACAGTGTCGACTAACACCGTGGTTCTTCACTTTTCCACTCCGCCGATCGTCCCGTAGTACGTTTTTAGAAAGTTAGGAGGACCTAGGTAAGTTACCAACGTTTTTGTTGCTTTATCGTCATACTATTAGGGTTTAGTTCACCTTGATTCGTATTGCTAGCTTGGGAACGTTGTCACTTACCTCGAGTCCTAAACCGGTGCTTCTTTCACCGCTTTTAGAGGGAAGCGGTATTTCTTTTGTTTTGGGTGCAACTGATTATGTGTTTGTTTGTTTGTGTGTTTTGTGTCCGGTTGCATCCACAGTTTTGTCGCAAGACCCAACTTGCCTTGCGGAGTGCACTTGTCCTCTAAGTGCACTCGCGTGAGTTGAAGGGGCGTAGGGTGCGCTAATACCCACTCGGATAGTTTAGTAGTAGTATGTGCTTACTCGAGGGCGAGTAAGGGTTAAGTGTGGGGGAGTTGATAAGTGCTATTTGTAGTGCCTATTTTGTAGTGTTTTGGTCCCATTTTCCTTGTAGAATCGCTCTTTGGGAGCGGTTTAGGGGCTTCTTATGCTTCCTTTAGTTCGTTTCAGGTTCCCGAGACCGATTTGGAAGAGTTGGAGCGATTTCGACTCTATACATACACATTTTGGAGCCAACGAAGCTAAGGAACGATGATTCGATGCCTTGGAATCGACCCCGAGACCTTGGGACCCAATCCCGAGCCTCCGAGACCCGATCCCGAGTCCCGAGAATCGATGGGAAGCCCATGAAAGGCAAGGAGGGACCAAAAAGATCTTAATGGAGGCCTACAAGGCTCATCCCGTTCGGGATGGCCTCATCCCGTTCGGGATGAAGTGCACAAACAAGGAGGTTACTGACCTGGGCCCATCCCGATCGGGATTGTGGCGTCCCGACCGGGACCGACCTCGTCCCGACCGGGACCACCCCGTCTCGGCCGGGACGGGCCACTGTTACTCCGCTTTGTTTCTTTTCTTCTCCCTTCCATTTGTAACCCTATATATACTCTTCCCTTGTTATGTTAAGGGGAGGCACTTCATATTAGACTAAACCCAAGATAATTTTAGCATAGATTAGCATAGATTAGTGTAAATTAGTCCTTAGATTATCGTTAATCTTAGATTAGTGCTTGTAATTTGGGAATTCTTCAAGATCTTCACCAAGCTTGACAAACTTGGATGTTTGTTTTGGGTTCTTCCATTTATGCAAGTTTCTTTCTTCCTTTCATCTCTAGTTTGGTATAATCTTCTTTTCTCTTCTCTTAATCTTTGTTTTATCATTAAAGTTTGATTCTTTGTTCTTGTTATGGTTCATAGTTCATAGTTATTGTTAGTTTCTTCATGTTTGTTTTGATGTTTGTGATGATTCCTCTTCTTAGTGTTAGTTTTAGTATAGATATGTTAGAGTAGTATCTTGCTAGGGTTAGTAAGGTGATTAGGTTGTTAATTGGATGATTAAGGGATTGTTGGAGATGTTGGTGGAAGATTTGGATTTCCTCTTGTATGATGCACATCACATGTTTGTTGAAATGCTTGATTGACTAAGTATGTACGAATGCTTGTTTTTCTTGCCTTTCTCTTGTGGGTATTAGTTTGATTGTGGGTTCGGTTCCCTCATTAAGTTGCGAGAGCCCGGTGAGGACGACCCCTAGGTCGGTCTAAGTTGCGAGAGCCCAGAGGTGACCTAGGCCTATAGCACGCTAGTACCCCGTTTGTGTTGTGTATCGCCGAGTTGGGTTTTAGCTGGAACCTCTAGGTGAGTCTAAGTTGCGAGAGCCCGGGCATTACCTAGATTACCCTACTACCTCCTTCACCTCTAGCTCTTCCTCGACCATTCCGTTACCCCTTTGACCCCGACCTAATCCTAGCCCGTTTCCTTTGATAGTTTTCTTGCCTTAGACCTAGCTTAGTTCTTAGCCTCCCCCTCCTTAGAATAGCTTGTCTCGAACATAGTCCTAGACCGTAGCATACCTTAGTCCGACCTCCCGTCCCTGTGGATTCGACCCGACTTACCCTAGCTACCCTAGTTAGGTTTTGCCGGTTTTATTTGACGGTTGGGATCCACGACAAATCCCTCCCATCATAGCTTGACTTAGTTACCCTTCTTTGTGCTCTTCTATCATCTCTTGTACATATTTTGTAGGTTTCTCTTGTTTTCTTAGCTTTCTTTTCTCTTTGTTTTTCGTTGTGTTCGTTTATTGTCTTTGCCTAGTGCCCAAAAAGCACTAGGTGGTCTTATGTTTTCTCAAGTGTGTAGTGTATGCCTAGGAGGAGAGGCGATTTCTTTCTCTTCAATCCAGAGCCGGAGAGACTCTTTAGAGCCTTTCGCCAACGGACCTTCATCAATCCCTTCGGTACTTCTAGTCCTAGTTCTCCTTCTACATCTTCCTCAACACCGTCTACACCATCATCTCCCTTACATCCAATTATGCCGAAGTTTTCATCTCACTCCACTTTTACCGAGGATGTCTTGCCGGGACCAAGTGCTTTACCGGATACATATACCGGGAATTTTGTGGCAAAGACACAATTCATCCAACTTGTGGAGAGAAATCAATTTAGTGGTTTTCCCACCGAAGACCCACACCAACATATGGAGACTTTCTACGATTATTGCGATGTTATCTCTCAAACCGGGGTTACTCAAGATCAAATCCGTTGGGTACTTTTCCCGTTCTCTGAAAAGTGAAGCAATGGATCAAGAGTCTCGATAGGGCAACCATGGGTATCGATACTTGGAAGAAACTTGCGTTGGCGTTCTACCAAAAATTTTACCCTCCGGAGAAGACAAATTTGCTAAGGGCCTCCATCCCCGGTTTCCAACAACGGGATGAGGAGAGCCTTTATGAAGCTTGGGAACGGTTTAAATCTTTGGTTAGATCATGCCCCCACCATGGACTTTCACAATGGTTCTTAGTCCAACAGTTTTGGAACGGTCTATATGAGGATTCAAGAGCTATACTCAATATGGGCTCCAATGGTAGGTTTACCGAGGTCGATGACGATCAAACTTGGGCAAGAATCGAGGAGATGGCGGTGCATAACTCCCAATACTCAAGGCCTAGAAAGGCGAATCGAGGAGGTAGGCATGAGGTCGATGCCATTACACAACTAAGCATTGATCTTGGAGCTCAATTAAAAACTCACATGGAGACTATTGACAAGAAGCTCCAAAGCCACCTAAATCAAGTTCAAAGCACTAGTTCATCCAACCAACACTCGATTCATGAAGTTAATGCTTTGGGAATTGTGTCTCCTACACCTTATTATGGGATGTGCGATACTTGCGGGATAGTTGGACATGAGCCTATACATTGTCGAGGAAGTATTGAGCAAGTGAACGCCTTTCAAGCGTTCAAACAAGGTGCCTCCTATCCTAATATGTTCCAAGCTTCCCATCAAGCCTCTCAACAACAAGCTCTACAACACCGTCCCTATGTTCCACCTCCCTTAAGGGACAACAATCAAGGTTACCAAGGTTATGTGGGTAATCCAAGACCATTCAACAATTTCAAGCAACATAACCAAGGTAACTTCAACAACAATCAAGGGTTCCAACAAGGGAACTTCAATCAAGGTGGTTTTCAAGGAAACCAACACAATCAAGGATATCAAAACAACCAAGGTAACACTCAAGGCCTTAATGAAGGCAACTCTCATGGGTTCCAAGGGAACCGTCAACATCAACAAGCAACTTAAGGTCAACAACAAAGCAAGCAAAGGAGCCGGTCTCCTACTTATGACTATGGTATTCCTCTAGTCATCACCGATACTCCGCACAATCCACAATCTCCACCTCGAGATTTCAACATGCAAAAATCTGTGATGGATATGCAAAGGAGTAATCAAGAATTGCAAAGAAGCCAAATGGAGATGGCAAGAAACCAACAAGAGTTCTTTGCTCATCTTCAAAGGGATAACATAGCAAGAGATGCTCATATGAAGATGCTTGAGACTCAAATATCTCAAGTTGCTTCGGGAAGCTCTTCAAGACAAAAGGGCCACCTACCTTCTCAAGGTGAAACACCAAAATTTGAGCATGTAAATGCTATTACCACGAGGAGTGGTGAATCTTATGATTCCCCCTTATTCCCTAGTGAGCAAGTACAAATGCAAGAAGCAATGAGGAAAGTTGCATCTCCAACTCAAGAAAACTCAAGCATGGAAGATCCAATGGAGGAGCAAGTCTTATGGAAGATTGAGAAACCCCATGAAGACAAGCTTCCCCCACTTCAAGGAAAAGACAAGGGTAAAGGGAAAGCGTCATTTGAGAAGTCCACCCCTATTGAGCAAAACAAGGTTCATATCAAGTAGCCTTTCCCAACGATGCAAATGAAGACTAAGGTGGATGTTCAATTTGACAAGTTCCTAGACATATGAAGAAATTGGATGTGAGTGTCCCGGTTACCGAGCTACTTACCCAAATCCCGGCATATGGAAGATTTATGAAAGAAATCTTGGCTAGGAAGAGATCCATCGACAAGGAAGAGACCATAGCCTTCACAAGGGTGGTGAGCGAACTTATTCAAGGTTCTACGCTTCCCAAGTTGAAGGATCCGGGTAGTTTATCGATCTCATGCACCATAGGCAACTTCAAGATTGAGAGAGCATTATGTGATTTGGGTGCGAGTGTAAGCATCATTCCCTACTCTATTTGTGAGCGACTTGGAATGAAGGAGCTCAAGTGCACTTCCGTTACACTCCGAATGGTCGATAGTTCGCTCATTCGACCATTGGGGATGTTAGAAGATGTGCCAATAAGAATCAGGAAATTCTTCGTTCCGGTGATTTTCTTGTATTTGACATGCCGGAAGATCCTATCACTCCCATTATCCTTGAGCGCCCATTTCTACATACCGCCGGTGCTATGATTGATGTGAAGAACGGTAGGATCACATTCGAGTTAGGCGAAAAAAAGCTAGTGTTCGACCTCCTAGGCAGCACCTCATCAAGGGCAAGCCCAAAGAGCCGACTTGAACAATTCACCTCGAGAGACGGCCGGAGGGACCTTCATCAATCCCTTCGGTAATTCTTCTCCTAGTTCCCCCTCTTCATCTACATCAACACCGTCTACACCACCATCTTCTCCCTTACATCCAAGAATGCCTAAGTTTTCCTCTCACTCCACTTTCACGGAAGATGTCTTGCCGGGACCGAGTGCACTACCGGAAGCTTATACCGGGAATTTTGTGGCAAAGACTCAGTTTATCCAACTTGTGGAGAGGAGCCCATTTAGTGGTTTGCCCACCGAAGACCCGCGCCAACACATGGAGACCTTCTCCGATTATTGTGACGCTATATCTCACACCGGGGTTACTCAAGACCAAATTCGTTGGGTACTCTTCCCGTTTTCTCTTATTGGAAAAGCGAAGCAATGGATCAAGAGTCTCGATAGGGCAACTATGGGTATCGACACTTGGAAAAAGCTTGCCTTGGCGTTCTACCAAAAGTTTTACCCTCCGGAAAAGACGAATTTGCTTAGGGCCTCCATCACCGGGTTCCAACAAAGGGATGAAGAGAGCCTATATGAAGCTTGGGAGCGGTTTAAGTCTTTGGTAAGATCGTGCCCTCATCATGGACTCTCACAATGGTTCATGGTGCAACAATTTTGGAATGGACTCTATGAGGACTCGAAAGCTATTCTTAACATGGGCTCCAACGGTAGGTTCACCGAGGTCGATGACGACCAAACTTGGGCAAGAATCGAAGAGATGGCGGTGCATAATTCGCAATACTCTAGGCCTAGGAAGGCACATCGGGGAGGTAGGCACGAGGGCGATGCTATCACTCAATTAAGCATTGACCTTGGGGCTCAATTGAAAACACACATGGAAACTATTGATAAAAAGCTCCAAAGCCACCTCGACCAAGTCCAAGGCACTAGTTTCTCCCACCATCAACCGATTCAAGAAGTGAATGCGTTGGGGTTTGCACCTCCTTTACCTTACTACGGGATGTGCGATACTTGTGGAATAGTTGGACATGAGCCTATGTATTGCCGTGGAAGTATCGAGCAAGTGAACGCATTCCAAGCGTTCAAGCAAGGTACCTCTTACTCTAATCAATTCCAAGCTTCCCAACAAGTCCCCCAACAACAAGCCTTTCAACATCAACAACATCGTCCCTATGTTCCACCTCCCTTAAGGGACAACAACCAAGGTTACCAAGGTCACATGGGTAATCCAAGACCCTTCAATAACTTCAAGCAAAATAACCAAGGTACCTTCCACAACAACAATCAAGGGTTCCAACAAGGGAAATTCAATCAAGGCGGTTTCAAAGGAAACCAAGGCTTCCAACAACAACAAAACCACAATCAAGGCCTTAATCAAGGCAATTCTCATGGGTTCCAAGGGAACCGTCAACAAGCAACTCAAAATCAACAACAACAAAGCAAGCCTAGGAGCCGGTCTCCTACTCATGATTATGGCATTCCTCTCGCCATCACCGACACTCCACATAATCCATCATCCCCACCTCGGGATTTTGACATTCAAAAGACTTTGATGGAAATAAAAAGGAGCAATCAAGATATGCAACAATGTCAAGTGGACATGTCAAGAAACCATCATGAGCTCTTCACTTATATTCAAGGGGAAAACGCGATGAGAGATACCCGTATGAAGATTCTTGAGACTCAAGTATCTCAACTCGCTTCGGGGAGCTCCTCAAGGCAAAAGGGGCAACTACCTTCTCAAGGTGAAACACCGATATTTGAGCATGTAAATGCTATCACCACAAGGAGAGGTACATCCTACAACCCCCCTCCACATCCTAATGAGCAAGAGCCCACGCAAGAGCCAACAATGGAAATGACATCTCCAAATCAAGAAGAATCAAGCTTGGACAATCCAATTGAGGAGCAAGTCTTATGGGAAGTTGAAAAACCCCAAGAAGACAACCCTCCCCCTCTTCAAGAGAAAGACAAGGGAAAAAGGAAAGTGTCCTTTGAAGAGTCCACCCCTATTGGGCAAAACAAGTACCAAATCAAGATGCCTTACCCATCAAGGCAAATGAAGACTAAGGTGGACACTCAATACGACAAGTTCCTTAGTATTGTGAAGAAATTGGATGTGAATGTCCCATTCACCGAGTTACTTACCCAAATCCCGGCATATGGAAAATTCATGAAAGAAATCTTGGCTAGGAAGAGGTCCATCGACAAGGAAGAGACGGTAGCGTTCACTAGGGTGGTGAGCGAGCTTATTCAAGGTTCCACGCTTCCGAAGTTGAAGGACCCGGGTAGTTTCTCTATCCCATGCACCATTGGCAATTACAAGATCGAGAGAGCTATGTGTGATTTGGGTGCGAGTGTGAGCATTATCCCCTACACCATTTGTGAGCGATTAGGGATGACGGAGTTGAAATGTACGTCCATTACACTCCAAATGGCCGATAAGTCTCTTAACTGACCATTGGGAATGTTAGAGGATGTGCCGGTGCAAATAGGGAAGTTCTTCATTCCGGTCGACTTCATTGTGATTGACATGCCGGAGGATGCTAACACTCCCATCATCCTTGGACGCCCATTTTTACACACCGTCGGTGCCGTGATCGATGTGAAGAAGGGTAGGATCACCTTTCAATTAGGCGACGAGGAGTTAGTGTTCGACCTCCAAGGCAACACTTCGCCTATGACCGAGACATGTAATATGATCCATGCCACGGAAGACATCGATCTAGGGGAAGGATCGGGACAAAGCTTGAAGAAGTACTCTTATGTACTTGAGGATGATGACTCCGATTCGGAGGAAGATGAGTGCCCAAATCATGGGCTTGATGACAAGTTGAAAAGCAAGGAGAAGGATGAGCCTACCTTGGAGCCGCATGAGGACTGGTGGACGTTTGGGTATATCCCCAAAGACCAAAAGTACAAGTTCAAGCCGTTGAACTTGGAAGATCGGGATGCCCCGGGAACGTCAAGGCAAGGCCATGAAGAGTCTTGGGATGTGGTCGGTTATATGGCATGCTTGATTGAAGACTTCTCTAGGGCCTTCGACTTGTTCCTTCGTGCCCTTGATGGAGATGGAATCGGTTTGGAGATTGTTGAAAAAGATTGAAGAAAGCACCACCTTGGTTTGACGGAGTCCCACAAGAACAGTCTCTTTGTATATATCCTTGTATTATATTTGCTTGGGATTTTTGTGATTCTTGTTATTTGGATTGATTGATGAGCGTTGTGAGGGAGAGAGTTTGATGTGTGTATGAGTATTGCTTGATAGGTGAAGTAAGAATGCTTCTAGAGAAGAAGGGCTATGATATACCTTGGCTTGTAAGCACGAGGATCGGGTTTTTGAAGCTTGGAACAAGCTTTTGGGGATTGTGGAAGTTGAAGAAGACCCATCCCGGCCGGGATGAGGCGTCCCGACCGGGAAGGGTAAGGCATCCCGACCGGGAAGGGTGCCGTCCCGATCGGGATGGGTGCACCATATTTCGAGCTTCCTACGAGTCCGTCCCGACCGGGACGGGTGAGGGAACCCGATCGGGATCAGTCTTCCCGACCGGGATGGTCCTCTGCTCCCCCTTTGTGATTCTTCTTCGCAAATCAAGTCCACCCAACCATTTTATGCCCCCTCCCAACCTCCCTACTCCTCCTTGTTCCTATCATATGACCCATACACCTCACTTTACACCGAG
This sequence comes from Agrostemma githago, assembly GCA_958450325.1. NCBI lineage: Eukaryota > Viridiplantae > Streptophyta > Magnoliopsida > Caryophyllales > Caryophyllaceae > Agrostemma > Agrostemma githago. The sequence continues at coordinate 40,940,987 of OY288259.1, read as the reverse complement.
ATCCACATTAAATCCCACCCCCATCACACCTTTACCACCTCTACCAAGCGATGTTATCGAGAATGAAGCGGAAAAGCAATGATGAAGACAAGCAAGCGCCTTTATTGATCTATGAGATGATGGAGAGAGTGAGTTGCTAACCTATGGTACGGCAACTATCCTTTCTTTTCCGTTTTTCTTGTTGCTTGTTTTCCTTTGTTTATTCCCTTCCCCTTGTACACTTTCGTGTCTTGATGTCATGGTGGCCTTCGAGGCCATGGTATGATTGCTCCCGACTCTCGACGACGTGATTGCATCGAGAGTCAATCGAAAAATCCAATTTTACAAGATTTTCACCCCTTGTTAGGAGTTAGTCGGATTTGGACGGAATCCGGGCTAGGTGACTTGATTAGACCTAGCCCTCCCCTCCCAATTCCTTTTATTTTCTTTCTTTTTATTTTTATTCCCCCTTCCATATCTTTTTCTCGTCTCGGCCCTTGGTGACTTGATTACACCCCGGCCGGACACCTTCTACCTTTTCTTCACTTTATTTTTGTTTTTTTAGCTTTATTTTCGTAGTTTCTTTTCTTTTTCTTTGGTCTCTCCGCACCCTACGATCGAGCATGAGGACATGGCTCGATTTAAGTGTGGGGGAGCGATTTTCTATCGTAGTTAGTTTTATTTTCATAGTTTTTCGAAAAACCTTTAAAAATCCTAAAAATTTGAAATTTTTTCACAAAAATCAAAAAGATTTTCTCTTTTGTGTTTTCATTTTGTGTCTTTGTGTCGTATATTTGTTTTGTGTGCGTGTTTTGCCTCCCTTTGTCCTTATAGGTTGCTTTAATCGCCAATGACTTTGGAAAGCTCTAAAGACCTCCGGTAACATCTTATCCCTTTTTCTCCTTTTTTCCTTGTGATGTTTGGAGAAGGTTGTGTTGAGGTGTGCTCGGGTGGAGCTTTGTGCATATTGGTGGATGATTTAGTGGCTTGTATGGAATATCGGGGTGGTGTTTGTTGTATGTTTGTTTTGTTATGTTTTGTTTTTGTTTCCTTTGTTTCTTTTTCTTTCGTTTTCGTCATATCTTTAATTTTGTGTTGTGTTGTGTTGTGTCTTGTGCGTAAACCGTTTTCGAAAACCCGGTTTAGAGGCTAGTGTGTGAGTGTCTATCTTTCCCCTCCTAGTAGTGTAAATTGAGTCTTAGACTTTACCCTAGTAGAATGACCCTAAATCAATGATTTCGTTGGTTCTTTACCTTGAGTCCACCTAGCTTACTAGGGATTTACTACGGGATTTACATTTTGACCATTATGACCACCCATGGTGTGAAAAGGCCTTGGTTGCCGAGTCCCGTCCCCTAGGTGACCATGTTTGGAATTGTTTGATTAGTCCAAGTTCTCCCCTTTTTGTGGGTTCGTAGGGAAGGACGCTCCCCGACTCTCCCATTCCCCTACCTCCTCCACATATCCCCAAAATAAATTTGCAAATTGTTGAAATCCTCTTTCTTAGTTGCAAAAAGAAATGCCTATAACTCAAATCAAGCCAAAAGGGCAAAGAAAAGAAAAAGAAAGAAAATGAAAGAGAGAAAAGATTGAAAAAAAAAAGGCACAAAAATCCAAAAAGAAAATACAAAAGATGAAAAAGAAATGGCATAGCAAAACAAACAAAGCAAAAATGCAAAAGAAAGAAAAATGTCAAAAGAAAACCGCCTCACAAAAAGAATCCCCACATCTCAAAATAAGCCTTTTATCGACTATTACCGTGAAGAGCCTACCAAAGGACCGAGTCCCTAGGAAGGATGATAGCGGTAATAGTCGGTCTTCCCTCATTTTGCAATAATATTCACCTTTTTACTTGGATTAGTTGAGCGGTTTTGAACTTGGGACGACCCTCTTGGCTCATCGCTAAAGGGGGCGGGGTCACACTTACCTACAGTGTCGACTAACACTGTGGTTCATCCTTTTTCCATCCCGCCGATCGTCCCATAGTACGTTCTTAGAAGGTTAGGAGGACCTAGGTAAATTACCAACGTTTTTTATTGCTTTGTCGTCATATTATTAGGGTTTAGTTCATTTCGATTTGTGTCATTAGCTTGGGAACGTTGTCACTTACCTTGAGTCCTAAACCGGTGCTTCTTTCACCGCTTTTTAGAGGGAAGCGGTATTTGTTTCTTTTTGGGTGCAACCTTATGTTTGTTTCTTTGTATGCCTGTTCGTTTATGTGTTTCGTGTCCGGTTGCATCCACAGTTTTGTCGCAAGACCTTACTTGCCTTGCAGAATACACTTTTCCTCTAAGTGTACTCGCGTGAGTTGAAAGGGCGTAGGGTGCGCTAATACCCGCTCGGCTAGTTTAGTAGTTAGTTTGTGCTTACTCGAGGGCGAGTAAGGGTTAAGTGTGGGGGAGTTGATAAGTGTAGTTTGTAGTGCCTAATTTGTTGTGTTTTGGTCCCGTTTTCCTTGTGAAACCGCTCCTTGGGAGCGGTTTATGGGCTACTTATGCTTCTTCTAGTTCGTTTTAGGTTCCCGAGTCCATTCATGAAGAATTGGAACGATTTCGACTCGTTTCATACACTTTTGGAGCCAACGAAGAGAAGGGACGATCACTCGGTGCCTTGGATTCGATTCCGAGACCTTGGGACCCATTTTCGAGCCCCTTAGACTCGATCCCGATCCCCGAGAATCAATGGGAAGCCCATGAGAAGCAAGGAGGGACCTTAGAGCTCATATTGGAGGACTACAAAGCCTTCCCGACCGAGACCAAGAGCCTTCCCGCTTCGGGAAGGAGTGCACAATTGAGACAGCTCCTGTTAAGAGCCTTCCCGACCGAGATGGGACCTTCCCAACCGGGAAGGATGGTGCTTCCCGACCGAGACCAGCTCTTCCCGGTCGGGAAGAGGCACCTGCTGCGCGTGACTTCTTTTTCATCCTCCTTCATTCTTGTAACCTTATAAATACTTCCCCCTTGTATTGTTTAACTATCCTACATTACCCTAGACTCTCACTAGTAGAAAACTACCCTTTGGAACCGGTTGTAAACTACCCTTTGGAACCTTTTTTCATGGGTTCTACTGCCACAGATTCCTTTGGTCCGGACCTTTGGAACCGGTTGTGGGAAGGTTCCAAAGATAACCTTTGAAACCGGTTGTTGGTGGAACCGGTTCCAAAGGGTACACTATTGGAACCTATTATAATTACATCCAGTTCCACCTAGGGGTCGTCCTCACCGGGCTCTCGCTACGTAGTGAGGGAACCAAACCCACGAGCAAACTATCACCCACAAGAGAAAAGGCAAGAAAAACAAGCATATGCATCTACATGTCATTCAAGCATTTCAACAAACATGTACCATGCATCGAACCAAGAGGAAACCCAAAACTTCCACCAACATCTCCAACAAACCCTTAATCACCCATTAAACACCCAAATCACCCTACTAACCCTAGCAAGAATCTACTCAAACATATCTAATGCTAAAACTAACATAAACAAGAAGAACCAAAACAAAAATCAAAACAAACATAAAGGAACTAGTGAAAACAATGAACTATGAACAATAAGATGAACAAAGATTAAAACTTGAATGAATAAACAAAGATTAAGAGTAAAAAGGATGAGAAGATTATACCAAACTACAAAGGAAAGGGAAAGAGGAACACTTGCATATAAGAAAACCCAAACAATTCCACCAAGGTTGTCAAGCTTGATAGATTCTTCAAGAGATCCAATAATACAAGAGTAATCACTAGATTAACGACTAATTAAGGACCAATCTACACTAATTTAATCTAATCAAACCTAAAGTAGTCTAGGGTTTTAGGGATAATGTCTAACATAACACAAAATTACAAGAGGGGGTATATATATAAGGTTACAAGAATGAAAGGAGAAGAAAGGAAGCGAAGTCACGCTGCAGCGCCTCCGTCCCGACCGAGACGGCCCCATCTCGGCCGGGAAGGGCTGGTCCCGACCGAGACAAGGATGGTCTCGGCCGAGACGGCTTAAAACAGCAACCTCTCGCTTTGTACACCCCTTCCCGGTCGGGAAAGCCACTATCCCGCCCGGGAAGGGTCTTGTAGGCCTCCAATAAGAACTTTTCGGTCTCTCCTTGCTTCTCATGGGCTTCTCACCGATTCTCGGGTCTCGGGATCGAGTCTAAGAGGCTCGGGAATGGGTCTGAAGGTCTCGGGATCGAATCTGAGGCACCAAGTGATCGTTCTTTCTCTTCGTTGGCTCAGAAAGTGTATGAAACGAGTCGGAATTGTTCCAATTCTTCATGTATGGTCTCGGGAACCTAAAACGAACTAGAGGAAGCATAAGTAGCCCATAAATCGCTCCCAATGAGCGATTCCACAAGGAAAATGGGACCAAAACATAGCAAAATAGGCACCACAAACTACACTTATCACGGTAAGATCCTTTCGGGCACGAGGAGAGACCCTCGATTGACGTTCCGGCCCTCTAAGGTAGACACACATTCCGTGGATGTACCAAACGAGTGGTGCTAAGCAAACGGTATGACACTCACCTCCCCAGGTGACCTGTCGTCACCTAAGTGAAGACTATTCGTGAACGGTAGCCTATCCTAACCTACCCATGTTTGCATCCTTCACGAGTGTTCGCATTCCTAGTTATGTGTAGCGTGTTTAACAACCTAAGTAAAACATTAAAATCCGGATTCAACCACGACAACATATTCAACCGCACCCAGCTCCGTCTTCGAAAAATGACATCTTCTTTTCGAAATCACCTTTTTAAAGCACCGTTACTCTGGTCAAAATTAAACTGGTTTTCTAAAAAAGCACTTTTAGCGCCTTCACCATGGCCAATTTTACACTCATCACTTTCAAAAGAACTTTCGAGCGCCATTACTTTGGCCAAAATGAAAGTCGTCATTTTCAAACAACAACTACGTACCGTTATTATTACTGAAATCCCGACTAATGGGATCGAGGTACCTTATACGGTCACATTTTGCTTTCAGAACATTCACAAGCATACCGTTACTATTGCCAAACGCTCGACCAATGGGATCAAGGCACCTAATACGGTTATATTTTATTTTTCAAAACGCTTTTTGCACATACCGTTTACATGACCAAAACTTCAGTTAATGAGGTCAAGGAACCCAACACGGTTACACTCAGAAAGCATCACATGCGTACCGTCACCACCATCGAAAGTCCAATCAATGGAATCGACGAATGCGGTCACACGTTTTAAAAGTTTTTTCTAAATAACACTTTCACCACCTAAATTCTGTAATACGAATTTGGTCACACCAACGAAAGCACCATCACAGACGTCACGTTCTCTCACGAGCACCCTCTACACCGCACACTTTGAACTCCCAATTAATAGTAGTCTCGATAAAACGCGACGTCACAATTTTTTTTCTCAAAATCGGTTCTTCCACAAACGCGCTTTTACAAAATCACAACTTACACTTTTGCTATCGTCGAGTCCTCGACACTCACATAGCAACACTTTCCACACAACACGAGCGATGTCACTAAGCCATTGCAATACCGATTTCAAAAAGTGTCCCGCTTTCGAAAAAGTTTGTCTTCAAAATCCATATGTTTTCAAAAACATCAAACTCTTTGATTACGAGCTGGGATCGAGATCAATTCCTTACGTCGTACAACAGTGTGATTAACTGTCTGTGTTATTTACTAGGGTCACCTCCGTTCGAGGTCTTACATTTTGTGTCGTCTCGTCTCGAGAAGTCCTCTTCTTTAAATCTCACTCCCAAGATTTATGTCAAATTGTCTCGTTCTAAAGATACAAGTCTATTAGGTGTTTCGCCAAATACACCAAAAATCTAAAGCACCCGAGTCCCTAAAACGATGACCACAAACATGCGCGAATCAAGGGTCTTTCGATCTTTCGATCCTTTCCCACATAATCACTCCCCAACATGTCCGTAGATTCAGATACCATCGAAAGCATCCGCATTGATGTCAACAGCCTAATCGATTGGTTCGCAATGTCCATGGTTCGGTAACCCGTTTAACCTCCTTCGTCCGTCACATCGATAGTCGCCTCAATTTCCTTGAGAGTAGGGACACGGATAGCGAAACAAATGCCAATCCGTGCAATTACCACGCCCAAGTACTTACCCAGGGTAGATCATCCCAATGTTCCGCCCAATCGAAACTTCCTAAAGTCGATATGGGAAAAACCTCAAGACCTTATAAAACCATATCCAACAAACTAGAGATATCACGAAGAGAGTTTATCCCAATTGACATATCTTACATAGAGACACTCAAATATTTAGTCGATCAAAGGGTACTCTCACCCATGGGTCCAACTCCGGACCCACCGGCCGACAAACGATCCAAAAAAGGAGTCCTAATGCCTATTGCTTGTACCACCAAGGCAACAGACACGATACTGAAGCATGTTTTGGGTTGAAGCACGCGATCGAAAACATGATTGAGGAAGGAACATTCCCTTTCTCAAAACGACAAAAAACAAATTTCACCTTTAGGAACACCGAGGGAGAGATAGTCACATCCGTGGTTTTCACGAGCTATTCCCTCGACGGTCCATCAACAGAAATAAGTCTGAAACACCCATCAAGGGTCGCATCCCCAGAAGACTTCATGAGGATCTAAGCCTAAGAAGAAGGCCCCGAGCCTAGGTCAATGTCATAGTAGGGTCAAGTCATAGTATTGTTATTTCCGTTCTAGAGTCATTGTTATGTCGAGTCTGAGGTACGGGGACATGTCTCGACCTCCCTAGTCCCGTCTAAACATCACTCCTTTCGGAGTCTATCAATAAAGGCAATTCTTTTTTTTCTATTACGAGCTTCGACAATGCTTGATTTAAACAATAATGCAAATGCTTTCGCTTGTGACTCGTCACGTTTAATCAACATGCCATGCAATTATCGACTCCTTCAAACAATGAGGGAATGCAAGAACCGAGATCTCGTACTCTTTTTTACTTATTCCATGTCTGGCATAGAAAGCCACAAACTATCCCTTAGAACGAGCATTCCTGAATCCTATGTCGAATCTAGATAGCCTTACTCACCGAGTCCTTTTTTCACCGAGTCATTTTTACTCAGCTTCCCCTTTCCTACCACATTACGAAACCGTAACCTCATAGCCTTAACTCCACAACAATCAGCTCCAGATTTCGATCCATCAAAACCACTTACTACCTAGCTCCACATTCCAAAACCATTCAAGCCAGTCGCCCTGACCTGAACACGGTATCTCGGTAATTGTCACTTCCAAGGGGTCACACCCAATCACTCCACCTTAGTTCTTTAACTAGGATCGAAACCCATGCAATACACTCTAAACATCTCACACTGATAATTGGCATAACGAGTCTAAAGCAAAATCATTGACACCTATTATGAACTATGAACATGGTTTGATTCCGTCTAAACACGAATACGTAGGCAACCCTTCAGGGGTACAACCAACAAAAAGTAGCAAACTCGATTACGCGATTCACATGCAAATCGCAACCTTTCCACGTTCCGGTTAACGAGTGATTTTAATGACGAAGCACAAACGACGAGACGAGGACGGGGTGAAAACCCTAAAGGGGGCCCCGGGCAAAATGAAGAAACGAGTTGCGAGCCGTCGTAAAAAAATATGACGAGCCGAGGACGAAGTGAAAACCCGAAAGGGCGCTCCGAGCAAAATGAAGAAACGAGTTGTGACCGTCAAAAACAAAGAGAGCAAAAAAAAGAAGAAAAAAAACAAAAAAAACAAAAGGTGAGCCAAAGACGGACTGAAAACCCGAAAGGTCGCTCCGAGTAAAATGAAGAATCGAGTTACAAGCCACCAAAAAAAATGAAATAAATGTGCTTCTCATTAATGCAAATCAATTAAATCAAGTCTTTGTCGAGGCCCTTTACATCGAGCATCTAGTACCCGGCTACTCCGGAAAATGACAACGCGTCAAGTAAAACCCTAAAAAAACTAGTACTAATATGCCACATAATATCAACTAATACAACATAGTACTAAACGACTGGGCTCTATCGGTCCAACTTTCCTTTCCCCATGTCATTGGTAAGCGCCTCTTTAGGTCTCTCACCATAGACCCTCAAAATACAGGCTTCCACCCTTATCTTAGCCAAACGCGAGTCCACCTAATCCCATTTCCCCTCCTCACTCACATTTTCAATATGGGTATTGTCAGTCTTGGCCCATTTAGATGAACTGACGGCACTAGGATCGGTAACACTGTCTTTGGTCGAGTGCTTAGTAACGTTAACTCGAGTCGCCTGCTTATCCTTTAGCATCACGGTCTTCCTAACATTCGACTTGCTTTGCCATGGCGGATGTCTGTAAGCTCCCCGCCGGAAACAAAAAGGGTCTGCCGGTCGAACATTTGCTATAGGGACGGGACGTGAAAACCTCTGTCTCCAAGACATTCCAAATTCTCTGAAAGAACTTTTCGTCCACGGATAAGACTTAGTGGCATCAGAAGTAACCTCTGATGCAGCTAGCGTCACACCCATTTGGCGCGTTAATTCGCCCGGGTAAATATAAACCTGATCACTTAAGGACAGTATCTGCATAGTACGAGCCGATGACAAGAACGGAAACCCAACATGTCCATTGATATGCCACCACGGGATTGTCCACCTAATATCAACCCGCCCATTAACCTGCAAATAGGAATACCATCCTTCCTCATTGTAACCGTTGTTCCATGGTTGCACCATCCTCCGACTAGTGAAAACTTTGTACCTATAGCCCTTAACGAGCGATCGCCCATGCTCCATTCCCATCACCACATCCAAAACCTAAGGGCTGCCCCACCATCACGCATCGATGCGTCCTCGAAAATATAATATCATGCCACCGCGATATTAATAGCCCGTTTACAACCCAAAGGCAAAATATCATGAGGGCCCGTCTGTGAGAATGTCCTAACAAGTAACTTTAGGTCAATACCATATTCCCCAAAGAAAGCCTTAGCCTCCTCCAAAGGAATGTCCAAAAAATAACGGAATCGTTCCACGAGAGTATCATCTCCAAGGGGTATACAAGGTCGAACCGAACACCACCCACCTATACCATCTAGCTCCTCAGGAAGAGGACAAACATTACCTCCCGGAAAAGAAAAAAAACATGGTTCTTAGTATCCCAAAAGTTAGAACATGCCAACAAAAGGTCATCTTGCACTTTAACCTGTTTTAGCACAGTAACAATAGACAAACCGTCACATGGCAAAACCTCAAGCTCACCTTTCCTAAGACGACCCATCCACTAGGTGAGGAGACTCCCAAAATCCGACATAACTCAAAATAACACAAAGAAGCTGTGGAGATACTATGGGTAATCTAGTATGTCTAAAACGAGTACCCATAACCCGCATATATAGCCTTAATCGCACAACAATTAGGAAATTACGGAAAAACTTCCATAACCGAGAATCAGGCCGCCTGAACCCAGGCACCTGAAGACTGGGTCGCCCGAGCCCGAGAGCCGCAGTATCGAGCCACCCAGGCTCAGGCGTCAATTTGTTCGACCATTGAGCCTACCAAGGTCTGAACATTATGCTGTCAGCCACGCCTTACACCATCAGCTATCAATTGACAACCCTAGACGTCAGGAACGACCTCCTGAAGTCACTAAAGCCCTTTCCAAAAGCCAAAGCGTCCGTTACAAACCCCGAGCAAGAATGATAGGTCCACACGGACGACACATTTTCGTCCATCGGATCCACCAGACTTTGATGTTTTTTTATCTTTTTTTAGGGGGATAAGCTACCCCACCTAGGCGTGTTGTAGCCCCGAGTGGCATCGTCAATTCACGTCTATAGCCTAGTACGACATTATCATTAAAACATATAAAAAGTGGTCTAACTTTTTTTCTTTGCCTCATTTTAAACACGATCATCGAAACAATTCACTTGTCTCCCAGCACCGAACACGCACTCGGTCAAAACTTTTTAACTACAAAGCGCTTCTTACACATTTTGCACGTCTCGAGTCAAACATTTTAATCGACGTACTACTTGATCCAACTCGCACCTCAAACTAACGCATTTTAAAGATTCCGAAAAACATTTTTATACTCTCATGCAATCCTAACGCATTCAAGATATCCTAAAATACGATGAAACCGCGAACGAACCAAACTTGAAGTGATTGCTTGTCATCTAGGTCAACATTTCAAAAGAAAAGAAAAATGCAAGACTAAACAGTCAATCAAAATACTAAAATTCTAAAATATACAAATTATACAAAATCAAAGCACAAACCGAGTTTACAAACTAGGAAGGACCCCTAGAGGCTGCACCTACAGCCACCACATACTCAATGATATCATCATCAACATCTAGATCATCCAAATGAGGAATAGGAGACTCAGTACCTTCTATACCCGTCAGCATGTCTAGGGTAGCTGTCTCAGGTACTCCTCCAACGTCCTCAGTAACGCCCGTAGCATGACCCACAGCCTCGGCCTCAGCCTCTCTCTCCACCTCAGCCCCGAGCCTAGCCTCACCCTACGCCGAGGTCTCGCCCTGAGTCTGAGCTAACTGCTCCCTAAGCTTGGCAATAATATTATCCCAAGACTTCAGGAGTCGCAGAAACTTGGCCTCATTCGTCTCGAGCGCGGTCACCAGAGTAGCCAGCTGCCTCACCATATTTGGAACATCCTGCAAATACATCTAGCCTTTAGGAAAAGACGTAACTAGCCTAGAAAACCAGACCTAGGAAAAACAACTTACCGATCGAGGTCCTGATGTATCACGAAAAGAGGCGACAACCATCCTCGACGCATGGGCCCGGAAGCAGTTGGCAGGTTGCCACAACCGTTGATGGGAAGCCGACAAAACCTAAAAGACAAAACCAAATAGATTAGTCAAAACAAAACCTAACCCTCAAGAGCCGAGTTCAAGGCAAATCTCGAAACTTACCCGGTACACCCGGTCACGCCACTCCATCCCATCCTCCATCTCCTTCACGAAACACCGGGGAAAAGGCTCTGTAAAAGCTACCCCAACCGCATCGACCCTGAAAAGTGTCAAGGGAAAATCTGGGGGCTGAACAGCATTAGCCGGATCGGCCAGCTGAAGGAAAATCAAACCGTTCAAAATACAAGCAGACACTAAACCACAGAACAAAACAAACAATAAAACAAAAGTTGAGTACTCACCACGAGGCGGTGGAAAGCTAGCCGCTGGCAGACATGAGACACATAGGAGGCACCAGGCACCAATAATTCATCGCCTCCCTCTCCGTCCCGACCTCGCGAGCCTCTGTGGTGGTCGGCGGTCTAAACATGGTCTAGGGAGGATCAATCGACACCCTGAAGTTGTCATATAAACACTGATGCACCAACCTCTCGCCCAGATACCACACCGGGCGAAGCAACGCAGGAAGGAGAATCCTTCTGTAGCTCCTAGGCCTCACTCTGCCCCCACATACTCGGGCAGACCCTCATAGTCGGCCTAAGGACGGACGACGAACTGCATAAACAAACCAATATTTCAATAATCCTAACCTTGGGGGCTACTAAGGAAAAAAAAAACGTAAGAAGGACACTTACATCCTCGGGGCGCAGCAAGTTCACCAACACGTTCTCCAACGAGTAGTGACTCGTCGTGCTCATAGCCTGAGCCAACCTCCACTCAATTCCCGCCGGAAACCTAATAGGACGAGCAGGCACCGTCTTGGATGCCAAGAGAGGGAAGTAAGAATAGATCCAAGCCTGCAAAACCCGAAAACATCATCAGCAAAACCAAACCAAACTAAGTAAAACCTTGAAACCAAGTACAAGAGACAATAACTAACCTTCAGTACGAAACCTGGACCCACTATGGGTAAAGCCGAGCCGGAGTCCACCCTCTGCGACCTCACCATGACCTGTAGGCAGCAGGTCATCTCCGCGAAAGCCGAGGTCACCCAATCAAAGTGTCTTATGTAACACCCCTTATTTTATATTAATTTCATTCGAAAGTTATTTATTTAAAATTATTAATTTCGAGTATTATAATAATATACATTCTGTATTTTATTATCTCCATTGTCCGTTTTAAATTATTGTCTCATTTTCACTCACTTTTAATGGGTTAAAATATCCGTACATGATTTGACAATTTTAAAATAGTAACCGCTGTTCTTATATCTATTCTCCAAGCGTTTTATTATGGTCTAACCCAATTTGTAATTGGATGATCCATTGTATGAGATAATGGACCCAAAGCCCATTTGTCAATCCCCTTATAAAAAGAAATTAACCTAGCAAGCAACTAGGTCATTTCATTACTTTTGTGCGTGAATTGTGCCGCACGCCCTTTTGCTCTCTTTCTTCTCCCTTCATCTTATTTTCTTCATTTAACTCCATTGTTTTACATCTATCCTTTCTCCAATCTCATACATAAATTATATTTTCATAATCTTGGCTCTTTCCTCTACAATACATTCATCTCCAATTAATTTTATGGGATTCATTTTTATGAACCTTTAAACCTACCTTTAGGGTCTCTTATTAAAGAAGGAGATGTCATTATTTTGGTCATTCTTAAAGAATATTTGCGTAGTATGATTTATATCACATGGGTTTCGGTTTGTTTTCAAATCGATCTATGAGGATGGTGACACGTGTTGGAGACAAGGTTGTATTGGTCATGTTCTTCATGGTGCTTCTTATTAATGTTTATCATTAATTGCCAAAAGGTAACTAGATGTGATTCTTTTCGTGTTTATGCATTTTGAATGTGTTGTGTGATTTTAATGATTTGTAACATGATTTAATTGATTTTGTTGGGTCTTTATTCATGATTTAAAGAATCTAATTAATTAGTATGTTAATTGAACGATTTATTATTATCGCTAGATCTATAATTGTCGTTTGCGCTTATATTAGAATTGTTAGATCTAATCCGTTGTAACATCTAAAATTCGTACGCGAGCCGCTTGGCCTCTCCGTATGGAGATGCTAGGGTTGTTTCATCGACGACTTTAGGGTTCCAACCCTAAGTATTAGATGACTCGTCCTATCATCGCCCGAGGTGGAGGTTAGGGTTGAGGTTAATCTAACCTTGATTGAAGATCATGTAACTTTATTGGAAAGTTACTATACAACTTCACTTAAGGTTAAGGTAACTTCAATGCGGGGTTATAGTCTCGATGGGGTAAGTGACTCCACGAGGTTATGATCAAGGTTAAGGTAACCTTAGTTGTGGTTTACCTAACTTTATGGGAAAGTTACTATACAACTTCACACGAGGTTTATGTAACCTTATTGCGAGTTATAATCTCACGGAGTTTAACTTAACCTCACGAGGTTATAACAAGGTTAATGTAACCTAACTTCAAGTCAAGTAACTTCTATGGGAAGTTACGATACCCTTCACTTGAGGATTACGTAACACCGTTACGAAGCTATAATCTCACTGAGGTTAAGGTAACCTCACAAGGTTATAGTTAAGGTTAATGTAATCTTAACTTGAAGTTGACGTTATAGTAGTTATACTATGACACCACCTTCGGGTTGACGTTATACACATAACTTCACTTTAGTAGACAAGGTTAATGTAGCCTTACCTTGACCTTGAATACTAATACACGTTAGATGTTCAGGGTTATAGTATGTTAGACCTTAACCCTATTACTATTTGAAGGTTATAGTCGGTTGTGCTATAGCTTCATTATGTTATCGTTGTTTGATTACTTCTATACTCGTTCCTTTAGAACAATCAGTTACATTGTTCTACGTTTGAGTCTCGATGTTTATGACGAATGATTAGTACTTGGTATTGTCAGTTACACTAACTAGGGTCTGATTTTTCCCTGGTATAGTTAGTGACACTATACTAGGTCTGATTACTACATAGTGCAGTCAGTTACACTGTACTACGTAGAAGTCGTGAGGTTGCTCACGCAATTGGCAGTTACTTACACTGTACAACGTACATGATGGTTAGTGATAATGAAAAGAATTTATGATTTATCTATTGATGAGCTATTTAATGATCATACCTTTTAAGGATCAAGTGGAAGGGAATAAGTATGACTTATGAACTTATGAGATGTTAATGTTTAGATCGTTGGTTTCGTAAACTACTATATTGAAGATGGAGATAATGGATCGTGATATTGTCATTTTAGGATGCAGAGGATTTCTATGGTGTTATTTGTTATGTATGGTTAAATGAAGGAATTGAGAGTTAATAGTCTAGAGAATGATTATATGAGGAACATAGTGATTGTGAAGGGACAATTACATAGAGATTTGTTTGTCTTGAAGTAGTATGGTAATATGAATAAAGGATGTTACGAGACAGAGATACCTTGAGCGATGATTGTACGAGAATTGTATGACCCTTATTTTTCGTGCTTTACTTATATTGTTAAGGTGTCGTCTTTGGGTAGATAAAACGGTTTTGAGTCGTCTATCCTTGTCTCCTTGATCGTATCAACCGTGCCTCTCATATTTTCATACCAACAAAAAGTTTCCTTTTATGTTTGTCCTTTTTATCTTTGATCTTTCGATACCCTCTATTTGATCATTATTTCAACTCCAACTTTCTCTTCCTTCAACTTTTTGTAATTTCTCTTTCGCCTTGATGTCACCTTGTGCTGCAAGTTCTCAAATTTTTACCTTGTGGTATTGCACAAAAATATTTCATTTTTGTTCGCGTGCTGGTTTTTCTTTTATGATAATGTGAAAACTTTTGATTTCTTCTTCATAACTACTTGTGATCATCTCATAGTGGAAGTTTGGATCCTTTGGCGAGATGTTTATACTTTGAGTTTGAGGTTGGGTTAATTGACGTTGAGAGTATAGAACATAGTATATGAGTATGAATTGAGGTAATATATGGTGTTTTGGAAGTGTTGTATTTAAGGTCATATACCGAGCTCAGAGAGTATGAGGATTTTATTACATTAAGGGTACATGGATATTAATTTGTTCTTTTGGAAGTTATATAGAAAACTTTGGAGATAAGGTATTTCATTTAAGTGCATGAGTCATTTATTGAAGGACATAGATTTAGGCTTTCCTTTGATGGACTTTTAAGGTTAAAATATTTATTGATGGATAGCAAATTGTAATTAAAAATTGAGGTTATAAGCTTCGTCGTTATATTGATGATGAAACTTGTATGGTGATATTATTATTCAATGCTTTTGTGGAATTGCATTGTCAATGGACTAGTATATTGTGGTACACTGAGTACTAGCTTAATTAAAGGTGTATGATTCTTTGGGTGCCTAAGAATAGCGTGATCAGATGTGTTCAAAGGAAGTGATAGGATTTTGTGCGTGTGACTAATAATTATGACATAAGATTGAGGTTGCATTGAGTTTGTCACTACTAGAAAAGAGGGCAAAGAAACCATGTTAAAATGCCCTAAGACACCATTATGGAGATGATCTCCAGGTCAAAGGTGTCTTAGGGTAAGAAACCATTCAAGAAAAATGGTTTCTTTGGTTATGATTTAGAAATCCATTTTAAGAAATAAATGGTTTCTTTGGTCCCTATGAAAAACACAATATTTAAGAGATAAATGATTTCTTATCTCAACTTAATAAACCATGTAATGTACTTAAATGGTTTCTTTGCCTACCAACCTAATAAACCATGTAACATACTTAAATGATTTCTTTGCCACTACCTTTTTTTTTAAAAAAAAATCTTTTAATATTCAAGATACCCCAACCATTAAAATATAAAATACTCATATATATCAACTAAAATACACATGAATTTCCATAAAATACTCATATATATAAAATGATGTCAAGATATGTCAAAATTACATTATATTAGCCCACAATACTGGGCTATAACAAAATATCCCGAAAAAAATGAGTGTTGTCCACACGACCTTCTCGTTCCGACTTCTTCTATCGCTCTAGCCAAAATGTCATCACGGCCCTTGGATGCTATCCCTCCATCTCTACATTGTGCCATCAATGATTTCTAACATAAAAGAAAAAAACATGACTATGATAAATTAATAAGCTACGATCGCAAAAAATAAACTCCGTACAAATTAATCTAAATACTCACTTTTATAATAGGAATGAACAATAGAGATTAAGCATACAAATCCCTAATTGAATTACTATCGCTCCAAATTTCACACAATTACGCAACAAACCAATACAAAGTTCAAAAATAAGAAGAAAACTCATTAGTGAGAATTTAACAAACCATTTCCATACATTAGTTTTGTTATACAAAGTGCAGTGTGTGTTGCATAGGAGAAAAGGGAAGATGTAGTAGTAGATAATACCTGTTGGGAGCAGCTAGGACATTAGTGATACTTATGCCAGATCAGAGGCAATCCAGGGCATAAAAAGCAAAAGCCAAGCATCATATGCATCAAGCATCCCACAACTACAGCAACATTAAGCTCTGACCTGATTCATTCATATAATAATAATAATATAAGCATCAACATTACTTCGCATGGTATCTTAAGCCAGAAGAGAAGAGTGGTGATTAAACAAAGAGAATGGAGAAAAAGATGAACCTGAGGGAGGACAGAGAAGAGTGTCCACAGGAAAAGAAAAACAAAAACAAAAAAAGAGAAAGGGAGGGTGTGTCACGGTATATGATATGGATGATCGGTATGCCCTTGGGATCGTCGCAGATGGCGTTTGGTGTAACATTCCACTTATAAATTTATAATCACAACAATCGGTAACAATCATCAATTAAAGTCCCACAAATGAGGAACAATCATCATCATCATTATGTCTAAGAATCTATATACTAGAAATTTAGTTCGAGTTAAGGCAATAGAAAGTAGATAGATACCTGCGCACATGGAAAGAAGGGGAGTTTGAAGAGCACAAAGACGAGGCAACTGTAGAGCTCTATGAACATTCAATTCCACTGGAAAATCCTTGGTTTTACCCAATAATTGACACAAACAAATGGGCTTAGTATCCAACATTGTAGCTAGCTCAGAGCAACATGCTTTACAAGCTTTATCTTGTTGCTTCCTTTTTCTACGTATGTCAAGCAGTCTGACATGTTGCTTCCTTGCAAACCCCTATTGAAACTCGAAGAAGGCGTGAAAAAGGGGATAAGTTTCACATAACTAATTCAAGCAGAATCCAACACCCCATCCACAAGACGTTCTTGATCACGAACCAAATTCAAGGTTTCTCCCCCAAAAAAGTCCGAATTTGAGACACAGAAAATTGATTTCAATGCACGGTACATCACTAAAGTGTAAGGCATGGGTTAAGAAGTCAAGAAGGCCTGCATTATTTTATTCATCAGACATGGCAATAGTTGACATAGTTGTTTCATTGTTTCAACTTCACAATCAAGCATCGAAATACTTGGATTAGAGATTTAAGGTTTGAGATGTCACTATGTTAGACATGGTGTAGACACCCACATTTTGACCGTCAGGTGTCTATAGCAGTTTCCGACAAACACCCGATGATGATCGGACGCAAACATGCTTTAACATACTCAGAAACGGGCTCAAAATCATTGGTATTTGGCTTGGGCTCATTATAGAGTACATATCTCACAAAACCAACCTCAAAATCAGGCCTAGTGGGTCGTTTCGAGTCAAATAAGACTAATTTGGGTCGATTCCGACGCCAGGGGTAAAACCGTCTTTTAGCGTACGAGTCAAAACCCGGTCAAAGATATTCCCGAGGCACGTGAGTCAACCGTGACACCTCACACGGCTGATTCATACTCCAATCCTACGAAAAATCAGCTTCACAAAATATTAAACAAATCCGTTTAAGGATAGAATTCGATCTCAAGTAGGAATTCTATCCGAAAACCGTATCAAACACCCAACCGAGTGCAAATACTCGGCCGAGTAGCCTACCAACCAGCCGGTTCCCTTTCTTCCTTCACAAGAAAGCGGAATTCTCATTCCTCTCAAATTCCTACGTTTCCTATCCTAAGCGGTAGTTCAAACTCTCCTACCCAAGGTCGGGAACTCCCTATAAATAGCCCCTTGCGCACACAATACAAAGGACATCTACATTCATTATCAATCATCGATATACACACATAAATTATCATACATCAATTACACACTTAGCATCGAGTAAACCGATATTATTCCCGAAGGAAACCGGCCCCGATACCCGACACCCTTCACACGTCTCACGTCCAAACCGAGCCACCGTAACTCACCGACATCCACTCGACGCTCTTGTGCCCAAGCCACGTCCCGACGAGCCCCGATCCGAGTAAACAGAAGCATGTTGGTTGAGGGTGTACCAAACCCGATTTCTCCTTCTTCTTCTCTCCTCCTTCTCGTCTTTTTTTTTATACGGGTCGTTCGTCGTTTTTTATTTTCTAATATCGATACTATTAAAAAACTATTTTCATATATCGAACATTCTTAAAAATAGGATATCGATTCTCTATAATCGAATATTGTATTAAAAGAATTATATTAAATCTAAACGACGTTAAAAATAGTTACATCTTTTTTTTTCGTTCAAACTCTTTTTTTTTTCAAACAATTTTACAAAACCTTTTATAAAATTCATTCCGAATATTCGATATTGATTTCATTATCGAATATCGGGTACGACGAATACCGAAAAACATAAATCGAGTATAAATTAATTCATATTTGTACGCGATTTATCAAATTAACAATTTTCGAACAACGAGCAAAACCGGGACAGACCGGCACCCAGGCGACTCGCGCACGGGCCTGAAACCCGAACCCTTTTTTTAGCTTTTTCGTTCGTTTTATTATTTATTCTACGAAACGATTTCTAAAATTTATATCTTTTTCTAAAACTATTCGAAGTATTTGATATTGATTTCGTTGTCAATTATCGAATATAACGAATATCGAAAATATTAGATCGAGTGCAAATTATGCGATATTTGTACGCGATTTAATAAAAGCATCGAATTTTCAAAAAACCAATTTCAAAAACAGGCCGTCACGCGGGCGCGACCCGCCGGCATCCCGGGCGAGCCGCGCGGCCGGCTGTCACACGATACACCTTTTCTTTTTTTTCTTTTTTTTTCGAGCTTCGTTTTTTATACAAAACCGCGTCTTTTAGCAATATTCTCAGATTTCGATCTCGTATATTTATTATTTTTGCTATATTATCTTTCACAAATCGATACTAACTCGTTTGTTCATCTTTTGTAGCAAATTCATATCTTTCTTCATCGTTTGTTTTATTATACTAAAACGAATCTCACATGCTAAATTCATCTTTGACGTTAAATTTTCATGCATTAAATCGACTTAGCAACCCATTCAATTCCTTGCATGTTTAGGAAAACAATGTTTGCATATCATTCATCGTATTACTAACGCGCGTATTAAAAAATCATTCGATATCCTAGTAGAGGCCGCTAATGTGCGGGCAGGGTTGGGTGTTCTTAGTGAACTTCCCAACACGTACCCTCACCCCTTGCTCAGAACCGTGGTTTCCGGATGTCCGAAACCATTGGCAACGAGAGTCATTCAATATACGATTAACCGATCAAGTCGGCATCGGTATCGAACTGCAAAGGGACGAGCCCAATAAACCCTGACATCGGAAATGGGCCGTATTTTGTATACGGCTCACTACGACATAGAGTGGGCTCGAACGGTTCCGAATAACCATAAAATTCGGTGGCGACTCCAACTTCGATTTAAATTTCAATTTGACAATCTCATATGGAGATTCATTCGCCTCCCCAAACCCGCGCGTGGCCGCGTCGGGGTGGACCTATGTCATGTCCACACATGGAAATTAAAGCCTAATCTAAAAATTAACCAAACATTCCTAAGAATTCAAGAAAAAAAAAGGCAATTGATTAAAAGCCATTATAATGCGAAATTAAAGAGAAAATCAATCAAACACACAAATTCTCGACAAAATTAGAGCAGATTCTCATCAAAAATCGAAAAAAACCGAAAAAAAAATTAAAGGAGTAGGCAGCAAACCAAAAGATGAACGAAGGTGGATTGGACAAGTGTGATGGATCAGCGAGTATGAAGGAAGAGATGAATGAAGGTGGACAGATGAATATGAAGTGAAGGACACCGACTTAAATGGAGAATTGGAGAGTGAGGAAATCCAACAATTCGAATTCAGTCAGCAACAAATCATCAATTCAAAATACCGAAAATATCACCATTGATTATTTCGTCACTTTTGCATTTCTAAGTTCAGCAATTCCGAATAGATTAAATTTAAAACAGGAAATCAAACAATTTGAATGCATTCAGCAACAAATCATCAATCCGCAAAGCATCAATCATTGAATCAATCAGTGATGAACAAACATTCGAAAAACCCTAATACGATTCATAATTTAGAAATTAGAAACGATGAATTATGAAAAGAAACACATACATACATGAAAATGGAAGGATTTTGATAATGGTGGTGTATTTGATTAATCAATTGCGTTTGTATTGATTAATGGGGGTGTAATTGATTCTCAATCAATTTCTGGAATAGCTAATTGTTTTGTTGGGGGAAATGGAAAGAGGTGAGACGGTGTCAATATTTTTTTTAATGAAGTGAGGTGAAGGATAACGTAATTTTTTATGCTTTATATTTGGCAGTGGAATAGAGAACTTTGGTAAGAAACCATTGTTATTAAATGGTTTCTTTGTTATGCCTAACTACATAAGACACCATTTAATAATTAAATAGTTTCTTTGTTATATATAAGAGATCATTATTAATTAAATGGTCTCTTTGTTATACATAAGAGATCATTTACTCATTAGCAAAGGTTTCTTTAATCTAAGAAATCATTTTAATGTTTATATGGTATTTTTTCAATGGTTTCTTTACCAATATTTGTAGTAGTGTGTGATAGTTATAATCAGATTTAAGGTTTGAAATCGATGGATTTAGATACTAGTATATATATCCAGAACATTTGGATTTTATATTAAAGGATTTTGAGTTTAAGATTTGCGAATGATAGTAATCACTACTTACTTTGAGGATATTAAATTAGTGATAGTTCTAATGGATCTAGTAAATAGGAGAGTTTTCTAGGTCGGAAGATATTCTTTGTTTTGAGATTATCTTTAGGGAGCTCTGATCGATTTCATCTTTTGTGGTGTATAGTAATAAGTTCGTACAGATGATGAGAGGGCGTATATGTTTTGGAATGATGGCTGATATTAGTGGATATAAATGGAGTATAAGTTGGTAATTCATGGGATAAGATGTTGTACATCGATGAGTATTACTTAAGGTATTGAGAATACTTGGTGAACGTAAGGCAATCATTGATATTATGGGATTTGAAATGTAATGGTATTTAGGAGAGTTAACTATATGCTTAAGGTGATGTTGGTGTGGAAATGTTGACCAGTTTTACTCGATAAGGTCATATCGCGATAATATAGATGACTATTTGGAAGACGGTATTCATTTAGCGATTATTTTGGATTGTGATTATTTGGGATTAATCTGCTTGAGGTTTTAGAATGGATAATGATTATTTAACATTGAGGACTTAAGATACACTTTTGTGGTTTGAATGTTTATAAGGATTAGAGTGCGCACCGGTTTGGATTCCGAGACGACTTGTGGTGATGATCACTTGTAATTCTTATAATCTTTTGATCTTGTCTCTGAACTTCAAGTTTCGAGGATGAAACTTCTTTTTAGGGGGTTGGATTGTAACACCCCGTATTTTATATTAATTTTATTAGAAAATTATTTATTTAAAATAATTATTTTCAAGTATTACAATAATATACATTCTGTATTTTATTACCTCCATTGTCCGTTTTAAATTATTGTCTCGTTTTCAGTCACTTTTAATGGGTTAAAATATCCGTACATGATTTGACAATTTTAAAATAGTAACCGCTTTTCTTATATCTATTATCCAAGCGTTTTATTATGGTCTAACCCAATTTGTAATTGGATAATCCATTGTATGAGATAATGGACCCAAAACCCATTTGTTAATCCCCTTACAAAACGAAATTAACCTAGCAAGCAACTAGGTCATTTCATTACTTTTGTGCGTGAATTGTGCCGCACGCCCTTTTGCTCTCTTTCTTATCCCTTCATCTTATTTTCTTCCTTTAACTCCATTGTTATACATCTATCCTTTCTCCAATCTCATACATAAATTATATTTTCATAATCTTGGCTCTTTCCTCTACAATACATTCATCTCCAATTAATTTTATGGGATTCATTTTTATGAACCTTTAAACCTACCTTTAGGGTCTCTTATTAAAGAAGGAGATGTTATTATTTTGGTCATTCTTAAAGAATATTTGCGTAGTATGATTTATATCACATGGGTTTCGGTTTGTTTTCAACTCGATCTATGAGGATGGTGACACGTGTTGGAGACAAGGTTGTATTGGTCATGTTCTTCATGGTGCTTCTTATTAATGTTTATCATTAATTGCCAAAAGGTAACTAGATGTGATTCTTTTCGTGTTTATGCATTTTGAATGTGTTGTCTGATTTTAATGATTTGTAACATGATTTAATTGATTTGTGTTGGGTCTTTATTCATGATTTAAAGAGTCTAATAACTAGTATGTTAATTGAACGATTTATTATTATCGTTAGATCTATAATTGTTGTTTGCGCTTATATTATAATTGTTAGATCTAATCCGTTGTAACATCTAAAATTCGTACGCGAGCCGCTTGGCCTCTCCGTATGGAGATGCTAGAGTTGTTTCATCGACGGCTTTAGGGTTCCAACCCTAAGTATTAGATGACTCGTCCTATCATCGCCCGAGGTGGAGGTTAGGGTTGAGGTTAATTTAACCTTGATTGAAGATCATGTAACTTTACTGGAAAGTTACTATACAACTTCACTAAAGGTTAAGGTAACTTCAATCTGAGGTTATAGTCTCGATGGGGCTCAATTTAAGTGACTCCATGAGGTTATGATCAAGGTTAAGGTAACCTTAGTTGAGGTTTACGTAGCTTTATTGGAAAGTTACTATACAACTTCACACGAGGTTTATGTAACCTTATTGCGAGTTATAATCTCACGGAGGTTAACGTAACCTCACGAGGTTATAACAAGGTTAATGTAACCTTACTTGAGGTCAAGTAACTTCAATGGAAAGTTACGATACCCTTCACTTCAGGATTATGTAACACCGTTACGAAGCTATAATCCCACTGAGGTTAAGGTAACCTCACAAGGTTATAGTCGAGGTTAATGTAATCTTAACTTGAAGTTGACGTTATAGTAGTTATACTATGACACCACATTCGGGTTGACGTTATACACATAACTTCACTTTAGTAGACAAGGTTAATGTAGCCTTACCTTGACCTTGAATACTAATACACGTTAGATGTTCAGGGTTATAGTATGTTGGACCTTAACCCTATTACTATTTGAAGGTTATAGTCGGTTGTGCAATAGCTTCATTATCTTATCGTTGTTTGATTACTTCTATACTCGTTCCTTTAGAACAATCAGTTACATTGTTCTACGTTTGAGTCGTGATGTTTATCACGAATGATTAGTACTTGGTATTGTCAGTTACACTATCTAGGGCCTGATTTTTCCCTGGTATAGTTAGTGACAGTATACTAGGTCTGATTACTACATAGTGCAGTCAGTTACACTGTACTACGTAGAAGTCGTAAGGTTGCTCACGCAGTTGGCAGTTAGTTACACTGTACAACGTACATGATGGTTAGTGATATAGATGACGGTAGTATCAGTTACATACTATCGGAATGAACCAATACTGCTCGCAAGAGGTTTAATTGGTCTATGTTCGGTGGGTCCAGATTCGTCAGTTACACGTTTTGGGTTCCCGTGTGTCGTTCGACGTACAGTTACTGCGTCGAGAGCTCTGGCCAGGTCTTAGACATATAGTCGGCAGTTACACGCTATACATAGTACCGTGGAGTATCAGTTACATACTTCACAAAACGGAGGGTCAGTCACACGCTCCGTGTCAGAGGGTCAGTTACATGCTCTGACTAGTTAGAGTATCAGTTACATACTCTAGCCGATGTTCATTCTATATCCTATACGTCTTTGTATAAGGTCTGTTGTTACCTACTTCGACATGTATGGATGGATACGTAGTATCTACCTTGATCGTTATGTTTAATAATAACATCGTGGATGATTTGATATAAATATGTCGTGTCCGTTGAGTCATGAGTTGTTTATGTATTGCAATAAATTATATGATCCAATCTAATAACATGTCGATCATGTGTATTGATATCTCCACATGTCGTTTGATTATGTTATCTTTCATTATTATTGTTATTCATGTTCAACCTGTTATAACCATGATTGGGAGAACATCTAGTTGCTCCCCACTGACTGTGGACCCCCCTTTTAGGTCTTTCGAGATGCTATTGATTGTGATGCTGTGTTGGGGAAGACTTGTGGAGAGAGACCTTTTATTTAAGTTTCTTTTGATTTTCAATTTGAACACTTTTGAATAATGTATTACTTTGAATGTCGAGATAGTGACGATTCGGATTTGGTCGGGTGTTTCCGCCACCTTTGACCCTATTATTTATACTATTTATATTATAAAAGTTTTTTTAAAATCCGGATTGTTACATCTTAGGTGATCCTAGTCCGCCAGGAAAGGCAAAATTCTAGTGCTAAACCTCTCGCCCTTATCCGAGAAGTGGGTCGACCCTAGGAAGTATCACAACCACAAACGGGCATCCTACACCGGCGTGTTGGGCACTTGACCCTCTAACACCGCCACCCTCTCAAAGTGGTCGGTAATTTATGAACTCACCAAAGCATGGGGCGCATTGTAAGCCTCACGCTCTAAACAGTCCCCGATCCAGCCCTTGACCTCGTCACTATCTAACCTAGGGCCTTCAGGAGCTCACCTAATCATCTCAGGACCCCAGGGCAAAACCGTGATAACCCCGAAGTCCTCTAAGGTCATCTCGACCTCCCCGAACGACATGTGGAATGTTGAGATCGTATCGTGAAAGCGATCTACCATCGCTCTAATTACCATGAGGTTGCACTTAGTCTTGCACCCTACTAATCGGACCCAGTGCCCGACCACGGGGCCTAAAGCCGTCCCCGTGATAATCTCCCCTGCCACGAGACTAAGCTTCTGAAAATAAATCTCCAAGCACGTAGTAAAACACGAGAAGTTCCTCATCGGGCTCGGAGACTGCAAGCTGAGACAATACAAGCATAAACAAAATAAACCAGTGCAAACCGAAATCAAAACTCCAGCCAACACGAGTCAAGATACTCACCTGGCCGTTTATAACACGGCTAAAGATGTGCAAATCGGGACGTATCAGTAATTGGTGACTGTCCCAATCTAAGGGGGATTCTCGTAGACAATCTCCTTACCCTCGTTGACAGAACCCGGGACATGGGTCCTCCTGGCAACCGTCACAGGACAGTCTACGCCTTGTGACCCTATCAAAACCAGCCTCATCCACGGCTCCCAGTTCATGACGCTTTGAAGGAACGCTCCGTCGCCGCTTACGAATCCTCGGGGAGTCAGCGAGCTCGACCAAGTGGCCTCACCACTACTACCAACCGGAGGAGCTCCCTCGGGATGCTCGGTGTCATCTCTAGCTGCAAAAAGGATATACTTGATTTATACCGTCCTTGTTTTATGCTTTACTTGATTTACCTTTGATTTAACCGCATTTAGAAGCGATTTTATGCTATTAATGTCTCTCGTAGCTGTGACTGTCTTGTAGGTTCATTTGGCACGGAACTCGGATTTCTGAGTCTTTTTCATCGTCATACGAACCAATCCCGAGTCACGACATCGCTTAGGTGTAAAGGATGATCGACCCGTGAAGCTATACGGCCATGTCACCCATATTCCCGACCGGGAATACAAACTGGCAAGCCGTGAAGTAAAGACGAAAGGAGAAAAGCTACAGCAGTACATCACGACCGTGAGGCCCACCCATCACGGCCGCGACGGGGCCTTCTCACGACCAGGAAGCTTACATCATGCCTGGGATGGCCCTGCTTCCTCTCACGCTTCGGCGCTTCGCCTCCCTTATTCATGCAACCCTATAAATACCCCCCCTCTTGTAATGTTATAAGGACGAAACCCTAAATCTACTTTAGGATAGATTAGCTTAGATTAGTGTAAATTAGCTTAATCCTCCCCTAATCTTCCTTTAATTCTAGTTTAATCCTTATTTCATCTTTGTAATATTGAACACCTTTTGGGTTGATCTACTCTATTGACAACATTGGAGATCTTCCTTTGGGTTTATTTATGCAAATAGTTAATCTTTTGTTCATCCTTTGGTATTGGTATAATCCCTCTTCTTCCTAATCCTTTATACTTAGTTTTCATTTGTGTTTATGCTTAGTAATCTTCAATATAATATTCAATGATGAATGTCCATGTTTATGCTTGTTTCATTATGATTGTTGGGTTTACTATCTTGAACATGAATGAGTAGATTTCTTTGTTAGGGTTAGTAGGGGGATTGGGTGTTGCTTAATGGGTGATTAGGGTGGAATTAGCGGTGTTTGGTTGTCATTTACTTTGCCTCCTATCATTGTGCTCACAACATGTTTGATGAAATGCCTAGTAGACTTGTGATTGAGAAATTCATGTTTCCTTGTTTTCTCTTGTATGTTGTTGCATGTTGGTTTGGATATCATCATTATTAGCGCAAGCGTAGTGTAGACCCCTTTGGCCGTCTAAGTGCGAGAGCCCGGGCGTGACCAAGGCTAGTAGATTACACCGACACCCTTACTCCACCTTAACCTCCTAGACACCCTTGAACCCGACCTAACTCTAGCTTCTTTCCTCTATTGTTGATCCCCCTTTTCATTATCATCTTAGATTCTCTTGCCTTAGTTTTATAGTTATTTCTAGATTAGTCACCAACTACAATCAATTACTTTAGTTCGTCTTGAACCTAGTCTTAGACCATAGCACCCCTTAGTTTGGAACTCCCGTCCCTGAGGATCGACTCGACTTACCCTAACTACCTAGCTTAGGTTCGCTGATTATTATTTTGATCGGTAGGATAGACGACAAACTCCTACCATCAAAAACAAAGCAAAAAAATACACCTCGGGTCAGGTCAAAGTAGCCCAAACAGGTCAAAATAAGCTCAAAATTTTAGATAAAGATATCGAAATTCCGAAAGACCCGCTAGCACCCATTTTTGACCCCGGTCGCAATAAAAGTGGTTTCAGAAAATCCAGCATCGTTACGGTATCGTTTGGTCTATCGTAAGCCACACAAACCCTCGCGGAATGACCTAGAGTACATTCGCACTCACAAAGGTCGACATGGAGGTCACCCATAATGTTACAAACCCTAATCGAGTGAGATTACAAAGGTCAAGTGCGAGAGTAACCGGGAAAATAATCCCTAAACCCTAGCATTCCAATTTTCACCCATAGGAAGCCTTTAAAGCACCTCTAAGCTCCAAATCAAGCTAATAACTACCCTATCAAGCTCTATTCTACCCTAATTTCACAATGGGGCTAAGATTAAACATCGAAACATAGCAAAAACAAAATGCCCAAATCGATTTCTAGGGTTAAGCAAAATCGACCCACAGTCAATTTAATTAAGCACAAATCGACGATAGGTGAGTAAGGAAAACTACCCGAGGTCGACATAATCGAATATGGCAAATATTGAGACGGAAATCGGTTGAAAAAAGTCGAAATTACGGGTTTAAGTCGGAAGTTGTCGCGCGTTTGGTTATTGAGACGAATGAAATCGTCCCCCATCCTTCCCTGCCTTTAAGCAAACCTGACCCTCAAAATCCCATGCGCCTCAAGTCAGGCATCCCCATATTGGACTGCTGGGGGCTAGGCGACTGAGAATTAAGGCGCCTAAGGACCAGCGCCTGAATGTTCAACCCAAAGCACAGACAGAAACAACTTGGACATGAATACCCAATAGCCGCAAGACGCACCCTCGTATAGTAAACAAAATAAGCAGGAATGGGACAATTTACTGCCCCCAACAGATGAAGCAAACCTCAAAACCTCCTCTAATCGAAATCAACCCCCCAGCGAAAAAAAAAACATAAAAACCTCTATCTAATGAAACCATTCATACCGAAGCACATGACAATCCAAACAAGATATCTGAACAAAACAAACTAAATTGAATCCCGAATCTTTCAAAAGACGAATTTAAAACCCGTGAGCCTAAGGAATCCCAAAGCATTCTGAAGGTAAATTCTGAACACGTAAGCCTAACGAATCCCAAAGTATTCTGATGGTAAATTTTTAACCCGTGAGCCTAACGAATCTCAAAGCATTCTGAAGGCAATTCAATTTTAAATGAGTCCTTGTCGCACTCAAATCTATTTGAACGAGTCCAATCGCACTCAGTTCAATTCAATTTTAAATGAGTCCCTATCGTACTTAAATCAATTTGAACGAGTCCCATCGCACTTAGTTCAATTCAATTTTAAATGAGTCCCTGTCGCACCCAAATCAATTTGAACGAGTCTTGTCGCAATCAATTCAATTTTAAATGAGTCCCTGTAGCACTCAAATCAATTTGAACGAGTCCCGTCGCACTAAGTTCAATTCAATTTTAAATAAGTCCCATCGCACTCAAATCAATTTGAATGAGCCCCGTCGCACTCAATTCAACTCAATTTTAAATGAGTCCCTGTCGCACTCAAATCAATTTGAATGAGTCCCGTCACACTCAGTTCAATTCAATTTTAAAAGAGTCCTTGTCGCACTCAAATTAATTTGAACGAGTCCCGTCGCACTCAGTTCAATTCAATTTTAAATGAGTCCTTGTCGCACTCAAATTAATTTGAACGAGTCTCATCGCACTCAGTTCAA
The DNA here is from genome assembly GCA_958450325.1 of Agrostemma githago. Classification (NCBI taxonomy): domain Eukaryota; kingdom Viridiplantae; phylum Streptophyta; class Magnoliopsida; order Caryophyllales; family Caryophyllaceae; genus Agrostemma; species Agrostemma githago. The sequence goes on along the minus strand of OY288259.1, from coordinate 40,912,287 downwards.
TTCAATTTTAAATGAGTCCCTAACGCACTCAAATCAATTTGAACGAGTACCGTTGCACTCAGTTCAATTCAATTTTAAATAAGTCCCATCGCACTCAAATCAATTTGAACGAGCCCCGTCGCACTCAATTCAATAAGTCCCAAAGCACTCAGAACAATCAAATCAACCGAAACGAGTCCCTAAACATTCAATTCACACCCCCCCCCCCCCCCCCCATAGGAATAACTAAAGCAAAAAGCAAAACCGAAATCAGCAAAACCATCCGCCAAGGATTTTAAACCAGAACTAAGACACCAATAAAAGACAAGCTAGAAAGCTTGGAACCGAGCTCCGACAAGCAACCAAAGGTGAGAAGGTCAGGTATGATTTCTAAGTCTTGGCTGACGAGCCTCAAATACATAGTCTAACGGACTTAAAACGACCCGAACGACAGCCACCAGATAATTATCCTCGATTGACCTGGGCGTCTATACTTTGACTTTCGCCTTGTCCAAGCCTCGGTCAAAGTGGGGGCTTCTGTAGACACTCAGATTTTGACTTGGTGGTTGCAGGGGTACCCGACAAACACCCGATAACGATCGGACTGCAACGCAACGCGGGATTACGATGTTTTAGATAGTTTTTCTATAGAACGGATCAAATAATTACTCGGAAAAATTAATTCAACATCAAATCATCTTAGTCGTGTCAATACGGTCGCGTCGACACTAATTAGAGTCAATTCCGACACCGGTGCCCCGAATCGGTCCCGAAATATGCAAAGTCAAACCCGAGTCGACACGTCGTGCCGAGCGAACCTCGAGACACGCGCCCGAGACCCACCCGGCACTCGACACGCTAGGTTTAACAAGGAGCCTTACTCCCCAAGTTAATAAAATATACGCATCTTCTCCATTTTGGAAAGTTTCGAAATCGGGTCCTCAAAATTTGAGGCGCCTCACTCCAGGCGACCAAATTCAGATGCGTGCGACACCAGGCGACTCAGTCCTGGTGCGCAAGAGGTCAAGCATCCAAATAGTCGATTTGAACTGCGCGAACAACTATAAATACCCCCCCCCCCCTCCTCCTCCGCTCATTTAGACACAACACTCGAATTCGTGAACCTCTCTCTCACAATTCGCTCTCCCTCTCTTTGTCTTTAACTTAGGTCACACTTCGATTCTAAGTACGATCCACTCGATCGTTTGTCCCGATACGGGAATCGACACTACTCCTCATCGTTCCTCGAGCACCTTACTCGATTTGAACAAAGACGGGCACCCGTGCTTGACTAGCCACCTCCCAATACAGTAGCGAAGCTCTGCCGGATTCACCGCAAAACAAGCTAGGAGGGGCCGCCTCGAAGACGTATCGTCACTAGGTTGTCATCTAAACAAAACTTTACATTCCGTAATCTTTATTTATATGCACTTCGATAACGTCGAATCCGACTAGTATGGACGCTAGGTCCATGGCACGTTATAAACATACGTAATGTCCACAACTTCAACCATAAGCACTAAAACACCTAACTAAACCCGATTAGTTCCGAGATCCATTCTCAACCATCTACGCATCGTGTCTAATTTAGTGTACACTCCGAGGGTAAAATTCCTCACTATGCATGTGATTTATTTACATTTCACATTTTACCGCTTTCGTATGATTTATCGCTTTTATCAAAATGTAAACAAGCTAAAACTGAACAAAGCGGTGGTCGGGTTCCCCATTAATCCCGATGCTCACCCCTCACACGTGGTTTGATTCATCCCTATCAATACCGAACTGACGAATCTTAAGTAGAATACCAGGTTAGGTATACCACGAGAATAACTAATATTCATATTATCACATTAAAACTGATTTGCTAATACATATAATATTAGTACTCTCTACTCTCATACGTGCATCTTTTCATGGCCTGCTTGTCACGTGAAATCGCATGCAAAGAAGGTAAATATAACTACTCCGACAATAAGCTACTTGTCCTTAAACAACCGACGTAGCAAAGACATAGGGTTAAAACAACGGATATTATCGCATTTCTTCCACAATTAAGAAACAAAGTTATCAGCCCACCGATTGATTAGTAGAGGCCGCTATGTGCGGGCGGGATTGGTGTTGATGTCTACAGGACGTTGGCTTCCCAATAGGTACCCTCACCCCTTACTCAGAATCGACGGTTTTCGGATGTCCGTAACCATTGGCAATGAGAGTCATTCAAGCCATGGAGTGCTTAAGGGTACAAGTCTTTATCTTTAGGTCTCGTGCCCCCTCATCTTTGAGCCGGCTAAGGATCAAAGTTGACTTGAACGGTTTCCGAGTCCCCATAATTGACTTGGTGGCGACTCCACAAAACGGCAACGAATTCGGTTCACTAAAAAGGTCGTCTTACCAAACATATCGGCCTTTAAACATTTACAACCACATCTCTATCGATTCTAACGAAAACACTGGTGTCCGCATCCGTCTCGTACTATCAAAATCGTCAACCAAATCGAGGTCCGACACTTCGCCCCGTACGCAAGATCGGACCGGCCCCTCAGGGGGGGCGCGTGTGTGGCTGCTGCGGAAACCGAAGGTCCCAGGTGGGCGCACGCGGGGCGGCAGGAGGTGCGGACAGGCGTCCACAACACTCGATCGAGTGGCCCTATGGCACTCGATCGAGTGGGTTGAGGCGGTTAGAGCCATATTAGAAAGGTTTAGATTTGATTTTGACTTCTGATTTTGATTGTTTTTGTTTCGCACTTGGACGCAGCGTGAGGGCTGTTACGTCTCGGGTTTTGACTCGGTCACAAAAGAAGGTTTTGTCTCCGGTGATGGTTTTAGCTCAAAATAGCTTTATTTTATTGGAAACGACCCACTGAGTCTTTGTTTGAGGTTGGTTTTGAGGGATTTGTACTCCGCTAAGTGCCCACGTCGGGTACTAGTGATTCTAAGTCTGTATTCGAGCACATTAAAGCATGTTTACGCCTGATCATCATCGGGTATTTTGTTGGAACCTGCTATAAACACTAGTAGGCAAAATGCGGATGTCTACAGTACAAAAGATACAATATGAATGGATCCCTTTTTTTGTAAGGGTTGTGGTAAGCTAGGTCATACTCTCTCTAACTGTAAGTGGGAGAAGAAGAAAATGGCTGAGGAGAAAAGGAAGGTTGAGCCTGCTGTTATAACATCAGTAGAGGTTGGTTCTACCCCTATTGGTGTGGGTAAACAACCTCCTCTAGAAATCGATTCGGGTGTTTTAAATTTGCTAGGTTTCGATGCTTGTGCTTAATCAAATCGTTAAATTAGGGTTGAATAGAGCTTGTTAGGGTAGTTATAAGCTTGATAGGAGTCTTTGAAGTGTGACCAAGGCCTCCTATGGTGATAAATTCGAAATGCCTAGGGTTAGGGACCGTTCTCCCGGTTATTCCCGTACTTGTTTTTCAAAATCTCGCTCGATTAGAGTATGTGATGATGTGAGTGACTTCCTTGTCGATTTTTGTAAGCTAGGATGGCCTCTAGGGCCTTCCGTGAGGTTTTATGTGACTTACGACGGACGAAAAGGCGTCGTAATGATGCCGGATTTTCCCGAAACCACTTCCATTGTAATCGGGGTCGAAAATAGGCGTTAGTGGGCCTTTCGGAATTTCGATATCTCTATCCAAAATTTTGACCTTATTTTGACCTATTTGAGCTGTTTCTGCCTGACCTGAGGCATGGATTTTTATATTTCGTTTAGTTTTGCAGCTAGGGGTGATACCGAGCATCCTGAGGGAGCTCCTTCGGTTGGCACTAGTGGCGAGACCGCCGCGATGAGCTCACTAACTCCCCGCAGGATTCGTAGGAGAAGACGGAGTGTTCCATCTCAGTGTCGTGATCCGGAGGCCATAAATGAGGCCGACTTTGATAGAGTAAGGAAGCGTAGGCTTCCCGAGACGGTTGCTGGGAGGGCTCATCTCCCGATTCCTGTACCGGAGAATGAGGAGGTTGGTTACAAGGATTCCGAGTGGGCTCGGGACTGGGACGGCCATCAGCTCTTGTTTCGTCCCGACTTGCATGTTTCTTACCGAACAGTGCGGGGCCTGGCGAGTATCTTGACTCATGCTTATTAGTTTTAAGCTTTGGATTTCGGTTTGGATTGGGTTTGGTTTGTTTCGTTTATACTTGTATTGCTTCGGTTTGTAGTCCCCATGTCCGATGAGGACCTTCTCGGGTTTTACGACATGCCTTGAGATTTATTCTCAGAAGTTGACCCCTGCGGACTGCTCTGGGTCCCGTGGATGAGCAATGGGTTCGATTAGTGGGTTGCAAGACTAAGTGCAACCTTATGGTAATTAGAGCGATGGTAGATCACTTTCACGACACTACCTCGACCTTCCATATGTCTTTTGGGGAGGTCGGGATGACTTTAGAAGATTTCGGGGTTATTACGTGTTTACCCTGAGGTCCTGAGAGGATTAGATGGGCTGCCGAGGGCCCTAGATTAGATAGTGATGAGGTCCGGGCCTTATCCGGGATTGTTTGGAGCGTGAGGCTTACAGTACACCTCACGCTCTGGTGAGTTCGTACATCACCGATCACTTTGAGAGGGTGGCAGTGTTAGAGGGTCGAGCACCCAACACGCCGGAGCAGGATGCCCGGTTGTGGTTGTGGTACTTCCTAGGATCGAACCACTTCTCGCATAAGGGCGAGAGGTTTAGTACTAGGATTTTGCCTCTCCTAGCTGATCTAGATCAGCTGGGACATTTTGACTGGGTGACCGCGGCTTTCGCGGAGATGAGTCGCTGCTTGCAAGTCATGGTGAGGCCGTTGCAAGTGGAGTCGGCCTCAGCCTTGCCCATCGTGGGCCCAGGTCTCGTACTAGAGGTTAGTAATTGTTTCTGTATTCGTTTCTTTAGGCTTCCCTTAGTTTTGTTTAGATCTGCTAAAGATATGTTTTGGTTCGGGTTTTTGCATGCCTGGATTTAGTAATTAGCCACTACCCGACGGAAAATGTGCTGGTGAACCAGCTGGTCCTCGAAAATGTAAGTTTCCTACTTATAGCTTGTCATAATTAGTAGCCCCCAAGGGTTCAGGTTTATTAAAATGCTAGTTTTGTTTGTGTAGTTTGTGGCCCGTCCTTGGGCTGACTACGAGGGTGTGCCCGGATATGTGGCGGCGGAGTTGAGGCCTCGGAGCTACAGAAGGATGCTCTTTACTGCGTTGTTCCGCCCGGTTTGGTATCTGGGCGAACGGTTGGTGTGTGAGCGTTTGTATGACGACTTTAGGGTGCTGGTTGATCCTCCCCGGACCATGTTTAGGCCACCGAAAACCGTAGAGGTCCTCGAGGGCAGGGATGGAGAAGGAGGCGATGCACTTCTGGTGCTTGGTGCCTCCTATCTATATCATGTCAGCCAGCGGCTAGCTTGCCACCGCTTCGTGGTGATTACTTGACTCTTGGTTTTAAAACTTATTTTGCTTTATGGCTTAGTATTTACTTGTTCTCTGAACGGCCTGCTTTCCCTTCAGCTGGCCGACCCGCCTGATGCAATTCAGCTCCCAGACTTCCCCTTGACGCTACTTAGAGTAGATGCAGCCGGGATAGCTTTTACTGAGCCTCTCCCCCCGTGTTTCGTTGAGGATATGGACGTAGGGATAGAGTGGCGTGATCGGGTATACCGGGTAAGTTTCGGTTTCCGTATTGGATTTGGGTTCTTAAGAGTTAGATTTTATTTGCCTAACTTCGGTGGTTTCATCTTTCAGGTTTCGTCAGCTTGCCATCAGTGGTTGTGGCAGGCCGCCAACTGCTTCCGGGCCTACGCTTCGAGAGTCTCCCGTGACACTTCGGGGCCTCGATCGGTGAGTATATGTGCTTATTGTGGTTTCCTAGGCTGTTTGTACATTTTCCTAAGGTTTGGGTGTATTTGCAGGATGCTCAGGACATTGTGGGGCACCTGGAGACCCGGGTGACCGAGCTGGAGGCAGAGGTGGCTGATGCGACACAGCTCTTGCAATCTCGGGACAAAGAGATTGCCCGACTTAAAGAGCAGTTGCCTCGGCATTAGGATGAGACCTCAGCGTAGGGTGAGGCTAAGCAAAGGGCCGAGATGGAGAGGGAGTGGCTGCAGGTCATGTCACGGGTGCTACCGAGGATGTTGGAGGGATTCCCGGGACAGCTACGCCAGATATGCTGTCAGGATGGACGGTAGTGAGTCCCCCCTTCTGGATCTATAGGACCTATGTTTGGATGACAACATTGGCGAATTTGTGATAGCCATAGGTGCGGCTTCTAGAGGTCCTTCCTAGTTTATGAACTCGGTTTGTATATGGATTTGTATATACTTAACTTTTAGTGTTTGATTAGTCAGTCTTTGCATTTTTTATTATTATTATTATTATCATTTCGTAAGATGATGGCCTAAATTGACAAGTAATCACTTCATGGTTGTTTTATTTATGATTTCGTCGTACTTTAGGGCGTTTAAAATGCGTTGGGGTCGCATGAAAGTACGAAAGCGACTTTTCGTTTGTTTTTTTAAATGCGTTAGTTTGAGCCGGGAGTTGGATCAAATAGTACGTCGATTAAAACGTTTCGACTCGAGACGGGCGAAACGTAAGAGGTCAACGTGCTCTGACCGAGTGCACTAGAAGGCGAGTGTAGTTGTTTCGACATTCATAATGAGGCCAAAGCCAAAATCTAGGCTACTTTTGAAAAAACGTTGGACCACTTTTTTACATATTCATGACAGTGCCATATTGGGCTACAGACGCGACTTGACAATAACCGTTAAAGGCTACAACACGCCTAGGTGGGGTAGCTTATCCCCCGAAAATAAAAAATGAAAAGACGTATAAGTCTAGTGTGTCCGATGGGTGAGATGGGACCTCACAGCTCTGGCATGGAGAGGGTTTTAGTCACCTCGGGAGGTCGTTCCCGACGTCTGAAATGTCCGATGGTATTTGTGGTGGCAACGCGGGATCGATGTCTCTATTTCTGGGCCGCTTGAGAGGTTGTCTGCTTAGGGATAGACGCCTGGGCCAAGGCTGTCAGGTTCTGGGTCGCCTGGGCTCGGGCGGCTGGACATTTGGGCGCCTGGGCTCGGGCAGTCCAGGCCCTGTTTATGGAAATTTTCGTGGTTTCCTAATTATGGTGGGATTAGGGCTATATATACGGGTTGAGGGTGCTTGTTTTAGACATACTAGAATATCCATAGTGTCTAGAATATCCTCACTTGGGGTCATGTCGGGTTTCGGGAATAATTTGACCGACTGGGCAGGTTTTTTTAAGAAATGTAATTTTGGGGCTGTTTCAAGTGACGGCTTTTCTGTGATCAATGCGTTAAGGTAGATTAAGGTGCAGGATAACTTTTTGTTGGCATGTACTGAATTTTGGGACGTGAGATGACACGTTTTTGCTTTTCCCGGGGGTCGGGTTTGTCCTCTACCCGAGGAACTAGATGCCATTGGTGGATGGTCCTCGGGTTGGTCTTGCGTGCCTTTGGGAGATGACACTTTTGTGGAACGATTTCGTCATTTTTTGGACTTTTCCTCATTAGAGGAGGCTAGTGTTTTCTTTGGGAGGGACGGTATTGATCTAAAGTTGTTATTTAAGACATTTTCACAGATGGGTCCCTATGACATTTCAGCTCTAGCTTGTAGACGGGCTTTCAATATTGCGATGGCTTGCTACTATCTTTTCGAGGATGCGCTAGTGCATGATGGTTGGGGTAATCCCAGGGTTTTGGACGTTGTGATGGGGATGGAACTTGGACGATCGCCCTCTCTGCTTATTTTGGGCGAGCTTGTTCTTGGTCTTGATGCTCGTGTCCGGCTACGTGGGACTTCTTTTAGGGGTTCTAAAATGATCTTGCAGGTATTGTAAGGTGTTACTTTTTGTTTATTGTTTTTCTTTGTGATTGTTTTGTTTGAAACTCACGATAGCTTGAGGTTTCGACATTATGTTGGGATTGGTGCAGGTTTGGCTACAGGAGAGGCTCGGCTTGGTGGACCCTCCTCGGTCTGTTAAGGGCTATAGCTATAAGGGCTTCACGGGTCGCAAGATGGTGGATGCGTGGAACGCCGGTCATACCGAAGACAAATGGCATTCTTATTTGGTCGAGGAGCAAGTGGTCATTAGATGGACGACTTTATGGTGGCAGATTAGTGGGCAAGTCGGGTTTCCTTTTTCGTCCTCGACTCCAGCTATGCTAATATTATCTTTACGAGACCCAGTTTATGTTTATCCGGGTGTAACACCCGCTATTTTCCTAGCATTTTTATTCTTTCCGTTATGACGTCGTTATAACTCTATCACATTTCGGCCCTGCGTTTCCTCTTTTTCCAAGCTTTATTTTCATTTTGAGTTTAATGATATTTATTTTTATTTTAAAGGATTTTAATTCTTTTAAATCTATTTATTTGATTTTCTTAGTAAACTATTTATTTTTCCGCAAGGAATATTCCTTTTTCTACAAATGTCTAAACATATTTATATAATATTTTCAAGTAGTAAATATTTTTATTTACGAAAATTTAGCCATTAAAGATTTTATTACGAAGCTTCGTGAATAATTATTTTCTTACGCGAGGTTTACTCGAATTGCTTTGAAATGCCTTTAACTATTTTACGATTATTCTTTTTATCAACTTATAAATCATTTGAGACCTTTTCCTCATATTATGGACCGACAAAGCTTCTTGTCATAATATAACTACGTTTTATTATAAGTTTCATTTTATCACATTAAACCGTAAACATAAGATTCTTTTCTTTTCATTAAATTGAGGTTTTAATACCCAAACTTTTCATTCTTCCCTTATCCTTTTTTTGGCCAGCCAACTTGTGCTAGTAACACATTGGATTCTTCATCCATTTTAATTCCATTTATGCTTAAAACCATTCCTCTCTCTTTTACATTCATTTGTGCATTAAAAAAAATTGTTACAACATCATCTTTCCTTTCCCTTGGCCAAGTACATTCATCCTCCTCTACTTGGCTGATTCTTGCTTAATTCGAGTCCTAATCGTCTCATCTTTATCGTCGAATTCATCCTTATTCGGATCCTTTCGTTAAGGTAATAATCGATGTTGTTTTCGATTGTTATTCACCTTGATTTTCTTAGTTTTTCTCATGGTATTTTTCTACCATGAATTTTATGTGATGTAGATTCTGTGGACGATCCCGAGGTCGACGAGTATATTATCGATTCTGATTTGAATTAGAGGTAACGTCGATGTTACTCGGTATTTCGTGATTTTAATTGTGTAATTGCATGTATATTTTTATATTTCATTTTTGACAATATATGTATGTCATATAATCTGAAAAAATTTTAAAATTTGAGAATTTGCATGTTTCGATATTTTTATCGCTTTTACGAGATTAACGATTAAATCGTCATATTAATTTTTAAAATCGTAATATTCGGCCTAAACTTGTAATATATGATTATAATCTATAAAAATGAAGTTTTTAATGATTTTTAATAATTTTGTATTTTTCTGATATTTTTGATATCGATTATTAATTTTTTACTGTTTACGAACAAAAGCGATTAAAAACTGATTTTTATTTCTAGCACTTAAACATTTTATTTTAATCTGAAATTTGATGTGGATAATATTTCTGATGAAAAATCATTTTATGATTTTTTTTCATAATTTGTTTGGAATTGTTAAGTGGGTGAATTAATTAATTACTTTAAATCATCGTTTATCGTTAAAACCGTGTTTGTCGTTTAAATTCTCTATTTCTGGTCTTTTGTTTAAATCTGGAAAAAAATAGTTTCTAGAAACTCATTATTTTTAAGTTTAATAATAGTTTTTGGATATTAATACTTAAATCGTTTTGTAATTACTATTTTTATTGATCGTTATTATCGAGATTAGACGATTAACGAGAAAACCCTTTAAAAATCGAGTTTAAGGATTCTGGAAAATTCACTTTTTTGGACAGAATGTCCAAAAATATATTTTAGCTATTTTAAGTAATTTTTGTACTATTTATTAAAGTCTTTAATTAATAGTAATGATTTTTGGACAAAATTACGATTTATCGTTAAAATGCTCCGTCTTACCTAAAAGAATTATTTTTCCAGCAATTTTGAAAAGGTTTAAATATGAAACTTTAATAGTTAAATCATCCCTTAACATATTCTAAATATATTCATTGGTTTAGTTAAATAAAAGACGTTAAAAGATTTAATTTAATATTTGCCGTAAAATCCTATTTTTAATGGTGTTGTCGAAACTAATAATAATTAGGGAATTTTAGTTATGTAACTTTTGAAAACACCCTGATTAGTAGTATTAAAATGCATAAGACATTTTTAATCATTTCATAACACATGGACGATATTTTAATAATGTTGTAAACTGATTGCTCTCGTTTTATAAATTAATATCGTTAAGGCCGAAAGTATTAGTTTTATAAATCTATATCGTTTACTAAAAATGTTGAATTAATATAAACTAATATTTTCGCTATTTTGATATGATGTTATTTTTAGTAAAGTTTCTAAAAAATAGAAGTTTTCTAAAATAGAAGTTTCTTAAAATAGAAAGTTTCCTCTTTTAGAATATTATGATTACTCCTTTTATCTCCATATTGTTTACAATGATTATATCTTTTAAGTATCGATAATGGCTTGTTTTGGAGTTATGGAATAAGGACAAGTGTGGGTTTAGAGTAATACAGTCTGGGATGTACGTTTTGCCATCAACTGTAAGGCTGGTGTGTCTTTATGGGGCACATTGGTTGTTGAACTGAGCATGGTTTGTGTTCACGAGTGTGTATATTTTGACCTTAAACTTAGATATCGCATCGTGTAAGTCGCCGTCGGGTTGAACTGGATATGGTTTGTATCCAGGAGGGGTGTGCACTACTTAAACCAAGACCTCGCTGCACGCAGTCCTGTTATAGTTGAGTTGCCTAGTTAGAGACTGGATTCTGTTATGAGTTAAGTCTACAGTTCTCGAAGCTAGTTTCTAGTATTGTCCTAGTGAAAGTCTAGATTCTACATTATTCCTATCCATAACGCCACATTGATTATTTTATTTATTATCGATATAAATTGGTTTGCAAGATTGGCAAATATTTTTTTGTTTCTTCGGAAACCCATTTTATTACTTTGATTTACGCTGAAAGCTTATTTTTAATATGCTGTTTTACTGTTTTCCATTTTTACTATTTTTCTATAGTAGTAATTACAGTTTTAAAATCATGTTATACGGCTGGGAGAACGTTGACGTTGCTCCCCACTGATTGTGGCTGTTATGTTTAACATGGCAGGTATACTTGTTTACGGGTGTGGGCTAGCGGGCAATTTGGATCCTGCTCATTTTCTTTTTAATAATTATGTCTTGTGGATGTTAAACCCTTTTCTTTCGGATTGTTTAAATTTTGGCCATTTTATTTTAGGCCTATTGTTTGACTTTACCGTTTTAATTTTTATAAGACATAGTTACAGCGTGTTTTAATCCCGACTCTACAGTGTTTCCGCCACTGTATCGCGTTAGATTTTCTAGGGGATTACACCGGGTGAGTTGTCGAACCAAATGGGGGTGAGCCCCATCCCTTCAAATGCTACTAAGGGCGTTTCTATGTTCGATTCGAGGACAGAGAATTCTTTTAGGGAGTTTAGGGTGTCTTGGGAACAGAAATTCTCACGTCCCGTTGTTATAGAGGGTGTTCGGTCGACCGATACTCCGGCAGGGGGTCTATGAGCACTCGTCCGGACAGAGGAAATCAAAGATTAGTAGTGCACTCATGTGGGGTCCATTAATAGGAGAGCATCCATTAATAGCCTAGTCTCATTATTTTTCGGGCTAATAGGTGTGCACTCATGTGGGGTCCGCACTCTCCGTCATGTATTTCTTCCATGACTCTCTCGGATTGGGTTTTGTTTACGCACCTAAGGAGGACTCCTTGTGGGGTTCATTTGTAGAGTAGTCCTTGGTTCTGGACGTAATGGGCGGCTTGTATTCTTAAGGCTCTTTTGTTTTTGGTGTTTGTGTTGGGTGGGTATGATCTGTTGGTTTTAAAGTCCAGGATTGCTTTGTACCAGGGTTCCTCGGAGGTATCGTCGGTTTCGAGGTTATGGATGTAGGCTGGTTGTTCGCTTCTCTCTACACAAATAGGCATAGAGAAATGATGTTCAGCCATGTTTATTAGTGAGGCTAGTTTGGATAAAGCGTCGGCGAATTGATTTTCTTCGCGGGGTATGTGTATGAAGTCAATTTCTGTGAACTCCTGGGATATTGTTTCTACTTTGGTTTGGTACGGGGTTAGGCTTTCGCTGTAAACCTTCCAGGTGCCCGTGGCTTGGTTGACTACTAAGGATGAATCTCCATGTACTCTAAGGTTCTTAACTCCTAGAGTTATGGCGGCTTTTAGCCCTATTAGGCAGGCTTCGTACTCGGCTCCGTTGTTGGTAACGGGGAAGTCTAGTTTGACAGATATGGGTATGTGATTGCCTATTGGTTATTGCTTGGTTAGAGGGGTCAGTTGTGGGTTGGATCGAAGGTAGTTGTTTCTTGATTTCTTCTTAGGGTGAAGTTATGGTTGGCCGTTTGTTGTGGCCTTTGTGCTTTTAGTTAATTGTTACCGATAAATGGCATAGTGTCGAGTTTCAAGCGATAAATTAAATTATTAAAAGAAAATCAAGCGATTGTCGAGGCGTGTTTGCAATAATTGTTTTATTGATAGAGTAGTAGATGGGCTAGATGCTTGTGATTTTGTTTGACGGAGGAGGTGAAGGACATGTCCTTTCACACCTCCCAGACTCGATAGAAAAAAAAACATTTATTACTATTCAAGCCTAGGCCCTATAGACGCACTAGACTCTGACTAAGACCGATTACGTCTTTAAGCATCGAGGCTTCCCCCAGGAAAGAGCACTTTGATAGTGCCGCTCATCCTCACCACCACGGATGCGGCCGCCTTATCACTAGTTTCTCCGACAGTGAGTTGCGCTGTCTGCGCCATTGCAGGGGGGGAAGGTTCTGGGATCCACCAGGTCTTGGATGTCGTGTTTGAGGCTGTCGCAATCCTCTGTATCGTGCCCTCTACCCTGATGATATAGGCAGTACGCACTGGGGTCCCAGTCTGCACCGCGGGCTTCGCGATGTGGGTCCAAAGTAGGGACGAGTTGCGAGAACTGCCAGTCATCATTGGCAATCCTAAGAGCCTCGGCGTAGGTCATCCCCAGATCTGTCAAGCTCCTAAAGGGGCGTCCCCCTAGGGGCGTGACAAACCTAGCCGGTCCGAGCCTCATCTTGTTTCTAGGGATGAAGGGTTTTTCATCCACTTCCTCTTGGGGGAGGTTTTGTGTTTTGTGGGCGGCACTCTCGAGTTTACCGAGTTGGAGTAGGATGTTGTCATGGGCTGCGCTTATTTGGGCCATGTTGTTTTGGAGTTCTCTGACAAGCTCCAGCATGGTGCTGAGTGGTTCGAGATTGTTGTTGGAGGACATTTTTAGACCTACGAGACATGACTGAAGATGAGATTGGATCCGTTAGGTAGCCCAGGGGCTCGAGGACTGCTCATAATCGAGCGACATGGAACTGAGACCCCCGATTTGCGCGTGTTTGCGGTCATTGTTTCAGGGACTCAGGTGCTTTAGACTCTTAGTGTATTCGGCAGAGCGCCTAATGAATCTATGTCCCTGAAACGAGACGATCTGACATGAATCTCGGGGTGAGATTTAAAGAGGACTTTCTCTAAACGAGACGACCCAAAAGGTAAGACCTCAAGTAGAGGTGACCTTAGTAACTAACACAGACAGTTAATCACACGGTTGTACGACGTAATGAATTGATCGCGATCCCGGCTCAGGATCAAAGAGTTTGGATATTTTCGAAGCGGATGGTTTTTGAAAATACACTTCTTTTTTAAAGTGAGAGTTTGCAAAGTTGGTGCTACGATGGCTTAGTGTCACAGCTCGTGATATGTGTAAAGCGTTGCTACGCGTCCGTCAGGGCTCGACGACAGCAAAAGTGTTCAAGGTGGTTTTGCAAAAAGAGCGCAGTTCTAAAGGAACCGGTTTTGAAAACGATGAGGTCGTGTTTCTACCGGAACTACTATTAATTAGTTAGCTCGGTATTCATGGTGACGGAACGTGACGTCCGTGACGGTGCTTAGGAAGGTGTGACTAAATTCTCATTATTGAATTTAGGTAGTGAATAGCGTTTTTAGAAGAAAAAAAAACTTTTAAAACAAGTGTCCCGTGATCGTCAGTTTCATTAACTAGCGTTTTGACGGTGGGGGTGATGTATTGTGAAAAGTGTTTCGAGGGTGTAATCGTTTTGGGTTCCTCGACTTCATTGATTGAAGTTTCGTTTGTGCCAACAGTATGTGCAAGGTAACGTTTTTTTTTAAAATGAAATGTAACCGTTTAAGGTACCTCGGTCCCATTGATTGGGAGTTTTGGTGGTATTAACGGTACTTGTTGTTGGCGGGTTTAATTTTAGCCAAGGTGATGGTGCTTGTAAAAGGTTTTTTTTGAAAGATCTGTCGTGATGACATTTTTTTTAAGAAAAGTCTTCAAAAATCATTTTAGGTTAGTCGGAAAAATTGCTTGTTTTCTTCGAAAAGAGAGATGATTGATTTTTTTGAAAATGGAGTTGGGTGCGGTTGAATATGTTGTCGTGGTTGAATCCAGATTTTTAGTGTTTTATTTAAGTTATTCAAACAAGCTACACATAACTAGGAATGCATACACTCATGCAGGATGCAGACACGGGTAGGTTAGGGTAGGCTACCGCCCACGAATAGCCCTTGCTTAGGTGGCTACAAGTCACCCGGGGAGGTGAGTGTCGTACCGTCTGTTCGGACTATTCGCTTAGTTTATCCGCGAGATGCGCGTTAGGCGGCCGGAACGTCAACCGAGGATCCCCTCGCGTGTCTAAGGATCTTACCGCGAAGAGGTCGATTGGTCCTAATATTGGTTAGGGTGGGCTTCTTAGGGCCAAAACCTGTAGTGACCACAACAGGAAACTAAGAAATGAGCTTCACCGACCTCGTTCAAGTTACACCACCGCTGGAAACTTGTTTCCAAATCCCAAGCGGAGTCGCCAAACTGTGGACATCCGTCCGCACTGCCCGGCGCCCCGCGCGCGTCGGCGCGGGACCGATTCTGTTTTCAATCGCGGCGGCCACCCACGCGGCCCTCTCTCGGTCATGGGCCGATCCGTTCTCGCGTTCGTGGCGATGTGTCGGACCTCGATTCGGACTTGTACTAGACGGGCGCAGGCGCCCGTGTTTCCGTTAGAATCGATCAAGTCGTGGTTGTAAATGTTTACAGGCCGATATGTTTGGTAAGGCGACCTTTTAAGTGAACTAAATTCGTTGCCGATTTGTGGAATCGCCACCGAGTCAATTATGGCGACTCGGAAACCGTTCAAGTCAACTTTGATCCTTAGTCGGCTCAAAGCTGAGGGGGAACGGGACCTAAAGATAAAGACTTGTACCCTTAAGCACTTCATGCCTGGAATGACTCTCATTGTCAATGGTTTCGGACATCCGGAAACCGTCGATTCTGAGTAAGGGGTGAGGGTACGTATTGGGAAGCCAATGTCCGATAGACATCGACACCCAATCCCGCCCGCACTATAACGGCCTCTACTAATCAATCGGTGGGCTGATAAGTTTGTTTCCTAGATGTGGCGGAAGTACTATAACATTCGTTGTTTAACCCTATACCTTTTGCTATGTTGGTTGTTTAAAGACAAGTAGGTTTTGTCGTCGAAGTAGTTGTGTTTACATTCTTTGCATTTGATTTCACGTGACAAGCAGGCCATGAAAAGATGCACATAGGAGAGTAGAGAGCACTAATATTATAGGTATTAGCAAGTTAGTTTTAACGTGATAATACGAATATTAGTCGTTCTCATGGTATACCGTACCTGGTATTCTGCTTAAGATGCGTCGGTCCGACATTAATAGGGATGCATCGAACCTTATCGGTGAGCACCGAGATTAATATGGAACCCGACCATCACTTTGTTCAGGTTTAGCTTCTTTACGTTTTGATTTCCGTGTTAAGTGATTTAGCATGCGATTATAAGGTCATAAAAGCAATAAATCATACAAAAACCTGTAAATGCGAATGTAAGTAAATCACATAGTGAGGAGTTACACCCTCAAAGTATACGCTAAACGGGACTCGATGCATAGATAGTTGAGGACGGATCTAGGAACTACTCGGGTCTATTTAGAGTATTTTAGTGTTTATGATTGAAGTTGGGACATTACGTGTTTTAGTAAGTGTCGTGGACCTAGTGTCCACATTTGATATTATCGTAGTGCATAATAATAAAGGTGCGAGAATGTAAAGTTTTGTTTAGACGACAACCTAGTGACGATTCGACTTCAAAGGCGGATCCTCCTAGCTCGCCTGGTGATTTTGGCAGAGTTCCGTTACCGTTGGCCCTTCCTGCGGCTATTCCGGCAGAGCTCCGGTACTACTTGTTAGTTCTACTGCTAATCCGGCAGAACTCTGAAAGACTCAGTGTAGCTAGTCGATCACAGGCTCCTCGGTATCGAATGAAGTGCTCGAAGGTGAGGAGTAGCGTCGATTTTGCTTTCGGGACAACGATCGAGTGGATCGTTTGCTATGGGTGTCGGAGTGCAAGCCCAAGCGAGATACTCTTAACGAGTCAAAGAGAGAAGGGAATTGAGAAGAAGTTGTCGAAATGAAGGGGTGGAGGGGGGTATTTATAGGTGTTTTTGGCTCTCGTCACCTGGATGGACGCCTGAGTCCAGGCGCACCAAGACTCAGGCGTCTGGGCTTAGGCGTGTGGAGGCTCAGACGTGCCAGGTGAGGCGCTCGGGATTTTGAAGATATGATTTTGATACTTTCCAAAATCGAGAGGTAAGCGTACAATACAATGCTTGGAGATTAAGTCTTCCCCGCTTTGACCTAGCGTCGTTGCGCCTTAGCGGGCCTCGGGCACGCGTCCCGATGTTCGCTTGGCGCGGTGCTGACTTGGTTCGTGTTTCGGGACCGAATCGGGGTCCCGGTGTCGGAATTGACTCTAATTAGTGTCTGTGCGACCATAATGACACGACTAAGGCTGGCTTGATGTTATTTTAATTTTTTCGAGTAATTAATTGATCTGTTCTATAGAAAAACTATCTAAAACATCGCGAACCCGTGTCGCGTTGCAGTCCGATCGTCGTCGGGTGTTTGTTGGGCACTCCTGCAGCCACCAGGTCCAAATCTGGGTGTCTACAGAAGCCCCCACTTTGACTGAGGCTTGGACAAGGCGAAAGTCAAAGTATAGCCACCCAGGTCAATCGAGGATTACGACCTGGTGGCTGTCCAGTCGGGTCGTTTTAAGTCTGTTGGACTACGTGTTGAGGCTCGCCAGCCAAAGCTTAGAAATCATACCTGACGTCCTCGCCTGTAGTCGCTTGTCGGGGCCCGGGCCCATGCTCGTTGTCTTGTTCTTAGTCTTCATGCTCATGCCTTTTGTCTTTTAGGATTGCTTAAGAGTTCGTTCGAATTTGGACTACTTATGACGCGTCAAGCGTGGATGTGCGAAAAGCATGCTCGTATGTGTCAGCTTTTATTTGAACAGATGTCTTCGGGATGCTTATGACCCCTCTGACTTAATAGAATGTCGTTTGGGACGCTTATGACCCCTCAGACACGGAAGTAAGATGAAATAAAATGTTCGAGGGCGTCAGCTTCCCCTCGAACAGTCGCCTTCGGGATGCTTATGACCCCTAAGACACGAGAATAAAACGAAATGTTCGAGTGTGTCAGTATCCATTCGAACAATCACCTTTGGGATGCTTATGACCCCTAGTCCAAAATAAAATGAGATGGAATGCTCGAGGGCGTCAGTATCCACTCGAACAGTTGCCTTCAGGATGCTTATGACCCCTTGGACAAAACATGTTTGAGCGTGTCAGTATCCGCTCAAACTAAAATTGTCTTCCGGATAACTCAGACCCGTTAGGCTCGATAAATGTTTGAGCGTGTCAGTATCCGCTAAAACTCAAATTGCCTTCAGGAAAACTCAGACCCGTTAGGCTCGAAAAACGTTGAGCGTGTCATTATCCGCTCAAACTAAAATTGCCTTCTGGATAACTCAGGCCCATTAAGCTCGAAAAAACGTTTGAGTGTGTCAGTATCCGCTCAGACTAAAATTGCCTTCAGGATAACTCAGACCCGTTAGGCTCAAAAAAACATTTGAGCGTGTCAGTATCCGCTCAAACTAAAATTGCCTTCAGGATAACTAACACCCGTTAGGCACGAAAAACGTTTGAGCGTGTCAGTATCCGCTCAAACTAAAATTGCCTTCAGGATAACTCAGACCCGCTAGGCTCGAAAAACGTTTGAGCGTGTCAGTATCCGCTCAAACTAAAATTGCCTTCAGGATAACTCAGACCCGTTAGGCTCAAAAAAACATTTGAGCGTGTCAGTATCCGCTCAAACTAAAATTGCCTTCAGGATAACTAAGACCCGTTAGGCACGAAAAACGTTTGAGCGTGTCAGTATCCGCTCAAACTAAAATTGCCTTCAGGATAACTCAGACCCGCTAGGCTCGAAAAACGTTTGAGCGTGTCAGTATCCGCTCAAACTAAAATTGCCTTTAGGATAACTCAGACCCGTTAGGATCGAAGGCGTTTGAGCGTGTTAGTATCCGCTCAAACCCAAATTGCTGTGAGGTATAAGACTTAAATGCCTTCCGGATAACTAAGACCCGTTAGGCTCGAAGGTGTTTGAGCGTGTCAGTATCTGCTCAATCCCCAATTGTTGTGAGGTATAAGACTCAAATGTCTTCCGGATAACTAAGACCCGTTAGGCTCGAAGGTGTTTGAGCGTGTCAGTGTCCGCTCAAACCCAAATTGCTGTGGAGGTATACGACTCCAAAATGTTTGATGGCACCTTGTTTATCTTATTTGAATTTGTTTTATGGACTTGTCTTTATCTTGTTCGGATTTGCTTCACTCTGTTTTTGATTTGTTATGCATTTGGATTTGTTCTGAATTTATTTAGCTCGGCTCTGCTTAATTTGTTTTGTCACGCGTTTGAGCGTGAGTGTTCTTGTTAGTCATAGTTTCCGTGCTTATTTTGTTATTATTCATTTTTGTTCGGGGCTGATTTATAGGCGTGCTTTATCGGTGCTTGATTAGTAATTATCTTGTCGTTGTTTAATCGTCTGTTTTAAGGATGCGTGTTATGCGTACATTGCCTCGTTTGTTCTTGTTTTGGTATTGTGTTGGATTAGTGGGACGCGCATTCATCAGTGCCCCAATTCTTAGACGCGTGGCATGCAGCGGTCCAGGTCTTGGAAGCGCGACGCGAGGTGCCCGGGTTTCTGTGGATCGGGTTTGCTTAAATCAGTAAGTATTTGGGCGAACGATTCATTCGTCTCACTCTTCAAACGCGCGCCCCTCTTCGCCCCATTATCGCTTCTTCGACTTTTCAAACCGATTTCCGTCTCGATTCTTGCCGTTCCCGAAAATATCGACTCCGGGTAAGTGTTCTTTACTCGTCTATTATCGCTTTTGCTTAATTTGGTTAATTGTGGGTCGATTTTCTTGGAACCCTAGAAATCGATTCGGGTGTTTTAAATTTGCTAGGTTTCGATTCTTGTGCTTAATCCCATTGTTAAATTAGGGTTGAATAGAGCTTGTTAGGGTAGTTAGATGCTTGATAGGAGACTTTGAAGTGTGACCAAGGCCTCCTATAGTGATAAATTCGAATTGCCTAGGGTTAGGGACCGTTCTCCCGATTAGTTTTTGTGATGATATGGGTGACTTCCTTGTCGATTTTTGTAAGCTAGAATGGCCTCTAGGGCCTTCCGTGAGGTTTTGTGTAACTTACGGCGGACCAAAAGGCGTCGTAATGATGCCGGATTTTCCCGAAACCACTTCCATTGTGATCGGGGTCGAAAATAGGCGTTAGTGGCCCTTTTTTGGAATTTTGATATCTCTATCCGAAATTTTGACCTTATTTTGACCTGTTTGAGCTGTTTCTGCCTGACCTGAGGCATGGATTTTTATATTTTGTTTGGTTTTGCAGCAAGAGGTGATACCGAGCATCCCGAGGGAGCTTCTTTTGTTGGCACTGGTGGCGAGACCGCCGGGACGAGCTTACTAACTCCCCGAGGGATTCGTAGGAGACGACGGAGCGTTCCATCTCAGCGTCGTGATCCGAAGGCCATAAACGAGGTCGACTTTGATAGAGTAAGGAAGCGTAGGCTTCCCGAGACGGTTTCTAGGAGGGCTCATGTCCCGATTCCTATACCGGAGAATGAGGAGGTTGGTTACGAGGATCCCGAGTGGGCTCGGGACTGGGACGGCCATCAGCTCTTGTTTTGTCACGACTTGCACGTTTCTTACCGCACAGTGCGGGGCCTGGTGAGTATCTTGTCTCATGCTTATTAGTTTTAAGCTTTGGATTTTGGTTTGGATTGGGTTTGGTTTGTTTCGTTTATACTTGTATTGCTTCGGTTTGCAGTCCCTAGGTACGATGAGGACCTTGTCGGGTTTTACGACATGCCTTGAGATTTAATCTCATAAGTTGACCCCCGCGGCAAAGGGGATTATCGCGAGGACTGCTCTAGGTCCCGTGGTTGAGCAATGGGTTCGATTGGTGGGTTGCAAGACTAAGTGCAACCATATGGTAATTAGAGCGATGGTAGATCGCTTTCACGACACTACCTCGACCTTCCATATATCCTTTGGGGAGGTCAGGATGACTTTAGAAGATTTCGGGGTTATTACGAGTTTACCCTGGGGTCCTGAGAGGATTAGATGGGCTGCCGAGGGCCCTAGATTAGATAGTGATGAGGTCCGGGGCTCATCTGAGATTGTTTGGAGAGTGAGGCTTACAGTACACCTCATGCTCTGGTTAGTTCGTACATCACCGATCACTTTGAGAGGGTGGCGATGTTAGAGGGTCGAGCACCCAACACGCCGTAGCAAGATGCCCGGTTGTGGTTCTGGTACTTCCTAGGATCGACCCACTTCTCGAATAAGGGCGAGAGGTTTAGCACTAGGATTCTGACTCTCCTAGCTGATCTAGATCAGCTGGGACGTTTTGACTAGATCAGCAATACTTCAAACCACTTTAGAACGAGAAGTGTCTGACATCGATTGACAAGTTGAGGATGTTATGTGCTGGCGGGATTGGGTGTCAATCGTCAAACAATATTGACTTCCCAATACGTACCCTCACCTCTTACTCAGAATCTACGGCTTTTCGGATGTCCGAAATCATTGGTAACGAGAGTCATTCCAGACATGGAGTGCTTAAGGGTACAAGTCTTTATCTTTAGATTCTCATGTCACTCAACTTGAGCCAACTAAGAATTAAAGTTGACTTGAACGGTGTCCAAACTCCATAATTGTTCGGTGGCGACTCTAAAATCTCATTGTGAATTCGGGTCCACTAAACGATCGCCAGACCAAATGACCCGGCCTTTAAACATTTACAACAACATCTCGATCGATTTCAACGGAAACATAGATGCGCCCATACATCTATCTAATACAACCCACAAATCTTCAACCAAATCAAGGTCCGACACATCGTCCCGAACACGGGATCGGACTGGCCCCAGAGTTCGTGTGGGTGGCTGCCGCAGATTTCACGCGCGGGTACGCGCGCACGGGTGGCAGCGTCCATAGATTCGGCTAGTAGCTCTTATCCATCCCCAGGTTTCCCAAATGCTCCAGATTTCATGGTGATGAAGACAATTTCGGGAGAGAAGGTCATTTCAGATGATAGCAAGAAGTTTGTTAATATGATTGCTAGAAGCGCTTCCCCGGGTTATGCTGAGGATATTGAATTCCCTGCACGGGGTTACCAGGCTGTGAGCACAACTTCGCCGGTATAAGATTATTGGTTAATCATTGTTTTGAGTTGTTTTTGAGTGTAGGGCTAAATTCTGGGTTTTTCTTTTGTTTTTTTGTAAGCTCTGAATCCTATCACCGATTTGGCTTATGTGCTAAGGGAGAGGGAAGGTTCTTATCATGAGCCTCTTGAGGGCATAGATCATAAGTCCTCTAGTTTGGAGCAAAAAACTTCAAGGCTGCTAACTATGTTAGCGGAAAAAGAATCCTTGGTGACTGAGCTAAGCTCCTTGAAGTCACGGAAGGATGCTTTATTTGACAGGGTGAAGGATTTGGAGTTTGGTCGACAAGGTGTAGGGTTTGGAGTCACAGCTTGCGGATACAAGGGGAAGGAAGGATGACCTTTGTACGCTTTGGACATTAAAGACTCAATTTTCATGAGGTGTTCTTCTAAACAGGAAAGATTGACTAGAATGCCGAGGCTGAAATAGGGACTTTCCGTTATACGTTTCCTAACGAACATGTAGAGGAGGTCGAGGTTAACTCTGGTAGTTCTGCTTTTCATGCCGGTGAGAAGAAGGGCATTCTATAGCATGACCTAGATGATCAGGCAAGGGACGACAAGTCAGTGGCCGATGATGGCCATTTGAATTGTGCTTTCTTACTTCTTAGTTTATTTGTTTTAAAAAACTTTTCGGAGGAGTATACTCCTTTTTATTTTTTTGTAATGGATTTTACTAGTTCCTAAGCCATGAGGCCCTGGACTTTGTTTGTGAATATTTTAGTTTGTGTGATAAACCATTTTCTGTCCAAGATAATAAGTATGATTGGGTTTTTGTGAGTTAGGCTACTTTGGCAGGCTAATCTGTTTATTAGTAATGGATTGGGTAACCTTGTCGTGACTGTCGTTTAGTTATCATATAGACATTCCAACCATGGGGTGTTTTGGTCTAGTTTTATTAAGTGCTAGATGAACGTAAGGTGTGATGGTGATGCAT
Organism: Agrostemma githago; assembly: GCA_958450325.1. Classification (NCBI taxonomy): domain Eukaryota; kingdom Viridiplantae; phylum Streptophyta; class Magnoliopsida; order Caryophyllales; family Caryophyllaceae; genus Agrostemma; species Agrostemma githago. Next base: position 40,889,531 of record OY288259.1, on the reverse strand, counting down.
ACTTTGACCCGTAGTTGCATAGCAGCTTTGATATGTTGGTGAATGTGTGAAGGTTTAACTTCTCGATTCTGTATTCGAAAACTGTTATAAGTGTTCTCTGGTATGTTTGTTAGGGAACGGACGTAAATGAAAAATAGGCAAAGTGTAAATTGTTTGATCCCATACACTCTTGGGTGTAGAATGATCTATTACTTGCCCTTTCAAGGTTAATAGCCTTCCCAGTTCATGATGAGGTCTTCTTAGTACAAGGTCTCCAAGGTTCTAATCAAAGCTGCTAACTTGACATATATATGCTTCATCCTTTATCCCTTCGCTTAGGTCAAATACATTTAGTTAAGCTGGGGGTAGTATGTCCCGTTTTGTGGCAATTTCAGGACCATGCCTTACCTTGCGCGTCATCAGTTGGTTGTCGTGCTAGTATACATGTTATCAAGGGTTTTGCAGTATTGGGTCAAAGTTTGCCACAAAAGTTTGCTGGAACCTATAGCTTGATATGCACGTAAAGGTACAACAGTCACTCCTCCAAATTCTTATCAGTACAACGCTTATTGTCGTTTCAACGACTAATAAGTCTGCATAAAATGGCTCATTCTTTTCAGGTTAGCTTAGTAAAGGCGAGTTAGCTAGGTAGTTTTTCAAGTCTGTGAAGGCTTTTTTAAGTAGTTCAGTCCAATCAAACTTCCGATTTTTTATGAGCATGTCATGAAATGGTTTGCACCTATCCTAGGATCTGGATATGAACCTGGTCAAGGTTGCAACCCTGTGAGAGAACTTTTGGATATCTTTGACGGTTTTGGGAGTTCTAGTTTGATATTGGCTTTGATTTGTTATGTTCTGGGATAGCCTCTATCCTTCTCTTGGTCACAAGATAGCCTAGAAACTTTCCCGATGTAACCCCAAAACTACACTTGGCAGGGTTCAATTTCGTGTCATATTTTTCAAAAATCTCAAAGGTTGTGCCAAGGTGATCTATATGATCAGTGGCCTTTTTAAATTTGACAACCATGTCGTCTATATAAACTCCATAGTGTCACAATTTTGGTCTTTAAACATCATGTTAACTGGTGTATGATAAGTGTCGACGCTGCCACACCGCTGATGAACGCAGTTCATATGCATATTTATTCTTACTTTATCCTCCATTTCTTACCGATTTCACAGGCCTTAAGAATAATTTAGTATCCTTTTATCCGTAGTTTGTTATGCTGGGTATATGGTTTAAGTTTTGGCAGGAAACATAGCAAAAGACGGAGTTAAGAGCTACAAATGAAGAAAACAAGAAAAACAAGGCAGCAAAGAGGACAACGAAGGCCGAACCGGTCGGTATGATACTGAACCGGACGGTTTGAAGATGTACCGAGCGGTTCGATTTTGAACCGATCGGTTCGTTCCTGTACCGCTCGGTTTGTTTGTGAACCGAGCGGTTCGCGGCTCGTCCAAGTGACTTTCCTAAATTCTCTGAAGAATCCGTACTCTACCTTAATTAGAATCCTGCGGGATTATTTTTATTAAATTCTATTCTATTTCCTAATTAGATCCTTTGTAATAAGTATAAATACCCTTCTTAGGGCTAGGTTAAGGACATCTTTATTCATTCAAAAACTCTAGTTTAGTTTTATTATTAGCATCGGAACTTAGCAAGCTTGTAGCGGTACTTTTTTAGCTTTCAATTATTATTCAATCTTTCAGTTCTTAATAATCGGTATTTTTCCTTTTTCCCTTATTTTCATATTGATTTCGATTATGCTTAATTCTTTTGTTGTTCCATCTTTCGTCATGAGTAGCTAATTTATTCATCTAGGGTTGAAGGGGATCTATGTTAATTGAATTGGGGATATTAGTTTAATTAATTACTTGATTGATCATTCATATGTTATTACCTTACTACTTGTCTTGTATTGTCGTTCGATTAGTTTGAGACGTTGAACTAGTTGAATGTCTAGGAACCCGAACCTAAGATCGAAAGCCTGGTAAGGGTAGACTTACAAGTAAGTGGGTAGGATAATCTGGTAAGTTGCGAGAGCCCGTCAGAATCTATCCTAAGGTTGACATAAGATCCGAAAGGCCGTGTCTTTGCCCTGAATAACTGTGATTGATTAATTGAATAATTAATTAACTTTACCCAATTTAATTACATAGTGAACTGTAAGACCCTAGATCCCTTTAATATTGATAGAACCTCTTACTTTACATTACTGCAATAGTTTAGAAAATCAATCACAAAACACTGGAATTAGAATAGTTTAGAGTCGATTATAAATAATTTGCAATATTCATCCATCTCTCTGTGGTTCGACCCTTGCTTGCCACTAGCTATTTGTTAGTCGTTAGTTAGGTTTATTTTGATTAAGGTGATACGACTTTAGCCTTGTCAATTTTGGCGCCGTTGCCGGGGAGACGGTTTTGTTTTATTGCTTTTTATTTGTCTTAGATTCTAGATTATTTCTCTTCGTCTCAGGGAATCCACAAATTCCTTGAGACAGTCTCTCACTTCTTTATTGTAGTTTCTTGCTTATGCCCAGGTGTTCCCGTTCAGAATTATATCCGTTTGATCCTGAACTAGAGAAGACCCTTCGTAAGCGACGAAATTTCTTTAAGGAAATCGCAGAGACATCAGATCTTTCAATTTTGGAAGATCTACACCAGGAATTCATCGCGGAATATCAGTCCTTAGGAGAGGACATTCCCGCTCTCGATACTTCACCACCTCTCCGTTTACTACCACCCCAGCCAATCAAGATGCCTAAACTCGCCAGTCACTCCGAGCCAGAGCAGGCTGCCCTTCCAAAGTTGGTCAAACGTCCAACTGCTACTAATGGCGTCTTTGAGATCCGTCCCGCTTTCATTACCTTAGTCGAGAAGAATCAGTTTGGAGGCGATGCTAGGGAAGATCCCGCTAAACATATGAGAATTTTTACTGATTATTGCTCTACTATTCCCCTTCCTGCAGGAGTTACACAGGAGCAAGTCATGGAGATGCTTTTTATGTTCTCCCTACGTGATGCGGCAAGGGAATGGATCACTGATCTCGACAAAGTCTCAGCTGGAATCAATGACTGGAATTCTCTTGCATTGGCTTTCTACAAACATTATTATCCACCTCAGAAGACGAATATGCTACGAAGTCAGATTACAAATTTTCGTCAAACACCTCATGAGAATATTCATGAGGCATGGGAAAGGTTCAAGAAACTAGTCAAAGAATGTCCTCATCATGGGTTTGAAGAATGGTTCCTTTGCAATCAGTTCTATAATGGCTTATACGACGATTGTCGTAATACTCTTGATTCGGCTTGCAACGGGAGGTTCCAGTCTAATGTTGATGATGATAAGGCGTGGCAGACTATTGAGGATATGGCATCCCACCATGCACGATGGGGAAATCCACGCGGCAATACCCGAGGTAATGGTAACGAGTCTGACTCTGCAATCGCTAATCAATTAGCTGTTTTGACTAAGCGATTCGATTCCTGGGAAGCATCTAACTCAGATAAAGGAATGCATCGAGTACATGCTATGACCCAAGAAATAGTTTGCGATGATTGTGGTGTATCAGGACATCATGCTCACGAATGCATGGGAACACAAGAACAAGTCAATGCTTATCAATTGTTCCAACGGAATCAGAATTTGCCTTACATGAATCAACCTGGCTATAACCATGCTCTATTATCTTATGCAAGTCAGAATGTGTTGAATCCTACAACACCTCCACCCCGCAATCCACCATATGTGCCTCCCCACGGTCGAATGCAAGGAACAACAGAACCCAAGACCTCAAGGCCAAAACATAATTCAGAACAATCAACAACAGTTTCCACCGCTTCCCTCTGCATTAGAGGCTCAAGCACACCAACACTCTGTTGAAATAGCCGAGCTAAGGAACATGATGATGAACATGTTGACTCAATTTCAGACAGGTCATAAGATGCTCGAGAAACAAGTTACTCAGTTAGCTAATTCTCAAGCTACACGTCAGCCAGGAACTTTACCGCCTCAAGGAAATCCACCTCTTGGGAATGAACATATCAATGCTATTACCTTAAGGAGTGGAACAGCCTACGATGGTCCGAAGATGCCAGAACCGGAAGACAAGGTCGGAAAGGAAATACCAGATGAAGTCGAGAAAGAAGCAGGAGACGACAGGCAAACCGGTCGGGACGAAGACGAACCGACCGGTACAAATTCGAACCGATCGGTTCGAAAACATACCGCTCGGGACAAAGACGAACCGGCCGGTTCTCAATCAAACCGATCGGTTCGTCCGTCGGAGCAGCATACACCCACCACAGCTCAACACGTAAAGCTCCCATTCCCAGGTCGTCAGCGCAACAGCAAGATCGAGGGTCAATTCAGTAAGTTTATGGACGTTGTGAAAAATCTTCAGGTAACCGTTCCATTTACTGAGTTAATTACACAAGTACCTGCATATGCTAAATTTATGAAAGACATACTTACTAGGAAGCGCTCTTTTAATGAGGTTGAAACAATTGCTTTTACGGGGGAGTGCAGTGCACTCCTTCAAAATAAATCACCTCCAAAACTTAAGGATCCTGGTAGTTTTTCTATCTCATGCACTATAGGTACTCATGTTGTAGAGAATGCATTGTGTGATCTTGGGGCTAGTGTTAGTGTTATGCCTTACTCTATATGTGAGAAGTTAGATATGGGAGGGTTGAAGTGTACTAGTATCACACTTCAAATGGCTGATCGATCAGTTCGTAGACCTCTAGGTGTCTTAGAAGACGTCCCGGTCAAGGTAGGGAAGTTCTTTTTTCCTGTCGACTTTGTTGTCTTAGATATCGCTGAGGATACACACATCCCTATTATTCTAGGTCGTCCATTCCTTCACACCGCAGGCGCGATTATAGATGTCAAAAACGGTAGTCTGACACTTGAGGTCGGGGAAGATAAAGTCACATTTAATCTAAATAAAGCTTTAAAAGCCCCTATAACTGACGAGTCATGCTATTGTTTAGATACCTTGGATTCGGTCGATGATATTATTGAGTCTACTTTACTCGGATCCTTGACAAAGGATCCCTTGGAGTTGCTAATGTGTGAATCGAGTTATACAGGTGATGGAGGAATTTGGAAAGCTGAGGTGGATGAAATAGAAGCACTATTATATGCCGAAGATCCAAAGGAAGCTGAGACGGTCAAAACCGTCAACCTTAATTTGTCTTATTCTTGTTCGGTCGAGGTACAGAAACCTGAACTTAAACCATTACCCGCGAATCTCAGGTATGCTTTTCTCGATGAGGGTGAGCTAAACCCAGTTATAGTAAGTAATTCTTTGACTGAGTCTCAGTTGACTGATTTATTAACTATTTTGAGGAAACATAAGAAGGCATTGGGGTATAGTTTAAGTGACTTAAAAGGTATTTCTCCTGATTTTTGCATGCATCACATTCATCTTGAAGACGGTCATAGACCGTCTATCCAGGGTCAACGTCGACTGAACCCGAATATGCAGGAAGTTGTCAAAACTGAAGTTATGAAACTTCTAGATGCAGGTATTATATATGCTATATCCGACTCAAGGTGGGTCAGTCCGGTTCAAGTGGTGCCTAAGAAAGGAGGTACCACGGTAGTAAAGAATGATAGGAATGAACTAATTCCTACTAGAATTGTTACAGGATGGCGCATGTGCATTGATTATAGGAAATTAAATGTCGCCACTAAAAAAAGACCATTACCCACTTCCATTCATTGATCAAATGTTAGAGAGATTAGCTCGTCATAAGTATTTCTGTTATCTAGATGGCTACTCAGGTTTTTTTCAGATCCCCATTCATCCTGAGGACCAAGAAAAAACCACCTTTACTTGTCCTTATGGTACCTTCGCTTATCGTAGGATGCCCTTCGGATTATGTAATGCCCCAGCCACTTTTCAGAGATGCATGATTAGTATTTTTTCTAATTTCATTGAATCAATTATGGAAGTATTTATGAACGATTTCAGTGTGTATGGTTCTGACTTTGATTCTTGTCTGCTGAATTTGTCTAAAGTTTTAGGTCGCTGTGAGGAAGTTGACTTGGTGCTTAATTGGGAAAAGTGTCACTTCATGGTCAACGAGGGAGTAGTGCTTGGTCATTTAGTTTCTGATAAGGGCATTCAAGTAGACCGAGCAAAAATTCAAGTGATAGAGCAATTGCCTCCTCCTACTAATGTTAAGGGGGTTAGAAGCTTCCTTGGTCATGCGGGATTTTATCGCCGCTTTATCAAGGACTTCTCTAAAATTGCTAAACCACTTACCCAGCTCCTTCTTAAAGATGCCCCCTTTTCCTTTACTGATGCTTGTATTGAATCTTTTGACAGGATTAAGGAGGCATTATTCTCAGCACCCATTATTCGATCGCCAGATTGGAATCTACCTTTCGAGATTATGTGTGATGCAAGCGACTATGCCGTAGGAGCAGTTTTGGGTCAGAGAAAAGATAAAGTTTTACATGCTATTTACTATGCTAGTAAGACTTTAGATGAAGCTCAGGTCAATTATGCGACGACGGAAAAGGAGTTATTAGCCATCATATATGCCCTCGATAAATTTCGAACTTATCTAATAGGTTCTAAGGTGATTGTTTATACCGACCATGCCGCACTAAAGTACCTCTTAGCAAAAAAGGAAGCAAAGCCCAGATTAATTCGTTGGATCTTACTACTCCAAGAATTTGATCTAGAGATTCGGGATAAGAAGGGAGCCGAGAATGTTGTAGCTGATCATCTGTCACAGCTTAGATTCGATGAAGACGGATTAATCCTACCAATCGATGATTCTTTTCCCGACGATTCACTATTTGCAATCACCCTTGCCGAGTTGACCACCAACAAGCCATGGTATGCCGATTTTGCTAACTTTTTGGTAGGCGGTTATTTTCCTCCTAATTGTACTTATCAGCAAAAGAAGAAATTCTTATCCGATGTGAGAAGATATTATTGGGATGATCCTTACCTATTTCGAGAATGTGCGGATGGAATTTTTCGGAAGTGCGTACCCGAATGGGAAGTTAGAGGTGTCTTGGAAGGTTGTCATTCTTCTCCTTATGGTGGTCATCATGGTCCGTCTCGCACCGTTGCTAAAATATTACAATCTGGATTTTATTGGCCGACTTTATTCAAAGATGCACAAAAATTTATCCTTGCTTGTGATGCGTGCCAACGATCCGGAAATATTTCTAGACGACATGAGATGCCACAAACCGGTATATTAGAGGTCGAGATTTTTGACGTATGGGAAATAGATTATCAAGGTCCGTTTCCTTCTTCCTTTGAAAACCGGTATATTCTAGTCGCGGTGGATTATGTATCCAAATGGGTCGAGGCGGTAGCTTGTCCTACGAACGATGCTAAAGTGGTTATAAATCTCTTTAAGAAAATAATTTTTCCTAGGTTCGGGGTTCCTCGAGCTATTATTAGTGATGGAGGTTCACACTTCCACGAGAAGAGATTGGACACTTTGCTACGCAAGTATGGTGTTATGCGACGTACCGGATTGGCTTATCATCCTCAAACAAGCGGTCAAGTGGAAGTATCTAATCGAGAAATTAAATCAATTCTCGAAAAGGTGGTTTCTAAATCAAGAAAGGATTGGAGTGCCAAGCTAGACGATGCATTATGGGCCTATCGCACCGCTTACAAGACACCCATCGGTACATCCCCCTATCGGTTAGTCTATGGTAAGGCATGTCATCTTCCCGTCGAGTTAGAATATAAAGCTTTTTGGGCAGTCAAGGAGCTTAATTTTGACCCGACTCTGAGTAGGGAGAAGCGGTTGCTCCAGTTAAATGAATTGGACGAATTCCGTCTAAGTGCTTATGAGAGTTCCCGAGTTTATAAGGAGCGCACGAAGAAGTGGCATGATAAACGTATCCTCCCGAAGCAATTTAAGGAGGGTGACAAAGTTTTGCTACATAATTCTCGTCTTCGCATATTCCCGGGTAAGCTAAGATCTAGATGGTCCGGTCCCTACACCGTCACCAATGTTAGAAAATCTGGAGCAATTGAAGTGCAGAATGAATCGGGAGAGGTCTTTATGGCCAATGGACACCGATTAAAGCTATATCATGAAGATACAATTGTAGGTAACATCGATGTGATTTACCTACAATCTCCTTCCTCTTGAGGTAATTTCGGTCGAGCGGGACCGTAAAAACCAGCGCTTCTCGGGAGGCAACCCGTGTGTATAACTTCTGTAATTTCCCTTTCTCTGTCGTGTGTTAGATTTTTAATTTTGAGTGAACGTAAGGGAGGGTACTGACGTACGTTGTGAGAAAATAATATGCAGGCACGGCAGGTGAACCGCTCGGTACAGAATCAAACCGAGCGGTACGATAATGAACCGAGCGGTACACAATCGAACCGATCGGTACAGAATCAAACCGAGCGGTTCGTAATTGAACCGATCGGTTCGCTTGACGGGTTTCTTCTTCCGGATTTAATTATACACCTCTACCCCTCTACTCACCCCCCATTCCCTCATTTCACTCTCTCTCACTAAACCCCTCCCATCCCTCTCTACAACAAAACCCCCATAAAACACCTCCACCATCCTAATCACCATCTTCCACCTTACCTTCACCCATCACCTCCATCACACTTCTTCATCTACAACCATGGTGTTCGGAAGGAAAAGGCGAAACGTCAACCGCCGGTCAGATTCTCCACCGGAATCATCACATGCAACGGAATCATCGGAGGCTCCGCCATCACCACCGGAATTCCCATCAGTAACCGGGTATGAGCACATTATTTTTGGGTCTGAAAGGCAGCGCGAACTCTTCCTTGTTATGGCGTCCAAACCGGTAACACATACTCGTTTTCTTAGCCATGCTTTATTACGTCGCTGTGGTCTCGAAGAGTCTATGGAGCAATTTTTTGATGGCACTGGTATAGGTGGTCTTTTTAATATGAATTTACCCACTTATAAAAACTTAACCCTAGAATTCTTTAGCAGTTTTCAATACTCTGATTCTACTGCTACAATGACATTTAGATTGATGAATCAAAATCATACCATCCCTCTCCGATTATTTAAGGATGCTTTTGGCTTGGATTCTGGTGATGTTTTGTGTGCTCCTGATTCTTTTAATCATCAGCTGCTTTGGGACTGTCTTACAGGTCAAGCTTTACCACCCCGTTTTAAGCGTGTTCCTTGTCAGGCCATTCAACACCCTGTTATTCGTATTTGGCAAAGATTTGTTTCTGGGTCGATTTTTGGTCGTTTCGAGCATGGTGCTGTGACCAAAACTAAAATTGAGATGATCGGGATGGCCCTTAATGTTCAATCCCAACCCTTATTTGATCTAGATATTTCTGCACTAATCATGAAACATTTTGGTTTGATAGTTACTAAAATAGGTCGCTTAAAGTCGATTAATGGTGGAGGATTGGTGACTCATCTTGCCCGGACTTTACTACAAGGTACTTTTGATGAGCAAAATCGGGTGCCTATTTCAACGGAAACTGTATACACTGCAAGTGATTTTCCTGTAGGTTGGTTCTCCGTGAATGCTGACAATAAGTATACTTGGCACTTTGCTCCGGGTCAGTCTCGCACTCTACCCGATCCTTCTCTACCGGAGCTCTGGCAGCATCCACCGGTCGATGACGATGTCCCGCCTCCTGCCGCACCTAGTTATTTACTTACCGTTACTCCCGGAGCTACTCCACAAGGTAACCGAGGGCGTTCCACTTTCGAACAAGGTGAAGGTTCAGGTTCTCGTCAAGCCCCTCAGTTTCAGTCACCTCGTCCGCAGGCTCCTTCTCCGCCCTATCAGAGGCCAATTGTCCCACCTACAGGCGCCTACTATCCGCCTCAGCCGGGTTATACGGAGATGCTTCACTTAATGCGGTCGATGTATGTCGACCAACAGAGAGCCTATTTCCCACATCTCAGACAGCTTCAGCAGCAGGGTCAGCTACAGCCGACTGATCACTTACCCTCCTGGTTCGGTCCTGACGGTTCGTTTCAAGGACCTACCGGTCCACCTCCTTTTGGTCAGTCCAACTTCGGGGTGCAGTATGACTATGATCACGGTGTTAGCTACTATGGACACGACGATACCTATTCCTGTCATGATGCTTCTGTACATGGAGGTACTACTTTCGCAGATGAGACCCAACATGGTGGACGAGAGTTCGTGGATCTTGTGTCTAGCCCGGAGGCAGCTGAGGATGATGATTACGACATTGATGGTTATGAGTCCGATTCTTAGTCCCCGGTTGGTTAGTTGCTGGTTTGGGGGGACTTACTTGCAGTACATATTGTGTCGGTACCTTCTCTTATCCTTTTGTCTTACCCCCATTCTTTGTTATACTTTTTGTCCTAATTCTTGCATATTGGTTCACAATGAGGACATTGTGTGATTTGGTTTGGGGGGATGTTTGGTATATTTTATTTGGTTTATTTTATTTATTTGGTATTAAAAAAAAAAAAAAAAAAAAAAAAAAAAAAAAAAACGTTTTGCTTTATTTTTTTTGTTTTTTGTGTGTTTTAGTAGAGTCGTGTCAGCGATGATGACATTGCGTTTGTCGCATGCTTTTCTCTAGTTCTTTGCTCTTTTTTGTGAATGACACTTATTTCCCGTTAGTTGAGTTTGGGATTTCTTTGATCTTGTCGCCGGTTATGTTTTGAATGCCAAATGAGTCAATTGACCTGTTGTCAAGTAAGCTACTTATATTGTGAGACTTAGAGCCTAAACTGATGACATCTATGATCAGTTTCATATAGGTTGAGAGTAGTACTTCTTATGAGACATGTAACATCAAATTGCATAAGCATGACATTCGTCTCTTAAATACCTGTATGCATTCGGTTTGTGATTTTAGCACATGTAGAAGAGGCACTCCCTTTCTTTTATCTTATTCCCATGAACTTCACATAGCCATAATTTGACCTGTTTTGACCCGTTTATTAACTACATGCCATATTTGCCTACCCTAGTCGAGCTAGTTTGGTTAATTAGACGGAATTGTTTTTTTTTTCGGGTGAAATTTGGTATTATCTCGTGTTGATTGAGGAATAGAATTGAAAAAAAATGATGAATGAATTGAAAAAATCAATGAAAGAAAAGAAAAAAAAAAGAAAGAAGATGGTTGAAAAGAAAGAAAAAAATGAAGTGAATCAAGAAAAGGAACATGTTTTTGCTATGAGAAAAGAATTTATCTCTCTGATTTCGTAGTTGTTGGTACAAAGTCGGTTATGAAAAGTTGAAAATAAAATGGTGCTCGGTACTACTCATAATTCCTTTGATTGAAGATTGGTTAGGAATGGAATGAGTGAGTTTGGTTACGGTTGGACTAGCTTGGCTTTTACCTCCACATACCCAAATCGTTTTGCCCCTTCTTACCCGATTACCCTCACTTTATCCATATGTAAGTCCTCGGCATGTGTTTTGGTCCGATTAAATGTATATGTACGGTTGGTAGAGATTGATATCATGTTAGATTGCATGCATGTTCTCGTAAGTCGCAGTTAGGTGAGTGTTTTGTCTTTCCAATTTTACATAAACCCACAATATTGCCCTTGATGAGTGCTGAGTATAAACCGCGAGAAATCTCGACATAGATGGTTATGCAAGATTAAAAGTTTGGCATTTGAATATTAATTGGGTCTTGGTTTTTGGAATTCTTATACTCCATCTTTTGCTTTAGAATTTGTTTCTTTAGCTTTAGTGTCATTTGTTTGCAAGAGTTTTAGATTTGGGATGGTGCATGTTGACAAAGTTTGCTCTGAGCTATTTTTATGTTGTCCAATGTGAGTTTGCTTGGGGACAAGCAAAGGTTCGGTTTGGGGGGATTTGATGAACGCAGTTCATATGCATATTTATTCTTACTTTATCCTCCATTTCTTACCGATTTCACAGGCCTTAAGAATAATTTAGTATCCTTTTATCCGTAGTTTGTTATGCTGGGTATATGGTTTATGTTTTGGCAGGAAACATAGCAAAAGACGGAGTTAAGAGCTACAAATGAAGAAAACAAGAAAAACAAGGCAGCAAAGAGGACAACGAAGGCCGAACCGGTCGGTATGATACTGAACCGGTCGGTTTGAAGATGTACCGAGCGGTTCGATTTTGAACCGATCGGTTCGTTCCTGTACCGCTCGGTTTGTTTGTGAACCGAGCGGTTCGCGGCATGTCCAAGTGACTTTCCTAAATTCTCTGAAGAATCCGTACTCTACCTTAATTAGAATCCTGCGGGATTATTTTTATTAAATTCTATTCTATTTCCTAATTAGATCCTTTGTAATAAGTATAAATACCCTTCTTAGGGCTACGTTAAGGACATCTTTATTCATTCAAAAACTCTAGTTTAGTTTTATTATTAGCATCGGAACTTAGCAAGCTTGTAGCGGTACTTTTTTAGCTTTCAATTATTATTCAATCTTTCAGTTCTTAATAATCGGTATTTTTCCTTTTTCCCTTATTTTCATATTGATTTCGATTATGCTTAATTCTTTTGTTGTTCCATCTTTCGTCATGAGTAGCTAATTTATTCATCTAGGGTTGAAGGGGATCTATGTTAATTGAATTGGGGATATTAGTTTAATTAATTACTTGATTGATCATTCATATGTTATTACCTTACTACTTGTCTTGTATTGTTGTAGACACCCACATTTTGACCGCCAGGTGTCTATAGTAGGTCCCGCCAAACACCCGATGATGATAGGACGCAAACATGCTTTAATGGACTCGGATATGGGCTCGAAATCATGGACATTTGGTTTAGGCTTATTAAGGAGTACAAATCTCACAGAAAGGACCTCAAATCCAGGCCCAGTGGATCGTTTCGAGTCAAATGAGACTAATTTGGGTCGATTCCGACACCGGGGGTAAAACCGTCTTTTAGCGACCGAGTCAAACCCGGTCAAAGATATTTTTTCTTGAGTCACACAATCTGGCCGTGTCATTACGCGTCCAATTCGGACTGAAACACTACAAAAATCAGCCTTCGCAAATATTAAACAAATCTGTTTAAAGATAGAATTCGATCTCAAGTAGGAATTCTATCCGGAAACCGAAACAAAGTATCACCCGAGCTCAGATACTCGGCTGAAACAGCCGAGATACCTCCCCCACCAGCCGAGTTTTTGGCTTTCCCACTAAGAAACGAGAAGTTTATTCCCTTACGAACTCTCGTATTTCCTATCCAAACCGGTGTTTCTTGTCACACAAACAAGACCACCTCGATTCCTATAAATAGGACCTTATATCCGACACAAAAACAACAGTTTTGATACACAATATTTCAGCAACTCATACACAATTATTATAGCAAAAACAATCTCGAAATCCACATCCGAAGGAATCCCGAAATAGTGTCCAAAAACCGACGAATTCGTCCCGTCACCCGGCCGAACCGACGCCTCTCACACACATAAATCCGCACCACCTTAACTCCCCCGCATCATCTCGACGCTCCCGTGCCTAAGCCACCGTCCGACGAGCCTTATACCGAGAAACTAAAGCATGTAGGTTGAGGGTGTAAATCAAACCCGACTCTTTTCCTTTCTCTTTCCCTATCTCACGTTTTTTTCACCTTTTTTCGTCTATTTTTTTATTTTTTTTTACGGGTCGTCGGTCGTCTCATATTTATTACGGGTCATTCATCATATTTTTATTTATTTTCGATAACAAAACTTTTTTACAATGTTCTGAAAATATGATATCGATTCTCTAATCGTATATCGTATTTACAAGAACTAAATTAATTTTATTCTAGTTAATACTAATGAAATCATTAACCTTTTTATTTACAAAATTCGATGATTTTATACGCAGGGAGAATTTAACATCTTTTTTCGTTCAAAATTCTTTTTTCACCTTTTCGTTCAAAAAACTAACTTTTTTTAACTTTTTCTAAAAACATTCTAACTATTTGATATTGATTTCATAATCAAATATCGAATACGACGAATATCGAAAATATGAATCGGGCATAAATTAATCTATATTTGTACGCGATTTATAAGAATTAACGGTTTTCAAACAAAATAAAAAAAAAACCCGGCAGACCACCACGCGGGTCGCGCGCCTGCCAGGCGACCCGCGCGGCGGCCTGGTTCGCCCGGCCTCCTTTTTCTCGTTTCTTCGCTTTTCTATTTTTAATTCCTTTCGAACATTATATTAAAATGCGACTTTCGCGACATATTTTAATAAATACTTTTTTTCGACCTCGGCCAACACGTGTTAATCAATCATGTGTCATAAACCTTTTCTAAAAATCATGCATATTTATTATTTATATCTTTATTCAATTTATTCATCATTACTAACCCGTTTTCTCGTGTTTGTAGCTTTTTATTTATTTTTATCGTTTTATTAGACTAAAACGAACTCACATGCTAAAATAACTTTGACGTTATTAGTTTAAACATGCATTAAACGACTTAGCAACCCATTCATTTATTTTTCTCACATGCTTAGGAAAATAATGTTTGCATATCATTCAACCGTTGAACTAACCCGTGTACACAAAAAACGAACGATATCTTAGTAAAGGCCGCTAAGTGCGGGCGGGGTTGGGTGTTCTTAGTGAACTTCCCAACACGTACCCTCACCCCTTACTCAGAACCGTGGTTTCCGGATGTCCGAAACCATTGGCAACGAGAGTCATTCAATATACGATTAACCGCTCCAGTCGGCATCGGTATCGATATGCAAAGGGACGAGCCCAATAAACTCTGACATCGGAAATGGGCCGTATTTTGTATACGGCCCACTACGACATAGAGTGGGCTCGAACGGTTCCGAATAACCACAAAATTCGGTGGCGACTCCTACTTCGATTTAAATTTCAATTTGACCATCTCATATGGAGATTCATTCGCCTCCCCAAACCCGCGCGTGGCCGCGTCGGGGTGGACCTATGTCATGTCCACAATTTGGCGACTCCGCTGGGGATTAACTGATGAGTCACTTACCATCGGCATCCCTAGGGTGAGACTCGAAAAGAAATCGTTCGAATAGTAATGTACACATTTTAGTTCAATGGGCCATGCATAACCCAATCTTTCCCGGGCCGGTTACTTGTGACCGACGTCCACTATACCACGGTGCGTTCCCACTTGGACCCACTAAAGACATCGATGGTGGAACTCGTTTAGGTTTTGCGGCATGTCCTAAGACCCACTCGGCCTAGGGAGTCCGTCCTCAATACGAGAAAGCCATCATTGTTGGTATAGACCCTATTAGACCGACCGAGACTTAGACTAAGAGCATACATGGCGTCATTATACTGTTCCGTGACTATGTGCTACTTGATCCATGTCTCGTCTTTTCAAAAACCGTCGTTTTCAAAAACATGCATCTTTTTCGAAAACTATCCATTTTTCAAACCCGGAAAGCTACCGAATTTAGGACTTATGATTTTTACTCAAAATAGCCTATTTTCTAGCCGGTATGCTGTCCAAACTTTTCAAAAAATTCAAAACTCGGCCCGATAAACCGTTTTTTCGATTTTCAAAAAAAATCGGGCCTTCAAAGGAGACTTTGCTCGGGCTTTTCAAATCCAAATCCCTTTTCAAAGTTTTCTTCTTAGAACTTCCCGTATTTAGCAGTGTCGGGTCTTGTCATAAGTAGCAAGAGTCTATAGCATCGAAACTCCGTCGATCTTACATCACGGGTTTCCACCCCATCCCAAGTCCGCCTTATTAGTCAAGGCACGGCCCACCTACGTAGCACAAACTCCTAAAAAGGGAAGCCCACTTACACAATCGAGTCCAAAGTCTGGGGATTAGCTCACACGTAGGTCTTTCTTCGAACGGGACTAGGCACACTATGCCGAAATCCTAAAGAAAGCCCACCGTCCACGAGTCACCCGTCTAGGAGTCGGTCTTCACCCCCACTCGGGGGCTACCCTTCATCAGAGCTGTCAATCACGGTTGCTCTAAGGGTCATGTCTTACACGTGTTGTCTCACGTATCCCACTTTCGAGTCACTTAGGTGTCACACCATCTGAGTCTTTAGTCTCACTCGGGAGCTGTCCTCCACCCGAGCAGTCAACCATGGTCACCCTAGGGAGTACCCCACGTCCATCCTACACCGGCGTCCTTATGATGCCTTCTTTGAGTCGCACCTATGCTACGAACACTCGAGTCTCCTAGGGGTAGGTCACCACGGTTGGTCCGACCACGTGACACGGTCAAACACGGTCGCCCCCATTTTCGGACTCACCCTTCCGCATCTCGAGTCCAAGTCGCGGTCGTTACTTTGTCTAGGTCAACGTTCGGGTATCCCGGTCCAAGAGTCTTAGTCATTCCCGTCACCCCGGGCCATGTCTAGTTTGACTCCCTCTCTTGCATTTGCACAAAGCCGAGTTTAGGCGAGTCGTGGCACCTGTCGAAGACCTTACCAAAAAAAATAGGGTTATTTAACAACAATAATACCAACTATAGGGCGTCTTCCCAAAATAATATCAATTTTAATAAATCTGAGAATAATACGTATTATTGAAGTAGTTAAACGAGAGTAGTATGGGTGACCGGTTACCTGTAGAACCCTTCCACCTTCCTTTTTCACCTTTAATTTTATTTAACGACAATAATATCAACTATAGAGTGTCTTCCGAAAATAATTCCAATTTTAATAAATCTGAGAATAATACATATTTTTGGAGTAGTTAAATCAGAGTAGTATAGATGACCAGTTAACGATAGAACTCGTTCACCTTACTTTTTCGCCTTTAATTTGTTTAATGTTCACTCTTTTTCACTTACTCAGTATACGAGGCATTAAACGTCATTAATGTCTTCGGTCTTCCTCTTCCTTCAATCTCACCAAATCTGACTAACAACACAGTCCTACACCAAAATCAACACGTTAATCTAAACGAAACTTATAGAAAAAAACGGAAGAAGGATGAAGGGTAATGGAGAGAGAGGATGAAGGAGAAGAATAAGGAGTAGACTTGAGAAAACTGACCCGACCCGAATAAGCCAAACCGAAACCGACCCGACACCCGAACCGTAGCATGATTTTGACCCAAGCTAACCCGAAACTGACCCGACTATTATTATAGAAAATTAGTCGATATCCCTAAAAAGGTTGAAAACATCAAACCGGAGAATGACCCGAACCCGAAATTATCCGACCCGACCCGAAGTCAACCCGATTATTATAACCCGAAAGTGACCTGACCCAAAGCTGACCCGACACAGTTCACCCGTTATCCGTGTCTAAGGAGGAGGAAGATGGAGGATAAGTAGCAGGTTAAATATTAATTAGGTGACCTGATGTAGCAAGTTATAAATTCACTTATACTACTCTTGTTTAACTACTCCAATAATACGTATTATTCTCGGATTTATTGAAATTGGTATTATTTTGGGAAGACGCCCTATAGTTTGTATTATTGTTGTTAAATAACCCAAAAAAATAACCAACCGAGCATCCGAATCCGGATCTGATTCGAGTCTTAGTCCGAGTCCGAGTCTAGGATACCCTACATCCTCATTTCTAAATCAGAGTCAGAGTCATTTGCATTCTGTCCTCTTTTCACATTTCAATAAAATCAGTTTTTCTATTTCGCATATATACTTTCCCTATGTGTTTCCGAGAACATGATGAACACCATCATACACTGTGAGCACATGCACGTGACTATTGTGGGCACATCTATAATGACTGCAGGAAACCGAGCCCGTGTTTTCCTTTTACCTGTTCCATGTCTGACATAGAAAGCCACATAACCACCCTTAGTAGGAGCGGTATCGAATCCTATGACGAATCTAGGTAGTCTCCTAGTTTGGGTCCAAGATGGGAGGCAAGCCCATTTCCCACAATAAACACCCATCCGATAAGATCAACCGATCCCTACCTTTGGTGTTAGTCCAACCAAAATTCAAAAAACCCATGACCGGGGCTGAGAGGTCAACCAAAATTCAAAAAACCTATGACCGGGGCTGAGAGGTCAACCAAAATTCAAAAAACCTATGACCGGGGCTGAGAGGTCAACCAACATTCAAGATACCCATGACCGGGGCTGAGAGGTCAACCAACATTCAAAAAAAAAAACCATGACCGGGGCTAAGAGGTCAACCAACAAAAATTCAAAAAAAACCCATGACCGGGACTAAGAGGTCAATCAAAAAAATCAAATACCCATGACCGTGGTCAACGGTCAACTCAAGTAAAAATCCTTTGACCGGGGTACGGTCAAATTCAAAATTATCAATACCATCCAATAGGGGAGTGACAATCAAGTTGGTCAGCTAACACCACATTTAGCCTTCCCACATTACAACCCTCAAGACCTTCTCGAGACCTAGGCTAGAGACAACCCGGAATTTCGAGGATTCAAGCTCCATAGGATACCCTAACCATTAGGGTCAGACATGGAAATCAGATCCCGCATTATCAAACCTGCCCGATCGAAGTTCGGGTCATTATTACTCGACTTCCCCCTTTCCTACCACATTACAATACCTTACCCTCGAAGCCTTAGCTCCACAAAATCAAGCTCCAGATGTCAAAACATCAAAGCCACTTACTACCTGGCCCCACATTTCCAAAAAACATCTAAACCAGTTACCAACCCCAAACACGGGATTTCAACTTGCGGTCAGCATAGAACATGCCCAAATAGTTCACACCACCCTTGGGGGCTACCCCGGAAAATGCTCACAGTCACAGGATCAACATCCTAACTATTATAGCCCTTTGGTCAAGACATCATTGGGAATGCACCTAGCCTACACCATTGCTATGGCTAGTTACACACAAAGCCCTAATAAACTAGGCACCATAATACATTTTTCAACACTGAACTACGGCTTGGTTTGATTTCACTACACGTGAATACGTAGGCAGCCTGTCAACAAAGGCACAACCACCCACATTGACACAAATTCAAAAAGCATCATCATTCCGGTCACGACACTGTCATGTTCTCAACAGCTAGCTTTGTTGTCCCGGGGGCTTCTCTTAGGCAGAAGTTCTCCATCCATTCACATAATCCAATATACCTTCAAAATCTAGCCTCCTTTCTTTAGTGAGTCCTAGTACTCGGCCCAGTCGAAGGCAAGAATCTGTCAGAGGCTCGAAGCAACACCCACTTTGGGAATGTGCCCTAAAAATCAAAAATCCAAAAGAACACCAGTCTACGGCGTTGCTACCACAAAGCCTTGTCGTACGGAAACAGTCTCATCTTTCCCGTTCCGAGGATTCGACCATGTTGCCACTCGCCTAGGCTACGGAATAGCGCAACTTAAGAGTCTTGTCATCTTAGGTGGCCCATCCCCTACCGAGTCACGGTCTAACCCTTAGAGAGTCCAAGTTGTATCTGTCAACTCATCCTCTCGCATCCAGAATCGAGTCTGTCGGCATACAGGCCTAACCAGATATTTTTAGGAATCCGTGTCAGAATCTGATCAGGAATCAAGTCATCCCAAACATTCCTTTTCTTCCAAAAATTTTCAAAAAAAAAAAATTCCGCAAATTTTTTTTTTTTCAAAAAAAATTTTTTTGGTTTTTTTCAAATCGGCCAAAAATCATTTTCCTCCCCCAGCACGAGTCGATGTTTTATCTGTATGTTGCATGCAAAACACACAGGTGTCCCAAGACTCCCGGAGGATCCTCAAAGTTCTCAGTAAAAATTCAAGCAACATTTTCGCTGAGGAATCAGATGTGTCAGTAAGAGGTACATCCGCAGCTTCTAATAGAGGCTCCCACGCAATTTCAAGATGGAAATTGTCTGCAACCAGACAAATCCAAGACTTTTTTAGTAGAAAGTCCTCGCGCCATTATCAACATCTATCCAGGTATGATTTCTATCCTATGGCTGGCGAGCCCTTCACGCAAGTCTAATGGACTCTAAACGACCCGATCGGAAGTCTGCCAGGTCTTAATCCACGATTGGCCTGGTAGCTACTCTGACTTTCGCCTTGTCCAAGCCTCAGTCAGAGTGGGGGCTCTGTAGACACCCACATTTTGACCGCCAGGTGTCTATAGTAGGTCCCGCCAAACACCCGATGATGATAGGACGCAAACATGCTTTAATGGACTCGGATTTGGGCTCGAAATCATGGACATTTGGTTTAGGCTTATTAAGGAGTACAAATCTCACAGAACGGACCTCAAATCCAGGCCCAACGGGTCGTTTCGAGTCAAATGAGACTAATTTGGGTCGATTCCGACACCGGGGGTAAAACCGTCTTTTAGCGACCGAGTCAAACCCGGTCAACGATATTTTTTCCCGAGTCACACGATCTGGCCGTGTCATTACGCGTCCAATTCGGACTGAAACACTACAAAAATCAGCCTTCACAAATATTAAACAAATCCGTTTAAAGATAGAATTTGATCTCAAGTAGGAATTCTATCCGGAAACCGAAACAAAGTATCACCCGAGCTCAGATACTCGGCTGAAACAGCCAAGATACCTCCCCCACCAGCCGAGTTTTTGGCTTTCCCACTAAGAAACGAGAAGTTTATTCCCTTACGAACTCTCGTATTTCCTATCCAAACCGGTGTTTCTTGTCACACAAACAAGACCACCTCGATTCCTATAAATAGGACCTTATATCCGACACAAAAACAACAGTTTTGATACACAATATTTCAGCAACTCATACACAATTATTATAGCAAAAACAATCTCGAAATCCACATCCGAAGGAATCCCGAAATAGTGTCCAAAAACCGACGAATTCGTCCCGTCACCCGGCCGAACCGACGCCTCTCACACACATAAATCCGCACCACCTTAACTCCCCCGCATCATCTCGACGCTCCCGTGCCTAAGCCACCGTCCGACGAACCTTATACCGAGAAACTAAAGCATGTAGGTTGAGGGTGTAAATCAAACCCGACTCTTTTCCCTTCTCTTTCCCTATCTCACATTTTTTTCACCTTTTTTCGTCCATTTTTTTATTTTTTTTTACGGGTCGTCGGTCGTCTCATATTTATTACGGGTCATTCATCATATTTTTATTTATTTTCGATAACAAAACTTTTTTACAATGTTCTGAAAATATGATATCGATTCTCTAATCGTATATCGTATTTACAAGAACTAAATTAATTTTATTCTCGTTAATACTAATGAAATCATTAACCTTTTTATTTACAAAATTCGATGATTTTATACGCAGGGAGAATTTAACATCTTTTTTCGTTCAAAATTCTTTTTTCACCTTTTCGTTCAAAAAACTAACTTTTTTTAACTTTTTCTAAAAACATTCTAACTATTTGATATTGATTTCATAATCAAATATCGAATACGACGAATATCGAAAATATGAATCGGGCAAAAATTAATCTATATTTGTACGCGATTTATAAGAATTAACGGTTTTCAAACAAAATAAAAAAAAACCCGGTAGACCACCACGCGGGTCGCGCGCCAGCCAGGCGACCCGCGCGGCGGCCTGGTTCGCCCGGCCTCCTTTTTCTCGTTTCTTCGCTTTTCTATTTTTAATTCCTTTCGAACATTATATTAAAATGCGACTTTCGCGACATATTTTAATAAATACTTTTTTTCGACCTCGGTCAACACGTGTTAATCAATTATGTGTCATAAACCTTATCTAAAAATCATGCATATTTATTATTTATATCTTTATTCAATTTATTCATCGTTACTAACCCGTTTTCTCGTGTTATTAGACTAAAACGAACTCACATGCTAAAATAACTTTGACGTTATTAGTTTAAACATGCATTAAACGACTTAGCAACCCATTCATTTATTTTTCTCAAATGCTTAGGAAAATAATGTTTGCATATCATTCAACCGTTGAACTAACCCGTGTACACAAAAAACGAACGATATCTTAGTAAAGGCCGCTAAGTGCGGGCGGGGTTGGGTGTTCTTAGTGAACTTCCCAACACGTACCCTCACCCCTTACTCAGAACCGTGGTTTCCGGATGTCCGAAACCATTGGCAACGAGAGTCATTCAATATACGATTAACCGCTCCAGTCGGCATCGGTATCGATATGCAAAGGGACGAGCCCAATAAACTCTGACATCGGAAATGGGCCGTATTTTGTATACGGCCCACTACGACATAGAGTGGGCTCGAACGGTTCCGAATAACCACAAAATTCGGTGGCGACTCCTACTTCGATTTAAATTTCAATTTGACCATCTCATATGGAGATTCATTCGCCTCCCCAAACCCGCGCGTGGCCGCGTCGGGGTGGACCTATGTCATGTCCACAATTGTCGTTCGATTAGTTTGAGACGTTGAACTAGTTGAATGTCTAGGAACCCGAACCTAAGATCGAAAGCCTGGTAAGGGTAGACTTACAAGTAAGTGGGTAGGATAATCTAGTAAGTTGCGAGAGCCCGTCAGAATCTATCCTAAGGTTGACATAAGATCCGAAAGGCCGTGTCTTTGCCCTGAATAACTGTGATTGATTAATTGAATAATTAATTAACTTTACCCAATTTAATTACATAGTGAACCGTAAGACCCTAGATCCCTTTAATATTGATAGAACCTCTTACTTTACATTACTGCAATAGTTTAGAAAATCAATCACAAAACACTGGAATTAGAATAGTTTAGAGTCGATTATAAATAATTTGCAATATTCATTCATCTCTCTGTGGTTCGACCCTTGCTTGCCACTAGCTATTTGTTAGTCGTTAGTTAGGTTTATTTTGATTAAGGTGATACGACTTTAGCCTTATCAACCGCTGCCCGCACGCACCCGTGCGGGGAGCGTCGTGGCGGCCACCCACACGGCACATTGTCCAGGGTACCTCGCATCCCGGGGGCCGATCCGATCTCGCATTCGAAGGGGAAGTGACGGACATCGATTTGGTTGACGATTTGAATTGTACTAGATAGACATAGGTCTATGTTTTCGTTGAATCGATCGAGACGTAGTTCTAAATGTTTAAAGGTCGATATCTTTGGTCTGATGACCTTTTTAGTGAACCGAATTCGTTGCCGATTTGTGGAGTCGCCACCGAGTAATTTTGGGTTACTCAGAAACCGTTCAGGTCAATTTTAATCCTTAGCCGGCTCAAAGCTGAGTGACATGGGGTTCTAAAGATAAAAACTTGTACCCTTAAGCATTCCATGTCTACAGTGACTCTCATTGCCAATGGTTTCCGACATCCGGAATCCGTAGATTCTGAGTAAGGGATGAGGGTATGTATTAGAAAGCCAACGTCCGATAGACATTAACACCCAATCCCACCCGCCCGTAGCAGCCTCTACTAATCAATCAATGGGCTGATAACTTCGTCCCTAGTTATGGCGGAGATGCGATAACATATGTTGTCTTAACCATATGCCTTTTCTACGTCGGTTTTTTAAGGACAAGTTTTATCGTCGAAGTAAGTGTTTTAAAATTCTTTGCGTGCGATTTCACGTGACAGGCACACCATGAAAAAATGCACGTAGGAGAGTAGAAAGTACTAGATAGTATTCGTATTAGCAAATTAATTTTAACGTGATAATACGAATATTAGTCATTCTCATGGTATACCCTACTTAGTATTCTGCTTAAAGTACGTCGGTTCGGTATTAATAAGGATGCGTCAAACCACGTGTAAGGGGTGAGCATCAAGATTAAAATGAGACTGGACCACCACTTGTTCAGATTTAGCTTGTTTATGTTTTGAATTTTGTGTTAGGTGATTTAAATTGCGATTATGGTCATAAAAGCGATAAATCATACGAAAGTTGTAAATGCGAAATGTAAGTAAATCACATTATATGAGGAATTGCACCATCAGAGTGTACACTAACCGAGATACGATGTGTAAATGATCGAAAATGGATCTCACGACTACTCGGATTTGGTTTAGGTGTTTTAGTACTTGGGGTTGAAGTTGTGGACGTTACGTATGTTTACGACGCGTCGTGGAGTTAGTATCCACACGGGTCAGACTGACATTATCGAAATGCATAATTAAAAGTGTGATTTGTAGAGTTGTGTTTAGACGACAACCTAGTGACGATTCGACTTCTACAGGCAGATCCTCCTAGCTTCTTGCAGTGATTTCGGCAGAGCTTTGCTACGGTGAGTTGATGAGCCACCACACTACGAAGATTAGTGCTTGATTCGTGGAATGCAAATCGAAGAGAAAAAAATTGAGTAGATCGTGCCAAATGTCGGAGTGCGACGCTAAAGAAGAGCTGCAAGTTGTGTGGAGCTCTAGAGAGCAGAGGAAGAATTGAATTATGAATTGTGTCGATTATGAGCGGAGAGAGGGGGTATTTATATTTTTTGTCGTAGTTCAAATCGAGATTTCAGGCCCCAGACATCGTGCGACCCAGTGTTGGGCACCCGACACCAGGCGATGCAGATTTCAAGCCCCAGACGTCTGCCAGCAGCTGGCTTGCCACCGCATTGTGGTAAGTATCCGTTTATCATTTGTTTGTTTTTTGCCTAGTAGTTTTGGGCCTATTCATATTTTGAACGGTGTGTTATTTTTTAGCTGACCAACCCGGCTGATGTTGTTCAGCCCTAGACTTCCCCTGACACTACTTAGGGTGGATGCGGCCGGAGTGGCTTTTACTGAGCATCTTCCTCTTTTCTCTATGATGGGAGGGATTTGTCGTGGATCCCAACCGTCAAATACTAACCGGCAAACCTAGTGGGTAGCTAGGGTAAGTCGGGTCGAATCCACAGGGACGGGAGGTCGGACTAAGGTATGCTACGGTCAAGGACTAGGTTCGAGACAAGCTAGTCTAGGGGGGTGGCTATGGACTAAACTAGGTCTAAAACTAGAGAACTATCAAAGGAAACGGGCTAGGGTTAGGTCGGGGTCAAAGGGGTAACGGAATGGTTGAAGGAGAACTAGAGGTGAAGGAGGTAGTAGGGTAATCTAGGTAATGCCCGGGCTCTCGCAACTTAGACTCACCTAGAGATTCCACCTAAAACCCAACTCGGCGACACAACACAAACGGAGTACTAGCATGCTATAGACCTAGGTCGAATCCGGGCTCTCGCAACTTAGACCGGCCTAGGGGTCGTCCTCACCGGGCTCTCGCAACTTAATGAGGGGACCGAACCCACAAACAAACTAATACCCACAAGAGAAAGGCAAGAAAACAAGCATTCGCACATACTTAGTCATTCAAGCAATTCAACAAACATGTGATGTGCAACAAACCAAGGAGAAACCCAAATCTTCCACCAACAACTCCAACAATCCCTCAATCATCCAATTAACACCCTAATCACCTTACTAACCCTAGCAAGAACACTACTCTAACATATCTAAACTAAAACTATTACTAACAAGAGGAATCAAACCAAACAACAAAACTAACATAATGAAACTAGTCTAACAAAGAACTATGAACAATAACAAGAACTAAAGATTCAAACTTTAATGATAAAACAAAGATTAAAAGAAGAGAAAAGAAGATTATACCAAACTAGAAGATGAAAAGAAGAAAGAAACTTGCATAAATGGAAGAACCCAAATACCTCAACCAAGGTTGTCAAGCTTGGTTGGAATCTTCAAGAATTCCCAAATTACAAGTACTAATCTAAGATTAACGATAATCTAAGGACTAATCTACACTAATCTATGCTAATCTATCTAGGGTTTAGTCTAATATTAAATGTCTATCTAACATTACAAGAGGAAGGGTATATATAGGGTTTAAGAATGAAAGGAAATGAAAGGAAGTGAGAGCAACAAGGCGCGGGTGAGCTGGAGGAATTCCGGGTCGGGAAAGTCGTTCCCGATCGGGATCATGGGGATTCCCGATCGGGATTTTATGTTACCGATCGGGAACAACCTCCAGTAGCGGCGCTTCGTGTTCCTCCTTCATCCCGGACGGGATGAGGCCATACCCGTCCGGGATGAGTCTTGTAGGCCTCCAATATGAACTTTTTGGCTCCTCCTTGGTTCTCATGGGCTTCCCATCGATTCTCGGGACTCGGGATTGGGTCTCGGAGGCTCGGGATTGGGTCCCAAGGTCTCGGGGTCGATTCCAAGGTCTCGAGTCATCCTTCCTTTATCTCGTTGGCTCCAAAATGTGTATGTATTGAGTCGGAATTGCCCCAACTCTTCCAAATCGGTCTCGGGAACCTGAAACGAACTAAAGGAAACATAAGAAGCCCCTAAACCGCTCCCAAGGAGCGATTATACAAGGAAAATGGGACCAAAACACTAAGAAATAGGCACTACAAATGACACTTATCAACTCCCCCACACTTAACCCTTACTCGCCCTCGAGTAAGCACATACTATCTACTAAACCATCCGAGTGGGTATTAGCGCACCCTACGCCCCTTCAACTCACGCGAGTGCACTTAGAGGACAAGTGCACTCCGCAAGGCAAGTTGGGTCTTGCGACAAAACTGTGGATGCAACCGGACACAAACACATAAACAAACACACAAACAACAAACAAACAAACAAACACATAATCGGTTGCACCCAAGAGAAAACAAATACCGCTTCCCTCTAAAAAGCGGTGAATGAAACACCGGTTTAGGACTCGAGGTAAGTGACAACGTTCCCAAGCTAGACATACAAATCAAGGTGAACTAAACCCTAATAGTATGACGATAAAGCAACAAAAGCGTTGGTAACTTACCTAGGTCCTCCTAACTCTCTAAAAACGTACTACGGGACGATCGGCGGAGTGGAAAGTGAAGAACCACGGTGTTAGTCGACACTGTAGGTAAGTGAGACCCCGCCCCCTTTAGCGTGAGCCAAGAGGGTCGTTCCGTGTCCAAGACCGCCTAACTAGTCCAAGTAAAAAGTGGAAATAATGCAAAATGAAGGAAGACCGACTAATGCCGCTATCATCCTTCCTCGGGACTCGGTTCTTTGGTAGGCTCTTCACGGCAAAAGTCGTAAAAAGGCTTATTTTGAGGGGATATGTTTTTGTGATACGGGTTTTCTTTTTGGCATTTTCTTTCCTTTTGACGTTTTTGATTTGTTTTGCCGTGCCATTCTTTTTCTTCTTTTCTATTTTCTTTTTGGCTTTTGTGCCTTTTCTTTTTATTCATTCTTTTCTTTCTTTCATTCTTTTCTTTCTTTTTCTTTTCTTTGCCCTTTTGGCAAGATTTGGCATTTTTTTTGGCACTTTCATTGAATAACAAGAAAGGGAGAATCAACATTTTGCAAGTTATTGTGTGGATATGTGTAGGAGGTAGGGTAATGGGAGAGTCGGGGAGCGTCTTCCCTTCATACTCGCAAAAAATGGGAGAACTTGGACTAATCAAACGATCCTAGACGCGGTCACCTAAGGGACGAGACTCGGTAACCAAGGCCTTTTCACACCGTGGGTGGTAATAATGGTCAAAATGAAAATCCCGTAGTAAATCCCTAGTAAGCTAGGTGGACTCAAGGTAAAGGACCAACGAACTCATTGATTTAGGGTCATTCTACTAGACTAAAGTCCAAGACTCGATTTATACAACTAGGAAGGGAAAGTAAACACTTGCACACTAGCCTCTAAACCGGGTTTTCGAAAACGGTTACACACATGACACACAACAAAACGCAAAACAAAAACACAACGAAGATGGAAGAAAAAGAGACAAAACAAAACAAAACAAAACAAAACAAAACAAGGAGAAACAACACATAAACAAAACAAACACCACCCCGATCTTCAAACGAGACTCCAAATCCACCACAATCTTTACGAAGCTCCTCCCGAGCACAACATCATCACAAATCTTCTCCAAACTCACAAGAAGCAAAGAAGGAAAAAGGGATGAAGAGATGTTACCGGAAGTCTTGCAAGCTTTCCAAAGCTAGCGGTGAATGAGCGACCTATAAGGAAGAGGGGAGGCAAACACACACAACAAAACAAATAGACGACACAAAGACACAAGAGGAAAACACACAAAAGAAAAATCTTTTTGATTTTTGTGAAAAAATTTCAAATTTTTAGGGATTTTTTTAAAGATTTTATCGAAAAACTAAGAAAATAAAACTAACTATACTAGAATATCGCTCCCCCACACTTAAATCGAGCCATGTCCTCATGCTCGATCGTAGGGTGCGGAGAGACAAAAGAAAAAGAAAAGAAACTACGAAAATCAAGCTAAAAATCAAAAATAAAGATGAAGAAAAAGGTAGAAGGCGTCCGGCCGGGGTGTAGTCAAGTCACCATGGGCCGAGACAAGAAAAAGATATGGATGGGGGAAGAAAATAAAAAGAGGGAAATAAAAGGAAATGGGAGGGGGAGGGCTACGTGTAATCAAGTCACCTAGCCCGGATTCCGCCTAAATCCGACTAAATCCAACAAAAAGAGGTGAAAAACTTGAAAAAATTTGGATTTTGAAAATGACTTTCGATGTAGTGACGTCATCGAGAGTCGGGAGCAACCATATGCCAAGGCCTCGAAGGCCACCATGACACCACGACACAAAAGTGTACAAGGGGAAGGGGAGTAAACAAAGTAAAACAAGCAATAAAAGACGGAAAAGGAAGGATAGTTGCCGTACCATAGGTTAGCAACTCACTCTCTTCATCGTCTCATAGATCAATATAGGCACTTGCTTGTCTTCATCATTGCTATTCCGCTTCGAACGTGATAGAACACATGGTAAAGGTAGTAATGGTGGGAGGGGGGATTTGATGTGGATCTCGGTGTATAAAGTGAGGTGTACGGGTCATATGATAGGAGTAAGGAGGAGTAGGGAGGTTGGGAGGGGGCATAATGGATGGGTGGAGACAAAGGGACCATCCCGGTCGGGAACGATGGCCCCGATCGGGTTGGTGAACCCTTCCCGATCGGGAAGCCCTCGTCCCGGTCGGGAACGCACTCCAGTAAGCTCCAATTTCAGCACCTTCATCCCGATCGGGATGGCTCCTTCCCGATCGGGATTATTCATCCTTCCCGATCGGGAAGCCCTCTTCCCGGTCGGGATGAGTCTTCTTTGCTTCCCCAAGCCCAAAAGCTCATCAAAGCTTCAAAAACCGACTTCCTCTCTCGCAAACCAAACTCCATCATCGACCACTTCTTTCTAGGAGTCACCTTTCCTTTACACCTATCACAATAAACTCAAATACAACATCAAATTCCCTCCCTCACATCGCTCATCAAAAATCCAAATGAACAAGAGTTCCACAAAAACTAACAAACCTAGAAACCAAACTATACAAACATAAACACAAAAGAAAAGAAAAAGAGATATTTACACTAAATACTCTCACCAACAACGCCTCCATAGCCATCAAGAGCTCGGAGGAGTAAGTCAAATGCCTTAGCAACATCTTCATTTAAGCTCACATGGCCGAGCCTAGCCACTCCCAAGAGTTTCCAAGTCGGAGGGAAGAAGCGATCGTCTTCATTATGCTCGGGGTTCTCGTGATCTTCCGGGTCTTCGGAACCAGGATAGCGACGACTCTTATAACCATCCGGTAGGTATAGTGGTCTAGAGTCGTGCTCGGTGTCATTATGTGGGAGATCACACCCTAGAGGTGTCGCTTCTTCTACGGGGTCGAGAGTGGAGCTCTTTTCCACCGCCCGACAAGGATCCTCTTCACCAACCGTCTCACAAGACAAAGGGCTAGACATCGAGTGCGGTAGAGGATGAGAAGGCATCAAGTTTTCTTCATTGGAGGCTTTAGGATCCTCCAATTTCCCATACAAGGCAAGTTTCAAGGCATCTACTTCTTTTTCCCAAGTATTGCGCTCCTTTTCACTCACCTTGTCTAAATGGTTTTGGTAATTCGCCCCATAGTTGTCTCGTGATGATTGATGGTAGCTTGGATAAGCCATGTCCATAACGTTGCTTTGGTACCTAGGATGAGCTAGAAGCACCTGAGCAAACGTTAGTATCCTAGTGCTTTTGAGGCACTAGGAAGGGAGAGTAACACACAAGAAGAAAAACGGAGATACACAAGGAGAAGAGAACACAAAATCAAGAACAGAGTCCAAAACTAAGCAAACAAAAGTCTAAACTACGCCGTCCCCGGCAGCGGCGCCAATTTGATGGGAAGGATTTGTCGTGGATCCCAACCGTCAAATACTAACCGGCAAACCTAGTGGGTAGCTAGGGTAAGTCGGGTCGAATCCACAGGGACGGGAGGTCGGACTAAGGTATGCTACGGTCAAGGACTAGGTTCGAGACAAGCTAGTCTAGGGGGGTGGCTATGGACTAAACTAGGTCTAAAACTAGAGAACTATCAAAGGAAACGGGCTAGGGTTAGGTCGGGGTCAAAGGGGTAACGGAATGGTTGAAGGAGAACTAGAGGTGAAGGAGGTAGTAGGGTAATCTAGGTAATGCCCGGGCTCTCGCAACTTAGACTCACCTAGAGATTCCACCTAAAACCCAACTCGGCGACACAACACAAACGGAGTACTAGCATGCTATAGACCTAGGTCGAATCCGGGCTCTCGCAACTTAGACCGGCCTAGGGGTCGTCCTCACCGGGCTCTCGCAACTTAATGAGGGGACCGAACCCACAAACAAACTAATACCCACAAGAGAAAGGCAAGAAAACAAGCATTCGCACATACTTAGTCATTCAAGCAATTCAACAAACATGTGATGTGCAACAAACCAAGGAGAAACCCAAATCTTCCACCAACAACCCCAACAATCCCTCAATCATCAAATTAACACCCTAATCACCTTACTAACCCTAGTAAGAACACTACTCTAACATATCTAAACTAAAACTATTACTAACAAGAGGAATCAAACCAAACAACAAAACTAACATAATGAAACTAGTCTAACAAAGAACTATGAACAATAACAAGAACTAAAGATTCAAACTTTAATGATAAAACAAAGATTAAAAGAAGAGAAAAGAAGATTATACCATACTAGAAGATGAAAAGAAGAAAGAAACTTGCATAAATGGAAGAACCCAAATACCTCAACCAAGGTTGTCAAGCTTGGTTGGAATCTTCAAGAATTCCCAAATTACAAGTACTAATCTAAGATTAACGATAATCTAAGGACTAATCTACACTAATCTATGCTAATCTATCTAGGGTTTAGTCTAATATGAAGTGCCTATCTAACATTACAAGAGGAAGGGTATATATAGGGTTTAAGAATGAAAGGAAATGAAAGGAAGTGAGAGCAACAAGGCGCGGGTGAGCTGGAGGAATTCCGGGTCGGGAAAGTCGTTCCCGATCGGGATCATGGGGATTCCCGATCGGGATTTTATGTTACCGATCGGGAACAACCTCCAGTAGCGGCGCTTCGTGTTCCTCCTTCATCCCGGACGGGATGAGGCCATACCCGTCCGGGATGAGTCTTGTAGGCCTCCAATATGAACTTTTTGGCTCCTCCTTGGTTCTCATGGGCTTCCCATCGATTCTCGGGACTCGGGATCGGGTCTCGGAGGCTCGGGATTGGGTCCCAAGGTCTCGGGGTCGATTCCAAGGTCTCGAGTCATCCTTCCTTTATCTCGTTGGCTCCAAAATGTGTATGTATTGAGTCGGAATTGCCCCAACTCTTCCAAATCGGTCTCGGGAACCTGAAACGAACTAAAGAAAACATAAGAAGCCCCTAAACCGCTCCCAAGGAGCGATTATACAAGGAAAATGGGACCAAAACACTAAGAAATAGGCACTACAAATGACACTTATCACTGTACGATAGAGATGGAGGCCAGGACAGATTGGCGTGACTGGGTGTACAGGGTAAGTTTTGTGGCTTTGCTCAGAAGTTGCGTTTATGGGTTTTCTCAACTAACTAGTGTGGTTTTTGTTGTTCAGGTTTCATCGGCTACCAATCAGCGGTTATGGCAGGCTACCAACTGCTTCCGGGCTTACCTATCGGGGAGGGCTACTGCCTTGGCTCGCGACACGTTGGGACCTCGATCGGTAAGTAATTTTTTTTTTTTGTGGGTGACTCTTAGGCCAGTTGCTCTGTCTTTTCCTAAGGGATAACTATGTCTTTTGCAGGATGTTCTTGATATCGTAGCGTAGTTGGGGGCACGAGTTACTGAGCTCAGCATGATGCAATCATTACAGACTCGGGATATTGAGATCGCTAGGTTGAAGGAGCAATTGACTCGGTCTCAAGGTGAGACTTCGGCGTAGGGCGAGGCCAGGGCTGAGGTTGAGGTTAACGTAGAGGGAGAGGCTGTGGCTGGTGATCAGGCCACTGGTGTTACTGAAGAGGTTGATCCTTCAAGAGGGGTTCCTAGTACGGAGACGGCTACCGTGGATATGTTGGCTGGTATGGGTCGCTCGATAGACGACGGTACAGGGTCTCCTACTTTCGATCTGGAGGATCTAGGCTTAGAAGATAACATCGGTGAGCTTGTACTGGCTGTAGCTACAGTCTCTAGGGGTCCTCCCTAGTTTGTAAACTTGGTTATGTATTGGATTTTCATGCTTTTCGATTTTATTGAATCTTCTTGCGCCTGATCGACTTGTATTGTTGTGCTCCTGAAATGTTAGCTTGGATAACACGTAAACACTCCATGGTTGATTTGCTTATGGTTTGGTGATTTAAAGTGTTTCAAATGCAGTAGGATTGTACAAAGGCGCGAAAATGTTTCTCGGGATGCTTAAAATTTGTTAGTTTGAGCCGAGAATTGGATCAAGTAGCACGTCGATTAAAACATTTGACTCGAAATATGCCAAACATGTATAAAGAGTTCGGATGCCAGCCCGCCGGCAACCTAGGATTCGGGCGCCTGGCCTCGGGCGACCCGGTTCTCAGTCGCCTGAACCGGGGCGGTCTGGTTCTCGATTATGGAAATTTTCCGTAATTTTCTGATTACGATTCCATTGTAGCTATTTATAAGGATTATGGGTGATATTTTTGGACATAATTAATACCCAAAGTGTCTTGATAGCTCTTGTTTGGTTTTCCGAGTCATATCGAGTTTTGGCCATCTTTTGACCAAGTGGATGAATTATTTCAAGAAAGGTGAACTTGAAGATTTACTAGATGATGGTTGATAAGCATGTTTTGTAGTGTTTATTTCACGTATTTTGTCCCGCTTTCTTTGACGAAATAGCTTTTTCGAGCGGTTTCGAGGCTACTTATGCTTCTTCTAGTATGTTTTAGGTTCCTAAGGCCTATCATGGAGAAATGGAACGATTTTATCTCATTTTCGGTGCATATGGAGCAAATAAAGAGAAGCGACGGTGACTCGATCCCGAGTCCCTTGGAGCTCACTTGAGGTAATCCCGAGCATCAATAAGAAGCCAAGAAAGAGCAAGTAAGGGCCTACATGATCGTGTCAGAAGATGCAAAAAAAATCGGATCATTGGAGTGCAACACGACCATGTCACGAAAGACACGACTGTGTCGCGAATAAGTGACACGACCGTGTATATGGGTGACACAGCTGTGTATATGGGTGAAACGTCCGTGTAGGTGGGTGACATGGCCATGAGGGCCAGTGACACATCCGTGTTCCCCCTGCAGCACCCGATTTCGATTTCTCGCCTCCTCCCCTTTCTTCTTACCCTATAAATAGTCCCTCTTGTAATCATTTGTAATCACGAAACCCTAGATAGAAACTTCTAATCTTAGCCTAATCTTAGCTTAATCTTTCCTTAATCTTCGTTTAATTCTAGTTTAATCCTAGTTAGTCCTTGTGTAATTGAAGATCTATTGAGGAAATATTCTCTATTGACAACATTGAAGATACTTCTTGGGTTGATTTTATACAGGATTCAATCTTTGTTTATCATTTGTGTTTGATATAATCCTTCTTCTTTCTTAGTCTTCTTTACTTTAGTTTTCTCTTGTTTATGTTCTTGTTTGATAATACTCAATCTCATATCATGAACCATCATTGTTATGCTTGTTTGGGGACGTGTGTTGTGGTTGTCATCTTGAGAATGAGTGAGTAGATTCCGTGCTAGGTTTAGTAGGGGGATTGGGTGTCTATTAATGGGTGATTAGGGTGGAAATTGGTGGTGTTTTGTGTCATTTACCTTGCCTCCTATCATTGTGCACATAACATGGTGATGAATATGCAAGTAGTATAGAGAGGGAGGTCTAAACTTGACGCAAAGTAGCAGTTCGAATAAGGCGGCTATTGGAAAACTAGCTTGGTGGGTGATTAATCGTCCGATAAATTATGGGTCAGATGGGTCCAGCATATTTATTTAAAGGGGAGAGACTGGATGGAATATCAGCCTACAAATGACTCTTGATGGAGGAATATATGTTCAACCAAAGACAAGTTCAAGGATGCATATGCGGCTGAGGAATGGAACGAAGGTAACCTGTACAGCATAGCTAAAGGTTATCAGTGGGTTCGGGATAAAGGGACGGAGGTGAACTGGCACAGCTTCGTGTGGGGACGGTGGACCCTACCAAAACACCGGTTCGTTAATTGGTTATATCAACACCAAGGTATGAATACCAAATCTAAATTGTACAGGTTGAAGATCAGCGAAGACGACCAATGTTGTATTTACGATCGAAAAATTGAAGATATGGCGCATCTTTTCTGCGCATGTGAGTTCAGTTCGCGTCTGGTGGATGAGTTAGCTGACTGGGAGCAGGCTCGCATCCCGAGAGATACATATAACAAGTGGAGGCTGCAAAGTATAGGGTCGAAACTAAAAAGAGTTGTTGTCAACGAGATTATTAATGCTTCGGTTTATCATATTTGGACTCAAAGGATTAGGTGTCGAATAAAGCGGAGCATAACTCGACCTGAAACTGTAGGGAAAATGATCAAGAATGAGATGAGTTGTTATTTTTGTGGCCTCGATAAGGGCAAATTGAACACTAAAGATGTTAGTTATGTGACCCGGCTGATAGGCCATTGTACATGATACATTGTACATGATTTTTTGATTAATATTACTTACCGTTTAACAGAAAAAACATGTTTGCTGAAATCCTTAGTAGACTTGTGATTGAAAAATTCATGATTCCTTTGGTGTGTTGGATATCATCATTATTAGCGAAAGCGTAGTGTAGAGACTTTTTTGGCCGTCTAAGTGCGAGAGCCCAGGCATAACCAAGGCTAGTGGATTGCACCGACACCCTTATTCCTCCTTGACCCCCTAGACACCCTTGAACCCGACCTAACCCTAGTCCTTTCCTATATTGTTAATCCTTGATTTTCATTATCGCTTTCTATTTACTTCGAATTGTTTTAGACCTTAGATCCTAGTTTAGTTACTATTCAACCCAATCACTAGTGTTACCTTAGGACTTAGTCTAGAATTGTAGCATCCTCTGGTTTAGAACTCTCGTCCCCGAGGATCGACCCGACTTACCCTTTGCTACGAGTTTAGGATAGTTGATTTTACTTGTTGATTGGGATACAACAAATTCCTTCCAAGAAATTGGTGCCGTTGTCGGGGACGCTGTTATTCTAGACTTTTGTTTACTTGTTTTTAGACTTAGTTCTTGTTTGTGTGTTCATTGTTCTCTTGTGCTTCTTTGTTTCTCTCTTGTGTGTGTTTATTGTCTTTACCTAGTGCCCATAAAGCACTAGGTTTTCTCATGTTTGTTCTAGTGTGTAGTGCATGCCTAGGGGAGGAGAAATCCCTTTGCTCTTCAATCCATATTCAGAGCCTTTTGCCAACGGATGATTGCTAGAGTTAGGAACTCTCAACCGGGTAGTAGCAACAACAACGAAGAGCAAGCATCCGAGATTGACCCAAACACAACACCACAAGGAACCACCGAGGGGAACTTCATAAACCCCTTCGGCACCTCAATTCCCTCCTCACCATCTTCGTCGTTACCTTCTTCACCCTCCCACTCTCAAATATCATCACACCCTTCAACATCACATTCACCACCTCCGATACCACCAATCATGCCAAAATTCTCATCTCACTCTACATTCACCGAGGATGTCTTGCCCGGGCCGAATGCTCTACCACCCGCTTATGGCGGAAACTTTTTGGCGAGGACTCAATTTATCCAACTTGTGGAGCGAAACAAATTTAGTGGTTTGCCCACCGAGGATCCGCACCAACACATGGAGACCTTTTCGGATTATTGTGACGCTATATCTCAAGCGAGAATTACTCAAGACCAAATTCGGTGGGTCCTTTTCCCCTTTTCTCTAATCGGTAAAGCGAAACAATGGTTCAAAGGCCTTGACAAGGTGGCCTTGGGTATTGATACTTGGAAGAAGCTTGCTTTAGCCTTCAATCAAAAGTTTTATCCTCCCGAGAAGACCAATATGTTAAGAGCTTCCATTACCGGGTTTAACTAAAGGGATGAAGAGAGCCTATATGAGGCATGGGAGCGATTCAAGGTTCTTGTTCAATCTTGCCCTCACCATAACCTAGCCAAGTGGTTCGTTCAACAATTTTGTAATGGCCTCTATGAAGACTCTCAAAATATCTTGAATATAGGGTCAAATGGAAGATTTACCAAAGTGGACGATAATGAGACTTGGGGAAGAATTGAAGAAATGGCCGTGCATAACTCACAATATTGTCGGTCAAGAAAATCATCTAAAGGAGGTATACATGACATTGGAGCCATAGCTCAGTTAGGTGCCGATCTTAGTGCCCAATTGAAGTCTCACATGGAGCCCATAATAGATCAAAAACTTCAAGGTCATATTGCCCAAGTTCAACAGTCTAGTGCTTTCTTCCAACCCTCAATACAACAAGTGAATGCAATGAGCATGACTTCTCCAACAACAAGCCCATGGGTGTGTGAAATTTGTGGAATACATGGACATGAGCCTCAACATTGTCGAAGTAGCATTGAGCAAGTCAATGCTTTTCAAGCATACAAGAAAGGTACCCCATATTCCCCTTACAAGAGCTCGGATGTGCAAAATCATGCACCCTACCAAACACCCCAAAATAGCCAACAAGCTTATGTGCCTACACCATATCAAGGCAACCAAAATCAACAAAAATGGTTTTTCAACCCCTAACAACAAAGTCCACCATTCTCCAACCAAACCACTCATCAACCACAACAACTATTCCAAAACCAAAACAATCAAGCCAACTACCAAGTGCAAAATCGAAAGTCCATCAACAAGTACATCAAGTTAGTCAATCCTCCACCAATGACTATGGTTTTCCTCTAGCTTTGACTAATTCTCCTCATGTGCCCCAATCATCGAAGGGAGTCACTCAAAAAACTATTCTTGAAATGCTTAGTCAAATGTAACAAGATCTCAAGACAATGGATACACAAATCTCTAACATCCTTGCCCATAACAAGATACTTGAAAATCAAGTCCTCTCAATTGGCGTCAAGTAGCAATACAAGGCAAAAGGGACAATTGCCTCCTCAAGGGCAACCACCGAAGTTTGAGACCGCAAATGCCATTACCTTGAGAAACGGTGTTTTCTATGATCCTCCCACATTGCCTAGTGAAGAAGAGCCAATTAAGGAAGTTGAATCCACTAACCCCGATCATGAAGATCCAAGAAAGTTCATGGAAGAACCAATCTTAGTGGAAGTTGAGCAAACCATTGCAAAACCGATTGAAGTTAACTTTCCTTTTCCTGCATGGCAATACAAGAAACAATTTCTCCTTGAGGCTCCGAAGCCGGTACAAGATGATGTGATTGTCCATGAAGACGTCGATGAGAATGGCAATGTCTTGTCATCAAGAATGAAATTCACCACCTTTGCATCCAACAAGTCTATTGAATCCAAGAAGGCTTCCCATAAGAACAAGGAGGTT
The DNA here is from genome assembly GCA_958450325.1 of Agrostemma githago. NCBI lineage: Eukaryota > Viridiplantae > Streptophyta > Magnoliopsida > Caryophyllales > Caryophyllaceae > Agrostemma > Agrostemma githago. The sequence continues at coordinate 40,852,022 of OY288259.1, read as the reverse complement.
CTTGTTGAAAAACCGAAACCACAAGAAGTTGACAAGACTATCATGATCAAATTGCCTTTTCCATCTACAATTGAAGACAAAGGTGGATAAGCAATTTGGGAAGTTCTTTGAAATTGTGAGGAATTTGGAAGTTAACATCCCTTTCACCGAACTAATCACTCAAATCCCAACTTATGGTTTGTTTATGAAGGAAATATTATCAAGAAAGCAATCATTGGACGGGACTTAGACGGTCGCATTCACCGGCGCGGGGAGTGCTCTTCTTCAAGGTCCTATCCCTCCTAAACTTAATGATCCGGGTAGCTTCTCGATCCCGTGCACCATTGGCAATTTGAAAATCGAGAGAGCCTTGTGTGATGTGGGCGGTAGTGTAAGTGTCCTCCCTTATGCTATTTGTGAAAAACTCGGCATTGGAGAGCTCAAGTGTACCACGATCATGCTTCAAATGGCGGATCGTTCCACTAAGCGACCATTAGGAGTTTTGTAGTATGTGCCACTAAGGATCGTGAAATTCTTAATTCCGGTTGACTTCCTTGTGCTTGATATGCCCGAGGATGCTAACACACCTATTATCCTTGGTCGACCATTCTTACGCACCGTCGGTGCCCTTATTGACGTTAAGAGAGGTAGGATAACTTTTGAGATTGGTGATGACAAGATTGCCTTTGATTTTCAAAGTACTACATCACCGAATTGTAAAGAATCTTGCCACATGGTCAATTCCACTTAAAATATAATGATAAATAATGTGGCATTGGAAGAACTTATTTTTAAGTTCTTCCATTGTGAATGCTCTAAGTACATTATGTTAAGATGAGTTGCTACATCCTCAGAAATTACAAGGAAACGGTAAATATGATGCGTACACGATAAAGAACAGATCTATATCGACTACTTCGATTGAGATTTAACTATTTTAATTGGGGTTTAAGTTGTGGACCTTACATAGATTGAACCGTTTGGTCTAGGGGGTCTAGTTTGGACATACACTGCGACTAGAGACCGAGCATGAGCAAGGTTTGCGCACCGTGTCTGGAGGGGAAAAGTTGGTATCATTGTCTTTAGATGCCAGTGTAGAGGACTCTATCAACTTCTCGATGAACCAAGGCTATTAGATACGACCATGCGGGTTCCCCTTTTGAAATCTGTTTTTTAGAAGGCTCTTAAACATCTATTTTGTAACACTAGCTGGACAATTATGTTCTCTTCAACTTAACATATACATACTGTATTATATTGTTGTCAAAAAAAGTGTACGTCATTATTTCAGAGTATGAAATTGAGTCATCAATAAAGTGTTACTCCCTCCCATCAAATCGAATGTTTACATTCAATATTTGACAACTGTTAAGAAAATGATAAAAAGTAATAGTATTATTAGTAAATAAAATGGTTTTATAAGGCCCACCTAAATTAAAATGAGGAAAAGTAACAGGGAATAACATTTTGAATAAATAGATGAAGGATGGGAGGATTGTACGATAAAGTCTTTTGCCATAAAAGAAATGTAAAACTTTGATTGGATGATCTGTTTATAATAATTATAAGGAATATTTCCCACGGTACCCTTGAATTTTGACAGATTACACATTAGTACACTTCATTTTAAGTTTGTTCCTATGGTAACCATGTGTTTTGTGTCTAGTGCCCGTGGTATTCCTGATCAAATTTCTTTCATAACGGCGTTAAAGATTAGGCTTGACTAGTGGTTAATTTATTTTGGTGAAAAATTAGTTAGAATAATTAACGAACTTCAAATCAAAATAGTTGAAAACTGAGGGAATGTCTATGGTACCCATGTGTTTTCTATGTTTTAGTCATGGTACACCTGTACCATAAGCAAATAATTGAAACGACAAGGATACCATGGGAAAGGAATTGAAAACACAAGGGTACCATAGTTGAAACATCGAAAACATAAGGAGTACCATGGGCATTTCCTCCTGTTTTCAACTATTTTAATTTGAGTTCGTTAATTATTTTAACTAATTTTCTCTTCGAAATAAAATAATCATTATTCAAGCCTAATTTCTAACACCGTTATGACAAAAATTTGATCAAGGTACCACGGACACTAAACATAAAACACAAGGTTCCCTCAATAACAAACTTAAAATGAGGGTACCATGTATAATCTGTCAAAATTAGTTCGAGGGTACCGTGAGAAATATCCCTAATTATAAAGCTTCTTTTGGATGGGAATAGTACATTAGTTGTTATTTACTTTTAAACTTGCTAGTTTATTAGTACTATTTCTTTCTCGCGAGTTATTATAACCATTTTTCTTCTTGGCGAGGTTGAGATCATGTTCTCTATTTTCACGAGAATACAATACTCTACTTTTAGCTACGAAAACCGTCCTTCTAAACATCAAAGTCACTTTTGCCTTTCAAGAAGATGAAAGATTTCATGTGATTTATTTATCTTTATTCCGCTGCATAATTATTCTTTGATTTTTATATCCAACGTAGATAGTGCGGAAAATTTGTCATTTGTTGTTTATCTACTCTCCAATACATTAGGTTGTCTCATTTTCGACACGGGTATGTGAGGGAATACAAGGAGTCAAAGTAACATAGCACCTAGCAAGTTTCAGACAATACCAACAATACCGATTTACAGTACCAAACATTGCCAAAACCTCTTCTTTTACTTAATAACCCAACTTAAATGAAAAATGCTCTGAATTGAGATAGTGGATCAAATCAAGCGACGCAAGAAGAAATAAGCAGAAGAGAAATCAAACAAATGCATACATTCTTTGGCTTTCATTGAAGACGACAAATGCATGAAATCATCTTGTCCACTAGCAGTATCGAGTAGGGGCCAGAATAATATTTCAAAGTCAGACTTGACGGTTATCAGGTAAACCATTGATGTAGTAGATCAGCAGTCATGCATTAACAGTGAAAGTCCTACCTTCTACTCTCCAGTGCCTCGTTCTCTCCGTTTTCTTTTGCTTCCTCAACTTTAGCGACGTCTTTTTCTGCAGAGGTCGCAACCTCTCCGGGAGGCGGGTGGTCATACTTACAAGTTGCCCCAAACCTACATGTCCCAGTCTTCATATAGAATGCACAGTTTGCCGCACCCTACAAAATTAAACCAAGATTCCCAACGTTAGAATGTTTACCTGTGAGTACATCAATTTCAAACTGTGGTTTGAGTTTTCAGCTACGCTGATATAGATGTACTCTTTCCCGTTTGTTTCGATGACGACGACCCCAAGGTTATTTTGTCTAGAGCAACACTGGTCACTTGTATGCCATTATACATGAAGTTAGGTAAACCCTAAATTTCAATTCTAAACAGAGGGCATCCTTTTCCTACAACACAAGGTACACAAAGAGGCATATGGCATACGCATACCTCTCTTCTGGGAAGTCCTGCGAGAGTAAATTTGGTGGGTGCAGACCTATCAAAAGGGTGATGAAACTTGCAGCTTTCCCCATACTTACATACCCCAGTTTTCATATAGAACTGCCAAGCAAGAAGTTACAGCATTAAAAAGTACGAACGATAAAATACAGCAGCAACTACTTAAATGTGGGCATCAGTAAGAGCAGTAGAGTGCAGCAATACAGAGGCTCAAAAGCTGTACAACCTGTTAATGAGTTAGTAGAAACAATTAATCAAAGTAACTACTTACATCACATTCAGCCTGACCTGGACGTTGAGGATAGCTAACTGCGCCAAGGCCAACCTAAAAAGTGTTAATCAAACAGCAAAGATTTTAAAATAAAAGGCAAAAGGCTGCACTTCAAACTATAGCAATAGCAAGCAGGACAATGACAAGCATTAATAATCAGACAATCCTTCAGAAATTTCACAAGCATATACTCCCTCCTCTCCAATCCATTGTACCCATTTGCTTTTGAGTGGTCTTCGAGACACATCTTTGACCGTCTTTTCCCCTGTTTATACGCAACTTTTCTTCACAAAAATTACGGAGTATTATTTTACCAAAAAAAATTTCATTACAAATCTAAAAGTATTAATTTCGTCTTGGAAAAGTTCGTAACTTTTAAAATAAAAAATTACGGTTTAAGTTCTTTAAGTTTGACCTTCAAAAAGTAAATGGTACAATGGATTGGATAGGAGGGAGTAGGAAGTTATGAACCCCTCTAAGAATATCAAAGAAATTGAAGAAAAAGTCGTTCGATAAAACTTTCATTTTGGGTCATCAGAAACAGCCTCTCTGTGTTAGCATATGGGCAAGGATGCACACATCTGACCCCTTACTCTAAAATTTGCAGGAGCCCTAGAGACATTGAGATAATGTTGTTGTTGTTGTACTAAGCATTAATTTAATGAAATACGCTTGTTGATACAAGCCAAATGAAGCACAGAAATTTACCATCGTCTGAGCGAGACAAGGTTGAAAGCTTTGGAGAATAGAGGCGGCAGTCAGATTCGGTATTGGAGAAGCCAGGGCGGAATGGCTTCCTACAGCAGCGAGAGGACTGATAGCTGAACAAGGGAATAATCAAGTAAAGTAACCTCACAGCACAAATTAAAACTGGAAACATGTAATCTCTCTATTCAAATCCAAAGTGCACATTTGTCGAGACGTGTTTTACACCATCAATATCTTTCATTAAGCAAAAATTATAAAAATTTGATATTCTTACTCTACTCATAAAGATGAATGAAACAAGATCTCACATGGATATATTTTCTCTTATAGATTGTCGAGAATATCGAAGATTATCTTTAGTTGTGAATAGTGTCCAAAAAAGAAATGTGCACTTTGGATTCGAACGGAGGGAGTAACATCTTTCAAGATTTTGTATCGAAGCATACAAGAAGAAATGAATGATGAAAGCTACCATAAATTACCATTTCTATCTGGATGGTTGTATCGGCAATTAGCAGCATACTTACAGCTAGAAGTATATAACAAAGAAAAACAATTAGGTGCAATTTCCAACCTGAGCCATAGAAACAAAGCACTATTTACAAGCATACTCACCTGCCAGTTTTCATGTAGAATGGGCAGTCCTCCTCACCCTGGCATCAGTAGATTCGGAAGCATAAGAACGGACTAACTTAATATTTAAACATTTTTAACTGAGATAATAAAAAAAAATACGAACTTTCTGTATATACCTTTATACCGTTTAAAAGTTACTACCTTTAAAGCCATTATGATTAACTTTGCAACCAAAACACATTTTCAGTAAATATAAAGTTGATTTTCCAGCCAATTCTTTACACTAACACTAATCAAGAACATACCTTTTACCAACCAAGCAATCATGCTCAAGGGTTAGGATAAGAAAATGGCTGATAAACTAACCTTTTTTCCAAAGAAAATATGTTTCAGTAGCAAATTTTGATTAGCCTCAAAAAGTAGTACCGAAATAAAAAAGGTATTATTATGTGAAAAATTACTCTATACGATTATATTTTCAACAAAAAAAATGATATATAGACATGATAATACACCGCCAAAGCACCATCTTGAAAACGAAGACACATGGAGCAAATTCAAGAAACTAAAGAAAGCAATAAAGTTAAATTTTTCCTTCTATTTGTTGTTTCAAGGAATGACCCCTACAAAGAAATGCCAGAAAGTAACATGTGTAAGAGGAAACAAATTGTAAATCTTCTACCATCATAATTTTGTTCGAACAATCAGAACTGCTACAGATTCATAGAGAATTTGGTAACTGAATGTTGCTTCATAATACCTGGTGCAACTTTTTTACCATTCATGCCAGGGACGAAGTTAAAGGTAGGTCAAACTGGGCCATGGCCTGGGGTAAAATTTAGTGGATCTTATAAGCAATGTTTTGTTTGTAGACTAGTAGTAAACCTTGGTGCTATGGTTTGAATGGTTGTGGGATCAAGTCATGACATCAGTGTTTTTACTTCAATTTCTTTTCTTTTACAATTTTACCTCATTCTTTTCACGATTTTCTTTCTACCTTTTTCCATTTTGATTTTTTGTTTACATTTATGGTAACAAACATCTTCACACAAATTAAGAATTATCTCCTTTGTATTTAGTTTGTATTTTTAATATTAATTATGATCATTATTTTAAGAGTTTTTGAATAAAATAATGTTATAAAAAAAACTCTTATTTTAATTATAAAATATTTTAATAAAGTTTAAGACCATTATATGGTATCCATTATATGGTATAATGGACCATTTTAAATTCGGTGCATTAGATCGTGTAGTAACCTATTTTATTTTTCACTCAAAGTCTCAATACGATTTTTCTTTAATACATAGATTTCGATAAAATAAATACTCCATTTATTTGAATGAAAATTGATACTCGTATATGATTCAAATTTAAACAAAAAATGATGACTCGTATTAATTTTCTCGGTTCAAGTAATAATCAAAATAATTCTAAAAAGATAATAATAATATTAGTATATATCGACTCTGCTAAAATACGTGAATTCTGTAAGGAGTAAGGAATGCACACGAATATTAATCAATATATAAAGTAGGTTTGTAGCATGGTCTAAAAATATGCGGTTAAAGGCTAAGTATGTAAAATCGGCCCGTGGTCATGTTCTTTCCTGGTTTCGTCCCTGATTTATGCACTCAGGAGACCAATGCAAAATACACATCTAAATATCTAACAGCCAGGGTCCATTGTACACTGACATACAAGCAACAAGCTTTCTAATGAGACGAAATAAGTATGAATATCCTCAAATGGTATCAACAACAAAAAGTTATAAGGACTTTTACAAAGCTCTTTACATGCCTTGTTAGAAAAAAAAATACATTTTAACTGTGCCTACATAAAGTTATAAGGACAAAGCAGTAAAGCCAAAGTGTTTTAAGGACTCATTTTGCTGAATTCATCGTATCCCAAAACAGAAGGATAATATTGGTTCTGTTGGAGATCGAATTATATCTTAAATGTCATATTTTCTTCACATTTTTAGGTTCTTTTTTTCCTTCTGTGCCACTCACTAGATTTATCTACCATTTTGCCTTTTCTAAGGTCCTATCAATTCCTTTTTTCTTGTTTTTACGTTTTATTGGTGGTTTCAAATAATGATGTTACATGTTGGCCGACCCAAATCACTCAGAAAGTGAAATCAAACAAAAAAAAACTTGCCAGTGATAGTTCCATTCTCAAGTGAAAAAGAAAACATACTCTTAGACTTTCTATTTGATTTGTTGGAGAAAAAGGCCAAAACTTTACTAATCTATTGAACACTTGCTGTTAGAAATTTTTTTGGCCAAAATGATGTCACTTTAGTACATTAAAAAGTAAAGGTCAGGAAATAAAAATAAGATAGAACTCGATTAGTAGCAATACACTAGCAAGACAAATCCGATTGTGAAGTTCGGTGGACGATGTTATAGAAGGTGCTGCAGGAGGAGTATGTACCAGAAAGGTGAACAAAGAAGAGTTACTGACAGCTTTTTTTTCAACAATGGGTTTTGGTAAGAGCACGTCAGCATATTGAGTTATTGACCATCTAGAAGTTGACTCTAAAGAAGTTGGTCAAACGAAGGGTGGTGGGAAATTTAGAAGTTATATAGTACATAGCCATGACTACCAACGAAGATGGTGTAGAGTTAAGTCAGGAGCCAAAGGAGAAGGAACGATGAGATTTTTGGGTACAAGCGATTAACGCGGTGCTGCTTGGGTGGATGAGGCCTTGTTGCTTCCGGAGTGAAGGTTTTTTTTTGAAGGTTGCTGGCAGTGTATTAGTGGTGCCAAGAAGAGGATGGTGGTTGCTGAGAGGGTTGTGGAAACAATATTGGTTTTCTGAGAAGACAGTGGATTTTTAAGAGGGGTGGTCAAGTGGATGGTGGCCAAAATACTGTGTTGGCCAAAAGGTTTGTAACCGTTGTGAAGGTAGGTTTGATGCAATTCCAGAAAGAGGGTGGTAGATATCGGCTGTTATGGGCGCATGGTTTGACCTAGAATCAACTCCGAGGTGGTAACCACTGTCAAGAATACGGGGCTATGAGGCGCTGATATCATGATTGATTTGTGAAAGGTTGAAGATTATTGAATTGAGAATTGCACTAGAATTAATGTTTACAAGATTTGGAATTTATACAAGTGAGTTGGACAACACAAATCTAAACACAAGTTTAGCCATCAACCATTGAGACAGAATATTGTAGTAGGAGACAAATGGTAAAGGGATAATCTACTACTCGTATGTAAGTAAAGAAAGAACTTATCTAGAAGGAGACTAGCTAAAAGATATGGGAAAATTTTTAGTAATATTCTCAATACTTGCCACGACCAAACAAATTGAACATATACTCCGTTCAACTCCAATAGTCACATTTGATTTTTACATGTTAAGGGCACTAGTTGAACATAATAAAAGTATAACACGCAGACCGCAATGAAACAATAGAAGTACAAGTTGGCCTAAATGGTTAATTTAAAAATAAGTGGATAAAAAGAAAGTTGGCCATAGTAATCAATTAGTGTAAAAACAATAATCCTTTGGCAATGTAGTCAACAAAGTTATAAAAAAAGGAAATGTGACAATTGGAGTTCAAGGCAGGGAATACTGGAATAAAATAAATTAAAGCATGCTACATCTTGAAACTTACCAAACGTACAGGCAATCCTTTGGAGTTGAGAGATAGTGCGGCATCTGAAATGTGTGTCTTTACTTCATCGCTATCATTAATACAATTTTCATTTCCTGCTAGTTTAGTTTGCTCTTTATTAATAGCTTCTTGTTCATTTGATGGTATTTGGATATCTTTTGGATGATCGAACTTGCAAGTTACACCAAATTTGCACTTCCCAGTCTTCACATAAAACTGCTTACGTAAGATACAAGTGTGTGAATTAGTAGCAGATTATGGGAAGTGGAGTTCAATAAAACTGCGTGTTTATGTTAGAACAATTCGCACCGAGCATGGGGGCTCAGATGGTCTTTCCGGTAAATCAGCAGCGTCAGTTTCGCCAGATGTACACTGCAGTGAAATAAATTAATTAGAGATAGCTCACAATGGTATAAAGAGAATTGCTTAAACACAGCTTTGCCATTACCGATTTATCCAGTGGATGATTAAATTTGCAGTTGAGCCCAAACTTGCATTTTTGAGTCTTCAAGAAATGCTGAAAGCATTCAAGCACAGTTCAATCGATACACTTGATTTGCTGACTTACTGAATCTTCACACATAAAGATGCAAGCCCCCAACAGGCAGACATGGTATTCAGAAATATTCTACAGAGAAAAGTAAAAACATGCATACCGGGCAGTCAGGCTCTCCGGGTCTTTCAGGATGGAATTCAGAAGCAATTGGAGGAAGCTGCATCTGCAACACACACATATCCTTTGTCATTCACAAAGTGTAAGGTGATATGAAGCTGATCAACAATAGCAAGGTAAGTTGCACATAGATCTTTCTACTGACTTGTCCCTCAACCCAAACCCCCTTCTAACAAGTAGTTTTAGACAATGCGTAGAAAAAAAAGTACGGAGTAGGCAAGTAGCCCTTTTTACTTATATTTCAAGGACATTAAATATTAAGAAAAGATTGTAATACAAATCTTCTACTTTGGATCATGTAAGAACTCGTCTTGAAAGAAAAAAAAATATTAATACTACAAACATGAGATTTTACTGAAGCCGATATTCGAAGGTTCCCTGAGATTCTACGAAGAAGGTTAGATGTAACAGAGGATGGGCCTAGGCATGAGCCTATACATGTCATAGACAAGTTCAAGGTCACCAAGTTACCTGAATTCAATGGTAGTACCAAGCCCGAAGATTATCTTGATTAGGAGACGAAGGAGGAGAAAATGTTTGACTTTAAGGAAGTCGTCAACGCTAGAAGATGTAAGTGCGGGATTCTAAAACTTAGCAAAAACGTTCCTTATGGTTCGAGAACCTAAAGGCTCAAAGGCACCTGACCAAAAGGCTCTCTTTGTTAGAGGTTTATGGAAAAGCATAACATAGGGGCTGAATTGCATCTGTAAAATTTGTTTGATTACGGTTTGATAATTCCAAGAAAGAGTTCAAGTTTGAGCTCGAATCAAGGATCGAAAGATAAAGGAATAGGCATCATGGTTATTATTGATAAAAACCAGGGAATGAGTCCACCTAAAGAAACTAATTTGTTGAAGCTTAGATGTTTTAAACGCCGAGGGTTCGGTCATTACCAAAGCTCGTGTCCTAATCAAAGAATCGTGACTCTAAGGGAGGCGATAGCGGTTAGATACGAACTACACAACGAGGGCACAGAGGAGAAGGGCCTATTTTTGACCAATAAGGTTAAGGATGATGAGGAAGGTGAACTAGTGTTCGATGCACCAAGCTTAAATCGAACCTATCATAGCGGAGCATCGAGACCATATTTTTCACACTAACTGTCAAATAAACAACAAGTGGTGTAGTGTGATTATTGATGGGGCAAGTTGTACTATCGTACCTTCAACCCAGATGGTGAGCAAACTTACTTAAAAGACTAACTCATCCGAGACAATATACCTAACATTCGTTGGATGATGGTAACAAAATCAAGGTATCGAAGCAAGTTAGGATTGGGTTTGCGATGGATCCTTACAAGGACGAAATGTTGTTTGATGGTGTGCCTATGGATGTGTGTCACCTATTATTGAGGCGTTCTTGACAATTTAATAGAGACGTGACTCGCAACAAATGAGTATCAACTGATGTCCAAAGGCAAGAAAGTGGTGATGAGGCCCATGACTCCCAAAGCAATTCGATCCATGAACTTTAATCGAGTCAAGACGCGTAGCTTGACAATCCTTGCTATCAAACGAGACACTGGATGAGACATTGGACACAGAATCGAGCAAGGGGGACAAGTGTACGTGATGGTTGTGACTGCGCCCACTAAGGTTCTAACTAACGAAAAAGAAAAGGGTGAGTTAAAGCCCCAGTTGACGATGTCTTTCCTGAGAGTCCATTAGGTTGCCCCCCAATTCGAGGGATTAACGTCTTTTCTTAGACTCCTCCAGGTTTACCTCCAATTCGAGGCAATGAATATCAAATCGATCTTGTTCAAGGTGCACCATTTCCCTAATACATCGAAGTAATCCCGAATAAATCGAGGAATTGATGGAACGGGGCAATGTTCGAGAAAGTATAAGTACCTAAGAAGGATGGCACGTGGAGAATGTGCATCGATGGTACAGTGGGTAAATAACATTACTCTCATATCCCGCTTTCGTATTCCAAGGCTCGATGATATGCTTGAGTTATATAGGTCAGTTATTTTCTCAAAATGATCCAAAAAGTGGGCATCATCAAATTAGGATAGGTGAGGGGGATGAATGAAAGACCACGTTAAAAAAAACATGATTTATATGAGTGGTTAGTGATGTCATTCGTCCTCACTAACGTACCAAGCACCTTCATGAGATGAGATTACTTAACGTAGTCCTTAAGCCTTTCGTAAGACGTTTCGTAGTGTCTATTTGAACGATATTCTGATTTATAGAAAGAGTTTGGGAGAGATCTATCACATCTTAGACAAGTATTCGAGACACTAAGGGCAAAGTAACTATATTGCAAGTCGGAAAAGAGCTCATTTTTATTAGAAGTAATCTTTCTTGGCGATGTGGTCTCTAAATAAGGGGTTTTAGTTGATCAAGCCAAGATCGACTCAATTCGATAATCATGGTATGTACCTAAAACTATCACGGAGGTAATGCCATTTCATGGTCCTGCATCTTTGTATAAGAGGTTTACAAGGGACTTAAGCCCCATCACAATTCCTGTAAACGAATGTTTAAAGAAAGGGACTTTCCATTCGAGTGAATCCACTCCAAAAGCGTTTGAAGGGATCAAAAGGAAGCTATGTCAAGTGTCATTGTTAGCATTACCAGTTTTTTCACAGCCATTCGAAGTGGTGTGGATATAGGTGCCGTGCTAATATAAGTTAAAAGGTCGATTGCCTACTTTTCTGAAAAGTTAGGTAGAGCTCGAATATCTTCATCCACTTTTAATCTTCTACTTTCCTTAAAGGATTTACATCTTTAAACTTCCTACTTACAATTTTTCATCTATTTGTTGATTTTTGTTGTCATCTGCCCACACATCTTCTCTGAACTTTTATTTTCCACCACATACTTTATTCATCCCTTAATTTTTGTTTATCTCTCTCATGAAGAATAAAAATGGAGGGAGGGATTACATGACAAAGAGTTATATGCTATTATTCAAACTCTAGACCATTGGAGCCATTACTTGAAGCCGAGTCACTTTGTTCTGCATTCTAACCACGAATCCTTGAAATATGCACATTGCCAACAAAAACTTAAACCGAGACGCTTTGACTATGCGTCATTACCTACTGAACACACTTAAAACCACATTGTTGGGGTTCAAAATTTTAAAGGATTACTATGAAAACGATATTGATTTTTCCAAAGTGTTCGAAGCTTGCAAATCTGGTTCGAATAAGGACTTCCTAAGCATCCAATGACAGGTTAGCAAGACACTTTGGTGTTCAAAAGACACTCCTCATTAACCTAAAATGTTAGGGGATGTACAAAGTGTCGTATGTAAGTGTGTTTTGTGTCACATAGTGAAGTATAAGTTACCTATTCGAAATCAGCGAGGATGTGTCAATCGATTTCTTTGTCGCTTTAGCTCATCCTCAAAGAAGTAAGCATATTGTTAGGTTTGTTAATTGTTTCTAAAAAATGGCACATTTTGTAGCGTGCCATAAGACCGACGTCCCAAGTAATGTGGCTGACTTGTATTATAAGATCTTTCCCTTACAGGGAGTCCCTAAAACAATTGTTATTTATCGGGATTAAAAATTCCTAACCAATTTCAGGAATACTTTGTGGAGAAAGGTTGGAACAAACCTTTTGTTTAGTACTCTCTCTACATTTTATTGTTCCTCCCTTTCAATATAATACTCCTCACATACTCCCTCCGATTTTTTATATAAGTAGTTTTCGTTAAACAAGATAAGCCTTTGACTTTCAATTATATAAAAAAGTACTTTGAAAAAAATTATAAAAGTTGAGTATATCATTAGATTCATCAAGAAAATTGTTTTCATATGAGTATACATTTGATATTGTTTAATCGATAATTTTAAGAGATATTTAGGAGAGAAGTATGTTTCTCGAAAAATGAGAACTACTTATATAAAAAATCGGAGGAACAATAAAATGTGGAGGGAGTACTTCAAATCATCCGATATGGAAACTGATTAATTGGAGCTATATTGTGTGGGATTGTAAGTAGGACTCAAAAATAATGGCATATAAACTTAACGCATGCCGAATAATATCGCTCACCAACATATGACACGAAGCATTCTCTATTTGAAGTGGTCTATGGTGTGAATATGTACTTTTACCTCTCACCTAATTCTCATGCCTAAAGACGAGTTAGTACACAAAGATGCCGAGACTAACCTTAAGAGATTCAAGAACTACATGAGCAAGTTCGAGATCATATCAAGGTGGTTCACGAGATGTACAAGCGGAAATGAAACAGGCACAAGAAGCCAAGGTTGTTCAATCCCGAAGACTTAGTGTGGTTACATTTGCGAAAAGAAAGGTTTCCAAGCAAACGAAAGAACAAATTGATGCCTATGGCCGAGGGACGTTACAAGACATTAAATGAGTTTATGATAATGCTTATAAAGTCGAACTCCCCGGAGAGTATGGAGTTCGTAGGACATTCAACATAGAGGATCTATCTCCTTATCTCGATGATGATGATGGGATTGTTGAATTGAGGACAATTCTTTTCAAAGGCGGAGGGGATGATGCGAATATCCATTCAAGTGTCGTTGAAAAGGTCAAACTCGACCAAGGGTAAACAAGTGACGAGGATGGTGAGGCTAAGACAGCCCTACGGTGGTATGTACAAAATTACCTGGGAGTCAAAGCAAGCGAGTGGATAATTGTCCTAAACATAATGGAGGAATGTCAAGATTCTGGACGCACAAGGCATGACGATTATGTTGTTTTCCTAGATTATTTAGTAATAAGTTACCTAAATTTATTAGGAAAGTATTTGTTTTCCTAGTTAGAATACTTCCTCAAAGCCTAAGTTATGTTCCCCTAGGATTTGAGGAGAAAAATAAGGGTATGAGAATGTGTGGCTCAAAAATAAAGGAGGAAGAGAGAAATGAATGGGTGAATATGAGCCACATATTCATGGCTTAAAAAGGAAAGAGGGAAGAAAGAATGACTCGGTCTAAAAGGGAAATAGGGAACATAAGTCAGACTCGGAGAGAGTATTACATTTAAATTCAGTTTGGTATTGTTTTTTTAAAGTCAAATTAGGAATATCGATATAAGCACGTCATGTTTAATTCGAAGTAGGAGAATCGTATGGAAGTTTGTTTACACGATTTGAAGTAGTTTTACGGGGAGACTTTTCTAGTTTCCTAAACTCATTAGGTGAGGGTTATGTTCACCAACATATAAAGGTGTTTTATACTCCCTCCATATCATGTTGTTCCTCCCCTTTCAAAAAAATACTCCTCACATATATTAATATGGGGAGTATTCATTATTTTCATCTATTTAAGAAATAAGAATTCATTTGTTTAGTTTAAGCAACCTTTCAGTACTTTGAATTTTCCCGAGTCAAGTTTAAGAGATCTTAAAACTTTTCTCAACTATCGATAGTTGAATAAGTCTTCAACTTAGACACCCATTGGCTAAGATACAGGTTTATCTTAGGCAAACATCCTTTGTCTAAGTGAGGCAAACATCCTTTGTCTAAGTGAAGTTGAGCATGTCTTTGGCTCGTGTTTACACAACCGCGCAAAAAAATTGTTACTTAAAAAAATCCGCATTAATTCGTATCAAATACGCATAGCCGTTAAAAAAAAGGGTGTTAATGATTCATAAACTCAACACTGGAACCAACTTTGAAGTGCATGAAACATAAATCTTTCTAAAAGGCTGGAGGCAAGATTCTGGTTCCTTCAAATTAAGCGCGGTAGTACTAGACAAAAAAATTCCTATAAAAGATCAGTTACTGATAGAGCGAACAAAAGAGCACGAGAGTGTGTCAAGCTACATGATTACAAAAAGGGCTCAACTCCATTTAATGCATCATCCACCATAAGCGTTAGCCATTGCTCCAAAAGAGAAGGTAAAAATACTACCCATCCTCAAATGAACTACAACCAATAACCATTACAGGAAGATGCGGAGAGTTTGTTTTTATCCACTGCAGCGAATAACCAAATAGATCGCTAGTACTTCGCACCTTCACAAAAAAAATCCCGCTTTACTCCATCCAAAGCCCGCAACAACATGCGATATGTATCCAACAGATTACACTCTAATTTCCTCATGTCGACCAAATGGCCTTAGCCAACTGACATTTAGGCTAACAAAATATTCCAGCAAGTGACATTGACCAAGCAAAAGGCAATTACCAAAGGGAAAAACAGAAAGATAAAAGCATGCATATGGTAACAACAAATGAAGTTAACTGTTGCTTTAGAAGTACAACTTAACTTCTACTCCCTCCGTCCTTTATGTTTCTTCCCGTTTCAATATAATACTCCTCACAAATATTAAAAAGTGGGAAAAAACATAAAGGACGGATCCAACTTTAAACTTCATGGGGGGAGTGGAACAAAAATTAAAGGTGGAATAGAGTATGCAGTGGAAAATGAAAGTTGAGAGAAAATGTGGAGTCAGAAATGATATGGACCACATAAATCAACCAAAAGAGGAAATAATGTAAGCAGGAAGTTTAAAGATGGACAATCCTTTAAGGAAAGTAAGAAGATTAAAAGTGGATGGAGGGAGTCTATAGTATCCTCAAAGGACAAGGCACTGCATAGCATCCATACATAATATATTTACTTTCTGAACAAGACATTTGCCCTATAAAATCATGTGATTTCTCAACCGTTGATCCTCCATATGCACAAAACTATTGCCATACAAACAATCCACACACAGTGATTTTAGGCTTTCAAAATAGTTTTTGCTAAACGGTGTTCCTCAATTGAGTCTAGGATGATGGTGTAACGGTAGTTTGTATCATTTTCTATTACGTATGAGATAAAATTCACAAGATTAGGGAGTACGGAGTATGTGTTCAACATGTTTGTAGGTTTCATTGGTGGTTTTCTTCTCGTGACTTGTTCATGCCTTGGTATGTGTTTCTATGGCACACCACTCTACCTTCCACACAAATAAACATCTCCTCAACTAGAATCACACAGTCTCTTCATCCCCACGCAATCTCTTCACCCACGCTTGAAACAACCCCAAACAACCTACTACCCTAAAAATCACACCAAGAATTGAAAACGACCCTCGGCCTTAGAGATATCCACCTTGGTCCTCAAAAGGCGTTCACCCTTCAAAACTTTAACTACTTGCCAAAATTCAATCCTTCTTACCTCATAATATTGAGTTGAACATGCTAAAAAAATAGAAGTAAAATCCTAGGTGCATTTCACTATGATCTTTATGTTACTTTTGGGCACAATGTTTTCGGGAAAGGAGACATAATAGTTCCTATTCGAGGAGAATGTCTGGGGTAAGAAATGGGTTAAAATTGACCATTCATTTTGTGTCAGAAAGGAATGTGGAAGATTTTAGAGAAACGACCCAAATTGGAAAAGAAATAACATGTTGGTGAAATGGAGTGAGTAATAAAGTAGAAGGGAATATGTTTATTAGAAGAGGTTGGTAATATACTTTTGAATTTAATAAAATACCAAAATATATATTTTTTATTTTATCATTGAAATAAAGTTTTCATCGAACAAATAAATAAAATTATTTATTGTTAAATATTCCGTGTATTTTTTTTTCACCTTTTTATCTTTTCAATTTCATACTCATGAGGATCAAACTCATACCTATCTCTCTCTAGAGTATAAGTACATACCTCACGAGTTTGAGGTATGGACATAAAAAAAAATAAAAAAAAATAAATCTTCACAATAAACAGATAGTTTACACTAATTTAATTCATAACTCTTACCTACAATTGATTGCGGTTTAATATCTTTTACACGTCACTCCTATTTGGTAAATATACATTTCCATTACGGTATAATCAACCATCACACTCTTCTACATATAGGAAAAACATAAAGTATTTGATATTTGTTTGTAACAATGTAAGATTATTACATATATATACTTCGTAGTTTATATCATAATTTTCATGACATTTAATATCTCTATCTATGTGAATTAGCCTCCTTTGGAAAGGATAGAAAGTCCAAAATTATAGTCGAAGCCCAACAATCAAGTTCATGAATATCTTATATTACACAAAGTTAGATGGATTTCAAGTTTGCAAGGCTAAACTTACTAAAAAAAGTTGAACTGAGGGCAAGTGGGTGACCGCCATTGTACTTGTCATGGGGGATTAACATGTTACAGTATATAGGTGAGTTATTTTTAGTCAATAACCATATTGGTATTTGTATTAATAACATGAATTCATAATTATTACATAATGGAATTCATGGAAACCAAATATAAAAGCAGCACTACGGGAGAAATACAAATGAGTAGGGATAGTTTATAAGGCTACGTGTTATTGCATATAAAACACTAAAGATATAAGTAGTGGGTTTTCAAATTTTTGGACGTGGTTTACTATGTACATATAGATTCAATTTCAATACAAAAATAAAACTAGAAATAAAGGAATATAAGGTGAAATTTTTATTCAGTAACTCACTAATTATTAACTTGGAATTTCAGATAAATTTATTTATGAATAGTCTTTGGATCATCGAATAGTTCATTTATATTAATCGTCCATATTATGTTTTAAAAAAATGTGTTTTTTCCATACAAAATTTGGTTATCGTATCAAATATAAATACATAGATAATGAATAAGAAACAAAGATTTACAAAAAAAAAGAAAAAAAAAAGACACTTCCATTCCTATCCAAAATTACTTCATCAAATCCAATCCAAAGTTTACATTGAGTTTTTCAAAAGTTTAAGAAAGTGGTTAAAGGGTAGGGGTATAATCGGTAAATCATAAAATCTTATGGGTTCCCAAAATTACAGTGGGTGACAAGTAATGGTATTTTATGTAAATAGATCAAGGATATAGGAAACTATATGGTAAATTATTTTACCAAAAAGAAGAAATGTAAAGTTTGTATGGAATGATATTAAGTGTAGATTGGATGAGAGGAAGTATATAATAATAATAATAATAATAATAATAAAATTCATTAAAATCTTATATTAAGATGTAGAATATAACAATTTAAAAGTCATGAAATCATATATTTAAAATCCTAAAATTTTAGGAGATTATCACGTCGCTCGAAAAAAGCCTCTTTGGAGATTATCATTCTCATTCTTGTATTATCCAAACGAAGGAGAAATACAATAAGTCGCTTACAAAAAACAAAACCCAAAGAGCACCAAAACCAAGACAAACTAGCTAATTAAGAGCATGATGCACCCCCTAGAATATTTGTACCCTAATCTATCCAATACTCTAATTCTAACCCCAAACTTGATTTGTTCCACAATAGACTGCCAACTAGTCTTAATCCCCTGAAAAAAATCTGTTTCTATCAGCTCAAAGTGCATGGAAGTAGCCTCTTTTAGTCATATATAATTATATATCATATATTATATTATTACTCCCTCCGTTTTTTTATGTTTGCCGACTTTGCCCTCATTTCCTCAATATATATGTGAGGAGTATTTTATTACAACAGGGCAACATTAAAAAACAGAAGGAGTATATTACTGATATTGATGATTGATTGATATGGCTGATTTCATGTCAGCCACAAATAAATTGTTTTGATTAAACTCTTAGTCATTTACAACTAATCATCTAAGAAAATTTGAGCTTTAACGACAGCCAAAAATTTATTGTATAATAAAAGAGCGGAACAAACAACCAAAGGATGAATCAAATAGATTAAAATATTAAGAACATGCAGCAATCCAAATAGACCGGCAAGGCACAGTAGTTAAACATGCACCAAACTACTAGGATAATGTGACATCCTACAACATTAGATTAGACCAATCAAAAGCAACAACCAAAGCCCAAAGGATGAATCAAATAGATTAAAGTATTAACAACTTGCAACAATCCAAATAGACCAACAAAGCACGGAACTTCTAGGATAATGTGACATCCTACAACATTAGAGTAGACCTAATCAAACGCATATGTTCAGGATACCCCAAATACTCAATAAGGATAACAGACTATCGTATCTTCTTATTCATATGCAATTATAGCCAAAGCACAACATTTTAGCAATGATGCATCCTCTGATGCCATAACCAAGACCTTCAAATTAGCTAACCTCTGTATGGCTTAAGTGATTAACTCTATGCTGCATTGGCTTATCAATTACTCCGTACTTTTTTCTTTACTTAATGTCGGATCCAGTAAAGTATAGCCATGGAACCCTCATATATATTATTCAGGTAGGTCGGAGATACTTCAAGTTATATTTTAGCAACTAATTGTAGGTTGACTCTAAGAAAAGGGACTGCATTCGGGGGAGAAAATTTTAACACCTGCCCGTCCTAGATGTATTACATATGATCATGTATCGTAGCAGCTGGGATTGTATACGGAAAAATTTGAAGGAACAAATAACTTAGTCAGATTCCTATAGCAAGCAGCAAATCATTAATTAGGAAAGTCTGATTGGAGTGGCATTAACAGCTACACATCAGAATGGGAATAAAAATAGTGTTACTATAATTAAGAACGAGGTAAAATAGTAAATTGTATCACCTCTTTCCAATCCGGGATACCACCATCAGGAACCCAAATAGGGTGATCAAACTTGCAAGTTTCTCCAAACCTACAGGTTCTTGTAAGCATATAATGAGCACAATCTTTTTCTCCGGGCCTTTGGGGATAAACAGGCAAAATGCATGAACTCTTCAATTTAGGGCGCTTGGCCAAAGAGTCTGAAGTCAACCAAGCCTCACTCTGCCCAAGCATTTGTGCACCCAACGAAGAATAGGTGTAGAGAGCTATAGTAGATGTATAAGTATTAACAAAATATCAAAAAAAAAGTTTGTGTTGCTAATAAATTAGAATTATTATAATTATTATTATATGCACGTACATTTGCTATAGAAATATAAAAATACTATAAAAACATATCAAAACAAATTAAGAAACTCAAATTTTGATATGTTATGATATATAAGAAAATCACAAATTGGAGAGCAAGAAATTCTAATACGTACACAAACCCTTGAACATCTCTTTAATGAGGCCAAGACATGGTCAAACCAAGTTAATCTAAACATACCATAAAATCAACAAAAGACAAATTATAATATCCAGAAACTCTCAAAAGCTCTGCCTCTTTTGATCCCAAAGACCATATATTAATCTTAAACCACCAATGAGATTTGGAGATAATCCTAGCTCTCACCAATCAAGAGAAAGACCATGTAATGATGCTTATAAGTCTCCCAACACATACACGGCAAATAGACCTTGGTCCTCCACAGCGTCTTATTTCTATGAATTATTCCAAGACAACGGTTGAAGTGCAAGCTCTAACCTTTTACGAGAATGTACCGTCTAAAATAAAGTTACAAAGGGTAGCATGAAAAGAAAACGCTGACAATGGGAAAATGGAGCTGCAAACTCTCCACAACAGCTCATCTAGTTTTGCAGATAATGAAGGAATTAGAAAATTAAATCAAAATGATGAAACAAGTAAGCATCCTATTATTACTGCCAATCAATATAACAGCTAGAATACCGGAGGAGAAAGCTACAAAAAGACTTGGGTTGGACCATCATAGGTCATATACGAGAATTGCCATTTATAAAACAGTATCTCCAACATCTCATGTGCGTCTCATTTGTACAGGCAAAAAATCACTTCTTTTCATACCTATAGTATTAAAAGGTATTAGTTTACATCACCTGATAAGCTGTGTAAAGACTTTAAACAACTGACTGTTCTTGTAGAAAGTTTTTTATTCCATCTAAGGCTTCTTCTCAGATATCCCTATAACAACACAAAAGTGGAAAGGGTGGGGGGAGGAGGAGGAAGAGGAAGAATGAGGAAGGAATATAAAGAAGTGACATTAAGAGAGTGCTATACTGCTGACATATTCTACAAGATAAGGGCTAGAACCACTCACAAACTTTCGACATAAGAGATATTGAATGGTAGGTCCTTATTATGAACCAATCTCAATGGACGAGAAAACTTGGTTTCAAAGAAGCATCACAGAGTACGCTAGAAGCCTACAACAGCATTTTGGACCCCATTTAAGCACAAGAATCTGTCTATTTCATCAAGGAAACCAACTATGAACATCTCGCATATCCACATCATGTGATTAGCCACATAGACTACTTCTGTAAACTAGTTAAGCTTAGGTATTTTACATCACTGAGACATGAACAACATTGGACACTCCGATTACACGAGGAGAATCCTCCACATCAGCTAACAAACTCAAGAAAGCGTACAAGCAATATTGTAGGCAACACCATCATACCAACCACAAAAAGACAATTCCCTATCCGAAGACAATAGAAAACCCAGGTAAACGTACAAGCTATATGATAGGCAATACCATCAACCACAAAAGGACAATTCCCTATCAGAAGAGATCAGAAAACATAAATCTAAGTGTTACTTGACGAACGGCACATCAAAGGCATCACTTCACATCCATATATTTGATTCCATGGTCGAACATTTCGCCTTTGATTCATAATTGTTTACAATAATGGTATAAACTCACAATTACAAAATAATAGTCAGTTACAAATTAACATTTTGATACACAGATAGTCAGCCTTCATCTTGCACAGTAGTATTAGAGCGTAACAAGAATATGACAACTGGAGATAGTAACCATAAACCAAAAAAAGCAGTATATTCTATTAAAACACAGAGGATGCCACATCTATACACTAAAGCCCAAGGCTAGTAAGGCGCTAATCAAATTGTTTGTATGCGCCGTGCACCTTCACTTATCTTTGAGACACCATCCCTAAATTTTATCCGTGTGCATGGTAGCCGTCTATAAGATCCAATAATAGGGAGTTGACCATAAAATTAATCTGTTTGCAAACCATGCACCCGGTGTTAGTGAGGCGCCTCTCAACATCTAAAGCCAAGCGCTCAACTCTTGCCGTTGAACTTAAAGAGCTTGTTTGGATTGATGGATTTGGAGGGAAAGGAAGGAGGGGATAGTAAGGGAGGTGTTAGAAAGGGGAATTGGAAGGGAAAAGGAGTGGAGGGATTTGGAGGGATGTGAATACCCTCATTTGGATAGCAAATGAAATTGAAGGGAATTGGTTCCCTTCCTGTGAGCTAAATATGTTCCCGTCCAACAAAGAAAAGATTTGGAGAGAAGTCTCCCCCTTCAATCTCCCTCCGTTCCCTTCCATCCATTTCGCTTCTATCTTTCCCCCTCCCCTCCCTTTCCCTCCATTTTTGGTATCAGAACAAAGTGTAAAGGATTTAAATCCCCTTGTTTGGATAAACTAGTTGATATGCCCAACTATGTCGGGGCTTCACCTTATCTTCATATCATTGTATTAAGTCGTATCTCACATAATTAACAACATATAACGTAAACTTTATTTAAGTCTCATAACCAAAATAAATTATTCCGTGTTATATAATGTAATATATTTACTAATACGCTCATTTTTTAAATTTTTAACTCTTTTATATAGACATTCTTTTCTGTTACTTATTTCATATTTTTTTTTAAAACGGAGAATAAAATCTCAACTGGGAATAATAATAATAATATATATATACAAACAAATTAACGAGACGGAGGGAGTAAAAATATAGAAATACGAGGGGTCAACTAAAGTTGGTGATCTAAAATGAAACCCTACGTCGATTTTCCTTTAAGAAATACTTCAATAGGCAAAAAAAAGTAAGCACCAAGGGGATTTCAGCGGTCTAGTACTAATCCAAATAAAGAGTAAGCACCAAAAGGAGTAATTAACTCATACCTATAACTTGACGAAATATGTTTGATTGACTTTTATAGAATTCTTTTAGAGAATAAGGTAGAGAGCAACTAAGTGTCAACCAGTATAGCTAACATATCATGAATAATGGGTGAAAATATATTTGTTATGAAGCACACAATTCGGAAGATAATGCCAATGTCAAAGTTGAAATTTTAGCAAATGTTGAGGGGTATTTTGGGGAAGTGAAAGTTACACAAAACAACTCGTCCCTTTTTATAGTAGTATGATAAGAAGTGTGGATGGAAATGGAAATGGAAGGGGAAGCATTTGGAGGGATTAATTTTCCCTCCCCCGAGGAGGGAATCAAAATCTCTCCACCATAGGAAAGATTTTGAGGAAAATTGTATCGGAACACCCACTTCCCATTCCACATCCATTTCCATTGCCTCCCTCCTAATTGTTTGGATGAATTTGGAGAAAAAGAGAGGGGAGGGAGTTAGAGGGAGACACCTTCCTTTGTTTGACCAATGAACAGCAAAATGAAGATTAAGGGTCCGTTTGGATAGAGGGAAATAGAGGGAAAGGGAATGATGTATTTTCCTTTGTTTGGATACAATTTAGGGTGGAAGGGAAAGGGAGGAAATGAGTTTCTTCATTTTAGACCAAAATGAAATCTTGCCAAAGTTGACAAGATTTGGAGGGAAAATGACACTTCATCCCTATCACATTGTTCCTCCCCCTGTCATTTTGGCACAATAACTAAGAAAACTCAATTACACTTGTTTCATTTCTTTCTTTTTTTTAATTTATTTTCCTATTACGCGTAAGTCGGATTAGGATAAGAAAACGGATGAAAAAATTATGTTTTTTTCGTTACGGGTGAGTCGAGTTAAGATAAGACATGTTTTTTCGTTACTTATATTTGCCACTTTTAGTTCAGTTCAATTTAGACGCACTCAGTTCAATTCAGACGCATACGCATTCAATTCACTTCTTTTATGCCTTGTTTTTTTTCCCGTCACGGGTGAATCAGGTTAGGATAAGAAAGCGAATAAAAAAATTTACGTTGCTTTTTTTACCAATTTTAAAGTCAGAAAATATACTACTTAAACGAGTCAAAAAATAGTAATCGTAACTACAGAAATTGTAGGTTCCAAAAATTAATAAGCGAGTCAATTTTTTTTACGCAACTATTCATTGCTCAAGCAAATAACATGTCATTATATATTTTGTTTATTCAACATCATTCTTCCTAATACGAGTAATACACACTTACCATTCCTCCCCTCCTTCCCTTTACTTCCAATTTTTGTTATCCAAACAACCTCCCCTCATTTTTCCCTTCTTTGCCCTCCCCTCCATTTCCTTCTTATTTTCTTATCCAAACGGACCTAAGGGATTTTCCATCACGTCCAACAAAAGAAGAAATCTTTGAGGAATACTCCACTGCCCTTTTCCCTTCCTCTTCCTCTTTCCCCTCCCTATCCCTTTAATTGTTACTATACCCAAACAAGGTGTTAGAGACCTTACTGGGGGAGGACTAATGGTGCCTATTACTGAGCTTACAGGCATTTTGCAAGTATCTAAATTGCGGAAACCAAGCGAGGCTGGAGTGTATATAAAATTAAAAATAATAAACAAACACAATCAAATGCCTATTAATCCATGAAGACTTGTGCAATGATTGCAACACAATTAAGCACAGCTCAATGCAAATCTAGAAAGAAAAGAAAAGAAAGGAGGCAAAGCAAGCAACCAAACCTTGAGAAGGACGTTTAGAGTAAGTAGAGGAGACATCGTAAGAAGGCCAGAAAGCTGAGGAAGGAGTGTAGTCGGTGTAGGAGGAGAAGAGGGAGGATGGAGGAAGAGGGTCAGAGGAGAGAGAAAGAGGGTCAGCGTAGGAAGAGGAAGGGTAGTATCGTGAGGATGATGAGGTGTAGCGAGAGGAGTCATTGTAGCCAGATCTTGCTGCTGGGCTTTGCTGCTGCTGTTGCCCCCCGTACACTTGGTTCGCCATTTCTTCTACCTAGACCAGATTCTTCCTCTTCCCCTTCCTTTCGTTGTTTTTGGGTGGAGAACTGGAGATAGGCGGGCGGGTGGGTGGATGGATGGGTAGGCTGCGCAACCGCAATTATTACGCATCTATCTATCTCTTCAGGTATGAGGAAGGTTTGTGTTTTTACGGGTCGCGTGGGATAGACGTAAATCCTAATGGGCCCCGAAAAAGACAGGTAATTTTGGGCTCTTTTTTAGGGTTATTTAAGCTCACACAAATTATTGTTTACGGGTCGTGTGGGTCAAATATGATCCGTTTATATAGATAAAAAATTACAAAAGTACATGGGTTGTCTTTTTCTACCTGGAGAGTATTTGACTCATTATAACAAAATGACGGATACCTCCCTCACAAGGGAGAATAGATGTTTAACTTAATGGGATGTGCTAAATCATACGCACATATTACTAATACGTTGTACACGTGTATTCCGTGTTTTCCCTTATCGCATCTTCCATCCCTCATTCAATTTTAGAGAAAAGAAAAAAAAATAAGGTTATTTCATAACAATAATACCAACTATGGGGGTGCTTCTTATATTAATACCAACTATACGTAATCCCGTTTTAATATGAACTATCCCCTCATTAATCTCTCTTTAGAACAAGTTACCGGCTACCTAATGAGCCGGTTTCCTTTTCCTTTTAATTTCTTTTTGAATTAAAGTCCCCCTCCCACCATACTTTGTACACTTCCTCTCTCGTTACTACGTACTCTTCTCTCGCCATTGTTGAACTCGACATCTCCTCTCGCCATTGTTTTTCTTAGATTTTTTGAAATTGTGGTAAATAGATTGGAGCATCTGACGTTTGCAAAAAAAATCTGACATTTGAAGGATACAAATTAGAGGAGGATCCAGATGAATAACCACATCTCATTGTGTCAATGAGGGTTTTGAAGGTCGATAATGAATGATGATTTTTAATTTGATGAATATAAAGGGGAAGAAGACGAAGAAGCGCATCAAAACCTAGCAGGTCACAATTACCGGTTTTACAGGTAAAAAAAGGCATTGGTTATAAAGAGAGATTAATGAGAGGATAGTTCATATTAAAACGGGATTACGTATAGTTGGTATTAATATAAGAAGCACCCCTATAGTTGGTATTATTGTTATGAAATAACCCAAAAAAATATATAGATCTAACTTTCACTCGCAATCTCATCCAAGCCAACCACCATCCTCGAGTCGGCCACCCTTTTCGCAGCTCCACGTAGATCGACCCTTGCTGGTCACCCTACAGCCCTAGTGATGAGAGTGAGTCATACCATGTTATTATGCTCATTTTATTACCATTTGGGGTGCATTTGGCTTGGTTTAGCTGTTAATTTTATAATTATTGTCGAAATCTCGTTTGGTGTACTTTTGTATCTAATTTCAGCTTTTTATATGGGTTTTGGGTTTCAAGCGACATTTGAAGACGGATCCTTTGAGTTAGTCAAAGGAGGAAAAATCAAGGGGGTTGACCGACCGCCTAACCAAACATTAGCAGGCCGACAACGTCCAAAAATTCACCTCATCCGAGTAGCGAGGACCAACTCGTAAGTCGAACAATAAAGAAGCCAAGCCAGGAAGGAAAAACAAAGAAAAGAAGTCGAAAACATTAATTTAGCTACAACGTTTCTAGTCGGGCACCACAGCCTGCGTGATTTCAGTACAACTTGTGCCTTAGTTGAAACCGCAGCCTGCGCCTTGTCATTTAATCGCGATTTCAGCGTTTTTGTGAGCTGCTTGAACACCTGGATTTGTACCTAGTGGCTACTCGAGCGTCCGACAAACGCCCGATGATGATTGGACTGCGACACGATTTATTTATTGTATTTACTATTCGTATTATATATTTGCATTATAGACTTTATATATCATTTCCGTGTTTATGATATTATTCATATTTTATATCGACTTTAGTATTTTTATCCTTAATTTTGTATTCCCTCCTTCTTCTTGAATAAGTCTCATATTCCTTTTTGGGTATTTTTTTGGGTTAGCCCCATTTCTTTTTAAGGAAATATTTTTCTCTCTATCTCTCTCTCTCATCAAATGCATCATATCTTCACAATCCTCTTACTTTTTCACATTTTCTTAATATCCGTGTCAAACCCCAATGGGGCTAACTCAAGAAAAAGGTGGGAGTATTATACTAATAATATAAATTAGTATCTTACAAAATATTTTGTTTTAATCATATACTCCCTCCATTCCAACGAATGGTATACATTTGCTTTTTTAACACTGTGGACATGACATAGGTCCACCCCGACGCGGCCACGCGCGGGTTTGGGGAGACGAATGAATCTCATGTGAGGGATCTCGAATTGAAATTTAAATCGAAATATGAGTCACCACTGAACTTTGTGGGAGTTCGGGCCCATTCGAACCCACTCTATATCTTGGTGGGCCGTGCACAAAGTACGACCCATTCGGATCTCAGAGTTTATAGGGTTCGCCCCTTTGCATTGTAATACCGATACCGACGTTATCGGTTACCGTGTATTGAATGACTCTCGTGTGTCAATGGATTCGGACATCCGGAAACCACGGTTCTGAGTAAGGGGTGAGGGTACGTGTTGGGAAGTTCACAAAGAACACCCAACCCCGCCCGCACTTAGCGGCCTCTACTAAGATATCGTTTGATTTTTGAATACGCGCGATGCTAATTCGATTGAATGATATGCAAACAGTATTTTGACTAAACATGCGAAGATTTGAATAAATTGCTATGTCGATTTAATGCATCTTTGAACTATGTCGAAGTTGTATTTAGCATGTGAGGTTCGTTTTAGTATAATAAAACAAACAACGATAATAAGACATAAAGACAATAGCAAACGAGTTAGTAACGGTAATAACGGTTTGTAAATAGTCTAGAATGATATAAAAGGCATGATGCATGGTTTTGAAAAGAATCAAACACGTGATGGACTTGACACGTGTTGACCGAAGTCGTTAAAAGAATTTTATCGTAGCTTAGAATATGTTGAAGGATTCACGGATTTGACGTGATAAAGGATACTCGATCGAGTCATGGAAGGACTCGATTGAGTGGACCTCGGAAAAACCTTATGCCCAAATTTGAGGTGTCACTCGATCGAGTCATGGAGGGACTTGACCGAGTGGTCCTCAAAAAAAGTTTATGCCCGATTTTGGGATGCCACTCGATCGAGTGGGCTAGGCACTCGGTCGAGTGCCCCCTGTACGAACTGTTGTTCGTGAGTTTGCTTTAAATTTTGAAATCGATAATTTTTCTAAATCGCGTGAAAATATAATATGATTTACACCCGATTCAGTTTTCGATACTCGTCATATTCGATATTTGATTATGGAATCAATATCTTATATTTAGAGTGAGTTTTAGAAAAGATGCTATAAGTCGTTTGAAATCGAACTAAAACGAAATAATTCTCTCCGCGTTGTAACATTGTAATTAGTTCCTTCGGACTATGTGACGATTATCTTTGCATCAACGAGTTTGTGCTAGTTTGATTTATTGACTAATTCTTTTAGACACGATATTCGACTATAGAGTCGATATCGCATTTAAGAACGATCCTTTTTATGTAAACTAGATAGTAGTAGCGATAATATCGATATTAGAGACGAGAAAAACTTAAAAAACGTGACGACGACGAGAAGAAGAAGATGGACGAACGAGAGAAAAAGAAGAGAAAAAAAAGGAGAAGTCGGGATTGAATTTGCACCCTCAACCTACATGCTTTGTACTCTCGGAATGGGGCTCGTCTAGTTGTGGCTTAGGCACGGGAGCGTCGAGATAATGCGGATGAGATATGGCGGTTTATGTGTAGAGATGCAAGGTTGACGGAGTTGTAAAAGGTTGCTGAAATTTTTGGGGTATGAATTGTGTGTATTGTCGTTGTGTCAAGGGGTGTATTTATAGAAGAGGGTACCCGGCTTTGGCTAGGAAAGGTACCGGTTTTGGATGAGAAGAAACACCGCTTTGGATAGGAAAAGCCGGTTGTAGATGGGAGGAAACACCCGGTTTGGTATAGAAAAGGATTCCGGTTTTGGATAGAAAAGGAATCCGGTCTCGGCTGGAAAGGGAGCCACTCGATCGAGTGGTGCATAACACTCGATCGAGTGCCCGGTCTGACGCTGGTTTTTGCAGGTTTTACGAGCCTACTCGACCGAGTGGGCCGGTCCACTCGATCGAGTAGGTCTGGTCGGGTGGGAAGACTCTTTTAGAGATAGAATTTTATCTCTAACGAGGTTGTTTAATTGCTTTAATCCTTTTTGTAGATGATTTTTTTGTAGTATTTGACTTCGAATCAGATTTTTAAAGCTGCGTGACTGATTTTTTGTGTCTCAGAAATGCCTTTGACCGGGGTTTGACTCGATCGCTAAAAGACGGTTTTGCCCTTAGTGTCGGTTTTGACCCAAATTAGTCTTATTTGATTGAAAATGACCCACTGGGCCTGGATTTGAGGTTTGGTTTTGTAAGATTTGTACTCCGTAAAAAGTCAAGCCAGAAACTAACGATTTTGAGCCCATATTCGAGTATGTTAAAGCATGTTTGCGTCCGATCATCATCGGGTATTTTTTGGAAACTGCTATAGACACCTAGCAGGCAAATGTGGGTGTATACAGAGCCCCCACTCTAACTGAGCCTTGGACAAGGCGAAAGTCAGAGTAGCTACCAGGCCAATCAAGGATTAAGACCCTGTATCGGTCGGGTCGTTTATAGTCCATTAGACTCGCGTGAAAGGGCTCGCCAGCCATAAGATAAAATCATACCTGAGTCGGTGTTGAAAGCTCTGTGGGGACTTATTTTTGGAAGCCCTGGGTGTATCTATATGTGGATACATCCCATCTTGGAGCTGCGCGGGAGCTTGTCTAAAAAGCCTTGGGTGTGTTCGTTTGCAACATCCCGATTCGGAATTACGTGGGAGCTTGCCTACGAAGCCCTGGGTGTACCTGTATGTAGGCACATCCCGTGTTTCTTTAGGAGAAATGTCACCTTGGGCTTTCTGCTGGGGAGTTTAGTGAGTTGCGCAGGCCTGCTTCTGAAGCCTTGAGTCATACCTGTGTATAGTTACATAAAGTTTTTCCATGCAACATTTAGGTAAAAATAACTCACGCTGGGGAATAAAATTTTAAATTTTTTTTGAATTTTTTGAAAATCTGAGAATTTTGACTTTGAAAAAGAATAGGAATGCTCGGGATGATTTATTTCTGTTCCTGTGTTGACATGAGGAATCCGAGATTGGGCCTGTATGCCTAAGCCTACTTGGATTAGGAATCCTAAAGGTAGGAGGATCATCCGGGTTTGGTGTTATAAATACCCATCTCCTGTTTTAGTTTTCTCACAACTCCCACGATTCTCTTCTTCTTAACAAAAAAAAAACACTTATCCTCCTCAAGAAATCTAGACATGGGAATTGAACGTTTGATCGCAATATTGCAAGACTTGTCCCGACGCTTTAGGGATGCGGATAAAGTAGCTTTGAATCAGGCGGGTATTACTCAGTTGTTCACGATTCGTCAGATGCAAGTGGATCGTTACTTTCTCGATGCTTGTTTGTCCTATTGGGACGACACATATCACGTTTTTGCCCTTCCTCGGGGTGAGATTTGTCCTATACTCGAGGAAATTGCTGCTGTAGGAGGATGGAACCCCTTACTTCGTCCGGTTGTCCCGTTTTCAGTTCATGACCCCAGGAAGAAACTACGGGAATTTTTAGGACTCTCTCATATGGAGGTATCCCGTATGCTGGATGTGGATAATATTTCTTTGACTGACTTGGCCGAGAAATTCATGAACCCGCATGATGTCCGGGTTAGACTGGCCCACAACCATAGGGCTTTCGCTTTTTGTATGCTCCATGTTTACGCTTTCGAAGGCCATATGGATTTGTTGTCGTGTATGGGCCATGTCCGACTTTTTACTGTGGTAGACTTGATGGAGACGGAGCACGGTCCAGCGTGGCTAATTACCGGGGAAATTATCCAAGGTATGGATAATCATAAAAGGGACTCGTCGATTCGTCTGACCGGGAGTACCCGTTTATTGCAGGTATGTCGTTTCGGATTTTTTGATTTTGATTTGATTTTTTTTTGATTTTTTTACGATATTTGGCTACATGGGGCACTCGATCGAGTGTCTTCATAAAAAACCTGCTGCCCGATTTCAGGGGTATCACTCGATCGAGTGACCCCTAGGCACTCGATCGAGTGCCCCTAGGCGGCCGTAGATTTTGCCTCGAGAACTCATATTTTTCATTTCGTTTTTTTTTCAGCTTTGGTTATTTGAGAGGCTATCGGTCATAGATCCTCCCCTTGACCCAAGTCGATACCGACCCAACCAGGTGATGACAAGGAGACGGGCCATCAATTTTTCTCGCCTCATCACTCAGAAATATTGGGACGAGGTGATGTCTTTCCATAGTGGTCCGTTGATCCGATGGGTGGTGCAGTGGTGACCTATTTACGTTTGGACCGGCTTGGAAGCGAGGGACAGGGCGCGCTATCAAGTGATCCTATCCTTCAGGCAAACAGTTCATCTTTACCCCGACCGCATACTTAGGCAGTATGGTCGGTCCCAGAGAATCCCAGAGAATGAAGCAGTTGTGAGTGACCCAACCCAACTGACTGACGTAATGAGTGGCACCTAGATGAAGCGGTGGTATACCCGGGCTACCTGGTCTATTCCTAAGTCTCTTCACTCAATTTGGCTGTCAGACTCTTATGTAAAGTGGACGAAGGCGGATTCTGCCAAAGCCCGAGCTGGCCTAAAGGTTGATGACGTTTTTGACCTGCTCCGACGAGAGCAAGCTAAAGATAACAGAGACTTCTTTGATGAGGGCGAGACTCCGGCTACTCTAGTTCGCCTAATGTCAGGTCAGAGAGGGAAGACTAGGACTCAAGCTGAAGGGTCCAGTGCTAGAGATGCGCGGGGGAAATTGAGCCCCTAGACAGACCTGGAAAGGAGACTTGGTCCAAAGTTAGCAGTTCAGGACCGACTTGGTCCTCGAGACAGGCTACCTGAGCACGTACGGGCTCGACTTGGACCGGTTACAACGGTAGAAGACCCACTGTCGAAGAAACGAGTTCGAGCAAAGGAGGTTCCCCTCGTGATACGGGAACGCTCGCCCCCGTCCCGGTGACACCGGGCTCCGCGTGACCCTAAAGACAAAGGAAAGGGCAAAATGCCCTAAATACTAGTCTCCACAGTTTTTATTATTTGAATATTACTACTTTCTTTTGTGGTGTGCTTTTTTATTCTTTTTTTTATTTGTGTGATGTAATTTTGAAATTCCCGAGTTTATCGGGTTTTTAATAAAAGACGTATTTATTAGTGAATACCGTTCCCGTCTTTTCCGTTATTGTAATGGTTGTACCCTTTTGAGGGACTGCCTACGTATCCACAATTAGCGGAATCAAACCAAACGTAGTTCGGACATAATTTTTTTTTTGTAATTTTCGAAATACACCAAGACTATTAGTTCGAGGTGTGCGACAGTAGGATAAATAATCCTAACTTATTGACTTGCTTATAATTTTGAAGATTTATAAAAAGACAGATTTTTGTAAACTTTTGCAAATGACATTGAGATAAGGTTTAGGGGTAGTAACGCTTCAGTTGGTCCAAGTTGGTTGGGTTGACGAATTCATTCCCGTCCAGATCTGTCAGCATCACCGCTCCTCCCGATAGGATCTTCTTCACTAGATACGGCCCAGCCCAATTGGGTTTGAATTTTCCTCTTGGGTCAACTGGTAGTAATGCACGGACTGACTTGAGAACCAAATCCCCTTCTTTGATATTTCTAGGTCTAACTCTTTTGTTGAAAGCCTGTTGTATTCTTTTTTGATATATTTGGATATTGTTGAGGGTCCGGGACCGTCGTTCGTCTAAAAGAACTCACGAATCGTATCGGGCTTGGACCCAATCTGCTTCAGGCACCTGGCTTTCTAATAAAATCCTGAGAGACGGTACTTCCAGCTCGATTGGTTGGACTATTTCCATTCCATACGTCAGATAATATGGAGTTGCACCGGTTGCGGTGCGAATTAACGTTCGGTACCCCCACAGGGCGAAAGGTATCTTGTCGGGCCAGTCCCGGTAATTATCAGCCATCTTTTTAAGTATGGTGACAATTGTTTTATTAGCTGCCTCTATCGCTCCATTTGTTTGGGGACGGTTTGGCGAAGATGTATGCCTTTGGATTTTATACTTTGCTAGCAGAGTAGCGGTTTCAGCTTGGAAATGCGTCCCGTGATCACTGATGAACTCGTGCGGGACCCCGTATCGGCATATAATCTTGTTTTGAATGAACTTGGCAACGTGCTTAGCGTTCAAAATCCGGTACGACTCGGCTTCGACCCATTTGGTGAAGTAGTTGATAGCCACCAAAATGAAACAATGACCTCCCGTCCCGGAAGGTTTTACTTTCCCGATTATATCGATTCCCCATGTCGAAAATGGCCATGGTGACGTCATAGTGTATAATAGGGATGACGGCATATGTTGCACATTGGCAAAAATCTGACAGTTATGAGAATGTTTAACATATAATTGGCAGTCGCTCTCCATGCTATTCCAATAATATCCGAGCCTCATGATTTTTTGGACCAGCATTTGGGCATTCATATGTGGACCGCATTCACCATCGTGCACTTCGGTCATAACCTTTTCAGCTTGTATTTTGTCAACGCATAGGAGGAGAGCCCCCTGTGCGATCTTTTTGTATAATTGCATGTCGTTCGTACGAAGGAATTGGGTTGCCAATCTCCGCAAGGCTTTCTTGGCTCGGTTTTCAGTTCCCGGAGGATAATCTCCCGTTGTCAAGTAGGTTAGAACAGCCTGGTACCAAGGTTCTGGATCAGTTATTTCGATGTCTTGGATAACGTGGATATATGCTGGCTCGGACCGTCTTTCGACGCAAATCGGCATGCTGGTTAGGTGTTCCGGGATGTTTAATAAAGATGCTAATTTGGAAAGTGCATCTGCAAATTGGTTTTCTTCCCGGGGTAGATAATTGTATTCTACCTTTTGGAATTGTTTTTCGAGAACCCTTACTTGCGCCTGATAGGCCACAAGGTTGGCGTTCCAAGTCTTCCATTTTTGGAGAGCTTGATTGATGACTAGAGATGAGTCACCATGGACCCGGAGGTTTGGTACTCCTAAATCTGCGGTGGCTCGCAACCCGTGAATGCATGCTTCATATTCGGCTGCGTTGTTAGTCACGTCGAAATCCAGTTTAATGGATAACGGCGTATGCTCTCCTTTTGGTGATATTAAAAGAATGCCGACTCCGAATCCTCGGAAATTGGATGCCCCGTCAAAATACAGATCCCACGTTTCCGTGTTGGTATGGAATATATCCTCGTCTGGGAAGGACCAAGTATCGGTGTGCTCTTCTTTTAATACGGGACTATCGGCGAGAAATTCGGCTACTACTTGTCCTTTAATGGCTTTTAGTGGCACAAATTTGAGGTCGAACTCTGCTAGCATCAAAGTCCATCTGGACATCCTGCTGTTAAGGATGGGCTTTTCGAACAGGTACTTGATATGATCCATTTTAGATAGAAAGTGTACCTCGTGACTGAGCATATAGTGCCGGAGTTTTTTAGTGGCCCAGACTAGGGCTAGGCATGTTTTTTCGAGCATAGTATACTTGCACTCGTACTCCAAAAACTTCTTGTTGATGTAGTAAATAGCCCGTTCTTCCTAATCGACTGTCTGGGCCAGCATAGCCCCCATGGCTGTCTTGGTCGTTGTTAGGTATAACGACAAAGGCAGACTGGGTTTAGGTGACATTAATACCGGCGGAGAAGACAAAATCTCCTTGATTTTCTCAAAAGCCGTTTGACATTTTTCATCCCACAGTGTCCGTTCTCCTATCTTCAGTTTTTTGAAAATCGACTCACACACCATGGTTAGCTTGGATATGAACCGGCAGATATACTGAACTTTCCCGAGAAACCCCCTTATTTCTTTTTTGGTTTTGGGTGGATGCATCTCGGTAAGGGCTTTGATTTTAGCTGGATCGACTTCGATATCGCACTGGCTGACGATATGACCCAGTAATTTACCCGATGTTACCCCGAAACTACTTTTTTGAGGGTTTAGTCTCATGTTGTACTTGCGCAGTCGGGTGAAGAATCTCCTTAGGGCCGCAATGTTTCCGCTTCTGTCTTTGGACTTGACGATCATGTCGTCCACATAAACTTCCACTTCCTTATGCATCATGTCATGTAATAAGGTTGTGGCGGTTCGTTGATAAGTGGCCCCGGCGTTGATGAGACCAAATGGCATAACGGTGTAACAGTAAGTACCCCAAGGTGTAATGAATGTGGTCTTACTCATATCTTCTTCTTCCATTTTGATTTGATTGTACCCGGCATACTCGTCCATAAATGATAGAAGGGCATGATCGGCCGTGTTGTCCACTAGTATGTCGATGTCTGGTAACGAAAAGTCGTCTTTGACACCATCTTGCCTCCAGAGTAATGACATCGTCTTGTAATGACACTGTCTTGTAATGATGTGTGGTAACGGCCGGGTTGCCTCCAGAGTAATGACACCGTCTTGTAAGGGTAGCTTGACCTTCCTGTGGAGGGTAGAGGATACGGCTTTGACCGCATGGATCCAAGGTCTCCCGAGAAGTAGATTGAAAGAGGAGGTGACATCGATCACCTGGAATTCTAGTTCTTTTTCAATTGGGCCCGTTATAATTCTCAGTTTAACGGCCCAACAACCGATTTCGGGCTTCCATCAAAAGCCTGGATAGTCTGTGCCGTTGGGAGGTAGTCGGCCTCGGTAATGCCGATGACTTTAGCGGTCCTTAAGGGAAGAACATTCACAGCAGATCTAGACCAGTCGTCAATTAGGGTAGGGTGGGAAGAACGTTCACAGCAGAACTCTCTTAAAGATAGAATTTTATCTCTAACGAGGTTGTTTATTTGCTTTAATCCTTTTTGTAGCTGATTTTTGTGTAGTATTTGACTTCAAATCAGATTTTCAAAACTGCGTGACTGATTTTTTGTGTCCTAGAAATGCTTTTGACCGGGGTTTGACTCGGTCGCTAAAAGACGGTTTTGCCCTTGGTGTCGGTTTTGACCCAAATTAGTCTTATTTGATTGGAAATGGCCCATTGGGCCTGGATTTGAGGTTCGTTTTATGAGATTTATACTCCGTAAAAAGCCCAAGCCAGAAACTAACAATTTTGAGCCCATATTCGAGTATGTTAAAGCTTGTTTGCGTCTGATCATCATCGGGTGTGTTTTAGAAACTACTATAGACACCTAGCAGCCAAATGTGAGTGTTTACAAACACTATTTATAAGTAATGAGAATCTTCAATATAACTTCTAATATATAAGATAAAAGATAGTCATGTGTGATCTTGTTTAAATCGTCTAAGAAAATACATTATGAATCACAAATTTTTGTAATTTTTAGTAACACGTAACTAAAGATATAGACAAAAGAAAACGAGTATCGACATACGTGCATAAAGCAAACGTATACAAATGGTTGGAACGAAGGGAGTATCACTTATTTCTTTTTAATAGCCAAAACTTATAAATTATGTTTTTTATAGTAAATAAATTTATTTTACTTTATTTTGAAACCTTATAAAACACTCATAAGTATTAGAGTGATTCCACGTCAAATTTAAGTACGACTTAATTGATATATTCTTTTAAAAACTTTATATTTTGCGGAAAATTTAAATTTTAAAATAAAACTTTGAATTTTGAAATAATATTTTTATTTACTTTAGTTTTATTTTAATATAAAACCTCTTTTAAAGAAACACTTATTTTTAAACAAAAGTTATACGATTGGGATATAAAGTTTCGGATGACACTTGAGAATTAAAGTATAGCGTTGTCACACTGAAAGTAAGTATTGGAGGATTTGACTATTTCAAATGAGTCTGACCAATTATTAAAGGTCACCAAATAAAATACTACTTATTCACGGGCGACTTTTATATAAAGTTTACGATGCAAGTATGGGACGAATAGCTTGTGTTAGATTCTACCATATGTGATGTTTCAACTGTACTTGTAATGAAAAGCAGACTCGGAGGCTCCGGTCTGAGAGTCGACCTAGTGTTTAAGGTAGTCGTCCTATGGCAGTGAGAGATGCGGTTCCAGAGTCTGCATAGGGTATGTGCGCATGTATAGAGAAGTACTTGATCCGTATTACCACCTAGGTAGCGGGGGCAGAACAGAATTATGAAAACTGTGGGTTTCTTCTTGGTGATGTAGAGAATGTAATCATTGGTTTTCATTTCGCCCAGAGCTCCATCTGAATAAACGTATAATATAATTGAAATTCGGGCCCAATTGAGTCTTATGGGTGAGATGTAAACCTCACAAGATCGGTTTGGTATACGAGTCGGTAACACGGTTACTTCTATTGGTGAGATGCAAGCCAATAGGGTGTAGCGGTGATACTAGGAGCCACGACCCATGTGTTTATTCTCTGTTTACGTGAAAAAGGAAATTCTTTTAAAATCAAATGGTTGTCAATGTCCCATCTTCTAAACTTTACCGTTTTCATCACCTCACATGTTGGTTAATTAATTAAAGGAAACTATCTGTTACGTGATATCCTTTAATAGTTTTGTAAGCATATTATTGGTTATTCACATGATTGTCTTATGTGTATGAGGTGATGTTAGATGAATAGTTTGGTTGTTGTTCCGCTGAGCGGTCTCAGTTTTTTTTTTTTGCAAGTATAAGAGGTTGGGGAATCGAGCGAGAGATTTTAATAATATGTTTAGTATAAAATACAAACTATATTCTGTACTAAGTGAATCAAGACTACGTAATTAATAGTCGTTTATGGTAAGGATCCGTAGCGATCCATATTTATTTACACTCTGATATAATTTTAATTAAATGACTTAGATAACTTTCCGCATTATCTATTAATTTAAGTCATCGAAAATCCGGGTTGTTACAAACGGGACGATGATAATAGAATAGAATATGATATAATGTATGGGGTTTTGGAAGATGAATACGTGATTGATTTAGCACGTATCAACTTAGAGTCGTAAATATAACTTGACGTAACTTTATATCGTCTTTAGACCTCGTTGGAGGCTTAAAGGGGTCACTCGATCGAGTCATTATGGGGACTCGGTCGAGTGCCTATAGCCGAAAAATCCTTGCTCATTTTTGAGGGGGTCACTCGATCGAGTGACTCAGGCACTCGATCGAGTGCCCTCTGTAACGGGTGAGGTTCTTTGTTCAAAACATCCCATTTCGTAAATTTGTCGTTTAAATCGAGAAATGGTCGATCTGCTAAAAATATCGAGCCTTTCCGCGTCACCACGTCGTTATCGGGTCTTATGGACCCTACGACAATCAGTTCATGTCATTAAGTTTTGCATTAAACCGATTCTCGATGGCTCGTCATATACGACCCTTGATTATAGAATCGGTATAGAACATTTTAGAGCAATATTTATAGGATCAAAAATAATCAAACTAGAATGAATATCAACTCCCCCCGCGTCACGATGTTGTTGTCGGGTCTTATGGACCATATGACGATTGGTTCGACGTCATCGAATTTCATGCTAATTTGATTGTCGATAGCACCCTTTTACGTGCGACGTTTGATTACGGAATCGATATCGGGCCTTTTAGAGCAATATTTTGGAAATGACCTCGAACACGTTCGATAACAAATTACCGCGATCACATTGTTATCCGACCGTTATGCGTATGCCATAAGGCGCCCTAACCTTTAAGTGCCTAGGGCGGCGCGCCTCGAAGGGCGCCACCTCCAGTATGACTTGTTTGGGGGATTATACGTAGGGCTGTGCAACCGGTCCGACCCGGTCCGGACCCGGTTGGACCCGAATCCGGAATCGCCAAATTTCGTGACCCTGAACCCGGACCGGAAACCGAAATTGTTGACCCGGGTCCGGTCCGGAAAAAAACCGGGTCCGACCCAGACCGGCCCGGTTGGCCCGGTTCTAACAATTTCTGAAATTTGTGATGGTACATAAAATTATTACTTATTGAACCAAAAATTATTACTTAATGATGAACTGAAAAGTGAGAACCCTAAATCACGAAAATGAACTGAAAACCCTAAATCTGTAAACTCATCAGTTGCGACCGACTAGATCATACCTGTAAACCCTAAATCTAGAATCACGAAAATGATGAACTGAAAATAAGACCACGAAAACGAAATCATACCTGTGAATTTCGTCGGAGGGAAGTTCGTCAGGAGGGAAAGAAGATTCTGCAGCAGCGGCGGCCGGAGGAACGGTTGTGGCGACGGCCGGAGGAACGGTTGCAGCGGCGGCCGGAGGAAGCAGCGGCGGCAGGCCGGCAGCAGTTCGAAATGGTGATAGGGTTACTGGGTTCCTAAGCTAGGGTTGGACTGTTGGAGTGAAGTGAATGAGTGAAAGAAAGTAAGAAAGTAATGGGCTGGACTGCATTCCAATTCCCTGATTCAGGGTTTCCGGGTCTGGACCGGAAAAATCCGGGTCTGACCCGGTCCGGACCGGAACCCGGAATCAATAAATTTTATGACCCGTGGACCGGCCCGGTTTGGAACATTCCGGGTCCGGGTCGTGTTATTCTGGTCCGGTCCGGACCATTTTTCCGGGTCGGCCCGGTTTTTGCACAGTCCTAATTATACGGACTTTGGGTAGCATTTATTATCGAATGTACTCGATTTGGAAAATTTGATTTGTCATCACAAATGTTAGGTCCTTCGCATTTCGATGTCGTAGTTTGGCTTCTAAAGCCTACGACGATCGAGTTAGCATCATCGGACATTTGTTCGACTTGAAAATAGTTTTCCTTATATCGTAATAACAGGGTATTAA
The DNA here is from genome assembly GCA_958450325.1 of Agrostemma githago. Taxonomy (NCBI): domain Eukaryota; kingdom Viridiplantae; phylum Streptophyta; class Magnoliopsida; order Caryophyllales; family Caryophyllaceae; genus Agrostemma; species Agrostemma githago. The sequence goes on along the minus strand of OY288259.1, from coordinate 40,812,266 downwards.
TATAAATGAAATATAAAAAACAATAAAATTAATTTAATGTTGTTAGGAGCAATAATGAAAACGTTAGATCGCGATAAAGTAAATGTTAGTAGTATGATAATATAAATGTTAGATGTTAGTGGTTAGTAACGAGAAAGTAAATGTTAGGTGTTAGTAAACAAAATTAAAATGAGAATTAGAGATTTGAAGAACGGGATTTGGTACACCCTCAACCTACATGTTAATGATCTCAGAATACGGGCTTATAGAGTGTCGTTGTAGGCACGGGAGCGGTTTGAGTATGTAGGATGAGTTACGGTGTGTGATTAGGGAGATGATGTTCTCGGTTTTCGGGAGGTTAGATCTCGGGTAGTGACCTTGTATGCAAAGCGTATGGAGATGCTAAGGTGGTCAAAATGAGGGTTGGAAGAAGAGGTCCCCTTCAAATGATGTGGTAGGGGGGTATATATATTGTTTACCCCGTCTATGGTCACTCGATAGAGTGCCCCTTAGTGGACTCGATTGAGTGCCCCACTGAAAGGTTCCCTGGTTGCTTTTTGGAGGGTCACTCGATCGAGGGCCGTTAGGCGGGTGAGCCATTTTAGAAAGGCTGTGATCTTGCTTTCACTTAGGATTTGAATTGATTCCTTTTGTATTTGGACGTAGCGTGAGGCTGGTTACGTTCTCGAGTTTCGACTTCGACCTGTTTCGGCTCGGTCGCAGAATACGGTTTTACCCCCGGTGACGATTTTAGCTCAAAATAGCTTTATTTTATTGGAAACGACCTACTTAGTTTGAATTTAAGGTTGGTTTTGAGAGATTTGTACTTCGCTAAGTTCCATGTCGGATACTATTGGTTTCGAGTCCCGTATTTGAGCGTATTAATGCATGGTAACGTCCTATCATTATCGGGTGTTTTGTTGGAGACTACTATAGACACAAGTAGTCAAAATGCGTGTGTCTTCAGAGCCCCCACTCTGACTGAGGCTTGGATAAGGTGAAAGTCAGAGTAGCTACCAGGCCAATCGAGAATTACGACCTGACAGTCTTCCGGTCGGGTCGTTTATAGTCCATTAGACTCGCGTGAAGGGCTCGCCAGCCATAAGATAGAAATTATACCTGTCTTGACAATGATATCTCTGTGGGGAGTTGGACTTGCCTTCGAAGTCTTGGGTGTACCTGTATGTAGACACATAATATTTTGAATGTAGCACTTAGGTGAGATAACGACTCGGTTTCCGCTAGGGAGTAGAAATTGGATATGTTTGAAATTTTTTGAAAATTTGAAAATTTTATGGAGGAATGCTCGGGATGACACCAATCTTATATCGGGTTTGAAAGAGCTGTAAATTGCATAGGGCTTGCGCGCAGGCACGCGTGGGCTAAGGTAGCCCCATAGTTGTTGAGGTATCCAAGGTTTGCGTGTATATATATGTGACCCTCTTGCTTCGCTTTTTGCATCCTCACACCCATCTTCATATTCTTATTCTAAAACCTTTAAACTCTGGAGAGAAGGTGTGGACGTTCGCCCACACCGCTTCTCCCCGCGCGCACCCGCGGGACCCCATTGCGGCGGCCACCCACTCAGCCCCATCGTCTTGTGGCCGGTACGATCTCGCGTACGGGGCGATGCGTCCGACCTCGAGTTGGTTGACAATTTGAATTGTACTAGACGGATGCTAACATCCGTGTTTCCGTTAGAATCGATCGAGACGTGTTTGTAAATGTTTAAAGGCCGATATGTTTGGTAAGATGACCTTTTTAGTGAACCGAATTTGTTGCCAATTTGTGAACTCGCCACCGAGTAATTTTGGGAACTCGGAAACCGTTCAAGTCAACTTTAATCCTTAGCCGGCTCAAAGTTGAGTGACATGGGGAATTAAAGATAAAAACTTGTACCCTTAAGCATTCCATATTTAGAATGACTCTCATTGCCAATTGTTTCGGGCATCCGGAGACCGTAGATTCTGAGTACGGGGTGAGGGTACGTATTGGGAAGCTAACATCCGATAGATATCGACACCAATCCCGCCTGCACGTAGCGGCCTCTACTAATCAATCGGTGGGCTGATAACCTTGTTCCTTAATTGCGGCGGAAGTACGATAACAACCGTTGTTTTAACCCTATGTCTTTGCTAAGTTGGTTGTTTAAGGACAAGTAAGCTTTTGTCATCGAAGTAGTTGCGTTTACGTTCTGTGCATGCGATTTCATGTGACAGGAAGGCCATGAAAAGATGCACGTAGGAGAATAGAGAGTACTAGATATTATACGTATTAGCAAATCACTTTTAATGTATACAAAGTTGTAGTGTAAAAATGTGACATGGGTGTGTCACGGTCCAAAACATGGGGAAAATGTCCCAAATAATTTCTAAGTTGATAAAAAGATGAATCGTAAAATTATTAAAGGTATTTCAAATCAGTTCGAGTAAACCGCGCGTTGGTAAATAATTATTTACAAAAACTTCATAATAAAATCATTAAAGGTCAAATATTCTTAAATAAAAATATTCTTAGTTGGAAATATCATATAAACGTGTTTTGATATTTAGGAAAAATAAATAACTCTATTCCAAGCTTAAAAGGTTAGTTCGTAGAAAAATCGAACTTCACGCGCAAAAATAAATAGTTTACAATGAAAATCAAATAAATAGGTTTAAAAGAATTAAAATCTTTTAAAATAATAATAAATATTATTTGACTCAAAAATAATAAGAATTCAGAAAGGTGAAGGAAATAGAAGACGAAATTGACATAGAGTCATGACGGAATCACAACAGAATAATTAACGCACTAGGAAAATAGTGGGTGTTACATCTCGGCTGAGATGAGATGGTCTTGCCCGAGATCACACTCCAGTGGCTCGGTTTTGCTTGTACTCTCCATCTCGGTCGAGATGGCCCTTATCTCGGCCGAGATGGGTCTTGTAGGCCTCAAATATGATCTCAAGGGCCCCTACTTGCTTCTCATGGGCTTCTCATTGATTCTCGGTGCTCTGGATCGAGTCTAAGGGGCTCGGGAATGGGTCCCAAGGTCTCGGGATCGAATCTAAGGCACCGAGTGATCGTCGCTTCTCCTAGTTGGCTCCAAATGTGTAGGAAACGAGTCGGAATCGTTCCAAATCTCCATGATTGATCTTAGGAACCTAAAACAAACTAGAAGAAGCGTAAGTAGTCTCGAAATCGCTCCAAAGAGTGATTTCACAAGAGAAACCGGGACCAAAACACAAGGAAAAAGCACTACAAAACACACTTATCAACTCCCGCACACTAAACCCTTACTCGCCATCGAGTAAGCACAAACTAACTAAAAACTAAAAGAAACTAGACTACTAACCGAGCAGGTATTAGCGCACCCTACGCCCTTTCAACTCACGCGAGTACACTTAGAGGAAAAGTGCACTCCGCAAGGCAAGTAAGGTCTTGAGACAAAACTGTGGATGCAACCGAACACAAAAAACACACAAACAATCAAACATACAAACAAACAAGCAATTGGTTGCACCCAAGAAGAAATAAATACCGCTTCCCTCAACAAAGCGGTGAAAGAAGCACCGGTTAAGGACTCAAGGCATGTGACAACGTTCCCAAGCTAATAATACAAACCGATATGAACTAAACCCTAATAGTATGACAACAAAGCAATAAAAACGTTGGTAACTTACCTAGGTTCCTCCTAACTTTCTAAGAACGTACTACGGGACGATCGGCGGGATGGAAAAAGGATGAACCACGGTGTTAGTCGACACTATAGGTAAGTGAGACCCCGTCCCCTTTAGCGATGAGCCAAGAGGGTCGTCCCAAGCTCAAAAATCGCCTAAATAGTCCAAGTAAAAAGGTGGATAATTGTGCAAAATGAGGGAAGACCGACTATTTACCGCTATCATCCTTCCTAGGGACTCGGTCCTTTGGTAGGCTCTTCATGGTAATAGTCGGAAAAAGGCTTATTTTTTAGGGTTGAGGATTCTTTTTGTGAGGTGATTTTCTTTGGCATTTTCTTTCTTTTGCATTTGGCTTTTGAGCTTCTATGTCATTTCTTTTTCTTCTTTTGTATTTTGTTTTTCATTGTTGTACCTTTTCTTTTTCTTATTTCTTTCTTTTCTTTCTTTTTCTTTCTTTTGACATGGCTTGCCTTTTGGATGATTTTTTTTTGTAGGCACTTCTTGCAACCAAGTGAGAATTTCAACAATTTGCAACTTATTTGTGGAGATGTGTAGGAGGTAGGGAAATGGATAAGTCGGGGGTCGCGATTTCTCTTCAAGCCCACAAAAAGATGGAAAACTTGGACTAATCAAAACAATTTCGAACATGGTCACCTAAGGAACGGGACTCGGCAACCAAGGCCTTTTCACACCGTGGGTGGTCATAGTGGTCAAAATGCAAATCCCGTAGTAAATCCCTAGTAGACTAGGTGGACTCAAGGTAAAGGACCAACGAAACTATTGATTTAGGGTCATTCTACTAGACTAAAGTCCAAGACTCGATTCACAATACTAGGAAGGGAAAGTAACTCTTGCACACTAGCCTCAAAACCGGGTTTTCGAAAACCTTATTACACAGTAGACACAAACTAAACAAGACACAACAAGGACGAAAGAAAATGAGACACACACAACAAAACAAAACAAAATAAGAGAAAAGAAAACAAACATACAAACAACACAAACACCACCCCGAAACATCCAAATAAGCAACCAAAACAACCACAACCTTCAACAAGCTCCACCCGAGCACACATCATCACAAATCTCCTCCAAACTCCACAAGAGACAAAGAGGAAAAGATATAGAATGACGTTACCGGATGTCTTTAGCTTTCCAAAACTCACGGCGATCAAGGAACCTATAAGGAAATGGGAAGGCAAAACACACACAATACAACAAAAATACGACATAACGACACAAAAGAAAAAGACACAAAAGAAAATCTTTTTGGTTTTTGTGAAAATTTTCAAATTTTTAGGTTTTTTTTAAAGATTTTTCGAAAGAACTACGAAAATAAAACTAAACTACACTAGGATATCGCTTCCCCACACTTAAACCGAGCAGTGTCCTCATGCGCGATCGGTAGTGTGTGGAGACACTAAAAAAGAAAAGAAATTATGAAAATAAAGCTAAAAAAACAAAAAGAATAGCGGAGAAAAGGGTAGAATGTGTCCGGCCGGGGTGTAATCAAGTCACCATGGGCCGAGACGAGAAAAGATATGGATGGGGGAAGAAAAAAAAGAAGGAAATGAAAGGAAATGGGAGGGGAGGACTAGGTATAATCAAGTCACCTAGCCCGGATTCCGCCTAAATCCGACTAAATCCTACCAAAAAGAAAGAGAAATCAAAGAAAAAGTGAAAATACTTGCAAATTTGGATTTGAAATGACTCGATGTAGTCACGTCATCGAGAATCGGGAGCAGTGACTACCAAGGCCCCGAGGGCCACCATGACACGAAAATGGATAAAGGGAAGGGGAACACAAAAAGGGAGACAAGTCATAAAAGACGGAAAAGAAAATAGAGTCGCCTTACCAAACGGTTAGCAACTCAATAAACTCCATCGTCTCAATGATCGATATTGGCACATTGCTTGTCTTCATCATTATCCCTCTTTTTTCTCGATAAGGTCGCATGGTTGAAATATTAGGCTTGCATTGGTGTAAATGAGGTGGGATTTGAGGTGAAACTCGGTGTGTAGTGAAGAGAAGATGAGATGAAGGTGTATAAATGAAGTGTAGGGATCATATGATAGTTGCAAGGGTAGGCAGGGAGGTTGGGAGGGGGTATAAAGTGGTTGGGTGGGCTCAAATGACGAAGAGAAGGCAAAAAGGGGAGGCTGAAACCCATCCCGGCCGAGATGGTTCCTTCTCGGTCGGGATGCTCCCTTCCCGGCCGAGATGGCCCTCATCTCGGTCGGGATGAACCTCCAGAAGCATCAGTTTCCACGCCAACTTCATCCCGGTCGAGATGAAACCCTTCTCGGCCGGGATGACTCTTCTAGGCCTTCAATCCTCTTGATAGCTCCACCCACAAGTCAACTAATACCTCGGGATCTCGAATCCTGTCCCCAAAAGCTTGCTAAAAGCTTCAAAAACCGACTTCCTCCAACAAACTCCATGCTTCTATCATCATCTACTTCTCTCAAAACTTCATCTTCACTAAGACCTATCAAATGTGCTCAATAAACACATCAAACTCCCTCCCTCACACTGCTCATCAAAATTCCAAATTACAAGAGTTCCACAAAACAAACAAAATCAAGAGACAAACCACACAAATACAAACACAAGAACTCTAAAGAAGAGGAAAGAGGAATATACAACATGACGGTTCTTCAGGAACTTCGTCAAACCGAGGATGGTGGACTCTTCCTTCCTAACCTTAGCCATCAAGGGCTCGGAGGGGCAAGTCAAACGCACGAGCCACATCGTACTGAGGGCTCAAGCTAACGAGCCAAGCTATCCTCCATAGCCTCCAAGGTGGAAGCAAGAAGTAGTAATCCAAAGACCCATTACCATCTTTCATGTTGTCTCCGGGGTCTATCCATCCTACAAGCTGTACCGACCTCTTCCTCCCTAAGCACCGTCTCCTAGCACAACCAAAGCTTGAATTTCTAACACAAGGGCAAAATGGGAGTTTAACCCTCTTCTTTTCATCAAGCAAACCCAAGTCATCAACAAGTTCCGGCCCAATATCTCCCAATCCTAAAACATCGTTCTTCCTCACATCATCAATAAGAAGAGATTTAAAACTCAAACAAGCGGTTTCAACCTCCTCTAAACTAAGATCCAAATTACACACAAGAGGTTCACAATATTTTATTGGATTATCACATATGGGCGACTTGATTTCTTCATTCATGTCCCATGACTTCACAACACTTATCACCTCACTCAACTCATCCCAAAGTACTATATCCTCAACAATAGGCTTATAAGAAGCGGCATGAAGCTCAAGAGGAGGGCAAGCGGAGGGGATTGAAGGTTCAACAAGTATAGAGGGGGTAGACTCTTGAATTTCCTCTATTTTATCGGTGTTTTCATCAATGAAACTCTTCAAATTCCCATTATCCTCACCCAATTCTTCACCAAAAACGCCTTCATCAAGGATTATCTCCTCATTCATCTCATCTTGGGTAGACAATCGAGGTTCTTTATAGCAAGTCTCACTTCTCAAAGGGACTTCATCGGCGGCTTCATGATTAGGTTGCTCCCCTTGCTCAAGTGAGCACCCTTCGTCAAGTTGTGACGTTCGAGTTAAAAATATTACGGTTTTAACCGCTAACGCATTTAATCGAGCATCCATCGCCTCGTTTTCCCTTTGATATTGGGCCATGAATTCATCTTGGTTCTTTTGCATTTGGATGACCATTTCTTGTTGGCTCTTTTGCAATTGAAGAATCGATTGATATAACTCCAAGTTGGGCAATTGGTGGTTATTGGGGTTTCGGAGTGCTACTTGTAAACCTTGATGATGCCCAAGGGGTGGGGCATCATATTGTTGGTAGTGAGGTTGAGGTGATTGGTAATATGGTGGGTTTTGGGGAAATTGGCTTCCATAGGGAAAAATATGATGAGGCATGGTGGGTTCGATCACGATGGTAATTTGAGTAATAACCACCACGATCACAAGGTTGATGAGCACTCACTCGATGGAAGCCGTTTTCATATCCTTGAAGCTCATACCCACGGGTTTCTTGATTACCCGATGAAACTTGGTGGTAGCTAAGAGACATCATGGCATAGTCTTGATTCATGGAGGAAGAGGAGTAGCTCATGGTGGCTTCTATGGGTAGGGAGTTCAGGTCAAACCTCATGTTATGCTCGAAAATCGTGGCTCGTACCCGGTTGAGGACCTCTCAATCTAGCAACCGTCCGTTAAAGCGGCTCTAAGTTGTAAAGAAGAAGATGGTCACCACCTCTAGGCACAAACTGTAGACTAAGAGCAAACGTGAGAAGTCTATTGCTTTTTGGGCACTAGACAAGAGAGAAATAAACTTCACACACACAAGAAGCAAAGGAACAAAAAAGAAAAACACAAAAAACAAAGACAAAGTCAAGTAAATAGGCAAATAAAGTCTAAACTAGCACCGTCCCCGGCAACGGCGCCAAATTGATGGGAGGGATTTGCCGTGGATCCCCACCAACAAATAAAAACCAACTAGACCTAACACGTAGATAGGGTAAGTCGGGTCAAGTCCACGGGGACGGTAAAGAGGTGTCTAAACTAAGGTCGCCCAAAAACAAGACTAGGTCAACAAGACTAAACTAACTAAAACAATTACAAGGGGAGGAGACTATGACTAGGACTAGGCTAAATGCGACGACTAGAGCTAAGTTCAACCTATTAACTAGAGTAATAATGACTAAGAAGAGTGATAAGTGTAGTTTGTAGTGCTTATTTTGTTGTGTTTTGGTCCCGTTTTCCTTGTGGAATCGCTCGTTGGGAGCGATTTATGGGTTTTTTATGCTTCCTTTAGTTCATTTCAGGTTCCCGAGACCGAATTGGAAGAGTTGGAGCGATTCCGACCCAATACATACACATTTTGGAGCCAACGGAGTAGAGGAACGATGACTCGATGCCTTGGAATCGACCCGAGACCTTGGGACTCAATCCCGAGCCTCCGAGACCCGATCCCGAGTCCCGAGAATCGAAGAGAAACCCATGAGAGGCAAGGAGGGACCAAATAGTTCTTAAGGGAGGCCTACAAAGACCCATCCCGTTCGGGATGGCCTCATCCCGTTCGGGATGAAGTGAGCATGAAGCGCGGCTACTGTGAGCCCATCCCGATCGGGAAGGTGGCGTCCCGACCGGGACCGACCTCGTCCCGACCGGGACCACCCCGTCTCGGCCGAGACGGGCCTGCTGCTGCACGCCTTGCTTTCTTTTCTTCTCCTTTCATTCTTAAACCCATATATATACTCCCTTCTTGTAATGTTAAGACATCTTATCTTACCCTAGACTAGTTTAAGCCTCCATTAACATTCAAAACCCTAGATTATTGCTACTCTCATTAGTTTAATCCTCTCTTTAATCCTTAGTTAATCATCATAGATTAGCTCTTGTATTAAGGAATTCTTGAAGAATCTATCAAGCTTGACAACCTTGGTGGAATTATTTGGGTTTTCTTCTTGGTGGTATTAATGACAAGTGTTCTCCTTTTCATCCTTTGTAGTTGGTACATTCTTTCTCATCTTTTTACTCTTAATCTTTGTTTATTTCATCCAAGTTTGAATCTTTAGTTGATTGTTTTGTTATTGTTCATTGTTATCATTAGTTTGTTGATGTTAGTTTTGTTTCTTTGATGATTCCTCTTGTTAGTGTTAATTCTAGATTAGATATGTTAGAGTAGTGTTCTTGCTAGGGTTAGTAAGGTGATTAGGGTGTTAATTGGGTGATTAAGGGTTTGTTGGAGATGTTGGTGGAAGATTTGGGTTTCCTCTTGGTTGAATGCATATCACATGTTTGTTGAAATGCTTGAATGACTAGTAGTTTCAAATACTTGTTTTTTCTTGCCTTTCTCTTGTGGGTGATAGTTTGTTTGTGGGTTCGGTTCCCTCACTAAGTTGCGAGAGCCCGGTGAGGACAACCCCTAGGTCGGTCTAAGTAGCGAGAGCCCGGATTTGACCTAGGCCCCGATAGCGCGCTAGAACCCCGTTTGTCATGTGTGTCGCCGAGATGGGTTTTAGGTGAAACCTCTAGGTCGGTCTAAGTTGCGAGAGCCTGGATTATACCTAGATTACCCTACTACCTCCTTCGCTCTAGTTCTCCCTTGACCATTCCGTTACCCCTTTGACCCTGACCTAATCCTAGCCCGTTCTCCTTTGTTTGCTTTCTCCTTAGCCTTAGTGTAGTCTAGTTTTCTCCCCTCTCTACCATTCCTAGTTTAGCTTAGCTCGTTGACTTAGTCTAGTATTTAGGCGACCTTAGTCTAGACTATACATTACCGTCCCAGTGGATTCGACCCGACTTACCCTATCTACCCTAGTTAGGTTAGCGGTTATATATTATTGACGGTTGGGACGTGACGAATCCCTACCATCAATTTGGCGCCGTTGCCGGGGACGGTGCTAGTTTAGACTTGGTTTTCCTATTTGCTTGGCTTTGTCTTTGTGTTGTGTTTTTCTTTTTTCCTTTTGTTACTTTGCTTCTTGTGTGTGTGTGGTTTATTTCTTTCTTGTCTAGTGCCCAAAAAGCACTAGACTTCTCACGTTTGTTCTTAGTCTACAGTTAGTGCTTAGAGGTGGTGACTATCTTCTTCTTGCAACTCAGAGCCGCTTAAACGGACGGTTGCTAGAATGAGTGGTTTCCAACCGGGTATGGACTACGATTTTCGAGTAAGCATGGGGTTTGATCTAAACTCCACACACTCGGGAGCCGATATGAGCTACTTCTCTTCTTCTTTGAACCAAGGGTATGACACGACGTCCCCCTACCATAATCAAGCTTCTTGGGGTAATCAAGGCGGGTATGATCCTTAAGAATATGGAAATGGCTACCAACAAGTGAATGATTATCACTCCTACGATCATGGTGACTACTACTCGAGTTATCAATGTGAACCCACCATGTACACTCAAGATTCACCTTATGGAAGCCAATACTACCAAGACCCACAATATTACCCTCCACCCCAACCACAATATGAACCCTATGACCCACAATACTACCAATCACCCCAACCTAGCTACCAACAATATGATGCCCCACCCCTTGGGCATCATCAAGATTATCAAGGAGCTTTACAAGACCCCAATGACCACCAAATGCCGAGCTTGGAGTTTCATCAATCGATGCTTCAAATGCAAAGGAGCATCCAAGAAACGGCCATTCAATTGCGAAAAGAACAAGAGGAATTAATGGCCCAAATTCGAAGGGGAAACGAGGCGAGGAATGCTCATTTAAATGCATTATCGGTTCAAACCGTAATGTCTTTATCCCGAGCATCGCATTTAGATGAAGGGTGCCCACTTGAGAAAGAGGAGTATCCTAACCATGAAGCCGCCGATGTAGTTCCCTTTGGAGGAGAAATTTGCTTTGAAGAACCTCAATCGTCTACCCAAAAAGAGACGGATGAGGATATGACCCTTAGTGAAGGCAACATTGGTGAGGATTTGGAGGAGGATGGTGAGTTGGATGATTTGGTGGAGTTTGTGAAGTTGTTGGGTGAAATCGATAGCCTTGAGTTGCCCTTGTCCGAGAATGTGGATAAGCATCAAGAGCCCCTTGCTAGTACACCGAAAGATGGGTTGGAAGAGATTGAAACCGCCGGTAGAAGTTTCGATTCTCTCCTCCATGATGATGTGGGGCCGAGTGATGAAGATGGGGAACCACAACTTGAGGCAAGTGTGGGGGTGTGCAACGAGGAAGTGAGGCCAAAACCGCTTTTTGTGCCTTTTTTCTTAGAGATGAAGCTTGCTTGTGATTGGAGGCAATGCTTGGGGAGGAAGAGTTCGGTGAAGCTCGTAGGATGGATAGACCCCGGAGACAACTTTGAAGATGATTTTGGGTCTTGGATTCCTACTTCTTGCCTCCTCCTTGGAGGCCGTGGAGGTCGGTTAAGCTCGAGCGCTTCTTGGGCCTTCACCATGATGTCGGTAGCGCGTTTGACTTGCTCCTCCATGCCCTTGAGGGCTATGGTTGAAGAATGGAGTCCACCATCCTAGGTTTGACGGAGTTCCTAAAGAATCGTCATGTTGTATATTCCCCCTTCCTCTTCTTTAGAGTACTTGTGCTTGTATTTGTGATTTTTGTTTCTAGGACTCTTTTGTTTTGTGATATTCTTGTTATCTGGATTGTTGATGAGCGATGTGAGGGAGAGAATTTGATGTCTTGTTTGAGTTTATTGTGATAGGTGAAGTGCATGTGATTCCTAGAAAGGAATGGTTGATGATGGAGTTTGGTTTGCGAGCGAGGAAGTCGGTTTTTGAAGCTTATTATAAGCTTTTGGGCTTGGGGAAGCAAAGAAGACTCATCCCGACCGGGAAGAGGGCTTCCCGACCGGGAAGGATGAGGAATCCCGACCGGGAAGGAGCTATCCCGATCGGGATGAAGGTGCAGAAAATCGGACTTACTGGAGTGTGTTCCCGACCGGGACGAGAGCTTCCCGATCGGGAAGGGTTTATCAACCCGATCGGGACCATCCATCCCGACCGGGATGGTCCCCTTTGTCTCCACCCATCCATTATACCCCCGCCCAACCTCCCTACTCCTTCTTGTTTCTATCATATGACCCATACACCTCACTTTACACCGAGATCCACATCAAATCCCACCCCCTCACACCTTTACCACCTCTACCATGCGGTTCTATCAAGCTTGAAGCGGGATAGCAATGATGAAGACAAGCAAGTGCGTATATTGATCTATGAGACGATGGAGCGAGTGAGTTACTAGCCGATTGGTTTTGGTAACTATCCTTACTTTTCCGTCTTTTATTGCTTGTTTTCCTTTGTTTATTCCCTTCCCCTTGAGTCATGGTATCTTAGTGGCCTTCGAGGCCTCGGTAGTGGTTGCTCTCGACTCCCGACGATGTGATTGCGTCGAGAGTCAATCGAAAAATCCAAACTTTATAAGATTTTCACTTTCTTTTTGAGGATTTAGTCGGATTTAGGCGGAATCCGGGCTAGGTGACTTGATTACACCTAGCCTCCCCTCCCATTTCCTTTTACTTCCTTCTTTTTATTTTCTTCCCCCTTCCATATCCTTTTCTCGTCTCGGCCCATGGTGACTTGACTACACCCCGGCCGGACACCTTCTACCCTTTTCTTCACTTTATTTTTGATTTTTTTAGCTTTATTTTCGTAGTTTCTTTTCTTTTTCTTTTGTCTCTCCGCACACTACGATTGAGCATATGAGGACATTGCTCGGTTTAAGTGTGGGGGAGTGATATTCTAGTATAGTTAGTTTTATTTTCTTAGTTTTTCTAAAAAATCTTAAAAAACCCTAAAAATTTGAAATTTTTTCACAAAAATCAAAAAGATTTTCTCTTTTGTGTTTCCTTTTTGTGTCTTTGTGTCGTATATTTGTTTTGTGTGCGTGTTTTGCCTCCCTTTGTCCTTATAGGTTGCTTTAATCGCCAATGACCTTGGAAAGCTCTAAAGACTTCCGGTAACATCTTATCCCTTTTTCTTCTTTATCTCGTGTGGAGTTTGGAGGAGATTGTGATGTTGTGTGCTCGGGTGGAGCTTTGTGCATATTGGTAGGTGATTTGGTGACTTGTATGGATTATCGGGGTGGTGTTTGTTATATGTTTGTTTTGTTATGTTTTGTTTTTGTTGCCTTGGTTTCTTTTCCTCTCGTTTTCGTCATGTCTTTAATTTTGTGTTGTGTGTAAACCGTTTTCGAAAACCCGGTTTAGAGGCTAGTGTGCGAGTGTTTATTTTCCCTTCCTAGTAACGTAAATCGAGTCTTGGACTTTGGCCTAGTAGAATGACCCTAAATCAATGATTTCGTTGGTCCTTTACCTTGAGTCCACCTAGCTTACTAGGGATTTACTACGGGATTTGCACTTTTGACCATTATGACCACCCACGGTGTGAAAAGGCCTTGGTTACCGAGTCTCGTCCCCTAGGTGACCGTGTTTAGGATTGTTTGATTAGTCCAAGTTCTCCACTTTTTGTGGGTTTGAAGGGAAATCGCGACCCCCGACTTACCCATTACCCTACCTTCCTCACATACACGCACAATAAAGTGCAATTTGTTGATTCTCTCTTTCTTAATTGTCGAGAAATGCCAAAAAGCCAAATCTTGCCAAAAAAAGGGGCAAAGAAAAGAAATGAAAGAAAAAAAATGAAAGAAAGAAAAGAATGAAGAAAAAGAAAAGGCACAAAAGCCAAAAAGAAAATAGAAAAGAAGAAAAAGAAATGGCATGGCAACAAACAAATCAAAATGTCGAAAAGAAAGAAAATGCCAAAAGAAAATCCGTCTCACAAAAAGAAATCCCCACAAAAATAAGCCTTTTTCCGACTTTTGCCGTGAAGAGCCTACCAAAGGACTGAGTCCCTAGGAAGGATGATAGCGGTAAGGGTCGGTCTTCCCTCACATTGCATGTTTTCCACCTTTTTACTTGGACTAGTTAGGCGGTTTTAGACACGGGACGACCCTCTTGGCTCACGCTAAAGGGGGCGGGGTCTCACTTACCTACAGTGTCGACTAACACCGTGGTTCTTCACTTTTCCACTCCGCCGATCGTCCCGTAGTACGTTTTTAGAAAGTTAGGAGGACCTAGGTAAGTTACCAACATTTTTGTTGCTTTATTGTCATACTATTAGGATTTAGTCCACCTTGGTTTGTATTGCTAGCTTGGGAACGTTGTCACTTACCTCGAGTCCTAAACCGGTGCTTCTTTCACCGCTTTTAGAGGGAAGCGGTATTCCTTTTGTTTTGGGTGCAACCATCTAAGTGTTTGTTTGTGTGTTTGTGTCCGGTTGCATCCACAGTTTTGTCGCAAGACCCAACTTGCCTTGCGGAGTGCACTTGTCCTCTAAGTGCACTCGCGTGAGTTGAAAGGGCGTAGGGTGCGCTAATACCCATTCGGCTAGTATAGTAGTTAGTATGTGCTTACTCGAAGGCGAGTAAGGGTTAAGTGTGGGGGAGTTGATAAGTGTAGTTTGTAGTGCTTATTTTGTTGTGTTTTGGTCCCGTTTTCCTTGTGGAATTGCTCCTTGGGAGCGATTTATGGGTTTCTTATGCTTCCTTTAGTTCGTTTCAGGTTCCCGAGACCGAATTGGAAGAGTTGGAGCGATTCCGACCCAATACATACACATTTTGGAGCCAACGGAGTAGAGGAACGATGACTCAATGCCTTGGAATCGACCCCGAGACCTTGGGACTCAATCCCGAGCCTCCAAGACCCGATACCGAGTCCCGAGAATCGACGAGAAACCCATGAGAGGCAAGGAGGGACCAAAGAGCTATTAAAGGAGGCCTACAAAGACCCATCCCGTTCAGGATGGCCTCATCCCGTTCGGGATGAAGTGAGCATGAAGCGCGGCTACTGTGAGCCCATCCCGATCGGGAAGGTGGCGTCCCGACCGGGACCGACCTCGTCCCGACCGGGACCACCCCGTCTCGGCCGAGACGGGTCTGCTGCTGCACGCCTTGCTTTCTTTTCTTCTCCTTTCATTCTTAAACCCATATATATACTCCCTTCTTGTAATGTTAAGACATCTTATCTTACCCTAGACTAGTTTAAGCCTCCATTAACATTCAAAACCCTAGATTATTGCTACTCTCATTAGTTTAATCCTCTCTTTAATCCTTAGTTAATCATTGTAATTAATTCTTGGATTAAGGGATTCTTGAAGATTGTTCCAAGTTTGACAACCTTGGGATTGTATTTGGGTTTCTCATTAATGCAAGTTTTCATCCTTTTCATCATATTATTGTTGGTATAATCTTCTCCACTCTATTCCTTGTTTATTCAATCTAGTTTCATCTTTTTATATTGTCATTGTTGTTAGTTGTTTACAATGAATTCTTGGATGTTTAGTTTGTTTTCTCTTGTTATTGTTATGGGTTATTTGATAATGAGTGAGTAGTAATCTTGTGGGGTTAGTAGGGGGATTAGGAGTAGATTATGGATGATTAGGGTTGATTAAGGGGAAAAGGTTGCATCTTTGTTGTTAGTCACATTGTGGGCACTCTATGTGTTTGTTGATATGCTTGTGTGAGTTGTAGTGGCCATGCTTCCCATACTTGTGTTCATCTTCTCATTGATTGCTTATTTTGTGGAAATGTTGAGAATAGTTTAGTCGCGAGAGGGCGGACTAGGGTCTAAGTTACGAGAGCCCGGACCCACCTTGACATCGGTCTAAGTTGCGAGAGCGCGGACCGACTCTAGCGATTAGGAGACACCTATACCCTTGATCACCCCAATTACCCTTCTACTCCTATGAACCCGACCTACCCCACTTTCTTCCATATTTGAGTTCATCTCCTTAGTTAGCCATAGTTTACTTTAGTTTACTTGTTAGTTCATCATTAGTCTAGTTCCTACTTCTCCTCCATCATAGTTTTCCATTTATCGCTTCTTTGTGTTTGTTTGGTAATCTAGTCTCGTTGTAGGCCAACCTAGTCTAAACCTTGATATACCGTCCTCGTGGATACAATCCCGACTTGCCCTAGCTACCCACTAGGTTAGTCGGTAGTTTATTGATCGGCTAGGGACGTGACACATCCCTACCATCAAAGAGGAAGAAATCAAACAAGGAAAGAATAGGGTTAGGTCAGGTTCATAAGTGTAGTAGGATAGTTGGGAGATCGATGGTGCAAGGTTCACCTAGTTACTAAGGTTGGTCCGCGCTCTCGCGTCAAAGCCAATGTCCGCACTCTCGTGTCAAAGACAAAACTCGAATACTTATTCAAGATGTTACCCAATACATAAGGATTCAACCACAAATCAATCACACAATGAGAAGAGGAAGACAAGCAAGAGAAGTATTTGCAACTACTACTCTAGTGGCTCGGTTTTGTTTGTACTCTCCATCTCGGTCGATATGGCCCTTATCTCGGCCGAGATGGGTCTTGTAGGCCTCAAATATGATCTCAAGGGTCCCTACTTGCTTCTCATGGGCTTCTCATCGATTCTCGGTGCTCTGGATCGAGTCTAAGGGGCTCGGGAATGGGTCCCAAGGTCTCGGGATCGAATCTAAGGCACCGAGTGATCGTCGCTTCTCCTAGTTGGCTCCAAATGTGTAGGAAACGAGTCGGAATCGTTCCAAATCTCCATGATTGATCTTAGGAACCTAAAACAAACTAGAAGAAGCGTAAGTAGTCTCGAAACCGCTCCAAAGAGTGATTTCACAAGAGAAACCGGGACCAAAACACAAGGAAAAAGCACTACAAAACACACTTATCACATACTCGTCCATAAAGGATAGAAGGGCATGGTCAACGGTATTGTCTACAAGTATGTAGATGTGAGGTAATGGAAAATCGTCTTTCGGGCTCGCCTTGTTAAGATCCCAATAATCCACGCATACTCGCACCTTACCGTCCTTTTTAGGAACCGGCACGATGTTCGCAACCCGGTCCGAATATTCGGACACTTTTATAAAGCCAGGTTTGAACTGTTTATCAACTTCTTCTTTGACTTTGAAATACCATTCGGGTCTCATTCTGCGGAGTTTTTGTTTACCCGGCTTACACCCATCTCTAATTGGTATGTGATACTCGGCTATTTCTCGGTCTATCCCCAGCATGTCCTTATAGGACCATGCAAATACATCTTTGAACTCTTGGAGGTGGCTTGTGAACTGTTGCCTCTCCTCGGGATCTAGTGATAGCCCTATCTTAAGCATCTGAGGCTCTAAGGTTGTTCCCACATTAATAAATTTGGTTTCTTCGAATACCGGATTCTGGGATTCCCTTTGTTCTAACTGCTCGATCATATGAGGAGGTAAAGGTACCTGTTTGTCAAGTTTCTCAATGTCGTTGCATAAAGAAATTTCGAAACCAGAATTGTAGTTAAAAAGAGATAAGTCGTAAGCAGAATGGTTATTATTATTGATTGAAAACTTTGAAACAAACTCAAACAGAGAAGCCATCTGATCATTGGTCAATGGCAGGATAGGTAGAGTACTCGGGACAGACCCCGAGGCACCAGCAGGAGTGACTAAAGGGAATGGGGTTACAGGTGTTCCTCTAGCACCGGACTCCCTAGACTTGACCTCAGACTCAGACTCGGACTCGGACTCAGAAGCAGGCATGTCTCCTTCACCGGCCACCAGCTTGTAGATCCTCCCCTGACTGTCGGTCCACTTGACAGTCTTCCTCCAAACTCTGCTTCCCGTCTGAGAGGCAAATTCCGAGATCAGTTTGGTCGGGTCGAACCTGTTGCTGCGGAGGATGAGGTTGGCCAAGTCTTCCTTTGGAGTTTGGGCTATTGTGTCTTCCCGGAATAATCGCTCCAGTGCGGGCTCAACATCGTCGGCGCTTTCCCTCCGCTCCGACTAGATGAGTGTGAACACGTCATCCGGGATATAGTTGCAATCTTGGGCCAATTGGGTCTTGTGATGTGCAATAGTTGGTCGGAACAGACCGACGTGGATGGCCCCGAATACCGGCGTGACGAAGTAGTCAGTCACTCGTGGGCTATAAGGGCTCAAGTGGATACCCTTAATGAGATTGCAGGCTTTCTCGATGCCTACTCGGACAACATTCCCCGGCATTGCGGCGTACCCTAGGCCAAAGTGAGAGTCTTCGTCCTCTAGGACCTCAATAATCTTCCCAGCTGGAAGATATGGCCTGCAGGTGACCCCCGGGAAGTACCCCAAATTCTGTAGCATCGTATCGACGCTGGTAGTGAAGTAGGGCCTAAAGAGGAAGTCCTCTTTGATCATTCCCACAAAATCGAACCCTAAAAGGTCCGTACCGGGGCGGCCCGTGGCATTTTTCAGACTGACGGTTATTTGAAAAGCGACAAGGAAACCAAGTAGCACGTAGTCAAACAAGCATTATGACGATAGCATGTATGCTTTATACTAAGTCTCGGTCGGTCTAAAGAGGGTCTATACCAACACCGATGGCTCTCTCGTAAATCAGGACGGACTTCCTAAGCCGAATTGGATTTAGGACATGCCGTGAAACCCATACGAGTTCGGCCATAGACATCTTTAGTGCACCCATGTAGGAAGGCACCGCGGTATAGTGGGACGTCAGTCACAAGTAACCGGCCCGGGAAAAATTGGAGTTATGCATGAGCCATCGAACTAAAACGCGTACATTAATAAACGATCGATTTCTCTTCGAGTCTCACCGTGAGAATCCCGATGACAAGTAGTACATTAGGAATCCCCAGCGGAGTCGCCAAATTGTGGACATGGCAAAGTCCACCCCGACGCGGCCACGCGCAGATTTGGGTAGGTTAATGAATCTCGTGGTAAGATTATTCTCGGGTCGAAATTTAAATCGAAATTGGAGTCGCCACTGAACATTTTGGGAGCTCGGACCCGTTCAAATTCGCTCTATACTTAGGCGTATCGCGCACAAAGCATAACCCGCTTTAGTACTGGAGCTTATGGGGTTTCGTCCGTTTGCATAACGATATCGATGTCGAATTACCGAATATCGTATATCGAATGAGTCTCGTTCGCCAATGGTTTCGGGCATCCAGAAACCAAAGGTTCTGAGTAAGGGGGTGAGGGAACGTGTTGGGAAACCCACGAAGGAAACCCAACCCTGCCCGCACTTAGCGGCCTCTACTAGGATATCGATCGGTGCTCGTGTACGCGAATTAGTAAGACGGTGAAATGATATGCAAACAGCGTTTTAACCTACGCATGTGAAATACGTGTTTTGCTACGTCCTTTAATGCATCTTAAATATGTCGAAGTCGAATTTTAAGCATGTGGGGTCATTAAGAAAACGGTAAATGCCACGCAATGTAAATAAACAACTTAAAAGTAAACTACAAATTACACGGACGGAATACAATCCGGAATTCACAATACTTGGACAAAAACATAATAATAAAATGGATTAGCAACGGTAATCATAGACCATTAACGGACTCGTAAATAGAAAATGCAACTGAAACCATAAATCGAATAATAGGACGAACTTAATCATTTACACATTACGTTGTGTATTGACCGAAGGACGAAAGCTTTAATTCGCATTTAGCGTACGGGATCAAAGCGTAGTGCTAGCTTGATCCCGAGCCTCGGGGACTTGTCCCGACTTATCATAGCAAAATAGGAATGTCCCGACTTATCGGATAACAAAATCGACTACTGAGTCGTCGACATAATGTTAGTCGTATGAGACATCGCTCAAAGTCGTAAAGAAAAGGGACGATGATAATAGAATAGAGTATGATATAATGTATGGGGTTTTGGAAGATGAATAGATGATTGATTTAGCACGTATCGACTTAGAGTCGTAAATATAACTTGACGGAACTTTATATCGTCTTTAGACCTCGTTGGAGGCTTACAGGGGTCACTCGATCGAGTCATTATGGGGACTCGGTCGAGTGCCTATAGACGAAAAATCCCTGCTCATTTTTGATGGGGTCGTGAGTCACTCGATCGAGTGCCCTCTGTAACGGGTGAGGTGCTTTGTTCAAAACAACCCATTTCGTAAATTTGTCGTTTAAATCGAGAAATGGTCGATCTACTGCAAATATCGAGCCCTTCCGCGTCCCGACATCGTTGTCGGGTCTTATGGACCTAAGACGATCGGTTCATGTCATTAGGTTTTACATTAAACCGATTCTCGATGGCTCGTCATATACGACACTCGATTATAGAATCGGTATCGAACATTTTAGAGCGATATTTATGAGATCGAAAATAATCAAACTAGACTGAATATCAACTCCCTCCGCGTCACGATATCGTTGTCAGGTCTTATGGACCATACGATGATCGGTTCGACGTCATCGGGTTTCACGCTAATTTAATTATCGATAGCTCTTTTACGTGCGACGTTCAATTACAGAATCGATATCGGGCCTTTTAGAGCAATATTTTGGAAATGACCTTGAACACGTTTGATAACTAATTACCGCGATCACATTATAATGTAATGGTTATGCGTACGCCAGAAGGCGCTCTAACCTTTAAGTGCCTTGGGCGGCGCGCCTCGAAGGGCGCCACCTCCAATACCCTCTTATTCGGGGGATTGTACGGACCTTAGGCGGCATTTATTATCGAATGTACTCGATTTGGAAAATTCGATTTGTCATCACAAATATTAGGTCCTTTGCATTTCGATGTCGTAGGTTTGCTTTTAAAGCCTACGAAGATCGAGTTAGAGTCATCGGACATTTGCTAGAATCGACTTTAAAATATTTTTCGTTATATTGTAATATACACGGTATTAATATAAACGAAATATAAAAAACGATAAAATTAATGTTAGCGTTGTTAGGAGCAATAATGAAAATGTTAGATCGCGATAAAGTAAATGTTAGTAGTACGATAATATAAATGTTAGATGTTAGTGGTTAGTAACAGGAATGTAAATGTTAGGTGTTAGTATACAAAAATGAAAAGAGAATTAGAGATTAGAAGAATAGGAGTTACATGTTAATGATCTCGGAATACGGGCTCATAGAGTGTCGTCGTAGGCACGGGAGCTGTTCGAGTATGTAGGTTGAGTTAGGGTGTGTGATTAGGGAGACGATGTTCTTGGTTTTTGGGAGGCTAGGTCTCGGGTAGTGACCTTGTATGCAAGTGTATGGAAATGCTAAGGTGGTGAAAATGAGGGTTGAAGGAGAGGTGAAAAGGTCCCCTTCAAATGATGTGGTAGGGGGGTATATATAGAGTTTACCCCCATCTAGGGTCACTCGATCGAGTGCCCCTTAGTGGACTCGATTGAGTGCCCCACTGAAAGGTTCCCTGGTTGCTTTTTGGAGGGTCACTCGATCGAGTGGCCCTTAGGCACTTGATCGAGTGCCGTTAGGCGGATGAGCCATTTTAGGAAGGTTGTGATCTTTCTTTGACTTGAGATTTGAATTGATTCCTTTTGTATTTGGAGGCAGCGTGAGGCTAGTTACGTTCTCGGGTTTTGAATTTCACCGGTTTCGGCTCGGTTGCAAAAGACGGTTTTATCCCCGTGATGGTTTTAGCTCAAAATAACTTTATTTTATTGGAAACGCCCCACTGAATCTGAATTTTAGGTTGCTTTTGAGATATTTGTACTCCACTAAGTGCCCACTGAGCCTGAAGGGATCATAATGATCATAGCCCAGTAATTGTCTAGGATCGTTTTGTAACACGGTTCTTCGGAGGTGTCATCGGTTTCGATATTGTGGATGTAGGCTGGTTGTTCGCTTCTCTCCACACAGATGGGCATGAAGAAGAGGTTATCGGGCATGTTTATTAGTGAGGCTAGTTTGGATAGT
This sequence comes from Agrostemma githago, assembly GCA_958450325.1. Classification (NCBI taxonomy): domain Eukaryota; kingdom Viridiplantae; phylum Streptophyta; class Magnoliopsida; order Caryophyllales; family Caryophyllaceae; genus Agrostemma; species Agrostemma githago. The sequence goes on along the minus strand of OY288259.1, from coordinate 40,790,449 downwards.
GCATCCGAAAATTAGTTTTCCTCACGTCGGATGTGTATAAAATTGATTTCGGTGAATTCTCGGTAAAGTCTTTCGATTTCGGTTTGGTATGGAGCTAGGCTTTCACTATAAACCTTCCAAATGCATGTTGTTTGGTGGACTACTAGAGACGAATCTCCATGGACCCTAGGGTTCTTAATCCCTAATGTTACCGCAGCTTGAATTCCTATAAGGCAGGCCTCGTACTCGACAGCGTTGTTGGTTACCGGGAAGTGTAGTTTGACGGATATGGGCGTATGGTCACCTTGTGGGGATATTAAAAGGATTCCTTCACCGTAGCCCCTCATGCTCGAGGGGCCATTGAAGTATAGGTCCCACGACTCATCGTTGGCGAATAAAATGTCCTCATCGGGGAAGGACCATGTGTCGGTTGAGTGTGTTTCCTCTATTGGGTTTTTAGCTAGGAAAACGACTACAACTTTTCCCTTGATGACCTTAAGGGGAGTATAAGTTAAATCAAATTCTGCCAACTGGAGGGTCCATCTACTAGTCATCCGTTGAGGACGAGTTTCTCGAAGATGTATTTGATGGGGTCCATTATGGAGTATACGTGTGTGGTATGGCTAAGCATGTAGTGTCTTAGTTTCTTTTGTTGACCATACTAGGACGAGGCACATTTTCTCTAGAGGTGTGTATTTGTTTCATACTCGAGGAACTTTTTACCGATGTAGTAAATGGTTCTCTCTTCTTTTTCTGTGGTTTGTCCTAACCTGGCTCCCATTACAGTTTTGGTCCGGTAAGGTAGAGGGAAAGAGGTTTTCCCTTTTTGGAGGGCATTAACACCGGTGGTTGGGCTAGTATTTCACTCTGTCAAAGGCTTTTTTGGCATTTGTCATCCCAGACAGTGGTTCAGTAATTTTGAGCTTTTTGAAAATGAGTTCGCAGACCATGGTTAATTTGGCGATAAAGCAGCTGATGTATTGTATTTGACTTAGGAATCCTCGGATCTACTTTTTGTTTTTAGGTGCTGGCATGTCTAACAGGGCTTTTATTTTTTACGGGTCTATTTCTATCCCTCGATGGCTTACGACGTGACCTAAAAGTTTCCCAGATGTAACCCCAAAGGTGCATTTTTTAGGGTTGAGTCTCATGTTATATTGACGTAGGCGTTTGAAGAATTTTACGAGAGCGGGAACTTGTCCTTCTCGGTTTTGTGATTTGACTATCATGTCGTCTATGCATCATGTCATGTAAGAGTTTGGTGGCAGTTTGTTGTTAGGTTGCCCCAGCGTTCTTAAGCCCTAAAGGCATGACCGAGTAACAATATGTTCCCCAAGGTGTTGTGAAGGCTGTTTTGGACATGTCATCTTTGGCCATTTTTATCTGATAGTAGCCGGCGTACCCGTCCATGAAGGAGAGTAGGACGTTCTTGGCGGTGTTATCCACTAGGATGTCTATGTGTGGTAAGGGGAAATCATCTTTTGCGCTAGCTTTGTTGAAGTCTCGGAAGTCAACACAAACCCAGATTCTCCCATCCTTTTTGGGAACGGGGACTATGTTAGCCACCCAGTTAGACTACTCGATAACTTGAATGAACCCGACATTGAATTGTTTGTCTATCTCCTCTTTGTAAGACTAGGTGAAGACGTCTTTTTATTGCGAGAGGAGGTTTATGAATTGTTCTCTCTCGATGGGATCTAGGGAAGTTCCTATTTTGAGGTTTTGGACTTCTAGAGGTGTTCCGACGTTTATGGATTTGGTGTCCTCGATTACCGGTGCTCCTAAATCTTGTTTTGCTAGCTCCCTTAAGGTTTCAGATGGGAGGAAAGAGTTGTAAGTGTCATCCCGATCGTTTGTGTTTTGTTCACTATCGATAATGGCATTGCATGTTAAGTGCAACGAGTCAAATGTGAAAGTATTTTTATTATAGTTAAATCAAGCATGCCGAGGACTTTTGACAAAGAGATCAATTGTTCGTTAGACAGAGATAACAATAGGGGGATTTCTGAGACAGGCCCCGATTCATCCCTGATAGACACAGAAGTGGACGGAGGACAGACAATACTAGTTTCTTGACCCGTTTGATACTTAGATTCGGATTTGAACTCAGATTCTGTTTCGGATTCGGACTCGGACTCCTCAAATATCTTCCCTTCTCCTGTAGTAAACTTGAATCTCCTACAATTTTCATTGACCCATGTGATCGACTTCCTCCACCCCTTACTTTCTTTGTTTCCGTCGGTATTAAAGATGAGAGAGATGGGGTCGAACTATTTTTCGGTCATGACTATATTGATTAGTTCATTGAGGTCGGTGGGGATGAAGCGTTTTTCCCCGAATAGCAAACTATTAGCTACACCATCTATACATGGCGTATGCTTTGGTTTTGGTATGCTTGATGTTGTTCTGGGATGAAGTAACAATCTTGGAATATTTCTATTTCTGGGTGGTGTATGCCTCTAATATAGGTTGGTTCAGAAAATCCCATGTAAGGTTCGGTGTCTCCTTTCTTTATGAAGTAACCGTTCAGAGTTGAGTTCTACGGAAGGATTTGGATGCCTTCGGTTTTACGGGATCACATGATAATTATGCGCTCATGAATCTCATCTTTGGTTGCGGGATACATAAAACCTATTGTGTGTGTTTGACCAACGGGGTCTTGAAGTTCAACATATACAAATTAAGTCGTACTTAAAATTTGACGTGGAATCACTCTAATACTTATGAGTGTTTTATAAAAATTTCAACATAAAATAAATTTATTTACTATAGAAAACATAATTTATAAGTTTTGGCTATTAAAAAAAAAGTGATATATGATTAAAATAAAATATTTTGTAAGATACTAATTTATATTATTAATATAATACTTAATTAAGCATAAAAATACTAAAGTCGATTTAAAATATGAATAAAATCATAAACACGGAAATGATATATAAGGTCTATAATGTAAATATATAATAAGAATAGTAAATACAAATAAATAAATAAAATGGAATGATATAAGTATATATTAATTTAAAATATAATTTAAATCATACTTAGTCGATTTACAAAAGTTGACGCAGAGTCATTTGTTTAATATTTATGAATGTCCTGTAAAAGTTTCGGAATAGATTAAATTCATTTATTTTAGAAAATGAAATTTATAAATTTCTACCAATATAAAAATAGTAACTGAAGTATTATTAAAATAAAATATTTTGTAGGTTATTAATTTACTCTATTATTAATATAGAAACAAATGTAACAGTACTAAAGAAAATTAAATATGACCAAGATTACAATTATATAAAATATATACAAAATATAAAGTGCATAGAATAAATATACATAGTGAATAGAAATAAATAAATAAAATGATAGAAGTAAATTTTATTCTATTAAGTTCTTTTATTCGTTTTCTCAACCTCTCATATAAACAGAAATGTAAATGTGATAAATAAATAAATTTATCAAGTGATAATTTAGTTAAGTTGAACTTAGTCATAAACAAATACATTTTTATATACATAATATAAATAAAATATCACGTAATATTTTTATATATAAACATAAGTAATTTAGTCATACAAATAAACCTAAATATTTAAATAAGGTTATTTCATGACAATAATACCAACTATAAGGGGGCTTCTTAGAATAATCCCAACTATACGTAATCTCGTTTTAATATGAACTATGCCTTCATTAATCCCATTTCGCTATGGGCAAAATTATGACCTGCTATAACCGGTAATAGTGACCGGTTGTGACTTTCTAGGGTCCTTGAGTGTTCCGTCGTCGTTAATGAAAGCCAAAACAACAAGAAAATTAAAGCATTTTTTTCATGGCTTCTACAATACTAATCAGAAAAAAAAATGCAAGATGAATTTTGGGAAGTTTCAAAAAAAATTTAACCAATAGCCGAAACTGAAGAGGAAGGTTCAACCGGTTTTCCGGGTAACCGGTCACCTATATCAATGAGAGATTAATGAAGACATAGTTCATATTAAAACGAGATTACGTATAGTTGGGATTAATCTAAGAAGCCCCCTTATAGTTGGTATTATTGTTATGAAATAACCCATTTTAATAAACAATTTATTAAGTTAGTAACATAATTACTTATATATATATAATGTTGTTAGAAGAAAAGTTTGGTTACCTGAATAGCTATTACGGAGTATTTATTAACGTTATTAGAATTAAAGGTCGTCAAGTCAATAATATTGTTTACGTTGGAAAAGTCGTCTCCTTCCCCCTTTTAAAGAAATTTTCGGTCGAAATTGATTTGGCCCACAATACGGTTCCAGAAAAATGATTCCGCTAAATACTGGGTAGCTCCTCATTCCCGATACTTCGATTATAGAGAAGGACGAGGGAGTAAATTAGTATGTAGTACGGAGTAATATATAGTAGTGTAGTATACTAGTATTAGGAAGTAGTAAGTAGTATGTAGCAGTAAGTAGTGTAGTATGTACGTATATATAGTACTCGTGTATATATATAGTAGTAGTGATATGTAGGGTAGTATGTAGGGGAGTAGGGTAATATGTAGGGAGTGTTAGTGTAGTAATAGGTTAGTTAGGTGTGGGTAGACCTGTCAAAAACTGACCCGACCCGAAAACTCGACCCGAAACCGTCCGAAAAAAAACCCGAAAAAACCCGCCCGAAAATGACCGAAACCCGAAAGTGACCCGACCCGATAAAACCCGAATATATTGGGTCAAAACCCGCCCGAACCCGTTACCCGCCCGAAAATAGATAAATTAAAAAATTGTTGCTATTATACACAAAAGTTTCTCAAAAACACTAAGAAATATTTTTTTATTTTCAAAGTTTTAAGAAATAATATTTATATATATCTTTAAAATCATATTTTTATCACATGTTTATTATAATGAGAAAAAAAAATCAATAAATCGAGTCAAACTTCGTCATATATATTCGTACTTCCTGTAAAAATAAAATAACAATTTATATTAAAAAATATATCAAATAAAACATGTTTATTCACACTAATATCATATATTAAATGAGATGATTAAAAAAATTAAGAATAAAATTGTATTTATGATAAAAAAAAGTAAAAAAAATTATTGTTTTCAAAGTGCGTTAATAACCCGTATTTGACCCGAAACCCGACCCGAAACCCGTATAAACCCGACCCGTATAAAACCCGTATTTTTCAAACCCGAAATACACCCGACCCGTATTTTACCCGAACCCGTATTGACCGAACCCGAAACCCGACCGCCCGACCCGTTTGACAGGTCTAGGTGTGAGTATAGGAGGGAGTATAGGGTGAGGTGTAGGAATGTTGGTGTAAGTAGGAAAATACGTGGGAGTTAATTAAGAGACCGAGTCTTGGTCTGTTTCTCGTACAAACATTCTTCTTTCTTTCTTAAAAAGTTGAAATATAAAATTACGGAATTAAAATAATGGAACCCGTAAAATTTATTTTTAAAAAGGAATTTGTGAGACGGTAAGTAAAATAGATGGTAAATAGTATTATGAGACAATAGTTATAAGATATCATTATTTTAAGAATTCGATAGATCATTTCTAAATTTTTACGAAACGAGAAAATGTCAAAACAACAGATCGTTATTAAAAATATTTTCGAGTTTTAAACTTTATTTAACGAAGGATAAAAATTTTAATAATTCGATAAAAAGTTCTCATGTTTATATAACGGAATAATTTTTAATTTAACGAAAATAAAACATTTTGTTCACGAAAATAATTTTTCAAGTGTTAAACTTGGTTTAAATAAATGTTTAAAAGTTTAACCTTATTTGAAAAATACGGGGTGTTACAATGACAGTCCCGGGAAATGCCCTTGTTGTTTCATCACGAAGTTAATGATGAGGTTCGAGTATTGATCGAAGTCGAAAGGTGCTAGATCTTGTTCTAAAAGGTTTACTACGTGGGATCCCCTTATTTCGGTGTCGGCGTCTTCTGTGACTTGTGAGGTACTGACTTTTCCTATAAAGGCTTTCATAGGTGAGGCATGTATGGTGACTATTTCCCCGTTGTGAAGAACGTTCACCTTTTGATGTAAGGTGGATGGTATAGCTGTGATGGCGTGGATCCATGGTCGTCCCAAGATTATGTTATACAATCCTCTTTTGACGTCTAAGACCTGAATGTCCATTTTTCTTTCTATTGGGCCAACGATTGTATTAACGGTTGCGACTCCCGCGACCGGAGGTCGGGTGCCATCGTAGGCACGTACCACGAATTCGGTGGGAATGAAGTATGTGCCTGTCATGCCTAGAGCACGAGTGGTACGTTTTGAGAGGGATTACGTTTACTACGGAGCTGTCATCCACAAGGGTCATTGGTACCTTTTTACCTAAACATGTTACAGTGACATAGAGGGCTAGATTGTATTACGGTCCAAAAGGTGGGAGATCCTCTTCGGAAAATGTTATAGGATCTTTTAGTTCCCTTGTTTCTTGAAGAACATGTCCCACCATGTCCTCGGGTGTGACTGTCGGAGATATGTTCATTCTCCTTTAGGCTTATTCTCCTTTAGGCTTAGACCAAAGCCATGTGATGGTTGTATGCAATGACTATGTATAACACCCCCATTTATCCAAGAGCCTTAACTAGACCTTCCCGGATAAATGAGAGTGTTACCATCTCGGGTTAATCGAGGCAGTAGTCCCATCACAACACAATACTGAAACACAACCGAGTTTAATAGATTATTCAAAAGATGCAAACCAAGTTCGAGAATCAGTATGGTTCCAAAACCCAACGATTACATGAATAAAAAGTCTATTAAGTTCTAACGACGGAACATGCTAAAAGTGTAATAACGATGGTCACGCACTCCCTTCCTGAACAGCAATTCCCTTCAGTTAAGCAGACATCAATGGTCCATATCTGCATCAATACTCTGCTCCCCAAAAGACCGTAAATATCAATTGGATCGTCGCAGGCCCCCAATAAAATAGGATGACAAATTAGACAATGAAAACACGATTAGAACATGCTAACAATAATATACAAGTACGGAATGTGAAACAACATTTCTCAACCACCTGAGTACCATCATCGGTACCAATTAACAATATCATCTCCACATCCTCAGTACCATAACAATACCAATCAATATTCCCATCTCAATTTTCTCATCTCAACTCTTCTGGCAGACCCTTTCATTCCGAGTGTGCACACCCCCCGCAAGTTCAATAACCCGCGAGGAGAAATCAGGGAGGGGACCGTGATCAAAGGTCCCGGCTAGGTCTAAAGCTAGCCTCACCAACTCCAATATATCAATATTCAACAATCATTCTTCCATCAATATTCAACATTAATCTTATTATCACAATATCACATCGTAATTGTAATTCATACATGCATAATAATATTAACGTGTTCTAAGTAAGGAAAACCTTACTTAATTAGCAGGTCACCACAGCGTCGGTAGTATATATATATATATCACCACGGAAATTCTACGAAGTCCGACTCTAGTAAAATAGTATATACATAAATCAATATCGGTTCTAACACTTTTAATATATAAAAATGGAATTGATACCGACACCGACTTAGTAAAACTAAACCTAACTAACTGGCTGCAAATAAATTACGTAATACAACCACTGACTAACATAATAATTACTGCCACACTAGTACACTACACCCTTATATGTATATAATAATCCTTATTATGATTACTATTATTATTATTATTATTATTATATTAATAAGTAATAATAACCCATCAACAACTCATTGCCACCATCGTATACTAGGTGTTGTAATACGACGCTAGTAATGGCGAACTTATGCCTTCTTCAGCAACACGTAGTAGCTTAGCACTTCTTCTCCCTCACAAAAATGGCGAACAAAACCAATAACAATGATACGAATATTCCGTCAACAAGATACACCAACAATGACAACAATACTTCAGCCACTATAACCAACTCGGTAATTATGACAACCCTCAGCAGCACTTTACGAGCCTAGGACCAGCAACAATGATAATTTGAAAGCCGTCCCGACGACAACGACAACCCGAGGCCACGACCTAATAACAATGACGACCCGACAAAATAGTGACGAACCGCCACCCGACATGACAACAACACGGTACGCACCAACAACAATACCCCAATGCCGACACCGCAACCTCGACAACACAATATTCAACTACATCTATTTCGACATAAGAATTCAGGAAACGATGTTAATACAAAAAGGATAAAAGGATGAGGTGGGCATACCGAAAAACGATCTTAGGAGACGGACCAAGGTGATAGCACACTAGAGGAGGTGATTTGAGGGTTGACGGTGAAGGAATTCAGCGAGATTGAAAAGGAAGAGAGATGAAGTAGGTTAGGAGCGGCGTGCGTGATGAATTAGACGAGGAAATTAAAAGGGAAGAGAGTGTGAACAGTGTATTAAGTATGTGTATATTATAATGGGAAAAGAAAGGAATGTTTAATATACGCAATGTACCCGGCTATCAAATATATACATATACGTAATGTACCTAGCTACATACGTATGGGGGTTATTTCCTCCTAGGTTGGACCCGGAAGTAAGTTGGGCTCACGAGACTTGACTTGACTCGGGGTGACTTCCATATACGAGTATTACAATCTACCCTTCTTATAAAGAACTTCGTCCCGAAGTTCATCTCCCACTACGGGACGACCAACTATACCGACCTGACCTACCACTAATCAATAGTTAACCAACCACCCAATCAGCAAACTAACATACGGAACGTAACATGGATAATTGTGTCGGGTATTACAGTCTACCCTCCTTATAAGGAACTTCGTCCTCGAAGTTCGCTATCCGACACAAACTTACAACACTTCAATAGAATTCTGAGGAACCATCTCCCTCTTAACGAAGCACGAAAACAAGAAATCCATACGATACTAGTTTAAATATAGCATAAATCAGGCTGTTACATTCGAATCTCCTTATAGACAAGGTTACGTCCCCGTAACCGAAATAATTACCTGATCGAAGAGGTGAGGAAAACGCTTCTGCGTCGATGCTTCTGTTTCCCAAGTGGCCTCCTCGATGTTGTGATTAGACCACAAAGCTTTGACAAGAGATGTTTCTCCTCTCCGAGTTTTTCGGACTTTTCGGTCTAAAATTTCCTTTGGCACCTCCTCATAAGTGAGAGAATCATCTAGCTGGATCGTCTCGGGTTCAAGGATGTGAGACGGGTCACTCAAGTATTTCCTCAATTGGGAAACATGAAACACATTTTAAGTGCTCGTTGAGATTTCAAGAGTTCTAGCCTTGCCTTGTCTTTCATATTTTCATTCATCAAATACTCTATTGTTCTTCGCAATTCATTTAATGAATTGTCCCAATGACTGCTTCCTTGACTTTGTTGAGAATGACCTTGGTTGCCAAAGAATTGAGAGGGTCCATTGTAGCTTTGAGAGTGTAATCCTTTATGACCTTGATTACCTTGGTAATTCGGGTTTCCTTGATACACTTCGTTGACTAAAGTCTTTCTTATATCAATGGTCGAACCATACCCTTGACCACTTCCTTGACCATGTTGATAATTACCTTGATTTCCATAAAAAAAGAGGGTTGGTTATGTCTTTGAAAATTGAACCCTTGGTACCCTTGATTTGGCCCTTGGTTACCTTGATAATTACATGGATACCCTTGATTGAATCCTTGATTCTGATAATTACTTCCTTGATTATGGTAATTGTTCCCTTGATTTGCACTCTGATTATGGAAGTCCCTTTGAACATGATAGTTTCTACCTTGATTGTTGAAGTTTTCTCTTTGATAAGGAGGTATATGTGGAGGCACTTTGACAGACCCTTGGTTGGAAAATGTTTGTTGATTGGAATTGAAGGGTCTTTGCTTTGGAGTATGCTTTGCATTCATAGCCTCAGGTTTCTTGGTTAGCTCTTCCTTTTCCAATTGGAGTTTCATATCATTGGTCATAGGAGAATTTTCATCTCCCATCTTCTTAATAAGCTTGGCTTCAACTAACTTTTTTTTGGAAGAGCATACATGTTCAAAAGCATCTTCTTTAGGGAGCCCATGGAAGGTGTATAGTTTTACTTCATTGATCAAGGAATCTTTACGCTCAAACTCATTTGGAATGGTTCCATAGGAAACGGGGGAAGGAAAATCCTCGTGAGTGAGTTGTGAACGTGAATCAAGAGTTGTCATGCTTGCTTTTTGAAGGCTTTTTGGTGATGGAGGTGATTTGGGAGGTGAATGGGTTGGAGAATTTTCTTGTGGAGATGGTGTTTCTTGTGGATTTGGAGTGATGAGAGGAGTTGTAGAAGGTGAATTTTGTGGAATGAAAGGTGTAAGTGGTGTGGATGTTGGTGATATGGATGGATTTTGAGGGGATGGAAGGATAGTATGTATGGAGGGTGGTGTGAGGTACGGATGTGGAATCACTCTAGTTGAGATATTTATCGGGAATCTCAAGGCTTGAAATGCTATCTTCGGCTCGGGATCGAACCGAAAAGTTGATAACCTATTCTTGGTAAACACACTCAAATAGAAAGTGAGTCTCCTAGCACCAAGTGGCACTAGGGTAGAGAGAGAACAATAACCAAACACGAAAAGACTAAAACTTAACTAACTAATCGCCGTCCCCGGCAACGGCGACATTTTGATGCACGTCAGATTGTCGCCTATCTAACACGATCAAACAATATTTATAAACTCGACAAACTAACTACGTAGTAGCGATAAGTCGGGATCGATCCTCAGGGACGGTCTAGGTAAAGTCGGTCAAGTCTAAGTCAAAAAGTGTTTGAGGTCTATTTTTGGGGTTTTTTGGGTTAAATCTACACTAGTCTACACTAAAAAGCTATAAACTACGAAAAGATAATCTAATAAGGAAAAGGTGTTAGGGGGAGTCGGGAATAGGAAATCGGGTTCTATGAGTCTCGGAATTATGGGTCGATCACAAAGTCGATAGAGGGAGAATGCCACCTTTCGGTTTCTTCACCCAACTTATCTAGATCCCGCTTTCGCGGCGAAAAAGGGTAAGTCTCAAGTCAAGGTAACTCCTACCCCGAGTTTCCCCATATTGATAGGAGTGAGTCAAGGTCGATCTAGCCGGCCGGTGTAAGTCAACAAAGACACAAAAACTCAAACATGATAAATCAACAAGCATGCAACCTAACCAAAATTCCTTAATTCATATTACCCAAGATCTTCCTCCACTACTACAAAACATGACATAGACATGGGTCGTTTTAACTAATAGACATGTGTTTCGCGACCTATGTTAAGTTGAGTGACATCTTTTGTCAAATACTTAGACATGGGTCGTATGTCCTATGTTTATCTAAAACATAGACATAGGTTTTTCAATAACCCATGTCTTTATAGAATTAACCCATGTCTATAAAAACTATAGACATGGGTTTTTGGTTCGCCCTATGTCTATTATAAATATAGACATGGGTTTTTTGTTCGCCCCATGTTTATTGTCATAGTACAGACATAGGTTATTTGTTTGCCCCATGTTTATTGTCATAGTACAAACATGGGTTCTTCGTCTACCCCATGTTTATTGTCATAGTAATCAGTCCGGAAATGATATCAATTATTAATGCTTTCCGTATTTTTTATAAGAAACTGCAATCCAACCGAAACCAAAATAAATCTCATAAATTATACAACACCCAATTGGACGATCAAACGTTCCATATTTTATAAAAGTAGTCATCATCCCAAACAAATAAGTAGCTAAGATAAAAAAAACTACACAATTACGCGATGTACCAATAATAAAATCTCTTCCTACTACAACCAATCTTTTTAGCTAATACATTGAATACTACATGCATGTCTCTTACTTCTAATTTTGAAGATAATAGTTAGCCCACAAATCGCGAACCTCATCGATGTCTTCTTGTGAATACATGGCAAGTACTTTGAAGTGCTGCAACAATTTCAATATAATTGAAAGCGAATACTTGAAGAACATAAATACTTTGATTATAACATAGAGAGAATGTGTATGTGCTCGAAGTCTTATTACCTTATCAATAGTTCCCTTCAAATTAGAAGAAGTGATTAAGTCGGTCATGTACTTCATTATGTAGTAGCCACATTCTGTGTTCCCCGGCTGACAAGTACACTATAGCAACATATATACCAACATCAGCAATTCAATCACAAACAAGAACCAACAAGGCAACATGCATCAAATCCGATCAATAATTAGCCAAAGTAATTGCGGGTTTTGAAGGAATGTGGATGATCACATACATCAATGGCTATGAAGACATCAACACATTCACATATATAGAAACTAACAAGTATCTAGGATAGCACTTAAACTATCATCTATGAATATAAATCTCGTTTTGAGAGCTGATCTCAATTAGTCATTGCAGGCTGACAACAACTGCAAGATAAATGCGATCGAAGCACCAAAATGTGCCTTAGTACTCTTTCAAATCAAACAATACTTACATCAACTTTCACCCACTGTGGTGCTTTAGTACTCTTTCTTGTACCTCCACTATATCCGTACGCCCTTATCGACCTACAACGAGATAAGAAAGATCAAATCAATATAATAGAATAACCTAAGTTGTCTTTTATTAACATTATTGCTTGTTAGAATTAGCAATAACATGTTGGGACGAACTCACGTATTAAGTAGAGCTTTATATCCCGAAGGCTCAAACTTTCCTAGTGGGTCAAACCAATACACATGATTATGCTCAACAATATCCAATATTATAAGCACCCAATGATCCCTGATAACGAAAAAATCAACTTCACTTAATCAATAACAAAAATTAACTTCACTTAATCATGTATTAGAATAAAAAAGTACTTACTTGTTGTAAAATGGAGCCAAATATATGGGTTTTCTCCATGTGTTCATGAACTCATGGATGTACGTCGTCATCTCATCCGCATTATGCCCAATCATCGAAAGAAATTCTGGACATAGAAACCCATATCGATGATTGTCACAAATACTATGCAAGTACCTGTAGTATGTAAAAAAAATCAATACTACTATGTACCATATACATCTTTGTGACTCAAAAATAATTACAAATTGTGATTACATAGTACATACTTACCCAACAAAAGTCTTAATGCTCGACACATTGAGTTTTTCCATATTCAACACCAGAATAACTTGTGTTTCCATTGTTGGTCATTATGTCACTCGTTGTCCTTTTCTCAACCATAAGATCTATTTGTCTTAACATATTAGCTTCTACTATCTTAGTGATCTTCTGAGTAATTGCTTCCAAAAGCTCTTTTGATATTCCTCCACTTCGATCATTACTACTTTTACCAAAGTACTGCTTATGTCCTACCTTTCCACCAACACCTCTGACACGACCAAAATGCTATATTACGGTATCATGATCCGTAATAATACGATATTCTCTATCGTAACTCTGTATATGTTAGATAGTGTGTATAATGATAATTACACAATTATTATATAGAAGTAAATAAGAAAGCATGAATGACGTCTTAGTCATGATAATTACACAATTATTACACAAAAATTTAGTCATTAATCAAATCTTGTTAATTTAAAAAAAATCCTAGAAAAGATTGTAAAGCACATATGCACATGGTTAGTTCCGTTTGTAACTTTGCATCTCCCTAATGACGTCTTAGTCATGTTATTAGAGCAGGTAAGAAAGTGACTTAGGTCGATTAACTCTACGAGAATCATTAAAAAAAATCGACGAGAATCATCATACTCCCTTTGAGTCGGAATGTTCTACCTTGTTGTCTTTTCACAGTCTTTGAAATAGTGCTTTGACCGAGTTTTATAAAAACATGTCACAATAATTTATGTTCTTCATTGTATCGATGATCAAAGTTTTCATTTCTGCTCAAAATTTTCGTTCCTCTAAGATCAAAATTTAGGTGTTAATACCTACTCCAAATTAAACTTTCAACTTGAAAGACTATTGAATTGACCATACTACCACCATGACCATACGTTCTTATTTTTAAGTGGAAGATGCAAAGCAAGTTGACACATTATTAACTCATCATTAAGTGAGGCAAAGTGTAGGACTAATCATCTAATTAAGGGCTTAATTACTAATTAGTGCCCTTTAATTTCCATGTGGTAATATCTCCTGTGATTCTTTGCTAATTAAACTTAAGAAGATCGGTCGTGTAGATAGCTGCTTGCTGTTACATATGTTGGTGGAATCATTGCTTCTTTTAATTATAGTTGGGTACCCTCCTCTTCCTCCTTCCAAAGTAATTAGTAAAGAAATAATCCCAAAGTAATTAGTAAAGTATGATTGAAATAAGATGAGTATATATACTAATGTATGGTATGATTACAGCCTAGCGCTTAAGCTGGATCTCTAAAGTCATCCTTTTGTCCGTACCCAAACCTTTAGAAAATTCTACGGATTCCCATTCCCCCCTTTATAACCACAACACACAACCAAATGAGCAAAAATAAAATAAAATTTATAGTCACCCATCCGTCCATATTATTATTCCTAATTTCCTACCCACTCTCTGACAATAAACAGTGACTTAATAAACTCCACCAAGTTGCTTGTACTAATATATTATGAGTAACCCCCCTACCCCTTGTAACTTGTAATTAACTTCCATTTATGATGATAATTCCCAGACCGACAAGACTTGCTTATCCTCCCTCTTCTTACATTTCTTCTGCTGCCTCCATTAAAACTAACACCAGTAGCATGAAGATGAGGAAATTCTCTATTCCTTCATCTTTTGTTACTCGTTAAAACTAAGTGGGTTACGAAATGAATTACTCCATCTTTAAACTCTCTCTATAATGATGTCCTCTGTAATTTAAGATAATTCGCAGGTTCCGTACATTTTTGGCTGGTTATAATTGTAGCCACAATAATTAGGGTATAGAGAAAGCAATAAGTACGACCTTCTCTAGATTTTCAGATGATCAAGATTTGTGATAAGTGCTCCTAACATTCTTTGGCTGTGGCCGGTTGATTAACTAACTAAAGGATCAGACATCTCCTCGTGGGCAAACTAGTCTTTACTAGTTGGGTTAATTCATATCCATTTTAACGGAATAGTTTAGATATTTCCTAGAGTTAAGTAACATGCGCGTTTAGGATTACCATAATGTAGATATGTGTTCAAGCTACTGTGTGCTCTTCCATGTCCACACCATTCCATAGTGTTTGGTAAACACAAGCTTTATTCAATCCAACATTTATTTGTTCAGCTCTCTCTTCGTCCTCTGCCTCGCCTCCTTTCTTTATCTTTACCCTCGCGACGCCGATAATTGCCTCAATCTCCTCAAGGCTGACAACAATCAGTTGCCCAATACCAGTTTCCAACATTCTTCCAAGCTTAATGTTCCCAATCAAACTAACTTCTCCGAGACCATATCCAAGAAAAATGTGCCTTATTCCGCCCCCATAACCGACTCCTCTAACTCCTCCAATGACTCATCATCGGTCATTGAGCTCCCCACAAGCAATTAATTAACTACTCGTAGCTAGTCGTAATTAATTAACTAGCGGAAATCGACATTTCAATGAAAACGATGACTTGAGCCTAGCATCGAAATCGAACCAACAACACAAAACAACACCAAAATCACAACAACAATAACAGCACAAAATTCAACAAATACGATTAATCAAAGTATTTCTTACGTCATTATAGGAAAAAGTACAAAAAGCGACTTACAGAGGAGGCGAACGATTACTGAAATACAAAGGAGGAGGCGATCAATTACTGAAATACAGAGGAGGAGGCGATCGATTAGCTTAGGAAACCCTAAACGAAAAACAGTGAAGACAATACCATTCGAAATTCAAAAATCGAAAACCCAAAATCGAATATAAACGAACAATAACCTGAAATCATAAACCTAAACTAACCATTTCACAAATCAAACCAACCTAAGAAATAACGAAGCTTCGGTGATTGAAGAAGAAACGGCCAGACGATTGACGGATGAAGATGCGACAGCCTGAGCGTACGCGGTGTAGTTGAAGGAGTGACGGAGCTTCGATCTTGATAGAAGATGATTAGGATTGAAGGATTTTTGAGTGATTAGGATGATAGATGATGGCTGGTTTTTGTTTTCGTTTCACATGGCTGCCGGGTGAAACGAAATGATAAAAAATGGGATATGGCTGCCGGGTGAAATGAAAGAAAATGAAGAAGGCTGCATAAGATATTATTTACTTACAAGTTTGTTTATTATTTGTTTATTTGTTTATTAGTAGCAATATTATTAGTTTATTAGTAGCAATATTATTAGGAAATGAAAGAAAATGAAAAGAAAATATTATTTGTTTATTAGTAGCAACAGAATAGACATGGAGCAATGGTTTATTAGTCTTATTTCAAGATACATGGGTTTTTATATGCCCTACATCTATTCATATATTCTAGACATAGGTTTTACTTTGACCTATGTCTATAATTTATAGACATGGATTTTAATTTTGACCTATGTATATTCTCTTTTATATACATAGGTTTTTTTAATAACCTATGTCTATCAAAAAAAGATGTGGGTTTTTCTTTAACCTATGACTATTAGGTCATGTCTATGACCAATTTTGCAGTAGTGCTCCCTAAACCCCTAACAAGAAACCTACTCACTATTCATAATGGAAACTAATAAAACGATAACTAAGGAGAAATCAACTAAACAAGCATAATAATTAAATCTAAGGAAAACAATAATTAAATTAAATATAGACGAGAGATTAAATCTAGAACGAAATTAAATCTAACTAGAGATTAGGGAGAGGAAAAGAAATAAACCGACTATGGAGAAAAACGATAATAATAGAGAGAATTGCAATAACCGAAATAAAATGAAGCTTGATGAAGATGGACAAGGGATTTGTCACTAATCCTTTGATAACCTCCAAGAATCTTCAATAAAAGTTACAAGAGGAAGAAAGATTAAAACTTGATTACACTAAAGATGGAGTGTTTAACACTAATTAATTAGATCTAGAATAGGTGGAGATTTTTGGATTGTCACCCTCCAAAAATCTCCCTACTAATTAATCTACTAATAAGCTAATAATAATCTACTACTAATCTACTAGCTTAGGTAGTGTTGTGGTGGTGTTGTGAAGTTGTCCCCTCTCCTAAAATGAGGAGTTACATATATATAGAGGAGAGAAAAGAGGGTATCAAAACCCTAATCATCTAAGCCCAATAAGTGGCAGCCCAATACCCATATCCTTCATTTCACCCTATGAAACCATCCGGTAAAAGTTCGCCCTGCGGTTTTGCATAACTAACCCACCGGGCAAAACTTTGCCCCGCGGTTATCCCGACTTCGCCCGTTCATTTTAATTTCCTTCGACCGATCCAAATTAGATCTCACCCCACACATCAACACTTCGCCCAACTATTTCAATTCAAACTCTCTGAATCTTCATTCAAGAGACGGTTTCTAATCCTCGAACTCTGGATCTAGGTCGAGCTGGGTCGTGGCCGGAGCTGCTGTCGTTGGTTGTTCTGGGTCACCGGAGTTCTACTGCTGCCGCTGTTGTTGGGTTGTTGTTGTGGGTCGACGCTCGGCGGCAAAGAGGAAGACGGAGAGGAGGCGAAGGTGGGACGCGGCTGGTCCGGGCCGCCGCTGCTGCCGGTGCGTGTAGTTGTTGCATTCGCCAGCGCTGCTACCGGTGCGTGTGGTTGTTGCATTCCTCGGCGCTGCTGCCGGTGTGTGTGGTTGTTGCGTTCGCCGGAGTTTGGAGGGAGGACGTCGGAGAAGGAGATCAAGTATGGAGGTCGGGTTGATGGAGGTGGTGGATTCGTCGTGTCTGCCGGAGTTCCGGTGAGGATAAGGGCAGGGTATGGTGGTGTTGGATGGTGGTAAACTTGGGTCAAGGGTCAAGTGGTGGAGGTTAGGTTTGATTTGGGGAATGGGTCAAGGTCAAAGTCAGTTTGACCTTGATTAGGATATGGGTTGGATTGAATTGTGGAGTTGGGTTTCCGAATTGGGCTTGGTTTTGGGTAGATGGTTTGGTCAAGGTCAAGGTCAAATTTGACCTTGACTAGGTGATTGGAATTGGGTTAATGGAATGGAATGGGTGGATGGTTAAGTGTGAGGTGAATGGGTGATTATATGGTCAAAGGTTGGGTTTGACTTGGGGTTTAACTCGATCTCTTGACTTGCTCCTGTAGCTTCAATTCGGCGCTTTATTCACGAACACGTACCTAAAAGACAAAAACACACAAAAGCAGTACAAAATTCTACGAAAAAGACGATACATATGAAAAAACCAAATTCAAACTAGAAAATACGAAATATAGTCAAAAATGAGTTATATTGACGTTAAAGCACATAAAATCGAGTCAAATACGAGTGAAAATAGGGGGTAAAACAGTCCAAATTTGCGTGTTATCAGCCATCAACAATGAGACTCAGCCTCTTTATAGAGGCCCATAGCGGGAGTCTTTCTATACTCCTGTTAAACCCATACACCACAGACATCCACCAAGTGTTGCCATGGATAAGTGACTTCACTTTGCAATGGATGACTTGTTTCTCAACCATAATTTGTTGCACATTATACAGGCTATCATTCCATAAAATCCATATACGCCCTCCATCATTCAAACCAGTATTATGGATTAGATGCCAATTCCTACCAATGCCATCATGTACTTTATTGATTGAGTTGCTTCTAACTCTAGTTTCTATCAAACAAAAAATACCCAGATTATTATTGTGGAGAAACCACTTAATATCTTGTTGTTTATTTGGGTTATTTATTCCTAGGACATTCCAAAATCCTAAACTACCCATGATCACTCAAACTTTGATCCACTCCCATATCAATATTTAGATTTAGTGTTAGGCGAATTGAGGACCTCATAGAAGGACTTGCCAATGCCTCCAACACCCCCTCCTTCTTGCTGTGCCATTTTGGTCACAATACGAAATGGTGTAGAGGCAGGGAATTGGATGCCATAACTACCCACAGGTGTAATTAGTGCATCTTTTTCACTTCCTTCATTTCTAGCATCTGGGGTTGGTACCTTAGGAATAGCATGCTGTAATATTGGTGCAGTAGGCTGTACAGGAGCCTTCGCTACAGGTTTCCATTGACGTTTTGGTTTATCTTTCCTGCATTGTTCCGTAGCATGACCAATACCCTTGCACTTATCACACTTGATAGGCTTCCATTCATAATGAACAATCTTTTTTTGGAGCGTGTCAAGTTCATCATGGAATTCCACCATATCTGGCAGTAATTCCCCAAACTTCACCTCAATCATAACACGAGCATACCCAAGGAAATTTTTAGATTGTGTAGCATCGTCAATCTTAATCGGTTTCCCAACCAAGGATGCTATTTTTTTGAGTGCAGGTCCCCAAAATTTAAGTTTAAGATTATAAAATCTTATCCAGATAGGAAGCTTGCTTACCTCCTCCTTTTGTAGAGTAGCTGTTGGAGTCCAATCCTTAATGCTAAACGGCTTGCTATCAAAAAGGAGATGACCACATTCCAGTACCTCTTGTTTCTTCTCCAGGGTTTTAAACCTAACCAAACAGACTCCATTTGGCTAATGAGATATCTTATCAATCTCATTTTCATTTCAGATCTTCTTGATGAATCCATTGAGGACATACCAAGGAGGATTAGCCCCAATGACATAAGAGACTACTGCAGATGACCAGAAATCAATTTCAGTTTGTACATCTTCATTAGTAAGGCAAAGTCCCTTTCTAGCAGACTGCTTTGAGGATTCGCCAACCGTCTGCCATGAAGCAGTCTCAACGTCCTTTGTTCCATCATCAATTTCATGCTTCATATCATATTGCTCAGCATCCAAGTCTGATAATGTTTCAGTATGGTCCTGTTCATCAGTATGTATATGTTTACGTGCTGTAAATTCGCTAAATTGTTTTTAATATGTGATTTATTACTATTAGTATATGTGACTTTGCTATTATTGGATTTTTGTGAATTATTATTAGCTTTAGATGAACGCTTCTTGGTTTTAGCCATTGCTAAAATCAAGAGTATTATCCAAAACTTTATCTCTCTAACATCTCTCTAAAAAACTTTCCCCCTCTAACATCTCTGTTCACATCACAAAATTCAAAATTAACCAAGACTAATCCTCACTTGCACACGTTTCCCTTGTAACAGTAATTTGACATCATGCAAAATTTATAAAAATATAAAACTTAGTGGGAGTAACCTAACTGTTCTTTTACACGGCGCCAAATAATTAACGAAGTATAACGTTTAGGTTATCTAATTAACATATAAGCAGGCATGTCACATTACAAATCGACATGTATACAATGTGAGATACACATGAAGTGATTTCAGTTAATATGCGAACCAATTTAAATATAAAAGACATGTAGGTTATATAGAATAAAGTAATACATACATCATATGAGTATCATGTGAATAGAATACAATAAAGCATGGATCATGGATTCATAGAAGTGTCATGTGAAAATAGAGTAAGACATACATAATACAAATCAATGAAACATAATATCAATCATAATCAATATTCAGGCAAGACATATAACAAAACACCACTTCCCATTATCAAGCATTTCAATCACATCATTAGTTATAAGAGTATAGAACAGTGACGAAGCATACTAACACATGTGATTTAAAAAACAATAGTCATTTAGTTTTAAAAACAATGGTTTCCTTTCACATAATACACGGGACGTGACTACTAATGTCTCATGCACACTTAAGGCTTGCATCTCACCATAAGTGCGGATCGGAACATCAATCCCGCCAATCATATGGCTACTACGAGGTTTACATCTCACCCCTAGTGCTCAATAGGATCGAACAACAGCTATGATTTGTTTTAGAACTCTAATCGTAGGGGAGAACAAACTGCTGATGATGTAGACGACAACTCGAAGAAGCCCACCCACACCACCGCAAGGCCCACTGGCAACACGCAAAAGTCAGGGAAAAGAATCACGTACATAACCGTTAATAAAAGTGCCAAGATATCTGAAAGAAAGAAGAGCTGATCAGGCCCTTGTCAAATACATGCGCACGTACCCCCTAACACAACTATCGGACTCCCGCAGGTCCTCAATGATAGCCGGTGACTACTACTCTAACGACAATCCATCCACACGCAGCTTCAGGCTGTGTTGTCCGTACTCTCATATTAAAAGCTCTCCGAGCAATCTCCCATCACGCCGATCTCTAAACCTCGGCATAACATTGCCCAACACGTAACGATAGTACGATATATATTGTCTATAAGAGACATATAAGGATGCTGGATACTTAGACTAATGTAGGACCATTGGTTCAGACAACCAAAACGATCGCATACCATCCCGAAGGTACAGCTGCTACATATGGCTCACTTGGTATCGAACGGTCAGACTCTCGTAGGACCTTTGTGCAGATAACCGGAAGGATGCATACTGTCCCGCAGGTACAGAAGCACCAAGAAATGGAACACTGGGAAGGCCCACTGATTCATATAGGACACTGACTAACCCTAAGGTACAACAGTTCCTTAAGCTAATTTAGAAATGATTTACTAAATGATATCACAATTATGTTAAGTGTATCTTACTTGACTGATCATCTTAAGTATTTGATGTGTAACACCCCATTATTTTTCGAGTCATTTATAAGGTGTTACTTTTCTATTTTATTTAAATCGGGTTATAAGCTGGAAAAATATTTTCAATGTCATTTTAAAATTTAAAGTATTTTGGGACCTTCTTAAAATAAATCTTTTTTGAATTATTTTAAAAGTGGAACGTTATTTATAAACCGACTTGATTTCGGGTTGGACTTTCAGTTAAAAAAAAAACTATTACTTAAACCCCAACACGTACAACTTATTTTCCCTATCAAAACAAAAAGTCAAAACCCTTGTTTCGTTTCTTTACAAACTTCTACCAGACTACCACATCTATCCTTCCTCTGCTTCTCCGTTTTCAACTTTTAATCATCTTCGGAAATTGGTTTTTTATCCTTACTTTCACCAACACGTTTTACATCATTTTCATCTAAATTGTATGTTTCTTAACCAATTGTCCCATTCTATTTTCGTTTGGTTAAAAGTGTTTTGTCAGCATAATTAATCATTATTTAAGTAATTAGCATTTGGGTCGATTTAAATTGGCATATTTGAGTTGAGTCATGGTTGAACGGTTATAGTCAAAGTGGAGTGGTTGTGATGTCAGTCAATGTTGCGAGCAGTATCGGATTTGGCTTGGCATGTCGAGTGCGGGGCTGGAACTCAAGCAATAAGACCCAATTAGTGTTGTTGTGTCAAGTTTTTATATATGCTGTGCGTGAGCCATTAGAGTTCTAAAATACATTATCTGCTGGTGGAGGGTGAGGTGTAGTTGGGGGTGTGAGGTTTGATGGGCTTACTTTGTTTGGCTGTGAGAGGTAGTTATGAGATGGGTAATGTCAGTAGCTTGGTTTGCATTCCGGGAATAATTATTTGTTATTGTCTTATGATTAAGCATCAGATGATGAATGTAGTTAGATATTTAATGTTGGTTCATGCTACATACTTACATTATTTGGTGTATATTAATAGGTTGGACGTTAAAATCTTGAGTAGAGTTTGAGACGAGACTTAGGCGGAGTATATACTTTTAAGTTGATTTGGATCGTCTGAACATTGTTTGGTTTGTCCATTGAACCGAATTGTATTATTTGTAGCTTGTGGATTCGAGGAGAAAGAATTTTTGGATTAATATTAGCTTGGCATGACAGTCTTGAGAGGTAAGGACGTTTTACCCTTTTCACATTTAATAAGTAAAGAGCATGTTCGGTTTAAATTATATTTTTAAAGCGGTTTTGTAAATTATTTTGTTAATGGTGAATTTTATGATACTCGTAATATTTTGGATTTTGAACTTGTGACACGAGACACACATTGGTATTGTTTTGGTAAATTTTTTGGAGGTGATAACAGACTCTTGGAGCTCTCTTGGTCTAGTTGGTCCCGAAATTGAACTCTTGGCCCGAGTTATATTTAAGTGGGATATCCGGCCCCCACTTGCTAGGTAGTTAGACTTTCTCCTTTGGCAGATTCATCCTACTGACTGTCCAACTGCGAGAGGTGCGCACTATATAAGTCAAACTATGCACAGGTGCTTGCTTCTAGACCGTGCAAGGGTAGGACCTTGGCACACAGGTGGTGAAAAATACATTTTAGTTGGTTTTGACTACTATTTTCACAATATTGTGTTTTGGTACTGAGACGATGATTTTCAACCCTGGTTTCAGTTTCCAATAAATTATATTGGTATTGTAGACACCCAGATTTGGACCTGGTGGCTGCAGAAGTGCCCAACAAACACCCGATGACGATCGGACTGCAACGCGACGCGAGATCGCGATGTTTTAGATAGTTTTTCTATAGAAAAGATCAAAAAATTACTCGGAAAGCTTAAATTAACATCCAGACAGCCTTAGTCGTGTCATTACGGTCGCGTCGACACTAATTAGAGTCAATTCCGACACCGGGACTCCGAATCGGTCCCGAAATACGCAAAATCAAATCCGAGTCAGCACACCGGGCCAAGCGAACCTTGGGATGCACACCCGAGGCCCGCTGGGCGCAAGGGCGTGCTAGGTCAAGGGGAAGACTTAACCTCCAAGATAAAAAGTGATACGCATCTTCTCGGTTTTGGAAAGTTTCAAAATCGTATCTTCAAAATCCCACGCGCCTCACCCTGAGCGTCTTACGCCTTGTGAGCATAACCCCAGGCGCCTGAGTTCTGGTGCGCCTGGACTTAGGCATCCTTAAATTCGGATTGAACTGAGCAAACAACTATAAATACCCCCTCAACCCATTCATTCGACACAACACAATCTCCTCTCTTCTCCCTTTACTCATTACGAGTTTCTTAGCTCGGGCTCGCACTCCGACACCCAAAGCCAACGATCCACTCGATCGTAGTCCCGATAAGCGTAATCGACGCTACTGTGGACGTCCGTCCACACTGCCTGGCGCCCCGCGCTGGACTGACCTGGTTTTTCAACGTGTGGCGGCGGCCACCCACGCGGCCCCCTCCCTGCCGGAGGCCGGTCCGATCTCGCGTATGGGGCAATGTGTCGGACTTCGATTTGGATGACGATCCGCACTTGTACTAGACGGGTGGGGGCACCCGTGTTTCCGTTTGGGAATCGATCGAATCGTGGTTGTAAATGTTTAAAGGCTGTTTTGTTTGGCAAGGCGACCTTTTTAGTGAACTGAAGTTGTTGCCGATTTGTGGAGTCGCCACCGAGTCAATTATGGGGACTCGGAAACCGTTTAAGTCAAGTTTGATCCCTTGCCGACTCAAAGTTGAGTGGCACGGGACCTAAAGATAAAGACTTGTACCCTTAAGCACCCCATGCCTGGAATGACTCTCATTGCCAATGGTTTCGGACATGTGGAAACCATCGATTCTGAGTAAGGGAGTGAGGGTATGTATTGGGAAGCCAACATCCGATACATGTCAACACCCAATCCCGCCCGCACTATAGCGGCCTCTACTAATCAATCGGTGGGCTGATATCCTAGTTCTTTTGTTATGGTGGAAATACTGTAACATCCGTTGTTTTAACCCTAAACCTTTTTCTATGTCGGTTGTTTAAGAACAAGTATGTTTTGTTGTCGAAGTAGTTGAGTTTACATTCTTTGCATGCGATTTCACGTGACAAGCAGGCCATGAAAAGATGCACGTAGGAGAGTAGAGAGTACTAGTATTATACGTATTAGCAAATCAGTTTTAACGCGATAATACGGATAGAAGTCATTCTCGTGGTATACCTTACCTGGTATTCTGCTTAAGATGCGTCGGTTCGATATTAATAGAGATGCGTTGAACCTAATAAGGCGAGCACCGAGACTAATACGAAACCCGACCATCACTTTGTTCAGTTTTAGTTGTTTTTTGTTTTGAATTCCGTGTTAGGTGATTTAGCATGCGATTATAAGGTCATAAAAGCAATAAACCATACGAAAAACTGTAAATGCGAATGTAAGTAAATCACATAGTGAGAAGTTGCACCCTCGAAGTATACACTAAACGGGACACGATGCATAGATAGTTTGAGAACGGATCTCGGAATTACTCGGGTCTATTTAGTGTGTTTTAGTGTTTGCGGTTGAAGTTGGGACGTTACGTATTTTAGTAGATGTTTGTGGGCCTACTGCCCACATCTAGCGTTATCGTAGTGCCTAATAATAGAAAGTGCGAATATGGAAAGTTTTGTTTAGACGGAAACCTAGTGAATATACGACTTCGACAGGCAGATCCTTCTAGCTTGACCAGTTATTCTGGCAGAGTTCCGTTATCGTTTGACCTTTCTGCGGCTATTCCGGCAGAGCTCCGTTGCTAAAGACTAGTTCCACGGCTAATCCGACAGAACCTGGGTACTAGTTTTGAGCTAGTCGATCACAGGCACCTCGGTATCGAGTGGAGTGCTCGAAGGTGAGGAGAAGCATCGATGTCGCTTTTATTATCGGAACTACGATCGAGTGGATCGTTTGCCTCGGGTGTCGGAGTGCGAGCCCTTAGCGAGAGTTTAGAGGGAGAAGAGAAGATTGAATGATGTGTCGAAATGAGGGCGTGAAGGGGGGTATTTATAGGTGTTTTCGGCCCTCGTCGCCCATATAGGCGCCCGAGCTGGGGCGTACTGAGACTCAGGCGCCTGGGTCCGGGCGTGCGGAGACCCAGGCGCGTCAGGTGGTGTGGTTGGAGTTCTGAGGATACGGTTTTGATACTTTCCAAAACCGAGAAGGAGGAGTGTGATATAATTCTTGGGGATTAAGTTTAACCCGGGTTTGACCTAGCGATATGGGTTTAGTGGGCCTCGGGTGTTCATCCCGAGGTTTGCTTGGCGCAGTGTTAACTCGGTTCGAGTTTTGGGACCGACTCGGGGTCCCGGTGTCTGAATTGACTCTAATTAGTGTCTATGCGATCGTAACGACATGACTAAGGCTGCCATCATGTTAGTTTAATTTGCCCGAGTAATTTATTTGATCCGTTCTATAGAAAAACTATCTAGAACACCGCGAACCCGCATCGCGTTGCAGTCCTATCGTCATCGGGTGTCTGTTGGGCACTTCTGCGGCCACCAGGTCCAAATCTGGGTGTCTATAGAAGCCCCCACTTTGACTGAGGCTCGGACTAGGCGAAAGTCAAAGTATAGCCGCCCAGGTCAATCGAAGATTACGACCTGGTAGCTGTACGGTCGGGTCCTTTTAAGTCCGTTACTGTGCGTTGGGGCTCGCCAGCCAAGGTTTAGAAGTCATACCTGACGTCTTCGCTTGCGGTTGCCTGCTAGGGCCCGGGCCGTTGCTTGTCATCTTGTTCTTGATTCTTTATGCGCGCGCTTTGTCTTCTTCGGTTTATTTAGGAATTTGTTTAATTTTTTTAAGGCGCTTTCGTGTGTTAGGTGTAAATGAATTGGCTTTTATTTGAACAAATGTTTTTGGGATGCTTGTGAACCCTTGGTGACATAAAACGTTCGAGGGCGTTAGTCTCCACTCGAGTGGTCGTCTTCGGGATGCTTGTAACCCCTAGGACAAAACAAAATGATATAAAACTATTCGAGGGCGTCAGTCTCCACTCGAATAGCTGTCTTTCGGGATGCCTCTAACCCCTAGGACAAAATGAACCATCCAAGGGCGTCAGTCTCCACTCGGATGAAAATTGTTGCTGTTCACTACTCGAGGGCGTCAGTCTCCACTCGAGTAGCTGCCTTTCGGGATACTAACGTCCCTTGGGCAAAATGAACCATCCGAGGGCGTCAGTCTCCACTCGGACGAAAATTGCTGTTGTTGTGCCTCCGGGATAACTAAGATCGCTCGGGCAAAATTATTGTGCCTCCGGGATAACTAAGACCCTCGGGCAAAATTGCTGTGCCTCCGGGATAACTAAGACCCCTCGGGCAAAATTGCGGTGCCTCCGGGATAACTAAGACCCCTCGGGCAAAATTGCTGTGCCTTCGGGATAACTCTGACCCCTTGGGCAACATTGATAAGCCTCCGGGATAACTCAGACCCCTCGGGCAAATTGCTGTGACTTCGGGATAACTCAGACCCCTCGGGCAAATTTCTGTGCCTTCGGGATAATTCAGACCCCTGGGGCAAAATTGATGTGCCTTCGGGATAACTCAGACCCCTCGGGCAAAATTGATGTGCCTTCGGGATAACTCAGACTCCTCGGGCAAAATTGTTGTGCCTTCGGGATAACTCAGACCCATCGGGCAAATTGTTGTGCCTTTGGGATAACTCAGACCCCTCGGGCAAAATTTCTGTGCCTTCGGGATAACTCAGACCTCTCGGGCAAATTGCTGTTTGTTTATTTGTTTTAGTAAAATGCTGGTGTTGTGAGTTTGTCTTTGTTAATTCTGTTTTGCAGGCTTGTCTTATTTTGTTCGGGTTTGTCCTTGCTTTTGTTTTGATCTTGGGTTTGTTGAGTTTGCTCAGAGTTTGCTTATGTTAATCTTGATTGTTTTTGTTACGCGTCCGGATGCAGCGTTAAATGCTTCCTTTATTAGTCGGGAGTGTATTATCGATGTTAATTAGTAGTTGTCCCATTATTGTTATTTGGCTTGTCTTAGTAGGTGCATGTGTATTGTATTTGAGTCGCGTTTGTTTTGCTTTGTTTTAGTTTGGGTTGGGTCGCTTAGGCGTGCATCCTTCAGCGCTCCAACACTCAGGTGCCCAACCCCCAGCGCGCTAGACCTCGAGCGCGTTGATGGGAAGGATTTGTCGTGAATCCCAACCGTCAAATAAAACCAACTAACCTAACTAAGGTAGCTAGGGTAAGTCGGGTCGAATCCACAGGGACGGGAGGTCGGACTAAGGTATGCTACGGTCAAGGACTATGTTCGAGACAAGCTATTCTAAGGGGAAGGCTAAAGACTAAACTAGGTCTAAGACAAGGAAACAAACAATGGAAACGGGAAAAGATTAGGTCGGGGTCAAAGGGGTAACGGAATGGTCGAGGGAGAACTAGAGGTGAAGGAGAAAGTAGGGTAATCTAGGTAATGCCCGGGCTCTCGCAACTTAGACTCACCTAGAGGTTCCACCTAAAACCCATCTCGGCGACACACAACACAAACGGGGTTCTAGCGCGCTATGGTCCTAGGTCGAATCCGGGCTCTCGCAACTTAGACCGGCCTAGGGGTCGTCCTCACCGGGCTCTCGCAACTTAGTGAGGGGACCGAACCCACAAACAACTATCACCCACGAAGAAAGGCAAGAAAACAAGCATTCGTACATACTTAGTCATTCAAGCAATTCAACAAACATGTGATGTGCATCATACAAGAGGAAACCCAAATCTTCCACCAACAACTCCAACAATCCCTTAATCATCCAATTAACACCCTAATCACCTTACTAACCCTAGCAAGAACACTACTCTAACATATCTAAACTAAAACTAACACTAACAAGAGGAATCAAACCAAACAACAAAACTAACATAATGAAACTATCAAGAATGAAGAACTAAACACTAAACAAGAACTAAAGAATCAAACTTGAATGATAAAACAAAGATTAGGAGAAGATAAAAGAAGATTATACCATACTAGAGAAGAAAGGAAGAAAGAAACTTGCATAAATGGAAGAACCCAAAACAAACATCCAAGTTTGTCAAGCTTGAATGGAGATCTTGAAGAATTCCCAAATTACAAGCATTAATCTAAGATTAACGACTAATTACCGACTAATCTATACAAATCTATGCTAATCTATGCTAAAACTATCTAGGGTTTAGTCTCTAATGAAAGGCATAAGCTTAACATAACAAGGGAAGAGTATATATAGGGTTACAAATGAAAGGGAGAAGAAAAGAAAACAAAGCGGAGTAGCAGTGGCCCGTCCCGGCCGAGACGGGGTGGTCCCGGTCGGGACGAGGTCGGTCCCGGTCGGGACGCCTCCATCCCGATCGGTATGGGCCCAGGTCAGCAGCTCCTCTTTTTGCTCCTTCATCCCGAACGGGATGAGCTTATCCCGAACGGGATGAGCCTTGTAGGCCTCCATTATGATCTTTTTGGTCCCTCCTTGCTTCTCATGGGCTTCTCACCGATTCTCGGGACTCGGGATCGGGTCTCGGAGGCTCGGGATTGGGTCCCAAGGTCTCGGGGTCGACTCCAAGGCATCGAGTCATCGTTCCTTAGTTTCATTGGCTCCAAAATGTGTATGTAATGAGTCGGAATTGCTCCAACTCTTCCAGATCGGTCTCGGGAACCTGAAACGAACTAAAGGAAGCATAAGAAGCCCCTAAACCGCTCCCAAGGAGCGATTCTACAAGGAAAACGGGACCAAAACACTACAAAATAGGCACTACAAATGACACTTATCAACTCCCCCACACTTAACCCTTACTCGCCCTCGAGTAAGCACAAACTAACTACTATACTAGCCGAATGGGTATTAGCGCACCCTACGCCCCTTCAACTCACGCGAGTGCACATTAGAGGACAAGTGCACTCCGCAAGGCAAGTTGGGTCTTGCGACAAAACTGTGGATGCAACCGGACACAAAACACACAAACAAACACATAATCGGTTGCACCCAAAACAAAAGAAATACCGCTTCCCTCAAAAAGCGGTGAACGAAACACCGGTTTAGGACTCGAGGTAAGTGACAACGTTCCCAAACTAGCAATACAAACCAAGGTGGACCAGACCCTAATAGTATGACGAAAAAGCAACAAAAACGTTGGTAATTTACCTAGGTCCTCCTAACTTTCTAAAAACGTACTACGGGACGATTGGCGGAGTGGAAAAGTGAAGAACCACGGTGTTAGTCGACACTGTAGGTAAGTGAGACCCCGCCCCCTTTAGCGTGAGCCAAGAGGGTCGTCCCGTGTCTAAAACCGCCTAACTAGTCCAAGTAAAAAGGTGGAAATAAGCAAAATGAGGGAAGACCGACTAATGCCGCTATCATCCTTCCTAGGGACTCGGTCCTTTGGTAGGCTCTTCACGGTAAAAGTCGGAAAAAGGCTTATTTTGAGAGGTAGGGGTTATTTTAGTGAATCGGGTTTTCTTTTGGCATTTTCTCTTTTCTTTTGCATTTTTGCTTTGTTTTGCCATGCCATTCTTTTTCTTCTTTTCTATTTTCTTTTGGCTTTTTGCACTTTTCTTTTTCTTCAATCTTTTCTTTCTTTCTTTTCTTTCATTTTTTTCTTTTCTTTGCCCTTTTGGCTTGATTTGGCATTTTGGCATTTCTTTGTATGACAAGAAAGGTAGAAATCATCAAATTGCGTTTTATTGTGTGGAGATGCGTAGGAGGTAGGGAAATGGGAGAGTCGGGGAGCGTCCTTCCCTTCAAACCCACAAAAAGGGGAAACTTGGACTAATCAAACGATCCTAGACACGGTCACCTAAGGGACGAGACTCGGTAACCAAGGCCTTTTCACATCGTGGGTGGTCATAATGGTCAAAATGCAAATCCCGTAGTAAATTCCTAGTAAGCTAGGTGGACTCAAGGTAAAGGACCAACGGACTCATTGATTTAGGGTCATTCTACTAGGCTAAAGTCCAAGACTCGATTTACACTACTAGGAGGGGAAAGATAGACGCTCACACACTAACCTCTAAACCGGGTTTTCGAAAACGGTTTACGTCCAAGACACACAACACACAAACAAAATGAAGACTCAACGAATGACAGAAAAAGAGACAAAAGCAACAAAACAACACAAAACAAAACGAACACATACAAAACACAAACACCACCCCGAATTTCCAAACAAGCCACCAAATCGTCCACAAACTTTACAAAGCTCCACCCGAGCACACCACAACACACATCTCCTCCAAACTCCAAAAGAAACAAAGAGGAAAAAGGGTGAAAAGATGTTACAGGGTGTCTTGAAAGCTCTCCAAAGCTAACGGTGATTAAGCAACCTATAAGGAAAAAGGGAGGCAAAGCACGCACAACATAACAAAAAATACGACACAAGGACAAAAAGGGAAGACACGCAAAAGAAAAATATTTTTGATTTTTGTGAATTTTTTATGGTTTTTAAAGATTTTTTCGAAAAAACTAAGAAAATAAACTAAACTATACTAGAATATCGCTCCCCCACACTTAAATCGAGCCATGTCCTCATGCTCGATCGTAGGATGCGGAGAGACAAAAGAAAAAGAAAAGAAACTACGAAAATAAAGCTAAAAATCAAAAATAAAGTGAAGAAAAAGGGTAGAAGGTGTCCGGCCGGGGTGTAGTCAAGTCACCATGGGCCGAGACAAGAAAAGATATGGATGGGGGAAGAAAATAAAAAGAAGGAAATAAAAGGAAGTGGGAGGGGAGGGCTAGGTGTAATCAAGTCACCTAGCCCGGATTCCGCCTAAATCCGACTAAATCCTCAAAAAAGAAAGTGAAAAACTTGTAAATTTTGGATTTTGAAAATGACTCTCGATGTAGTCACATCATCGAGAGTCGGGAGCAACATATACCAAGGCCCCAGGGGCCACCATGACACCATGACACAAAAGTTTACAAGGGGAAGGGGAGTAAACAAAGGAAAACAAGCAATAAAAGACGGAAAAGAAAGGATAGTTGCCGTACCATAGGTTAGCAACTCACTCTCTCCATCGTCTCATAGATCAATATAGGCACTTGCTTGTCTTCATCATTGCTATCCCGCTTCATTCTCGATAATACCGCATGGTTAAGGTAGTAATGGTACGAGGGGGGGTAGGATTCGATGTGAAACTCGGTGTAAAGGGAAGAGAAATGAGGTGAGGGTATGTAAATGAAGTGTAAGGGTCGTATGACATGAGCAAGGATGGGTGAGGGAGGTTGGGTGGGGGTATACAATGGTTGGGCGGGCTCAATGTCAAAGAAGAGGCCAAAAGAGGAGAAAAGAGACCATCCCGGTCGGGATGGATGGTCCCGATCGGGATGACACACCCGTCCCGATCGGGAAGCCACCTTCCCGGTCGGGACGGCACTCCAGAATGCTCCAATTTTTGCACCTCCATCCCGATCGGGACGGCTTCTTCCCGGTCGGGATGGCACATCCTTCCCGGTCGGGAAGCTCCCTTCCCGGCCGGGATGGGTCTTCTTGACCTCCAAAACCCCAAAAACTTCACCGAAGCTTCAAAAACCGACTTCCATACTCACGATCCAAGATCTATCATTACCTACTCTCCTCTAGGAATCACCTTTCCTTCACACCTATCACAATGAACTCAAATACAACATCAAATTCCCTCCCTCACATCGCTCATCAAAAATCCAAATAAACAAGAATTCCACAAAAACTAATAAGTCCTAAACACAAACATAAACACAAATACAAGCACAAAAGAAAGGGAAAAGATATTTACACTAATTACTCTCACCAACAACGCCTCCATCCATCAAGAGCTCGAAGGAGTAAGTCAAATGCCCTAGCAACATCTTCAATTAAGCTCACATGGCCGAGCCTAGCCACTCCCAAAAGTTTCCAAGTCGGAGGGAAGAAGCGATCATCTTCATTGAGCTCGGGGTTCTCGTGATCTTCCGGGTCTTCGGAACCAACATAGCTACGACTCTTATGACCATCCGGTAGGTATAGTGGTCTAGAGTCGTGCTCGGTGTCATGATGTGGGAGATCACACCCTAGGGGTGTCGCTTCTTCTACGGGGTCGAGAGTGGAGCTCTTTTCCACCGCCCGACAAGGATCCTCTTCACCAACCGTCTCACAAGAGAAAGGGCTAGACATCGAGTGCGGTAGAGGAGGAGAAGGCATCAAGTTTTCTTCATTGGAGGGTTTAGGATCCTCCAAATTCCCATACAAAGCAAGTTCCAAGGCATCTACTTCTTTTTCCCAAGTATTGCGCTCCTTTTCACTCGCCTTGTCTAAATGGTTATGAGGGGTGATCTCTTCACTTGGGTTTGGATTGTCACCATTCGGTTCATCACGAAGAAAATCAAACAAATCCAACTTTATAGCCAATACATTGGCTCCCCAAGAGTTATCTTGATAATTATGTTCAACTCCCTCCTCATTGTCGACCCTTGAAGCCTCAACTTCCTCTATTCTTCCCTCATCTTCACCGCCTAAGCAACACTCAACAATGACCTCTTGATCGACCCTCTCTTCTTCATTTGTAGCTTCAAGATTGGGTTGAGATACCCGACCTTCATGCCCAAATGAACCTTCCTCAACATGTAATGGAGCTCGAGTGGCCGACATCATGATATGGGCCATGAATGCATTGATGCGAGCATCTTGCACCTCTATTTGGGCCTTGAGCTCCCTTTCAATCCCTTGCATGTGAGTCATCATCACTTGTTGAGTCTTTTGTAATAGAGCTATCTCCTCATGTTGACTCTTAAGCAATTGAGACATCATTTGACAAGTCTCAAGGATATTGGGTTGTGGGTTCTGTGAGGGTGTTTGGTAGTTGTTAGGATGTTGGAATGATCCTTGACAACTTTCTTGGTAACCATAAGGAGGGCGTTCATAAGATTGTTGATGAGGTTGATATGGTTGGTGAAATCTCGGGACTTGGCCATTTGCCCCAAAGTTGTCCCGTGATGATTGATGGTAGCTTGGACGAGCCATGTCCATAACGTCGCTTTGGTACCTAGGATGAGCTAGAAGCACTTGAGCAAACGTTAGTATCCTAGTGCTTTTGAGGCACTAGGAAGAGAGAGTAACCCAAGAAGAGAAACGGAGATACACAAGGAGAAGAGAACACAAAAATCAAGAACAAAGTCCAAAACTAAGCAAAAAAAAGTCTAAACTACGCCGTCCCCGGCAACGGCGCCAATTTGATGGGAAGGATTTGTCGTGAATCCCAACCGTCAAATAAAACCAACTAACCTAACTAAGGTAGCTAGGGTAAGTCGGGTCGAATCCACAGGGACGGGAGGTCGGACTAAGGTATGCTACGGTCAAGAACTATGTTCGAGACAAGCTATTCTAAGGGGAAGGCTAAGGACTAAACTAGGTCTAAGACAAGGAAACAAACAATGGAAACGGGCTAGGATTAGGTCGGGGTCAAAGGGGTAACGGAATGGTCGAGGGAGAACTAGAGGTGAAGGAGAAAGTAGGGTAATCTAGGTAATGCCCGGGCTCTCGCAACTTAGACTCACCTAGAGGTTCCACCTAAAACCCATCTCGGCGACACACAACACAAACGGGGTTCTAGCGCGCTATGGTCCTAGGTCGAATCCGGGCTCTCGCAACTTAGACCGGCCTAGGGGTCGTCCTCACCGGGCTCTCGCAACTTAGTGAGGGGACCGAACCCACAAACAACTATCACCCACGAAGAAAGGCAAGAAAACAAGCATTCGTACATACTTAGTCATTCAAGCAATTCAACAAACATGTGATGTGCATCATACAAGAGGAAACCCAAATCTTCCACCAACAACTCCAACAATCCCTTAATCATCCAATTAACACCCTAATCACCTTACTAACCCTAGCAAGAACACTACTCTAACATATCTAAACTAAAACTAACACTAACAAGAGGAATCAAACCAAACAACAAAACTAACATAATGAAACTATCAAGAATGAAGAACTAAACACTAAACAAGAACTAAAGAATCAAACTTGAATGATAAAACAAAGATTAGGAGAAGAGAAAAGAAGATTATACCATACTAGAGAAGAAAGGAAGAAAGAAACTTGCATAAATGGAAGAACCCAAAACAAACATCCAAGTTTGTCAAGCTTGAATGGAGATCTTGAAGAATTCCCAAATTACAAGCATTAATCTAAGATTAACGACTAATTACCGACTAATCTATACTAATCTATGCTAATCTATGCTAAAACTATCTAGGGTTTAGTCTCTAATGAAAGGCATAAGCTTAACATAACAAGGGAAGAGTATATATAGGGTTACAAATGAAAGGGAGAAGAAAAGAAAACAAAGCGGAGTAGCAGTGGCCCGTCCCGGCCGAGACGGGGTGGTCCCGGTCGGGACGAGGTCGGTCCCGGTCGGGACGAGGTCGGTCCCGGTCGGGACGCCTCCATCCCGATCGGGATGGGCCCAGGTCAGCAGCTCCTCTTTTTGCTCCTTCATCCCGAACGGGATGAGCCTTGTAGGCCTCCATTATGATCTTTTTGGTCCCTCCTTACTTCTCATGGGCTTCTCACCGATTCTCAGGACTCGGGATCGGGTCTCGGAAGCTCGGGATTGGGTCCCAAGGTCTCGGGGTCGACTCCAAGGCATCGAGTCATCGTTCCTTAGTTTCATTGGCTCCAAAATGTGTATGTAATGAGTCGGAATTGCTCCAACTCTTCCAGATCGGTCTCGGAAACCTGAAACGAACTAAAGGAAGCATAAGAAGCCCCTAAACCGCTCCCAAGGAGCGATTCTACAAGGAAAACGGGACCAAAACACTACAAAATAGGCACTACAAATGACACTTATCACGCGTCAGCTGAGGCGGTCGGGTATTCATGGTCCGGGTCTGTTTAAGTAAACGAAGATTGGGGCGATCGTTTTATTTCTCAAAAATCGAACGCTTCGCCCCTTTCGCCTCAAGATCGACTTTTCGACTTTTCTCGCCAAATTTCGTCTCGATTTCTGTTATTTACGACAATGTCGACTTCGGGTAAGTGTTCTTTGCTTGTTTATTGTCTGTTTTGCTTGATTTGGTTGATTATGAGTTTGTTTTGTTGAAAACCCTAGAAAATCAATTTGGGTGTTTTTGTTTCACTAAGTTTCGATGCTTGTGCTTAATCTCGTTGTAAATTAAGATCGATTAGAGCTTGTTAAAGTAGTTATAAGCTTGATAAGAATGTTCGAGGTGCGACAATGACTTGTTATGGAAAAGGGTTGGAATGCTAGGGTTTAAGGGCCGTTTCCCGATTTTCCCATGATTATCTTACGTAATCTTGCTTAAATAGTGTGTGCGAGGATGTGGGTAGCTCTATTGTTGATTGTTAGGGTTAGGATGACCTCTAGGACCCTTCGTGAGATTTTGTGTGTCTTAAGACGGACTAAAAGGTGTCGTAACGATGCCGGATTTTCCCGAAACCACTTCCATTGTGACCGGGATCAAAAATGCGTACTAGCGGTCTTTTCGGAATTTTGATATCCCTAT
Source organism: Agrostemma githago (assembly GCA_958450325.1). Taxonomy (NCBI): domain Eukaryota; kingdom Viridiplantae; phylum Streptophyta; class Magnoliopsida; order Caryophyllales; family Caryophyllaceae; genus Agrostemma; species Agrostemma githago. The sequence goes on along the minus strand of OY288259.1, from coordinate 40,754,449 downwards.
CCGAAATTTTGACCCTATTTTGACCTGTTTAACCTGATTTAGCCTGACGAGGGTTATGTTTTTTTTTGTTCTTGGTTTTGTTTACAGCTAGAGATGATACCGAGCGTCCTGAGAGAACTTCCTCGGTTGGTGCTAGCGCTACTGCTAGGGAGGGGGTTGTTGGAGCGAGTTCACAGACTCCCCGAGGGATTCGCAGGAGGAGACAGAGCGTCTCGTCTCAGCGGCGTGACCCTGAGACTATTAATGAGGCTGAGTTTGATAGAGTGAAGAAGCGCAAGCTTCCGAAGACAGTGGCTAGGAGGGCTCATGCTTCGGTTTCGGTACCGGAGAATGAGGAGATTGTTTACGAGGATCCTGAGTGGGCTCGAGACTGGGGTGGTCATCAGCTGATGTTTCATCTTGACCGTCACATTTCTAGCCGCATTGTGCGGGGTCTGGTGAGTGTATTATTCGTACTTATTAGTTATGCCTCAGATTCTATTATATATTTTTGCTCGGGTTAGGCTAGATTTGTTTTGTTCATCCTAGCATTGTTTCGGTTTGCAGCCCCCAGGTCCTCAGAGGACTTTCTCGGGCTTTACTACGTGCCTCGACATATACTTCCAGAAGCCGACCCCTACGGTAAAGGAGATTATCTCGAGGACCGCTCTAGGTCCCGTGGTTGGACAGTGGACTAGGTTGGTGGGTTGTAAGACTAAATGCAACCTTATGGTGATCAAGGCGATGATAGATCGCTTTCATGATACTACCTCGACCTTCCACATGGCTTTTGGGGAGGTCGGGATAAATCCAATAAATATTTAACATAAATCAGAATAATTTAATGTTTTCATTTGAATTTTAGTATTTGATCTTTGGAGTTTCAATCGGAATTTGTATTCATCGTATTTGACGGTTTTGAGTTAAATATTAATTGAGATGAATTAAAGTTGCAAAATATAAGAACTAAAGTTACAAAAATAAATGAACTGATTCGAAATAAAGTTATAAAACATGACCGGAGTTTCAATATATGATCTAAAGTTGCAAAATATATGAACTGAAGTTACGTGATATATAAACTGAAGTTACAAAAATATATGAAATGATTGGAATTGAAATTACAGAAAATGGGTTGTGGCTACAATATATGATCTAAAGTTACAAAACATATGAACTGAAGTTACAAAAATATGGACTAAAGTTACAAAATATGTGAAGTGAAATTACAAAAATATATGAACTGGTTAGAATTGAAGTTACAATATCCGATCTGAAATTACAAAATATGTGAACTGAAGTTACAAAATATGTGAACTGAAGTTATAAATATATGGACTAGAGTTACAATATACGATCTGAAGTTACATGTAACCCGAAGTTACAAAATATGTAAACTAAAGTTACAAAATATGTGAACTGAAGTTACAAATATATATATAAAAAGCAACTCATTTACAAAGTTCGTCCGATTTTCATCTTCATTTTTAATTCTTTCTCTTCGTCTTCATCTCCATTTTTAATTCTTCATCGTCATCAAAATCTACAATTATTAATTGAAAAAACATATACTATATTGATTGACTATATATACTATATTAATCGAAAAATATTTAATTAAAAAATGAAGACGGAAACAATTTCAATGACAAAAAAAAAGAAAAACGAGTAAACGGACAATAAAAATCAAAAACATAATGAAAAAAAAATATCAATTAGCATATATGGAGTAACATTGAAAACAATTGAAAAAGGTGAAAATAAAGAAAAAAAAACAATTTCAGTGGTAAAAAAATCAATTTATATATTACTTCCAAGCCTGACAACTATTAGCAAATTTCATCATCACAATCAAATCTAAAATAAACAAACAAAACTTCATCCAGATCATTAAAATTGAAAATTCGTGACACAATTTTTTTTTGATTCTACAAAAACTCTCACTCAAATCTAAATAAATAAGCAAATCCGTAACATTGAAACCCTATCCTAAGAAAATTCTGAATTAAAATCGATAAATTTAATCAATCGATGAGACCTTTGACGAAAGACGACATTGCGAACCTGACGAAATCTCTGCCCTTCAAGGTCCTTCCAGCGATGTGGGAGTGGTGGTGGAGGGGATGATGGAGATGGTGGTTGGTGGAGGAGGTAAGGCGGCGAGAATGTCGGAGGGTGGTGGTTCGAGTTTGAAGGAGCGTTGGTGCGGAGAGGCAGTGAAATGGAGAGAATTTTTGAGTTGAGAGAGAGATTTAATGAATGGGTTTTTTTTAGTCAGATCTAATGGAGAATAATGATTTAATGGAGAAGAGAGAGAAGATTTAATGAGTTGAGAGGGAGTTGAATAATGATTTATTAAAATATTGAATGGAGAAGAGAGAGAGAAGCATTGGAGGCTGAGTAGTGAGTATGGAGAATAGAGATAAGCATTTAATGAATTAATACACCATTAATCAATTGTATAATCTCAACCATCCATCTCATTATTAAATCAATGGCTAATACTTGTTCTTATGTACTTATAAGGTTACACAATCCTTATTTGATCCCTTATATATATATAGAGAAAGGATCAAGTGAGTCCATTTATCATAATTGAGTCCGTGAGTCCTCATCTCAACCCTTAAATTAGTGATAGATTAATGATTAAGATTGTTTTGTCAATTAAGGAAATAACTAACTAAATCTTGGTAAATATTTTATTTTTCTCTCTCTCCTCTTTAATTATCTTAATGCAAATATTCTCTCTCCCATCAAATTTTTAACTGCATCTTTCTATCACACAACAAGTGTGTCGTTTCATCTTCACTTTCACCAAAGAAAATCATCATTTCGCTACTGTCATGTTACTCTAACTCATACAATGTGTTATTCTAACTCATACAATGTTTTACTCTAATTCATGAATTGTGTTACTTTAACTCATAAAATCTATTACGTTACATAATAGTGTCTTATAAAAACAGTATGTTGCAAAATGTATGTTTCTATTAAGGATACTCCAAAACAAAAAATTATAAAACTCCATTATAATTCAAATTTTTCACACCTGTTAATCTAAGAACTTGATATTGGTAATCAAATTATACTTATAAATTGTGTTACTATATCTCATTAGGTATGTTACTGTAACGCATAATGTGTGTTATTCTAACGCTTAATGTGTGTTATTCTAACTCTTTTTACATCAATAAATTGGTACAGAAGTTCCAACTGAATCAACTTCATTACAATTCCAATATTTCACACCTGTTACTCATAATATGTGTTACTGTAATTCATTAAGTATGTTACTCTAACGAATAATGTATGTTACTCTAACAATACACTATCCTACTTAGAATTCTACTTCTTCATCCTCCTCGTCCTCTTCTTCTTCATCATCTTCATCGTCAGAAGCTTTGATTTAATTTAACCACCGCACCATCTTTTCGTTGTGTACCTCCTCACATCCACAAGCCAATGCGTAGATTTTATAGAAGTTTACTTACTCATCCACGTCCTTGAAGATCTGCCCTATGTATGGAGGAAACTCTCACCCATATCCCTACACCTTTCATGTATTTTTGCGTGTACTGAAAAATAATAACAGTGCCAATAAACATGGCGAAAAAAACAATCAGAACTTCAAATATGGATTAAAGTAACATATGACAATAATTAAAGTAACAAATGAAGTGCATTGAAGTAACACTGGATTCAATTAACAGAGAATGCTTATACACCAGGTATAAATTAAAGTAACAGAGGTCAGACATTAAAGTAACAGATAATGTGAATTAAAGTAACAGATAATGTTCGTTAAAATAACACTAGGTATAGGTTATTGCAAAAAAATTCATATAATGATCATAAATGAGAGTATGACGCAATATCTTTCTTTGAATGGGGGTGATATTCTTTGATATTGTTTCCTATTTTGAAATCAATCACGTCCCATAATTATAGGAAGCAATATCTTTCTTTTTTATTTTTTATTTTTTTATATGGCGGTATTCTAAATCCTTTTTGTTACTCCAATGCATTACAGTAACAGATGAAAAGAACTAAAGTAACAGATGAAGTGCGTTAAAGTAACACGAGATTCAGTTAACATTATGTGTATTAAAATAACAGGGGTTAACCATTAAAATAACAGATTGTGTATATTAAAGTAACACAGTATGTGCATTACAATAACTCCATATATGTTCGTGCGTAAAATTCATATAATGCTTAGACCTTTTTGTGTTACATTTTTGTGTTACTCTAATTAAAATTAGGTGTTACTGTAACTCAGAACGTATGTTACTTCAACACCGTGTCTGCTTCATTAGAAAACAAAACAATAGCATCAGTGAAGTTTAAGAAAAACCTAAAGAATAAACAAAACAATAACACGAGAGTAATTGACCATTGATATGAATCTATGAATAATCAAATGAATAAAATTCCACCTTTTAAAAAATATAAAAATTTGGAATCTATACTAACAAGATAGCAATGAACCAGATATGAATCTATGATGAATGAAATGACCATGAAAGCAATATCGACATGAAAATCGACGAAAAACATGAAAACAAATTGACGCAAATTAGTCGAGATGATGAATAAAAATTGACGCAAAACATGAAAGCAATAACGAAACTCACCATTGTTATAGTCGATGAATTGATTATCAACAATTGATGAAGATATCGCGATCATTGAATCCATAGTAACGGGATTTCGAGCACAAATTTGAATGAATGAATGAATGAAAGAACGTGATATTAGAAGCAGTTTTTTTTTAGGTTTTTGATGAACGTGAATGAATGAATGAATGAATGAGTGAATGTGATGTTATTGTTACCTAAAATTATGGGAGTTATTTTAGGAAACAGTATCTTCCTTTTTTTTTTAATGCAAATATTAGGATGCATCTTGTCCATCGATTCTCATCTTATTCAATGGATGAGATGAGGACTTAGGGACTCATATATAGAGAAGGACTCATAAGAGCCTTACTCTCTTTCTCTCTCTCTCTCTCTATATATATATATATAAATATATATATATATATATATATATATATATATATATATATATATATATATATATATATATTTTGTTTATGGCCCTTGATTTGGGTTGGATGAATGGCCTAGATTAATCACAATTAAAAAAAAAGAGGAGGTGTGCTGCGTGGAATGACTAGTAGCAGGCAGCAGCAGACAGGAGCAGAGCAACAGCAGAGCAGTCTCACTCAATCTTTCATCATTTCCATCACCAAAAGCTACCTTCTTTCTCTCAATTGCTCACCATTCGCAATCTTTCAAAATTCACTTTCTTTCTCTCAATCTTTCACCAAAATTCACTCTCTCACTAAAATTCAAAAATTCATCCTATTGCTCACCATTTCATTTCATTAAAATTCAAAAATTCATCCCAAATCAATATTTATACTATCATGCAAAATAACTGAACCCTAATTCGTAATCTGTTCTACATGTACATGCTCAAATGGTGCTGTTTCTTGAAGATTCGTCTGTGCTCCAGTCGAAAATTCATGTTCAACTTGCAGGAGGTAAGATGAGTACATACATATATATTTGGTATCTTGCATTTCGAATTCAATTTTTTTGTTTGGTTTGTTAATTTCAAAAGTTATATAGTTGTAATGTCACAACCACACTCTATATGATGGACAGTCGCATAGTTATAACGTGGTAGTCACACTTAATATGATAGACAGTCGCACAGTTACAACCACACTCTATATGATGGACAGTCGCACATTTATAATGTGGTAGTCACACTTAATATGCTAGACATCCACACTTAATATGATAGACAGTCGCACAATATTTTTTTTGGTTGTCGAGTATTGTACTTATAGTTCTTATGTGTTGTCGAGTATTTATTATAGTTTAACCCATGCAACTTATATCACGTGATTATTTCCAACTATTTCTAACTAGTTTTTAGTAAAATCATGTTGTTATACGAGCAATGCCACAGTAGAGTATTTATTATAGTTAGAGATGAATGCGTGCGTTGCAAGGTTGATAGCGTGTAATATATGGATTCTTTTTATCGACAGCAGTTTAACCCATGCAACTCATTATATCACGTGAGTGTACACCTCAATACGCCTGACTATGCAACTCATAGCATGTGATTGTACACATCAACATGTGTGACTATGTCAAGTGAACTTTGTTATTATTTCTAACTATTTCTAAGTAGTTTTTAGTGTGTAATATATTGTTCCAACCACTGATAGTTTTTTTTTGTTTTTATTGTTCCAACCTATATGCCAGCGGAAGACACAGTGATTGTTCCTTACGTAGGGCAGAAGTTTGCGGACATCGATGGAGCATTCAAGTTTTATCAAGCTTACGCATTTTATCTTGGTTTCGAGGCGAAGAGGTATACGACAACTAGATCATTTGATGGTTCGATCAAGAAGAAATTGTTGGCTTGTAACAAGGAGGGCAAAATAGCCAGCCAGAGCATGGTGAAGCTGTCGAGCACCGGAGAGAAGGAGGGGCAAGAGTATGTGGGATCGTACGAACCCAAAAGGATTACGAAGGCGACGAGGACGCAATGTGGAGCAAGAATTAGGCTCTGTGCAATGGTCGGGGGGTTTTATATTGAAGAGTTCACCAAGGAACACAACCACGATCTTGTGATGGTTAAGGACCGAGAGTTTCAAAAGTCATCTCGAAATTTATCAAGATATCACAAGGAGATGATCATTTGTAACTCGAGGGTGCGTAATGTATGTCAACAATGTTGTTAGTGTATGGTTGACTGCTAACCCTGCGCGACTAATGCATTTGCAATTTTGTGTGTGCAGCTGAAGATCGGGGCGACTCGGACATACAGGATGTGCAAGGAGTTGTCGGGCGGATATCAGAATATCAGAGCATCGTTGGTTGATTTCAAGAACTGGGGGAGGGACGTCAAGTGCTTCGTCCACGAGCAGGATGGTCAGTTGTTCATAGACCGGTTCAAGAGTTTGAGGGACAGTCGGGAGGATTTCTACTTTGACTACGATGTGGATACAGACGGGAGCTTACGCAGGGTCATTTGGGCGGATGGTGCAGCTCAAAGGAACTACGCGGCATTCGGGGATGCAGTTTCGTTCGACCCAACGTACGGAACCAACGTGTATTCCATGGTGTTCACACCGTTCACTGGCATGGACAACCACAAACAGTCTGTCACGTTCTGTGAGGCGTTGCTATTAAAGGAGGACTACGAGTCATTTACATGTGTCCTCTCCCGGTTTCTGGAGGCCATGGGCGGGAAGAAACCGTGTTATATCATTACAGACCAGGATCCCGGAATTTTAAAAGTCGTCCCGGAAATATTCAAAGCAGCGCACCAACGGTGCTGCACGTGGCACATCATGAACAAGGTTCCAGCAAAGTACGGCAGATCAAGAGAGGAGGCCTCGGAATTCGTAAAAGCCCTCAATGCAATTATATGGGACGATGACATCGAGGCGTCGGAGTTCGACGACAGGTGGGGGCGGATCATGATCGACCATGATGCTGTTGGGATCGAATGGTTCGAAAATATGTTCGAAGATAGGAGCAAATGGGTCGCCACGCATTGCAGGGAGGTGAGGATGTCCGGAATTATGAGGACAACGCAGAGATCAGAGAGCGAGAACAGTTTCTTTAAAAAGTTTGAAGACAACAACGGTACGTTGGTCCAGTTCTGGATGCGTTTCGAAAGTGCGATGGACTAACAGAGGCACATGCAGAAGAGGCTAGACAACGATAACCGGCAGTTATTCCCCAAAATTGGATCGACGAATCCGATGGAGAGCCACGCGGCAAGGGTGTACACGCACGTGGCTTTTGCACACTTTCAGGAAGAGGTTAAGTTTTCGCTCTACACGTGCAGCGTCCGTGGGTATCAGGAGAAGGACGGGATCGAAGCGACAACAGTACTTGACTCCATCCGGGACCGCAACTACATTGTTGAATACAACCCAGGTACTGGCATAGAAAGTCACTGTCCATGTCGTGTAGCCATAGTCAGATAGCCTAACTATATGATCCAAACGTAACGAGTTTTATTCCCTAATTCATTGAATGTGACTGTACACAATAAAGGGTGCGACTCTAGAACGCGGTGCGTGTGATTGTGCAACGCAATTCATTTGATTCTGCGACGTAAGGACTGTGACTATGCAGCATAACGGGTGTGACTGTATTCTGTCAAGGTTGTGATCATACCTTTAGAAAGCCACATCCCGTACGTTGCGTAGCCACCGTCCGTACGGTCAGGAGTCGCACTCTTTATGTGTTTCTTAATGCACTCGCAGGTACCTGTGAGATCAGATGTACTTGCAGGAAGTTCGGTCGGTATGGAATTCTTTGCAGGCATGCCATTTGGATATACTCTTCGAAAGGACGGGAGACGATCCCGGAACGGTACGTGGCATGTATATGGATAAGGGATGCTCTACGTAATGTTTATGCGTGTCCCCTGTCAGAGAGTCGACCAAGCGATGATAAGGCTGTTACAGTCACGAGGATATTTTCGGAGTTCTACGAGACCGTCAGTCATGTCAGCAAAATGGGTAAGGAAGATGTTAGTAATCTAGCTGACGTCATTCGCGACTTCAGGTCCGATATTGCCCCTGCTGGCCCTTGTAGCAAGACGGAAGAATTAGAGGAGATCCTCGGCTGTACGAGCGCAATTGAAATAACCATATTGCCCCCGAAGAAAGCCAAGAACAAGGGCAGTGGGAAGCGGATTCTTTCTTCTAAGGCGAAGGCTGCTGCAATTGCCGCCAAGCCTAAACGGCTGTGTAAGAACTGCAAGAGGATGGGTCACCATGACAAGAGGAACTTCCCCAACCCATTTGCTGAGTACCCACCGATTGCTGACTTGTCTGTCGATGTTGGGGAGGAGGAGGATGAGGACCCGGCAGGGATTGCCGAGGAGGATTGTTCATGAATATCATCCGTTACTTAGGAACATTCTTTTTGGGAACACAAAGGTTGTCGACGTTTGAAATGGTCAAGGTCCGTGACATTGCTTTCGTATATTGCGGACCTCAATCATTTCTAATATGGTGTAAGTCGTAGATCATGGGGGGCTTTTTTTATTTTTTTGCGAAACATAAAGACTTGGCGGCATTTGAAATGGTCAAGGTCCGTGATTTTGTTTACGTCTATTGCGGACCTTATCTATTTCTAATATGGCGTAGTCGTAAAGTATGGGGGTCCGTTAAATTGGTTTTGTTTTGGATTGTAAGAATACATTGAGGAACGTAGCCGTTTTCATTCTGGAATGCATCATGTTTGGCTACAAATACAGCTGTACAGGAACATCATGCCGTTAATATTTGGTTGACACGAAACAAGTGAGTGTGATTGTTCAACGCAATGAGTGCGACTTTACAGTAGGCAGTGCGTGACTGTAGAACAATAGGTGGAGTGTGATTGTAATTATGGGAGTTTGGTTGTACAAGGCAATGACTGTGATTCTACAATACACTGTCTGTGATTCTTCAAAATGAAGTTAGAAATCTAAACCATGTTTAGTGTGACTATAAAACTTGTGTCTGTACATTAGAAAAATAGCAAAGGAAATAGAGAAATAGCGAAATAGCGATGGAAATATTTGTACATTAGAAAAAGTCCATCTCCTACACAACATATAATACTTGCATACCATTAAACGCCGAAAACATTCTACGACATAATGCGGAAAACATCCATTGCATACCATTTAAACGCTACATTTTAACATTCATTAGAACTAAAAACACATAAAAAAGTTCGTTACTAAACGCTACATCTTAATCCATACATACTTAACCTTCGCACTTTTTAAGCATCTCCTTCAAGTTGGCCAAGTCGCGCAGGAACTTCTTCCTTTGGCGGGAACAGTACATAGACCTCTTCATGAAGAACTGGATGCAGTTATCCAGTTCTGCCTCTTTATGTGTATCGCCAATGGACGCTACAAAGTTCCTCGTGTCAACTGCAGTTGCTGCTTGCTGCACGTCCTTTAATTCAGTGGACATAGCGGTATTCAATAAACCCTCGTACTCCTCGATCAATTTTCTGATTTCTTCTAGCTTGCTTGCCATTTTTTTGTAAGTTTGAAGTGGTGGAGTTGTGAACATAGGGCGTTGGTATTTATAGAGGGGGCAGTAAATAGGGGGTTGAAAATGCATGGGTTAGACAGTAAAGGTGGGGTGAAAATTGAATAGGTTAGGTGGGGGTGAAAATTTAATGGGTTAGGTGGGGTGTTTATCCTCATAAATTAATTAGGGTAAGGAGTTTGAGGTGGGTGTTTGTGTTTCTCAATGTTTCATTGAGACTCACAAACATCCCTTCACAGGCACGTCGGTTTTTAACATTCGTCGTCGACATCGTTTTTTTGAACTTTTTTACGATTATTTCTCTATATAATTTACAATGTATTTCACGAACCATGCGTCGGAAAACCAATATTTTGTTTAGGATATATATGTGGCGATTCAAATTGCATCTTATGAATTATTTAAACTGAAAGAAAATGGATGGTGACATATGTGGGGTGATTAAGTTAATTTGTGGTTGTCTGTCATGAATCTGCAGAAGTTTGACTGTGACTGTGAGTCAGAAGTTGCGTGACTGTATCATATCGCACATGCGACCCTGATACTGAGTTGTCATTCATTTGATACTTAGAAGATACTCGGAAAATGAGATTTTTTCTATGTTCACAAAAAAATGTTTTTACTTCACTACACATTCATGCCTTACGTTTCGTGGAGGTCTTCGTCGAGGTCTTCCGTACCACGATACCGCGTATCTTACGACGTGCGTCGATTGGTCCCCATATTTTTGACGCGTCGTCCATGAAAGCACGAATTTTCGGCAACACGTCCTCACGAGCTCCATTCATGTCAGCAAGTACGAGGGCTGCCGTAACCTCGAACGACAAGTAACGCCTCCCGAGCTTCGTCCCAATATCAGGGTGGGTGAACGGCGCACCGTTGTACAGGCACATGTGCATCAAGCAGAAAATGCCGGACTCCGTATCGTTCTTTTTGGCGCTCTGCCATTCCAATTTTACTTGTCGATGTGTAAATTTTGACATGTGACTGCCCTTAATCAGCCCCTTTTCTTCTATGTAGTCGGTAAATGCTTGAAGCTGATGCAGTATTAGTTAACAGTAAATGTCAGCACTTATGGTGGCAGTATAATATTTTGACGTGGTGAAATAAAGCATATGCGTGCAACTTACTATTATGCTGGACATCCGGAACATATGCGACCCTGGGGCGTGTGTCTGGTGATCGAGAATATCAACTGTTCTATCTCTAAAGTTGACGCAGATGCTCGCATAGTGCCCCACAGTATGCATCGGGAAAAACAACAGTTCGGCGTTCAAGTCGAATGTCCCGGCGTAGTCTTGTATGAATCTGTCCCACGCTTCGTACACACCGTCAGTGTCTTCGTCCGCAGGGGTACTTGAGTTGGGTTGTTCCATTATACGGGTCAGTGAGTCCTAACAGATGGTAAATATTAGTTGCCATCAGTGACGGGGCCCGAGACATTACTATATCATGTGCGTGACTGCACATCGCGAAGTGTGTAATTGTACAGACTAAGCTGTGTGACTTTGCAGCGTACAGACTGTGACTATACATGACTACATCATGTGCGTGGTTGTACATTTTATATCACGTGATTGTACTCCTCAACACGAGTGACCCTGACAGTGACTATGCAATATCTAGCATGTGATTGTACACATTAACATGTGCGACTCTGCAATTCATGACATGTGGTTGTGCACATCAACATGTGTGACTGTGCTACGTGAACTTTGTGGTTATTTCTAACTATTACACCGACTTTACATCTTTTTAGTTAATGTGAATGAGGGGTCATTTGTACTATTGAATGCGATAGGTAATAGGTAACTGGGGCATACCATGTGTTGAATTCTGAACCATGCCATCGTTGGGTCGGCGGGGGAGGATAACCCACGACTGTGGTCGTCTGATTCGCACCAGTTCATGAGGTGCGACCAACACTCCAGCACAGCGGCGCTCATGCTATCCCCGGACAATAGCGTTTGAATGTCACGTCTCTGCAGCTGCGCATGAGTGCTGTAGGACCCTAATTGTTCACTGCGAGATTTTGTACACCGGTCATTACGTGTAGTATGCAACTCGTATCAGTAAACAAAGACGGTTACTCACCTTTCGTCGTACCCATTATCGTCAAGGAAGCAGTAGTCGGCGGTGTGCTTCCGCAGGACGGGCATCTTACTCGTCAGCGGTCGGTGCAGGAGAAACAAGGTCGACATGACAATGGCGTCGGGGTCAGGACTCCCTTGGTTCAAAGAGCAACCCAACCCATCCCCACAGCCCCGTATCCGAGACCTAATTGCCGACTGTCTTTCCTCTAGGACTGATCGGGGGGTGGGTGCAGGTGTTTTCGGTGATTTGGGCCGATGCTTGTTAGTGGTTTTCTTCACAGGAGTGGCTTCAAGCGTAAGGGCAGAGTCCAACTTTTTCTTGTATTTTCCGAATTTTGCCACTCTCTCCAAAACATTGTCTCTCATTTTGTTCACGTCGCTCAGTATAAGGGTCGCCGTGATTTCCGCCCTGCACATATTCATGGCCGCCATTGTCCCCAAGGAGCAGTCGAACGTGGACCCGTTGTACAGCATCATGTGGATCATCAGGTACACTCCGCAGTCATTGGCGGAGTACCCCACCCCCTGCCATGATAAGGGAATGTTTACCAATTTAAACGCACGGATCTTCTCACCTTTCTTCAGCCCTTGTTGTACCATGAACTCCCCCATCTTATTAGCCTGCAAAAAAAGTTCAAACAGGATCAGGCGGTGAATACATTCGCCGTCATATAATTGATTTAACATTAAATTTAAAGGGCCTGACCGCTGTCCGAGCAATGCCATAGTAAGGCAAGTTTGTAAAATCTGCATCGTACTTCCTGTTGTCGAGGTACTCTATTTGCTCAGTATTGAAGTTGATGCAGGCGCAACTGTAGTGGCCCTCGTCACCCGTTAAGATCGGGACGAACACCTGCAAACAATGAGTAAGGATTATGGGCAGACATGGTATTATCCTGCACATAACTACGAATAAACAGTATGCGCAGGGTAATACCATGTCCGAGTCCAAAGCAAAGTCGGAGAAACTGTTTTATATCCACTCGTTCCACACGTAAAATATTTCTGAGTCATGACTGTTGCCCTGGCCTCCTTTCCTCCACAATGCCAACATTGGGTGCTGCTCACATGCATTGATTGTAATACATGTAGTTAGTGTGTGTTTGACATGAGCGTAAAAGGTGTGACTGTACGGCAACCAGTGCGCGACTGTACAGCCTGAAGTGCGTGACTGCGCAGTTTATAGTGGTGACTGGACAACATAATGTGTGTGACTGCACAGCCTGAAGTGCGTGACTGTACAGCCTGAAGTGCGTGACTGCGCAGTTTACAGTGGTGACTAGCCAACATAATGTGTTTGACTGTACAGCTAAATTGGGGGGGTGAACGTACCGTATGTCCAAGAGAGAAGTAACATCTACTGGTTACTCTTGGTGCTCTTTTTTCGTACACCAGCTGGTTCAGCAGCCTACACCAGCAGTCAATGACGTTATTCATCACCTGCTGGCCAGGCTCGAGAGTCTGCATGTCGCCCCTCGCTATACAGTCGTAACCTGTGAACTCGACCAGCATTTCCCTGCAGACCAAACGAAGTCCCATTTAGCACATGCATGTTTTTAAAAACGACACGAGCAGCACAATAAATACATACCCCGACGGACGTGGCGTTGAGCGGTCAAAGATGTAGTCGATTACATCTTTCCGTACGTGGAGGATATCCGAGAAGATGACGATATTGGAGCACATGAATCCAGAGACAACAAACTGCCCTCTCAATATTGTCCAACAGTCCAACGTGCAGCCCAAATCGTCCGGAATCGTATCCATGCATTCGAAATTCACGTTGGAGTGGAAGATGTACCGATGATGTAGTTCTATGGGGTGCGTCCTGGTCCCTGAGCCCTCCTCTGTCTGCTGATCATCGTTCGTGACGATCTCCGCCGTCGCAGGCGTGGTGGCAACAGCGTCCGCTACAGACCAGCCTGCTTTGTTAAGTTCCTTCTCAAGACTATAACTCACTGTCCCTGAGGGCATTACATCACGCGTTTCCTCCACATTGGAAGCCGATCGTGCGTCAGTTGTCTCCCCCGCTGCTTGCCGTAGAGCCACCACTATGGTCGGACTCCTGTCAACTGAACCCTGCACATCGTCCTCAGCGGCATCATCCTCTTCAACGATGATTTTTTCATAGGCATCATCTTCTTCACATTCTTCCTCGCAGAAACCCGGTGTCACGACGCCACCATCAAAAGTGCCCTCATCATCGTAACCATATGTTCCGTCACCATAGCCCACACAGAAATTTGTTTTCTCAATTTCTTCTTCCGTGTATCCAGATTCACGCATGTCTTGCAGCATTTGGTTTATCAGATTGCAGGCTTCAGCATCGCGGCGCTCCTCGCCCTCAACGACGGGGGCATTCTCGGTAGTCTGCTTCAACAGGCCGGCCAACGAAGTGACCTGATCGACATACCGGAGGACAGCTGGATCTTCCCAGAATTGTTGGGAGGACGGGTCTTGACTTGGAACTGTGTTGTTCTTCGTCGATATTTCTCTTACTTTAATGGCAGCCTGCTCACAGAAACCGCAAAAGGCTAGCGCACACCTCCGGAAATTCATGAAAAATCGCCGGTCGTCCTATAATTCAGTTGAAGTCAAATCATTAGTGTGAAGCTCAGTGGTGTTGAGGCTGGCAGTGTGAGTATGACTAAGCAAGTAATTGTGTGATTCTACGCAATAAAGTGTGTGACTGTATAGCATAAAGTGTGCGACTGTACAGTTTGTAGTGTGTGACTGTGCACGTTATAGTACTGACTGGACAACCTAATAGTGTGTATAATAGTGTGTGACTCTAAAGCTAATAGTATGTGACTACACAGCCAATAGTATGTGACTATACATCAGGATGAGTGTGATCATAACAGTTTTATGAATTGTATATGCTGTTATAAACATAAGTAAGGCTGTCAGATTAAATCGTTTAACGGACAAAGAGTTGATGATTCATTGATGATTTATAGAGTGGCTGGGAGATCACTTACGTTAACCTCCTCGATGTCTTCCAACTGATTGTCTCTCTTAATCCATGTCATTATTCTCTTGGGAGTAGAGTGCTGGTTGTCAGAGGGCATCGTTATAGCGGGGGCGCCCTCGCTGCCTGTTGTCCCACATGTACGTGGGTACGTCACCTTCGAACGTAGCTGATTACCCAGCGACCCTGTCTCCAGTTCCCCAGCGAGACGATCGCATATTCTCCATGCATCCCAATGTGCGATGAATGGTATGTCGCATCTGCAACTCTCGCTACGGAAATCGTAGCACTGGAAGTATGCAATCATTATAATGGGGATGCATCCCCGGAGGTACTTGAGGACTTTGCTGGGGTCACGCGTCCCCTTACCTACCCGCACCAGATCATGCAGGACAAAGGTACACCAGTCCTGTTCCCGAATCGAGTCCACGTCCTCCACTGCGGCCAGCAGACTCAGGTCCAGTGAATTGTTCGTTGTAGGCGCGAGGAATGATGACAACGCGAACAACACAAACCTGCGGACAAAGTCGTCGTCAGCGGTTTCGGTTACCATCAACTGTTCGTGCACTCTCCCTAATGTTATTGGATTGCTGCTGTCCACCACACCGAAGTCTTTCCTCCAGGTACTCTTTAACCTGATCACGTCAGGTGAGTCTGCCCCTTTCTTGTTGCTGGTTGGGATTACTTTTAGCGGATGAGGGCCCAAAGGTAGCTGGAGGCAGTCGTGGATGTCGTACTTTGACATCATGAATGCTTCCTGGCGTGAGGCACGAAAAATATGGGACCCGTCAAAAAATACACGGAGGAACATAACCGCGTGCTCAGCGGGTACCGATTCAAGCCTCAGATCCAACAGCCCGCCGAATCCAACAGCACGCACCCTCTCTTTCTGATCATTCGATAATCGCCAATTAGCTGGTGCAACCGCTTAGGCCTACATTGAATATCAGGCTGACCCTGTCGGCGGTCCCCCCCTCTCCTCCTCCGAGACACACACACGTATGTGGGGTCGGCTGTTGTATCAGATTTGACCCTCCTCATTTTTTTCGGCCTGCCTTCCTCAACACTTTCTGTCTCAGCCACATCCAAATCGGCGACCGGTGTATCAAAAGTCACCCTTTTTTTTTCTTTTGTCTGCCTTCGTCTACGATTTCTGTCCCCCTCACATCCGTCTCGGTAACGATGTGGTCCCCGGATGTATCTTCAACAGACTTTACAACAGTCTTCTTCTTCTTTTTTTCCTTCTTACCCAAATTTTGGTCCACAACCAATCTATCATCAATAACATTTTCTCAAACCGATGTCTCTGCCATGGCTTCCTTCTTCTTACTGGTCTTCGCTCGAACTTTCTTCTTCGCACCCGACTTTCTGTTGCAATAATAACATGCGTAATGAGTGTGATTTTACAGTAAAAAGAGAGCGACTCTGCAACATAACGAATGTGACCATACAGCCTCAAACGTGTGACTATACAACCAACACTGCATGACTATACAACATAAAGCGTGTGGCTTTGCATCATAACAAGTGCGACTGTGTAGATCTGAAGGTGTGATTGTACATCATTCTGTTACTTCACAACAAAATGTAACGAGTGCGACTATGTACCCTCATAGGGGTGACTGTATAACCAATTCTGTATGACTGTATAACCAACTCTGTATGACTTTACAACACTGTGAGTATACAATATAAAGCGTGTGACTTTGCATCATAACAAGTGCGACTGTATAGATTCAAAGGTGTGATTGTATGACTATTCAAATGTTAATTTTATTTCTTCACAAACACAAAGTCTGTGACTATAAGACTGCTTTTACGTAAGCTTCAACATGGAAGCATTCAAAACTTCAACAAAAAACTGTCTACTTGGCTCTATAAATACAACTACTGTACAACTACGACCCCTTCAACTCAAAATTAGGGTTATAACTAGAGGAATAACGATTAATCAAGAAAAAAAACTGTATGAAAAAACTTCAACTTCGACTCTATAACTACAACAACTGTACAACTACAACAACTTCAATCAAAATTAGGGTTATCGTGTTGGAAAAATGCTCTTTCAACATTTTTTATTGTTCATGCATGCCAGAGTTCTTGACCACATTTTAGGGTTTGTGAAAAAGGAATAAAAAAGGGTTGAACAAAACGAAAATCGGAGGTCGAAAATCGAACATTCAACATACCTTTGTAGCATCACCGGAATTTTAGGCATTATCGGAGACGGAGAAGCTGCGGAAACGGAGATGGAGATGGAGATGGAGATGGATTTTTTTTAGAGAGAGGAAGAGAGCGTTGAGTGATTAAGAGCTGGTGAATGGGGAAGTGCAATGGGTTGGGCGGGAGAATAGAGAGGAGGGAAATTAATTGGGGATAGGTTGAGGGGGCTATTGACTGTTGATGGGTGATGGGTGATGGGTGATGGCTGTCCGCAGCGTGTCAGTTCCGCAGCGTCCTTTTTTTTTTATACAATCTAAACCCATCCATCCACCGTCCATATTAATCTTAATGGATGGGTGGGATTAACACTAACGGAGAGTTAGGAAGTTATTAACTTCCCTGATCCTCCCTCCATATATATATATATATATATATATATATATATATATATATATATATATATATATATATATATATATATATATATATATATATATATAGAGTAAGGCTCTTATGAGCCCTTTACTCTTTGTGAGTCCCTAAGTCCTCATCTCATCCATTGGATGGGATGAGGATGGATGGACAAAATGCATCCATTAAAAAAAAAAAAGAAGATTTACGTTGCTAAAATAGCTCCCATGAATTTAGGAAACAATAACTCCCTATCACATTAATTCATCATTCACATTCATTCATCATATCACGTTCATTCAAACACAAAAAAAAACCCTTTCTTCATTCACGTTCAGTCATTGATTTTGTACTCGGAATTCTGTTACAATGGATTCAATGACCGCGTCATCGTCTTCAACGGTTGATAAGCAACTAATCGAGTATAACAATGGTGAGTTTCAGTAATTCATTCACGTTTTGATTCAATTTTTATTCATGGATTTCGATGGTCATATTGCTTTCAATGTGCGTTTTAATATCAATGGTTTATCGCGTCAAATTGCGTTTTTTTACGTCGATTTTCATGTTTATAGTGCTTTCATTGTCATTTCGTATCACAGTTTCGTATCAATTTGCGTTTTTTTATGTCATTGCGTTTTGATATCACAGTTTCGTATCAATGGTTATTTGCTCTCTCGATCTTTATAGATTACAGGGCTTTATGTTTTTTATTCAGATTTTCCATGATATCCATTGATACTATTGTTTTGATTTCAATTAACGCATAAACGTCGTTGAAGTAACATGCCTTCTGCATTAAAGTAACACTTACTTGCAATTACAGTAACACAAATGAACGTTCAGAAAAAGGGTTTTGATGATGATGTTAGAGTAACGTATTGTACACGTTAGAGTAACACCACTTAGGAATTATAGTAACACATTATTTGCATGGGTGTAACGCTGTTTGATTTTGTGCAGGTGGTTTTGCCAAAGATGCGAACGCACATGACAACACTGGAAAAGGTAGAATTTGATTCATTTGATCAATCATGGATTAATAACAATGGTTCATTGATATTATTGTTTTACTAATATTATTGTTTGCTTTATGTTGAAGCAGTCACGGTGTTGAAGTAACACAAGTTATGAATTACAGTTGTTCCGATCACGGAATCAATGAACCCGACTATGAATTCGGGTTTCAGGTATTCGGATATTGCTTGCTTGACTTCCTTTGATCTCTCCTTTCTCTTCCTCCACGATCGGACCTTCCCGGCGGATCGAGTCTGCTCCCTGCACAAGTAGCGCACAGGGCCTCGGAGGTTGTCCGAGGGAACCCTTTCCGATGCCTAAGTCAGTCCGTGGATGCCTTAACGAACCTAGCTTGTGAGGAACTAGGTGGCCTTTTTTTGGAGTAAGAGTCTAGAGAGAGAAAATCCAACCCCCTCTAAGTGGGAAATGGGTGGGTATTTATACCTTCCAACAAGAGAGAGAGGGAGAGAGGGAAAAGAGCGGGAGAATGGGTGGACGTGAGGACGACACGTGGCTTCTCCTCGTCCACCCACTTTCCATTACCTGAGGCGGAATGACGGATGGACCCTCGGGTTCCCCTGCTCGTACTTGGGGTTTGGGCACCCTGGAAACCAACACGTTGGGGACTTGGAGGCCCTGCTCAGCTGGCAGCGGGGCCCTGCCTGGCAGGCGCAAGCCTTTCGGAGTTCTCTCCACAGTCCTTCGCAGGGAGGCCTGACGGGCGATTCTAGATTCTCCCTGGGGGCGAACCGTTCCGGGGCCCTACAGGCGGGCGACCCGTGGTACTTGGTCAACTCCCATCAATTGGCCCACGTCGGCCAGAGGGAGGTGGGGTCTTCCTCTTGGCAGGCGTCTCTTGAGATGAGGTGCAGTTGACTTCTGAACTCTTGCATTTAATGCGCTGCTTGTTCCCGAGGTTAGAATGTTCTTTTAGTGATGATTGCTTTCTATTCCCAGCGGGTTTTTGGGCAGTGTGCGGGTGTACTGATTGGCCGTGCCCCCTGTCAAAGTAGTTGGGGTGCCATTTAATGTTTTGGCCACCCTTTCCGTATAAATTGCGGTTTCTTTGCCATTTTCACAACCCATCTCCAACCTTCTCTTCTTCTTCCTTCAGAGAAAATGTCGTGGATTACCAAAGTACTTTTCTGCCATGGGGCTCGTGTAGTGAGCCGTCGCTTTACGGGGCGTTGGAAGCTAAGGTACTCCCGGGCGTCTTTTCTCATTCTGCGTCGTAGCCGGCAATCCCGCGCTCAACGTCCCCGAAAGTTCAGGAGGGCTCTTATCAAAGCGGGCAAGCGTCCTCAGAGGGCTTCTCCAGCCGCTCCAAAGTTCAGGCGCTGCCCCCAGGGTGGGGGTTGTTTCGACAGGGGGTGCCATGAGTGTTTTCCATGGCTACACCCTGAGCAGTTCGACCTCGACTGCTCAGAGCTGTCCTCTCCTGAGTCGGGCCCTTCTTCTCCCCTGAGGAAGAAAGTGGGCTGCGGCTCCTGTGACGATACCGAGACAGTCCCTTATGGTAGGGACTGGGATGTCAGCAGCCGGGATTCCGGCGACAGTGACGGCCAGGGTTACTCCTCTGGTCGTGGGGATGATGACGACTCGGCGGATCCCTTCAAAGACTCTGATGATTGGGACTGGGGATCTGATGTTGGGGGTTACAACAGCCCTGGGGATTACTCCCCAGGCTTGGATGATGATTAGGCCTGCCCGAGGGGTGCAGGCATAGTGAGCCAGAAACAGGGGCTCTTTTTGTATTCCTGGCTGGCATGCCATGTAACTTGCCCGTTTTTCGGGTTTTCTCTAATCTAATAAAAAATCAGGCGGCTTTGTTTACATGTGGCATTTTTATTATTTGTTATTATTTGCTTTTGTTTTTGTTATTATTATCCGAATGGAGGGAAAGTGACGTCATTGAGAGAATAAATGTTCCTGGCGTCTATTTGCCTTCTCGAGGCTTTCTTGGGATGAGGAGGTTGGTTGTTAGAGGTGTGACACGTGGGGGGTGATTTACGGGGAGAGTTTTGCAGAGAGAGGTGACCCTTCTACTGCCCAGACCTATATAAGCCCATTTTCTTCCCCTAATTCCCTTTTTAGCATTTTCAAAACTCGAACCTTCGCTTCTTCCTCACTCTCTTTGCTGCTGCAAACTTCTTTCAAGATTTCGAGGGGCGCCTAACTTCGGACTTTTTCGGCGACGGTCATCTTTCTAGGTTAGAATCTTGATTCCAACTCTTTGTTTTTCTTCCTTTTTCTCATACTCCTTCGCGAAGTAGAATGTCTCGCGCTCGCGCTCTTACTTTTAGTCCGTCGTCTGGAGGGACGGAGGATAGGAGAGGGGGGAGATCCGACTTAGCCTCTTCCTCTGGGGTCAGACCCGGCGGGGGAAACCGCCCCGAGGAAGATGGGGGTGCTAACTCACCCGAACCCGCCCCTTTTGACGTTGTCGACTCCGACGACGGTGCATTGGCGATTGACCCTTCCACCATTGCCGGCCTTGCTCCCAGGGAAAAAGGGAAAAGGTACTTCTTGGATAAACACAAATACCTGGTTCCTTTGAGAACCTACCCTGAGACCAAGAATAGAGACCTGATTCTGGAGAGTAATGTTGCCGGGGAGATTGAGAAATTCTACCACTTTGGGGAGGGGTACACCGTTATAATTCCCGGGGAGAGAGATACGGTGTGTTGCCCTCCTGACGGCTGTGTGGCTGTTTACCACAAAAGCTTGGAATTCGGCCTACGATTCCCTCTTCACCCCTTCTTGGAGGAGGTTTTTAGGAGGATGAACGTGGCCCTTGCCCAGCTGACTGCCTCAGCCATCAGGACCTTGGTGGCTTATACCTGGACCTGCCTTTTCCATGGGGAGGGGCCCTCTATTGATGCTCTGCGTGCCATGACTTGGCTGCAAATGGTGTCTTCATCAAGGGGGGATGACTCCCCTGGGTACTGGTCCATTCTGAAGTCGAAAAAGTACGCTCTGGTCTGGCCGGCTTTAAACAGCCTGAAAGACTGGAAAGACAATTTTCTATATGTACATAGTGCCTTAGGGTGGCGGATCCCTAGGCATTTTAGGAATCACGTGCATACTCGCATGGAAACCCGTGAGGAATATCATCCGGGTGTCGGGGGAAAAGACCTGAATGTGAAGCTGAGTCAGGCAGACGAAGATTTGATTGAGAAATTTAAGGTTACTGAGGCCCCCCCCCCCCCCCCCAACGAGCCCGCTTTCTGGCTTCCTCACGCAGATCTTATCACCACGGATGAAAACCTGACCCCGCTGGGCCTGATTCCCGGCCTTGAAGGTAGTGTAGGGGCTTCAACTGGCCTGATGATTTTTCTCGAGGTTTCCATCCCTATCTCCTTGACCGGCTGTTTATCTGTCTTGCAGGTTCTGATTCTCGCCTTTGGACAAGGAAGCAGGTGAGGAGGCTTGGCCTGTCTGAGGAATTTATTGTTACTCAAAAGGTCCCCTCTCTTCCCTCCAACTTCAAGAAAGGAGAGAAGAACTTGATGAGGTTTGTGAAGGAATTCGCCTCTGGCCGACAACTCCCCTTCCCCCCCCGGCTAAAGCCGGCGGCTCCTCCCAATGCTCAGGGTGGGGAGGCTGAAGTTACTTCCGTGGCGACCCCCTCCCATGCTCACCGGTAGGATGCTTCCCCTGCTGGGACTCGCGTTTCCCCGGGGTCTCACCCTGCGGATTCTGAGCAGACTGGAGAGAGTGCTCCCCTGGTCAGGAGAAAAAGAAATAGGGAGACACCAGGGACTGTGCCTATGGTTGAGTTAGAGGCCGATGTGGAGACCCCGGAGGCGAAACGCCCTGCTCACGACGTCCCGGCTACTTCTCTCTTGGAGGAGAATGCAGAGTTCCACTGTGCTGCAGGCGATAGTGTTGATGTATCAGGCCTGCTCTCGGACTCTAGTACTGTCTTGGCAGACCGCCTCATCAAGTCGGTGACCAATACTTCCAGCCAGGTGATTCAGTACATACAACGTACTTCCAGGGTGCTGCAGGCGGCAGGCCTCTGCCGAGCTGGCGGCCCTCAGTCGTCTAAGTGACGAGGAGCTGACTGTCACCCCTGGGGCCCCTCTTCCCGATCGTCTAGCCGTGGTTGAAAGGGATGTGACCCTGATTATTGGCTTGAAGGACAAGCTGACAAAGCAGGAGAGCGAGCTGGAGGATGTGAAGGGGCAGGCCAGTCAGTGGAAGCTTCAGGGGAAGCAGGCTGTAAGGGAGGCATTCAAGCTGGAGGTGGAACTTAAGGAGAGCCGCCTGGCGGTGGAGCGTGCTGAAAAGTCCCTAGCTGAGATGGAGCATCTCAAGAAGAAGGCGGCTGATCTGGAGGAAGAACTGTCCAAAACCAGCTCGGACTTCAAACAGGCTCAGGCTGGATGGCAAGATGAGAAAGATGCCATTCTGAAGGAAGCTGAAGCTGCCACGGACTTGAGCTTTGAAAATGGGGCTACCTCCTCCTTGGAGCTTGTTATGGAGGTAATCAAGGAAATGTTACCTGTCTTTGACGAGGACACGTTTCGAAACCTTTATGCTACCAAGAATGAAGCTCTGGCGGCTGGAAACTCCAAGGAGCCTGCTGGTCCCAATCATGGCGTGCCTGATGTTTAGGCATTTACTCTTTGTTATTAACTTTTTATGCTGAGCCTTAGAATGGCTAGCTTTGTCTGTAATGTTCTGACCTTTCTGGATCTTTATTTTGGGCTTTGTTCAAACCATTCTACTCTTTTCTGGATTAATCTTTGAATGTTTGTCCTTTATTTCTGCTTTCTTTGTTCTCCAGAGTATGGCCTTCCCTGCCTGCCCAGGGGTAAGCAGGGTGGCTGCGTTTTTTATACAAGGTTGGGGGGCTTGCCCCCAGTCCTTGTTCGTTCGGCCTGTCCCTGGCTCTTGGTCAGAGTCCAGAGGGCCTGCCCCCTGCCTGTCCAGGGGTAAGCAGGGTGGCTGCGTTTTTTATACAAGGTTAGGGGGCTTGCCCCCAGTCCTTGTTCGTTCGGCCTATCCCTGGCTCTTGGTCAGAGTCCAGGGGGCTCGCCCCCTGCCTGCCCAGGGGTAAGCAGGGTGGCTGCGTTTTTTATACAAGGTTGGGGGGCTTGCTCCCAGTCCTTGTTCGTTCGGCCTGTCCCTGGCTCTTGGTCAGAGTCCAGGGAGCCTGCCTCCTGCCTGCCCAGGGGTAAGCAGGGTGGCTGCGTTTTTTATACAAGGTTGGGGGGCTTGCCCCCGGTCCTTGTTCGTTCGGCCTGTCCCTGGCTCTTGGTCAGAGTCCAGAGGGCCTGCCCCCTGCCTGCCGGGAGGCGTTAAATTTTTGTTGGGGGGGCTATTTTCCTTAGTTCTGGCAACAGGGGGGCCTCCCCCTATTGCCCCCTGCTCGTTTGTGTGTGAAAACGCGAGTTTGAACAGGCAACGAGTATAGACTTTAAGGGTCTTTCATTTCTTCAAAAAAAAAAATCTATCACAAGGGTGGTCGGAGCCGTCGACATTCTTCGACCGTTCTCCGCCAATTTTAAAGAAACGAAGACTACTTTAAGATTCTGCTTAAACATAATATTTCTTCAGGGTGTCTGCGTTCCAGTGAGCACTCAACTCTTGGCCCTCTAGATTGCGTGCCTGGCCCTAAGACTTGAGTTACCTGGTATGGACCCTCCCAATTAGCGCTAAGTTTGCCGTGCTCTCTCGATCTTCCCACGGCCTGTGTCTTTCTGAGGACCAGATCACCCATCTGAAAATTTCGCTGATGCACTTTCTTATTGTAAGCCTTCCTCATTCGTTGCTGGTAGGCGACGATATTGGTACTGGCTTCCTCCCTCACCTCACTGACCAGATCTAAGGCCTCTGCCATCGCTACTTCATTCTCAGCCTGGTCGTATTGTAAGGAGCGCAGGGAGGGGACTCTGGCCTCAATTGGCAGTAGAGCCTCTGCGCCATATACCAGGCCGAATGGGGTTTGGCCCGTAGATTCCTTCCGGGTGGTTCGGATTGACCAGAGTATGCTGGGGAGCTCGTCAGCCCACCTGCCCTTGAGGTCATCCACCATTTTCTTTAGGCCATTCAAAATCTGTTTATTGGCTGCCTCTGCCTGTCCGTTGGTTTGAGGGTGGCAGACGGCAGAATAAGCGACCGTGACGCCGTGACCTTCCAGCCATAATCTCAGGGGGTCATTATCGAATTGTCTTCCATGGTCAAACACCAGCATTTTCGACAGGCCGAACCTGGTGATAATGTTCCGCCAAATTACCTTCCTGACCGCAGGCTCGGTGATGTTAGGCACTGCCTCAGCCTCTATCCATTTGGTGAAGTAGTCGATGGCTACGATCAAGAACTTTCTCCCCCCGGTGGCTACCGCAAAGGGTCCTAATATGTCCATCCCCCACTGAGCGAAGGGGATGGGGGACAGGATCGGCCTGAGCTCCTGGGCCGGGGCATGGATGGATGGGGCGAATAGCTGGCATTTTCTGCACTTTTGGGTCAAATCTTTGGCGTCGGCCAGCAGGGTCGGCCAGTAGTATCCGGCTCTCAAGGCCTTGTGTTCTAGTGACTTTCCTCCTATGTGGTGGCCACATATCCCGGAGTGGATGTCGTCCAACACCTCCGTTGCCTGCTCCGCCCCTAGACACCTGAGCAGGGGGGAGGAGAAAGATTTTTTGTACAAGTCTTCTCCTATCATGATGAACCAGGCAGCCCTTGCTGGCATTTTTCTCTTTTGTACGGGGTCAGCCGGTAAGATTCCGTGCTTTTTGAACAGGATGATGGGGGTCCTCCAATCCTCAGGCCCTGCCTCTTCCATCACACCGACGGTTTGACAGGGGACGGTATATTTCTCCTGGACGACGTCCACCCATACTGACCTTCTTATATCCTGCAGGCTGGAGCTGGCCAGTTTTGACAGGGTGTCCGCCCGGTTATTCTGGGATCGAGGGATCTGTCTGATTTCATATGATTTTAAGCCTGATAATTCCCTTTTTACCATTTCCAAGTACGCGGCCATTGTTTGGTCCCTGGCCTCATACTCTCCATTGATTTGGTTGGCGATGAGCTAGGAGTCTGTTGCTAGAACAATCCGTTCTGCGCCTGCAGCTTTGGCTAGGTTGATGCCCGCGAGTACTGCTTCATACTCAGCTTCATTGTTTGACGTAGGGAAGACGAATCTGAGAGCGTGCTCAAAGTCGGTCCCCTCCGGACTGGTCAGTACCACTCCTGCCCCTGCTCCATTAGTCGTAGAGGACCCATCGGTGTACACGATCCACTCGCCGGTGATTGGACTATCCTCCTCAGAGTGGGAACACTCTGCTAGAAAGTCAGCCAGGGCTTGGGCCTTGATGGCTGTTCTTGACTGATATGTTATCCCTAGTCCACTCAACTCGATTGCCCACTTTAGCAGTCTGCCCGACTTCTCGAATTTCTCTAGCACCTTCTCTAGGGGCTGGTCTGTCAGCACTACTACGGGGTGTGCATCGAAGTATGGCCTCAACTTTCTGGCCGCTATAACAACCGTGTAGGCCGCCTTCTCGACCATAGGATAATTCTTCTCTGCTGCCCCCAGGGCGTGACTTACAAAATATATGGGCTGTTGGGCGCCTGCCTCCTCCCTCAAGATGACTGCGCTGACTGTCACATTGGTTACAGCGATGTAGAGGAAGAGTTTTTCCCCTGCCACTGGTCTTGCCAGGGTGGGGAGTTTCTTTAAGTGCTCCTTCAACTGCCCAAATGCCTCTTTTTGTTCGTCTTCCCATCTGAATTGCTTGTTGCCTTTCAGTATTTTGAAGAATGGGGTTGACTTGTCTGCTGACCTGGCGATGAATCGTGCCAGGGCGGCCATGCGGCCTGTCAGACGTTGGATGTCCCTGATGGTCTTTGGCTCAGGAAGGTCCAGAACAGCCTGAACTTTCTCGGGGTTAGCGTCTATCCCTCGAGAGCTGACCAAAAAACCCAAGAATTTTCCAGAGCGAACCCCAAACGTACACTTCTTCGGATTAAGTTTCATTTTGTAGGCGCGCAGGGAGGAGAAGGTCTCCCGCAGGTCTGCCAAGTGCTCTTTGTCACCCTTACTTTTCACAATGGCGTCATCGACGTAGGCTTCTATGTTCCTGCCTTTTTGGCTTTCGAATACCTTGTCAACCAGGCGTTGGTACGTGGCCCCTGCGTTTTTCAGTCCGAATGGCATCATCTTGTACATGTAGGTGCCTGAGCTAGTGATGAACGCGCACTTAACTCTGTCTGGCTGCCATAAGTATACCTGATGATACCCTGAGAAAGCATCCAGGAAGCTTAGCATTGTATATCCGCTGGTAGCGTCTACCAGCTGGTCGATTCTGGGGAGCGGGTAACAGTCTTTTGGGCAGGCCTTGTTGAGGTTCGTAAAATCCACGCACATCCTCCACGCGCCTGACGATTTTTTGACCATGACCACGTTTGCTAGCCACTCAAGGTAGTCACAAACTTCTATAAAGTCTGCCTTCAAAAGTTTTTCAATTTCTTCCTTGATTGCCAGGTCTTTTTCTGCGGACATGTTCCGCTTTTTCTGCTTCACAGGGCGGGCGTCCGCGCTTACGTTCAGCCTGTGAACGATGCACG
The DNA here is from genome assembly GCA_958450325.1 of Agrostemma githago. NCBI lineage: Eukaryota > Viridiplantae > Streptophyta > Magnoliopsida > Caryophyllales > Caryophyllaceae > Agrostemma > Agrostemma githago. Next base: position 40,727,136 of record OY288259.1, on the reverse strand, counting down.
CTGGATCGACCCCTGGCATTTCATCCGCCGAGTAGGCGAATACGTCCTTGTTCTCTTTCAGTAGCTCGACCAGCTCAGCTTGGTAGGATTCTTCCAGGTCAGCCCCTATAAGGACTTGCCTCCCCGGCTCTAGGTCCACCAGCATGCTTTCTCCCCCAGGTTCCAGGTGGTTTGGTGCCTGATTACCGGCTGGAATCTCGCCTTCCCTGCTGGGGGAACCGTCGGCTTTTCTTTTCCCTTTCCTTGCGCTTTCGTGAGTCTGCAGGGCCACGGAGTAGCACTGTCTGGCCGACTCCTGGTCTCCGCGTACTTTCCCTTCTAGGCCGAAATCAGTAACGTAGGCTATAGTGAGAGCCCTGATTGATATGGCCGCTTCAATTTCGTCCAGGGTGACTCTGCCGATCAGGGCGTTGTAAGCGGACTTTGCATCCACCACAACGAATGAAGCTCTGACGTTTCTGGTAGTAGCTCCCTCCCCAAATGTTACTGGTAGGTCTATGATCCCCACGGGGAATACGCCTGCTCCGCTGAACCCATATAACGACCCGGGGGCGGGTCGCAGGTGCCTTTTCTCCGGGCCCATTTTGTCGAAGGCGTCTTTGTACAGCAAATTTGTGTAGGCACCAGTGTCCACCATGCACCTCCGAACAATATGGTTGTTGATTACCAAGGACAGCACCAGGGGATCGCTGTGGGGGTACACCACCCGCCCTGCATCCTCGGGGGTGATGCTCAGCGTTACTCCTTTTGGGCTTCCTGCTCTTTCAGCGTAGCAGATTTGGTTCCTCAGCTCACGAATCTGCCTTTTCTGCCCTCTTCGGCTGATTAGACCTTCTGCATCCCCTGATATCACGTGGATTACCAGGCGGTTCTGTGCCGAGCATTCGGGCTTTTCAAACGTCTCTTTCTGAGATTTGTTCCTGGCTGCGTAGTTGGCCAACCAGCCATTTCTGATCAACTTCTCAATCTCGTCTTTCAGGTGGCGGCATTCTTCGGTGGTGTGGCCTACGTAGTCGTGGAAAGTGCATAATTTCTTGGGATCCCCTCTTGGACTGCGCGGCTTGCTTGGGCGATTCCACTTAGCGGTTTCTTTTTCCAGCTCGAAGATTTCTGCCCTGGATTTGTTAAGGGCTGTGTAACTGTCGAACCTGGGCTGGTAGACAGTGCGCTCCTTTTTAGGGGTATCCCCTTCCTCAGTTCTATGACTTCCGGACTCGTTTCTCCCGCGTCCACCCTGCGGTCCCCCCTGCTGCCTCGTAGGGCCTGAGGGGGTCTCCGGCAGGTTGTGGAACTCTTCCTGCAGCATAAACCCCTCTGCAATCTTTCTGGCTTTGGCCAGGGTCTCAGGCTGGGCCCTAATCATTTGGTTTTTCATTTCGCCGGGTAGCAGGGAATTGGTTAGTGCATATGCTGCTGTTGGGTCGTCAATTTCTTTCACCTGCTGGAACGATAAGTCGAACCTCTTTAGATAATCCCTGACAGTTTCGCCCTTCTTTTGCCTGAGGGTCATCAGGTCAAAACGGGTGAGACGTCGTCGTTTGTTTCATGCGTACTGGTCCAAGAACATCTCTTCCAGCTCAATGAAGAAAGAGATTGACCCCTGCGGGAGGTCCCTGAACCAACCCTGGGCTAGGCCCACCAGGGTGGTAGGGAAGATTTTACACCAGACCGCGTCGTCGGCGTCGTACATGCCCATGTGGCTTTCGTACGCAGCCAAGTGATCTTCCTAGTCTGTAGTTCCATCGAACTTTACAGTTGGCATCTTAATTTTCGGGATAGGGTACGCCTGGAACTCAGGGTGAAGCGGGGTCTTAGTTGGCCTGCCCACCATTTTTGACCTACTCGCGTCTGAGTAGCGACCGTAGTCGTCCCTTCTGTCAGGGGTCGGTTGCCGGCTCTCAGGGGAGCGGTGCCTTGGTGGGGGCCTTGGCCTGCTTATCGCCTCATCGCCCTGGGAAGGGGAGTGATACCGCGAGCGCTTTTTCTGGGCGGGCTCGAGGTTATCGCCCTGACGATGCCTGGGCCTCATGGGCTGACCGTTGTTGAGCCTGGATTGCAGGCTCTGAGATAGCCCAGGGGCAGGCCGCAATCCCTCAACCGGTGTCAGCCTGGAGAATACATCTTGTTTCTCTCCCAAGCGCTTGGATACTGGCTCTTTGTGCTTCATGCGATCCCTCAGGTCCTGGGATAGGCCTCTTCTTTCACGAGCGGCCGTGGACTCTGTAGTATGGATGGAGTATGCGCCCTCAGGACCAGCTACCTCCTGCCGTGCAGGCGGCTCCTGACGGGCCTCTGAAATTCGCCTTTGCACTTGTGCGTATGCTTGAGCTGTCTTCCTAGCCTTTCTCTGAACGTTTCTGACGGCGGTTCGCTTTGTGCCCCCGGTTCCTTCTCCACTTTCAAAGTGGAGCAACCTGGGGGTCGTAGCGACCCTGCCTATCAGGTCGTTAGGGGTGAACTCCTGGTCCAGCATGGCTGAGAAGAAAGCCGCAGTTTGGACCATCTGGGCAGGGGTGAGGTTTAGGACTGGCCTCGGCTGGCTCCCTTGCCCAGCCATGGCAGCTGCCCCCTGGCCCGGTGCCCCCTGCAGACTGGCTCGCCCCACACCTGGAATCGTGGCGGCAGGTGTCATTTCGGGCGGCATGCCATACTGGGGGGCTTTGGGTGGGTTTGCCACTGAGCTGGTGTCGAAGATTTCAGGCATGTTCAATTGTGGGTCAATTTTTGTGTTTTGGAATGGTTGATTTTGTGGGTAATCTCGTGAGCACAACCTAGATCTTCCCCACAGACGGCGCCAAATTGTTCCGGTCACGGAATCAATGAACCCGATTGTGAATTCGGGTTTCAGGTATTCGGATATTGCTTGCTTGACTTCCTTTGATCTCTCCTTTCTCTTCCTCCACGATCGGACCTTCCCGGCGGATCGAGTCTGCTCCCTGCACAAGTAGCGCACAGGGCCTCGGAGGTTGTCCGAGGGAACCCTCTCCGATGCCTAAGTCAGTCCGTGGATACCTTAACGAACCTAGCTCGTGAGGAACTAGGTGGCCTTTTTTTGGAGTAAGAGTCTAGAGAGAGAAAATCCAACCCCCTCTAAGTGGGAAATGGGTGGGTATTTATACCTTCCCACAAGAGAGAGAGGGGGAGAGGGAAAAGAGCGGGAGAATGGGTGGACGTGAGGACGACACGTGGCTTCTCCTCGTCCACCCACTTTCCATTACCTGAGGCGGAATGACGGATGGACCCTCGGGTTCCCCTGCTCGTACTGGGGGTTTGGGCACCCTGGAAACCAACACGTTGGGGACTTGGAGGCCCTACTCAGCTGGCAGCGGGGCCCTGCCTGGCAGGCGCAAGCCTTTCGGAGTTCTCTCCGCAGTCCTTCGCAGGGAGGCCTGACGGGCGATTCTAGATTCGCCCTGGGGGCGAACCGTTCCGGGGCCCTGCAGGCGGGCGACCCGTGGTACTTGGTCAACTCCCATCAACAGTAATATCTAATTCTAATTAGAGTAACACAAACACGTAACACTGAAAAGGGTTTTTGGCGCTGACGTTGGAGTAACATCCTTTAAGGGTTAAAGTAACACAACTTAAGAGTTGAAGTAACACTTATGTCCATGGGCGTGCCATTTTTTAATTTCTTGCACGAAGCATTGCCAAAAAACCGAATGCATAGGAATGGTGCAGAGATGTGGGTGAGGTTTTCACTCCGTACATGGAGCAAGTATTCGGAACAATTGATGAGGCAGTGGAATTTTACAAAATCTACGCGCTGGCTTGCGGATTTGATGTGAGAAAGTATACTAAGCCAACCAAACGAAACTGTCCAAATCCGTACGCAGCACGACCGCCTAAACAGCCTACTAAGCCAACCAATGATGAGGATGGCGAGGATGAAGTAGATGAAGACATCGAAGGAGAGGAAACTGAAGAAGACACCGAGGAAGTCGAGGAGGATGAACAAGTGTTTTGAGAATACTCGTGTTTTTTTGTCATTATAAGAATTTTTTCTTTTTTTCTGGTTTACACGAAAAACTAATTTTGTACAATTTTTTTTTACACATAGCGCTGTGTTACGGTGCATTTAACACTATATTTATTTAATACATGTGTTTTTGGTTAGAGTAACATCTCATGTGTGTCAGAGTAACACTATTCGTCTGTTACAGTAACAGAAACAATGCATTGAAGTAACTGAAGACAACAAAGTTGTTTAGACAAAATCATTGCCAAAGTAACTGGGGATAGCTTGGATTGGTTCCATTCATTAACAAAGTACCAACATTTGTTCTTCAAAAAACAATATATAATGCGTCAGAGAAATTGATTGCAATATCATTGTACAAACACCATTAATAACTTAAAGTAACATAAATTGTTCATTAAAGTAACATTTACAATGCTTCGGGTAACACACAGATTGGGAGACCAAAGAAAATTGGGTTAACTTCAGTAATCCCCATAGTAACACCAGCAGTAAATTAGAGTAGCAGGTACAACTAGTCAGTGTAACAGAGTTTAACAGCTTCAATGCATTGGTGATAGTCAAAATACTAATGTAATTAGACAGGTAACTAAAGAATACAAACCATTAATTCATAGTTAGAAAAGAGATGACATGATTCAGTAAACACGTTATTTTTTTCGGCCCTTTGTTGGCTTGCTCTTGGGAGGGTCGATGATCTTTTGTCTAGCGTCCGCATACTTGTCTACGTTTTCCAACAACCGCGATCGCACCTTGTTCATTATGTTTGCTAAAGTTAGAAAGCTGCTTCAATGTAATCTTGCTCGAGTTGAAGGTGAGTGATTGAGTTGAGTTGAGCGATTGAGTGCTCAGGTGTGCTTGAGTTGAGCGAAAAAATTCAATGAGATGAGAGATGATGAAGGTGAAAGGTTTTTGTGTTAGGCGGGTGTTTGAATGAAAAAAAATGAATGAGATAAGAGAGAAGAAGATATCAGTTGGCAATAATTTAGGGAGGAGAGAGGATTTTCTCATATTATTTCCAAAATATGGTAGTTACTATCTTAATTACTACATGCAATCTCAACCATTCATCCTCTTTAGATCAATGGCTAAGAATAGGACTCATGGACTCAAAAAAGAAAAAGGGACTCACTTGATCTTCACTATATATATATATATATATATATATATTTGGTGGCTCGCAATTTGATTCTTTATTTTGCCCGGAGCACCCTTTCGGGTTTTCACTCCGTCCTCGGCTCACCCTTTTGTTCCTTTTTTTTTTTGACAACGGCTCGCAACTCGTTTCTTCATTTTGCCCGGGGCGCCCTTTCGGGTTTTCGCCCCGTCCTCGGCTCGTCGTTTGTGCTTCGTCATTGAAATCACTCGTTAATCGAAACATAGGGGTGGTTCCAACTTGCATGTGAATCGAGTAATCGATTTCGTTATTTGGTTGGTTGTACCCGAAGAAGGGTTGCCTACGTATCCGCGTTTAGACGGAATCAAACCATGTTCGTAGTTCAATTAGATGTGAGTGATTTTGCTTTAGACTCGTTATGCCAATTATCGATATGAGGAGTTTAGAGTGTATTCACCGTAGTTAAAGAACTAAGGTGGAGTGTGATAAGTGTAGTTTGTAGTGCCTATTTGTTGTGTTTTCGTCCCCTTTTCCTTGTGGAATTGCTCCTTTGGAGCGATTCATGGGCTTCTTATGCTTCCTTTAGTTCGTTTCAGGTTCCCGAGACCGATTTGGAAGAGTTGGAGCGATTCCGACTCAATACATACACATTTTGGAGCCAACGAGATAAAGGAACGATGACTCGAGGCCTTGGAATCGACCCCGAGACCTTGGGACCCAATCCCGAGCCTCCGAGACCCGATCCCGAGTCCCGAGAATCGGTGGGAAGCCCATGAGAGGCAAGGAAGGACCAAAGAGCGTTTAAGGAAGGCATACAAGACCCATCCCGTTCGGAATGGGGTGCTACAATAAGATGGCTGCTGTGAGCCCATCCCGGTCGGGATCAACTCGTCCCGGTCGGGATGGCAGGGCCGTCCCGATCGGGATAGTCCGTCCCGTCCGGGAAGCTACAGAGGCAGCACGGGCTTCTTCTTTTCTTCTCCTTTATTCTTGTACCCATATATATACTCCCTTCTTGTAATTTTAAGACATCTTATCTTACCCTAGACTAGTTTAAGCCTCCAAAACCCTAGATTAGTGTTCTCATATTAGTCTTAATCATCCTTTAATTATTAGTTAATCCTAGTCATTAGTTCTTGTATTAAGAGGATACTTGAAGAATTCTCCAAGATTGACAACCTTGGGTTTTATTTGGGTTCTTATTTATACAAGATTGCATCTTTTCATCTTCATAGTGTTGGTATAATCATCTCTACTCTTAATCTTTGTTTATTCAATCTTGTTTCATCTTTTTATATTGTTATTGTTGTTAGTTGTTCATAATGAATGCTTGGATGTTTAGTTTGTTTTCTCTTGTTAATGTTATGAGTAATTTGATAATGAGTGAGTAGTAATCTTGTGGGGTTAGTAGGGGGATTAGGGGTAGATTATGGATGATTAGGGTTGATTAAGGGGAAAAGGTTACATCTTTGTTGTTAGTCACATTGTAGGCACTCTATGTGTTTGTTGATATGCTTGTGTGAGTTGTAGTGGCCATGCTTCCCATACTTGTGTTCATCTTCTCATTGATTGCTTATGTTGTGGAAATGTTGAGAATAGTTTAGTCGCGAGAGCGCGGACTAGGGTCTAAGTTGCGAGAGCCCGGACCCACCTTGACATCGGTCTAAGTTGCGAGAGCCCGGACCGACTCTAGCGATTAGGAGACACCTATACCCTTGATCACCCCAATTACCCTTCTACCTCTATGAACCCGACCTACCCCACTTCTTTCCATATTTGTGTTAATTCTCCGAGTTAGCTATCGTTCTTTTAGTTTATTCATTAGTTCGATCATTAGCTTAGTCATGCTTCTTCTGTATCATAATTTTCCTTTCATTGCTTCTTTGTGTTTGTTTGGTAATCTAGTCTTGTTGTAAGTAGACCTAGTCTAAGCTTTGATATACCGTCCTCGTGGATACGATCCCGACTTGCCCTAGCTACCCACTAGGTTAGTCGGTGTTTTATTGTTGGCTAGGGACGTGACGAATCCTTACCATCAATTTGGCGCCGTTGCCGGGGACGGTGCATTGTTTAGACTTAGTTTGCTTATTACTAGACTTAGTTACCCTTCTTTGTGTTCTCCCATCTTCTTTTGTGAATATTCCCTAGATTTTTCTTCTTTCCTTTGTTTTCTTTCTTCTTTTTCTCTTTGTCTCTAGTTGTGTTTGTTTATTGTCGTTACCTAGTGCCCATAAAGCACTAGGTGTTCTCACGTTTGTTCTAGTGTGTAGTGTATGCCTAGGAGGGGAGGCGACTTCTATCTCTTTAATCCAGAGCTGGAGAGACTCTTTCGAGCCTTTCGCCAACGGACGATTAACCGAGTTAGAATCTCTCAACCGAGTGCAAGCAATACTCATCAAGGGCAAGCCCAAGGAGCCGACTTGAACAATTCACCTCGAGAGACGGCCGGAGGGACCTTCATCAATCCCTTCGGTGATTCTTCTCCTAGTTCCCCCTCTTCATCTACATCAACACCGTCTACACCACCATCATATCCCTTATATCCAATCATGCCTAAGTTTTCTTCTCACTCAACCTTCACGGAAGACGTTTTGCCGGGTCCATCCACTTTACCGGAGGCATATACCGGGAATTTTGTGGCGAAAACGCAATTTATCCAATTGGTCGAGAGAAGTCAATTTAGTGGGTTACCAACCGAAGATCCTCATCAACACATGGAAACCTTTTCGGACTATTGTGACGCTATTTCACAAACGGGAATAACTTAAGACCAAATCCGGTGGGTTTTATTTCCTTTCTCTTATTGGTAAAGCGAAGCAATGGTTCAAGGGGATGGACAAAGCAAGACTTGGCATTGACACTTGGAAGAAGCTAGCCTTAGCCTTCTACCAACAATTCTATCCCCCGGAGAAGACAAATCTATTGAGAGCTTCCATCACGGGTTTCCAACAACGTGATGATGAAAGCCTCTATGAATCATGGGAAAGATTCAAAGCCTTGATCCGTTCTTATCCACACCATGGCTTATCACAATGGTTCCTCGTACAACAATTTTGGAACGGTCTATATGAAGACTCGAGGGCCATACTCAACATGGGATCTAACGGTAGGTTTACCAAAGTGGAGGATGACCAAACTTGGTCGAGAATTGAAGAGATGGCGGTGCATAATTCGCAATACTCTAGGCCTAGGAAGGCACATCGAGGAGGCATGCATGAGGTCGATGCTATCACTAAGTTAAGCATTGACCTTGGAGCTCAACTTAGAACACACATGGAGACTATTGACAAGAAGCTCCAAAGTCACCTCGACCAAGTCCAAGGCACTAGTTCCTCACACCATCAACCGATTCAAGAAGTGAATGCTTTGGGGTTCGCACCTCCTACTCCTTACTTTGGGATGTGCGATACTTGTGGAATCGTTGGTCATGACCCTATGAATTGTAGAGGGAGTATTGAGCAAGTGAACGCCTTTCAAGCGTTCAAGCAAGGTGCTTCCTACTCTAATCAATACCAAGCTTCCAATCAAGTCCCTCAACAACAAGCACTTCAACATCAACAACAACATCGTCCCTATGTTCCACCTCCCTTACGGGACAACAATAAAAGTTACCAAGGTTATGTTGGTAACCAAAGATCCTTCAACAATTTCAAGCAAAATAACCAAGGTAACTTCAACAACAAGCAAGGGTTCCACCAAGGGAACTTCAATCAAGGTGGTTTCCAAGGGAACCAAAATTTTCAAGGGTATCAAAACCGCAACCATGGCAACAATCAAGGCCATCAACAAGGTAATTCTCATGGGTTCCAAGGGAACCATCAACAACAACAAGCAAATCAAAGTCATCAACAACAAAGCAAGCCTAGGAGTCGGTCTCCTATCCATGACTATGGTACTCCGTTAGCCCTCACCGATACTCCACATAATCCATCATCTCCACCACGGGATTTCGACGCACAAAAGCATATGATGGATATGCATAGGAGTAATCAAGAAATGGCAAGAAATCAACAAGAGTTCTTTGCTTACATTCAAAAGGACAACCAAGCAAGATATGCTCATGCGAAGTCGATGGAAACCCGAATATCTCAACTTGCTTCGGAGATCTCTACAAGACAAAAGGGGCAACTACCTCCTCAAGGCGAAATACCGAAATTTGAGCATGTAAATGCTATTACTACGAGGAGTGGTACGTCCTATGAACCCCCTTTTTCCCCTAGTGAGCAAGAACCAAGACAAGAAGTCATACCCCCCTCTCAAGACAATGCAAGCTATGAAAATCCAATTGAGGAGCAAGTTCTATGGGAAATTGAAAAACCCCAAGAAGACAACCCTCCCCCACTTCAAGAGAAAAACAAGGGTAAAGGGAAAGTCTCAAAATTTCTTTTTTCTTTTTTCTTTGAAAGCGTTGAGTGTAAAATTTGCCATGACAACGACGTCTCAAAATGTTTTTTTTTAGAAATCATGACTTGACCGGAGTATCGGTGTTTCAGAAATAGTTTTGGAAAGATGAGATATTTTCGAAACCGAAATTGGGTGTGGTTGAATATGTTGGCGTGGTTGAATCCGGATTTTAGTGTTTTATTTGGGTTGGATTGTTCAAACACGCTACACATAACTAGGAATGCATACACTCATGCAGGATGCTGAGTCGGGTAGGTTTAGGGTAGGCTACCGCCCACGAATAGTCTTTACTTAGGCATTGACAATGATCTGGGGAGATGAGTGTCCTACCGTCCGTTCGGAACTATCCGCTTATTATTCCCGCAGGTTACGCGTTAGGCAGTCGGAGCGTCAATCGAGGATCACTCCGCGCGTCCCTAAAGATCTTACCGCGAAGAGGTCGATTGGTCCTGATATCGGTTAGGGTAGGCTATTTAGGGCCAAAACCTGTAGAGACCACAACTAGGAACTAAGAGATGAGCTTCACCGACCTCGTTCAAGTTACACCACCGCTGGAAACTTGTTTCCAAGTCCCCAGCAGATTCACCAAACTGTGGACGTCCGTCCGCACTACCCGGCGCCCCGCGCGCGCCCGCGCGGGACCGACCTGTTTTTTCAACGTGTGGCGGCGGCCACCCACGCGGCCCCCTTCCTGCCGAGGGCCGGTCCGATCTCGCGTACGGGGCGATGTGTCAGACCTCGATTTGGATGACGATCCAGACTTGTACTAGACGGGTGGGGGCACCCGTGTTTCCGTTTGGGAATCGATCGAATCGTGGTTGTAAATGTTTAAAGGCCGTTTTGTTTGGCAAGGCGACCTTTTTAGTGAACTGAAGTTGTTGCCAATTTGTGGAGTCGCCACCGAGTCAATTATCGGGACTCGGAAACCGTTCAAGTCAGCTTTGATCCCTTGCCGGCTCAAAGTTGAGTGGCACGGGACCTAAAGATAAAGACTTGTACCCTTAAGCACTTCATGCCTGGAATGACTCTCATTGCTAATGGTTTCGGACATCCGGTAACCGTCGATTCTGAGTAAGGGAGTGAGGGTACGTATTGGGAAGCCAACATCCGATAGATGTCAACACCCAATCCCGCCCTCACTATAGCGGCCTCTACTAATCAATCGGTGGGCTGATATCCTAGTTGTTTTGTTATGGTGGAAATACTGTAACATCCGTTGTTTTAACCCTAAACCTTTTTCTATGTCGGTTGTTTAAGGACAACTATGTTTTGTTGTCGAAGTAGTTGAGTTTACATTCTTTGCATGCGATTTCACGTGACAAGCAGGCCGAGAAAAGATGCACATAGGAGAGTAGAGAGTACTAGTATTATACGTATTAGCAAATCAGTTTTAACGCGATAATACGGATAGTAGTCATTCTCGTGGTATACCTTACCTGGTATTCTGCTTAAAATGCGTCGGTTCGGTATTAATAGAGATGCGTCGAACCTAATAAGGCGAACACCGGGACTAATACGGAACCCGACCATCACTTTGTTCTGTTTTAGTAGTTTTATGTTTTGAATTCCGTGTTAGGTGATTTAGCATGCGATTATTATAAGGTCATAAAAGCAATAAACCATACGAAAAACTGTAAATGCGAATGTAAGTAAATCACATACTGAGGAGTTGCACCCTCGGCGTATACAGTAAACGGGACACGATGCATAGATAGTTTGAGAACGGATCTCGGAATTACTCGGGTCTATTTAGTGTGTTTTAGTGTTTGCGGTTGAAGTTGGGACGTTACGTATTTTAGTAGATGTTTGTGGGCCTAGTGCCCACATCTAGCGTTGTCGTAGTGCATAATAATAGAAAGTGCGAATATGGAAAGTTTTGTTTAGATGGCAACCTAGTGACGATACGACTTCGACATGCGGATCCTCCTAGCTTGACCAGTTATTCTGGCAGAGTTCCGTTACCGTTTGACCTTTCCGCGGCTATTCCGACAGAGCTCCGTTGCTAAAGACAAGTTCCGCGGCTAATCCGACAGAACCTGGGTACTAGTTTTGAGTTAGTCGATCACAGGCACCTCGGTATCGAGTGGAGTGCTCGAAGGTGAGGAGTAGCATCGATGTCGCTTTTATTATCGAAACTACGATCGAGTAGATCGTTTGCCTCGGAAGTCGGAGTGCGAGCCCTTAGCGAGAGTTTAGAGGGAGAAGAGAAGATTGAATGATGTGTCGAAATGAGGTAGTGAAGAGGGGTATTTATAGGTGTTTTCGGCCCTCGTCGCCCATATAGGCGCCCCAGCTGGGGCGTACTGAGACTCAAGCGCCTGGGTCCGGGCGTGCGGAGACCCTGGCGCGTCAGGTGGTGCGATTGGAGTTCTGAGGATACGGTTTTGATACTTTCGAAAACCGAGAGGGAGGAGTGTGATATGATTCTTGGGGATTAAGTTTACCCCGGGTTTGACCTAGCGCCGTGGGTTTAGTGGGCCTCGGGTGTTCATCTCGAGGTTCGCTTGGCGCGGTGTTGACTCGGTTCGAGTTTCGGGACCGACTCGGGGTCCCGGTGTCTGAATTGACTCTAATTAGTGTCTATGCGATCGTAACGACACGACTAAGGCTGCCATCATGTTAGTTTAATTTGCCTGAGTAATTTATTTGATCCGTTCTATAGAAAAACTATCTAGAACACCGCGAACCCGCGTCGCGTTGCAGTCTTATCGTCATCGGGTGTCTGTTGGGCACTTCTGCAGCCACCAGGTCCAAATCTGGGTGTCTACAGCTACTCCTCACCTTCAAGCACTCCACTCGATCCCGAGGTGCTTGTGTTCGACTAGCTACCCCAAATCTAGTAGCGGAAGCTCTGCCGAATTAGGCGCAGAACTAGCCACGGTAACGGAACTCTGCCGAAATCACGAGGCGAGCTAGGAGGATCCGCCCTTCGAAGTCGAATCGTCACTAGGTTGTCATCTAAAGAAAACTTTACATTTCTGTACTTTTATAATGCACTACGATAATGTCAAACGTGGACACTTGGTCTATAACACTTACTAAAGCACGTAACGTCCCAACTTCAACTATAAACCCTAAAAACAATAATTAGACCCGAGTAATTCCGAGATCCGTTCTCAACTATCTATGCATCGTGTCCCGTTTAGCATATACTCTGAGGATGCATCTCCTCGCTATGTGATTTACTTACGTTCTCATTTATAGCTTTCGTATGATTTATTGCTTTTATGACCTTATAATCGCATGCTAAATCACCTAACACGGAATTCAAAACGTAAACAAGCTAAAACTGAACAAAACGATGGTCGGCTTCCGCATTAGTCCCGGTGCTCACCTTACACGGTTCGACGCATCCCTATTAATATCGAGCCGACGCATCTTAAGCAGAATACCAGGTAAAGTATACCACGAGAACGACTAATACATGTATTATCACCTTAAAACTGAATTGCTAATACGTTTAATATTAGTATTCTCTACTCTCCTATGTGCATCTTTTCATGGTCTGCTTGTCACCTGAAATTGCATGCAATGAATGTAAACATAACTACTTCGACGACAAAGCTTACTTGTCTTTAAACAACCGACATAGCAAAGACATAGGGTTAACACAATGGATGTTACAGTATTTCCGCCACAAGAAGGGAACAAAGTTATCAGCGCACCGATCGATTAGTAGAGGCCGCTACGCGCGGGCGGAATTGGGTGTCGATGTCTAACGAACGTTGGCTTCCCAATACGTACCCTCACCCCTTACTCAGAATCGACGCTTTCTGGATGTCTGAAACCATTGGCAATGAGAGTCATTCCAGGCATGGAGTGCTTAAGGGTACAAGTCTTTATCTTTAGATCCCGTGTCACTCAACTTTGAGCCGGTTAGGGATCAAAGTTGACTTGAAAAGTTTCCAAGTCCCCATAATTGACTCGGTGGCGACTCCACAAATCGGCAACGAATTCGGTTCACTAAAAAGGTCGCCTTACCAAACATATCGACCTTTAAACATATACAACCACGACTAGATCGATTCCAACGAAAACACGGGTGCCCGCACTCGTCTAGTACAAGTACGAATCGTCATCCAAATCGAGGTTCGAAACATCGCCCCAAAAGCGAGATCGGACCGGCCCCGACCGGAAGGGGGCCGCGTGGGTGGCTTCCGTGATGAAACTAGGCCGGTCCCGCGCGGGCGTGCGCGTGGCGACGGGCGGTGCGGACGGACGTCCACAGTTTCGCGACTCCGCTGGGGACTTGGAAACAAGTTTCCAGCGGTGGTGTAACTCGAACGAGGTCGGTGAAGCTCATTTCCTAGTTCCCTGTTGTGGTCACTACTGGTTTTGGCCCTAAAAAGCCCACCCTAACCGATATTAGGACCAATTGACCTCTTCGCGGTAAGATCTTTATGGACACGCGGAGAGATCCTCTATTGACGCTCCGATCGCCTAACGCGCATCCCGCGGATATACCGAGCGAGAGGTTCTAAGCAGACGGTACGACACTCATCTCCTCAGGTGACCTGTCGCCACCTAAGTGAAGGCTATTAGTGGGCAGTAGCCTACCCTAACCTACCCGTGCTTGCATCTTGCATGAGTGTACACATTCCTAGTTATATGTAGCGTGTTTCAATAACCCAAATAAAAAACTAAAATCTGGATTCAACCACGACAACATATTCAACCGCACCAACTCCGTTTTCGAAAAAAAAAAAAGAACATCTTCTATATAAAAGTGCCTTTTAAGCGTCGATGATCCGGCCAAATTAAAATTATTTTCAAAAGCATTATAACACCGTCATCATGAAAAATTTTACACTCACTACTTTCAAAAGACCTTTTTAGGCGCCATCACCTAGGCCAAAGTAAAACTCGTCAACAACGAGGACCGTTAATATCACCAAACTCCCAACTAATGGGATCGAGGTACCCTAAATGGTTATATTTTATTTTTTTAAAAAAAATGTTTTCTCGCACATACCGTTAACACAACCGAAACTTCAATCAATGAAGTCAAGGAAACCAAAACGGTTATACCCTCAAAACACTTTTCACAATACATCACCCCTACCGTCGAAATGCCAGTTAATGGAATCGACAAGCGTGGGCCACATATTTTAAAAGTTTTTCTAAAAAAAGGGAGGCACTTTCACCACCTAAATTATGTAATAAAGATATAGTCACACCTTCAAAGCACCATCACAGACATCACGTTCTCTCACGAACACCGTCTCCACCGCACATATAGAGCTAATTAATTAATAATAGTCTCGATAAAAGTATGACCTTATCATTTTCAACACCGGTTTCTTAGGATCACGCTTCCTTTATAAAGCCACCATCTACACTTTCGATATCGTTGAATCCTCGACACGCACGTAGCGATAACACTTTTCACAAACGAGGTCACCACACCATCATAACACAAATTTTCATGAACTCTCACTTTCAAAAGAAAAGGTTTTACTTTCAAAACCCGACCGTTTTCAGAAACATCAAAACTCTTTGATTCCGAGCCGGGATCGAGATCAATTCCTTACGTCGTACAACTGTGTGATTAACTGTCTCTGTTAGTTACTAGGGTCACCTCTATTCGAGGTGTTATATTTTGGGTCACTTCATCCCGAGAAAGTCCCCTTCTTTAAGTCTCACTCTCAAGATTTGTGTCAAATCGTCTCGTCCCAGAGGCATAAGTTCATTAGGCGCTTCTCCCAATACACCAAGTCTAAAGCACCTGAGTCTCTAATCCGATGACCGCAAACACGCGTAAATTAAGGGTCTCATTTCCGCGTCGCTCGATCAAGAGCATTCCTTGAGTCTCTAAGTCGTCCGACGAATCCGTCCTGACCTCCGATGTTATCTTGCAGAAACCGTCCTCCAACATGACCACCACCCTGAACTTTAGCATCAAAGATTTAACCAATATGGTTACAACCTGGTCGCCTCCATAACCTCCATTGAAGCCTCTATCCGTAACCTTAACGAGAGGGTAGATTCCCTCGTGGTCAAACCTCGAAACCCTCCGCCAATCCAAGTGAATAAGAATAGGGTCGCCCAAAAGAAGAAAACCCCTAGGGAGTTCGCCGACTTAGGCATCCCATATGATGAAGCCTTAGCCCTTGTTGTCCGACATGGTCTATTGTCCCCCCTAGAGCCAACATCCGAAACTTCTATAGGACAAAAGAGTAAATCATGGGACCCCGAAGCCTTCTACTCCTTTCACCAAGGACTTGGTCATAAAACCCAATTCTGCACCAAGTTAAGACATGCCATTCAGAACCTAATCGAGGAAGAAACCTTTCCCCCTCTTGAAGATTCACCACACATCCAATTCGGCACAATCAACTATGAACAATACCAACGTGACCACGCCATCCATGGGGTATGGGCGGACGATGACGATGATGTCTATATCCACGAGCCAGTAGTCGTAATCCCTCCGACTACATCCCAAACCAAAGACGTGAGCCACGTCACTAGATCTGGGGGACCTAATCAAAATGTCACCACTGACATACCGATCACCAACCATTCTCCTGAAAACACCACTACCACCAACGAAACCCCTATCACCACCCCCGAAGTGCAAATAGTCAAACAGCTACAAAAAGCCAAAACCGACTTTTCCATATGGCAACTTATAGCCAGCTCCTACAATCACCGTATGGCCATAGTCCAAGCCATAGGAAGGATGAACATATCCCTAACCGTCACACCTGAAGACATGATAGGACATGTCCTTCAAGAAACAAAAGAACTAAAGGACCCTATAACCTTGTCCGATGAAGATCTCCCACCCTTTGGACCAAAACACAACTTAGCCCTTTATGTTACAACAACCTGTTTAGGCAAAAAGTTTCTCATGACCCTTGTGGATGACGTCTCCGCCGTAAATGTAATCCCTCTCAAAACTGCCCGCGGCCTAGGCATGTAAGACACCTACTTCATACCCACTGAATCCGGAGTACGCGCCTATGACGGTACACGGCGCTCAGTCGCAGGGGTTGCGACTGTTAATACCATTGTGGGACCCATAGAGAGGAGGATGGACTTTCAGGTCTTAGATGTCAAAACCGGGTCCTACAATATGATCCTAGGACTCCCCTAGGTTCACGCCATTAAAGTCGTACCATCCACCTTACACCAAAAGGTGAAGGTTCCCCTCAACGGTGAAATAATAACCATCCATGCCTCACCCATGAGAGCCTTCGTAGAAAAAGCCACTACCTCGCAAGTTAAGGAAGATGTCAATACCAAATTAAGGGGATTCCATGTAGTAAACCTATTAGAACAAGATTTAACCCAATTCGACTTCGACCGGTATTCAAACCTAGCCATTAACTTCATGATGAAGCAACAAGGGCATTTCTCAGGGTTATCACTATGAAAGAACCCAGGCACTACAAACAAACTCCAAGATCTCGTTGGTCAAACCCATACAATATATAGGTTTCGGGTATCCCGCAATCGAAGACGAAATTCGTGAGCGCATAGCTGTCATGCGAACACGTAAAACCGAGGGCATTCAAATCTCGCCATACGACCTAAACCTGAATGGATTCTTTGTAAAGAAAGGTGACATCGAACCTTATATGAGATTTTCCGAACCAACCTACATCAAAGGCATACGCCATCCCGGGATAGAAATATTCAAAGACTATTACTTCATCCTAGAAACCAAACCAAACTCACCAAAACCCAAACCCATGCCTTGTGTAGAGGGTCTAGCTAACAACCTATTATTTAGAGAAGAACGCTTTGTCCCCGTAATCTAGTCAATATGGTCATGACCGACAAGCAATTCGACCCCGTCTCCTTTATCTTCAATACCGACAAAAATTAAGAAGGTAGGGGGTGAAGGAAATCCGTCACATGGGTCAACGAGAATGGTAGGAGGTTCAAGCTGACTATAGGAGAAGGAAGGATGTTCGAGGAGTCCGATTCTGAATCCGAAACAGAGTCCGAGTCTGAGTCCGAATCTAAGTCTGAAACGGGCCAATAGTCTAGTATTGTCTGTCTCTCATCCACATCCGTGTCTGTTCAGGATGAACCGGGGTTTCTCCCGAAAATCCCAATAATGTTGTCTCTGTCCAACGAACAGAGAGTTTCCTTGTCAAAAGTCCTCGAGATGCTCGATTTAACTAATAATAAGAATATTTTCGCTTATGACTCGTCGCACTTAACATGCAATGCCATTATCGATAGCGAACAAAACGAAAATGATCAGGATAATTCTTACCACCCTTCTCTCCCACCCGAAACCTTAAGGGAATTAGCCATACAAGAGTTGGGGGCCCCAGTAATCGAGGATACCGAATCCATAAACATGACACCCCTGGAAGCCCAAATCCTCAAGATAGGAACCTCCTTAGATCCTACGGAGAGGGAACAATTCATAAGCTTACTCACACAATACAAGGACGTCTTCGCCTGGTCCTACAAGGACATGCTAGGCATAGACCGAGACATCGCTGAACACCGAATCCCAATCAAACCGGATTTAAGCCAATAAAACAAAAACTACGCTTCATGCAACCCGAATGGGCCCTTAAGGTTAAAGGGGAGGTAGATAAGCAGTTTAAGGCCGGATTCATACACGTTTCCGAGTACTCTAACTGGGTAGCCAACATAGTCCCCGTCCCCAAAAAGGACGGGAGAATCCGTGTCTGTGTTGACTTCCGAGACCTTAACAAAGCCAGCCCAAAAGATGACTTTCCCTTATCTTACATAGATATCCTGGTAGACAATACCGCCGACCATGCCCTACTCTCCTTCATGGACGGTTATGCCGGGTACAACAAAATAAAAATGGCCAGAGAGGACATGTCTAAAACAGCCTTCACCACGCCTTGGGGAGCCTATTGTTACTCAGTAATGCCTTTCAGACTTAAGAATGTCGGGGCGCATACCAAAGAACCACTACCACACTTTTACACGACATGATGCATAAAGAAGTCAAGGTGTATGTAGACGATATGATAGTCAAATCCCAAAATCGGGAAGGGCACGTCCCCGCTCTCGAAAAATTCTTCAAACGCCTACGCCAATATAATATGAGGCTTAACCCACAAAAATGCGCCTTTTGGGTCACATCCATGTAACTTTTAGGTCACGTCGTGAGCCAGCGAGCAATCGAAATAGACCCATCCAAAATAAAAGCCTTGCTAGACATGCCCGCATCCACAAACGAGAAGGAAATCAGGGGGTTCCTAGGTAAAGTACAATACATCAGCTGCTTTATCGCCAAACTAACCATGGTCTGCGAACCCATCTTCAAAAATCTCAAAATTACCGAACCCACCATCTGGGATGATAAATGCCAAAAAGCCTTTGACAAAGTAAAAGAAATATTAGCCCAACCCCCAGTGTTAACGCCTCCCAAAAAGGGACTACCACTTTCCCTCTACCTCACTATAACCGAAACCGCAAAGGGAGCCATGCTACCACAAACTGTTAACAAGGAGGAGAGAGCTATTTACTACATTAGCAAGAATCCTCGAGTACGAAACAAAATACACACCCCTAGAAAAGACCTGCCTTGCCCTAGTATGGTCAACCAAAAAACTCAGACACTATATGCTTAGCCATACCGTACACGTATATTCAAAAATGGATCCTATCAAATACATCTTCGAAAAACTTGTCCTCAACGAACGATTAGCCCGATGGACTCTTATGTTAGCAGAATTCAACTTAACCTACACACCCCTGAAGGTCATTAAAGGGAAAGCCGTAGCCGATTTCCTAGCCGAAAACCCGATAGAGGAAACTTCCACAACCGACACACGGTCCTTCCTTGACGAGGACATTCTATTCGCCGAAAACGAGTCATGGGACCTATACTTCTATGGCGCATCGAGCGTGAGGGGTTATGGCGTAGGAATCCTTTTAATTTCTCCGATAGGTGACCACATACCAATATCAATCAAAGTAGACTTCCTAGTTACCAACAATGCATCCGAATACGAAGCCTGCCTAATTGGGCTAAAAGCCGCTGTAACTCTAGAAGTTAAAAACCTTAGAGTACATGGAGATTCATCCCTAGTAGTAAACTAAGCCACAAGCACCTGTAAGGTCTATAACGAAAGTCTAGCCCCGTACCAAACCGAAATAGAAACAATATCCCGGGAATTCAACGAAATCGACTTCATACACATACCTTGCGAAGAAAACCAATTCGCCGATGCCCTATCCAAGCTAACCTCATTAACAAACATGTCCGACAACCTCTTCTCTATGCCTATCTACGTAGAAAGAAGTGAACAACCCGCCTACATCCACAACCTCGAAACCGACGACATCCCCGAAGAACGCTGGTACAAAGCAATCTTTGACTTCAAAACTGACGGATCATACCCACCTAACACAAACACCAAAAACAAAAGAGCCTTAAGAATACAAGTTGTCCATTGTGTCCTAAACCAAGGACTACTATACAAACGAAACCCACAAGGAGTACTCCTTAGATGCATAAACAAAACCCAATCCGAGAAAGTCATGGAGGAGGTACATGATGGGGAATGAGGACCCCACATGAGTGCAAACCTATTAGCCCGAAAAATAATGAGGCTAGGCTATTACTGGGTTACCCTAGTGGCCGATTGTCGCCGTCACGTCCGCCACTGTCACAACTGCCAAATATTCGCCAACATCCAACACCTACCGCCATACCCACTCCACACCATAACAATACCCTAACCCGTCTCTACCTAGGGAATTGACATTTTAGGAAAGGTACACCCTTTTGGAACCGACGGACACTATTTTATACTGGTAGCCGTCGATTACATTACCAAATGGGTGGAAGCAACCTCTTGCACCACCTTAACCTCCAAACAAGTAGTCAAATTCCTACAAAACAACATTATTTGCCGATACGGCACACCCCACGAAATCATCAGTGATCACGGGGCTCATTTCAGGGACGACACCCAAAAACTCCTAGACAAATACAAAATCGAAAGACAACATCATTTGCCGATAAAATTCCTACTAAACAACATCATTTGCCGATACGGCACATCCCACGAAATCATCAGTGATTATGGGGCTCATTTCAGGGACGACACCTTAAAACTCCTAGACAAATACAAAATCCGAAGACACAAGTCTTCACCTTATAGATCTCAGAGAAACGGGGCCTTGGAGGCAGCAAACAAAACCATTACCACAATCCTAAAGAAAATGATAGACAACTACCAGGATTGGCGAAACAAAATACCCTTTGCATTATGGGGATATCGAACCTCCTACCGAACACCCACCAAGGCCACGCCCTACTACCTTACCTACGTCTACGAAGCCGTGCAACCCATAGAGTTAGAGGTACCCTCATTAAGGATACTAGATGAAAGCGGCATCCCCGAAGAAGAGTGGAACCAAAAGCGTAACGATGAGCTAGTACTCCTAGATGAGCGTAGAATACATGCACTGTCCAACGTGCAAGCCTACCAACAACGCATACAACGAGTCAAATCCCGAAACATACATGAGGGAGATTTAGTAGTCAAATCCATCAGAGCACCCATTCTCGTCGATCCTAGAGAGAAGTTCAAACCAAACTGGGCGGGCCCCTACCTCGTAAGGAGAATACTCTCGGGAGGCGCCGTAATCCTTACTAACCAAGACGGTCAGGAGTTCTCAACCCCAACCAAAATGAACCAACTCAAACGGTACTATCCTTTAACATCCCAACAACCCCACCCTGATCTCTGACCTACGGTGAAAACCCACGCAAAACGCTAAAAAATAATTCGCATCGATAATTGGCATAACGAGTCCAAAGCAAAATCACTCACATCTAAAAGAACTACGAACATGGTTTGATTCCGTCTAAACTCGGATGCGTAGGCAACCCTTTTCCGGGTACAACCAACAAAAATGACAAAAACGATTACTCGATTCGCACACAAACCGGAACCTTTTCCTACGTTCCGATTAATTAGTGATTTCAATGACAAAGCACAAACGACGAGCCGAGGACGGGGTGAAAACCCGAAAGGGCGCCCCGGACAAAATGAAGAAACGAGTTGCGAGCCGTTGTACAAAAAAAATGATGAGCCGAGGACAGAGTGAAAAACCCGAAAGGGCGCTCTGGGCAAAATGAAGAAACGAGTTGCGAGCCGTAAAAAAAAACAAAAAAAATCAAAACAAAAGGTGAGCCGAGGACGGAGTGAAAACCCGAAAGGGCGCTCCGGGTAAAATGAAGAACTGAGTTGCGAGCCACCACAAAAAAAATGAATAAAAAAATCGTGCTTCTCATTAGTAAAAAAATATCAGTTAAATCGAGCCTTTGTCGAGGCCCTTTACATCAAGCATCCGAAATCCGGCTATTCCGGAAAATGAAAACGTGTCAAAACACCACAAAAACTAGTACTAATACGCCACATAATGTAGACAACAAGATTTGGACTTGGTGGCTGCAAGGATACCCAAGAAACACCCGATGACGATCGGACTGCAACGCGACGCGAGAACACGATGCTTTAGGTAGTTTTTCTATAAAACGGATCAAATAACTATTCGGAAAGATTAAATTAACATCAAGGCAGCCTTAGTCGTGTCATTACGATCGCATAGACACTAATTAGAGTCAATTCCGATGCCGAGGACTCCGAATCGAACCTCGGGATGCACATCCGAGGCCCACTATGCACCACGGCGCTAGGTCAAGGAGGAAGAAGCTTATTCTCCAAGTAATGAATAATACGCACAACTCTCGGTTTTGGAAAGTATTGATAAGTGTGGTTTGTAGTACCTATTTTGTAGTGTTTTGGTCCCATTTTCCTTGTAGAATCGCTCCTTGGAAGCAGTTTAGGGGCTTCTTATGCTTCCTTTAGTTCATTTCAGGTTCCCGAGACCGATTTGGAAGAGTTGGAGCGATTCCGACTCAATACATACACATTTGGAGCCAACGAAACTAAGGAACGATGACTCGATGCCTTGGAATCGACCCCGAGACCTTGGGACCCAATCCCGAGCCACCGAGGCCCGATCCCGAGTCCCAAGAATCGATGGGAAGCCCATGAAAGGCAAGGAGGGACCAAAAAGATCTTAATGGAAGCCTACAAGGCTCATCCCGTTCGGGATGGCCTCATCCAGTTCGGGATGAAGTGCACAAACAAGGAGGTTACTGACCTGGGCCCATCCCGATCGGGATGGTGGCGTCCCGTCCGGGACCGACCTCATCCCGACCGGGACCACCCCGTCTCGGCCGGGACGGGCCTGCTGCAGCTTCGCTTTGTTTCTTTTCTTCTCCCTTCCATTTGTAACCCTATATATACTCTTCCCTTGTTATGTTAAGCTTATGCACTTCATATTAGACTAAACCCTAGTTTATTTTAGCATAGATTAGCATAGATTAGTGTAGATTAGTCCTTAGATTATCGTTAATCCTAGATTAATACTTGTAATTTGGGAATTCTTCAAGATCTTCACCAAGCTTGACAAACTTGGATGTTTGTTTTGGGTTCTTCCATTTATGCAACTTTCTTTCTTCCTTTCATCTCTAGTTGGTATAATCTTCTTTTCTCTTCTCTTAATCTTTGTTCTAGCATTAAAGTTTGATTCTTTGTTCTTGTTATGGTTCATAGTTCATAGTTATTGTTAGTTTCTTCATGTTTGTTTTGATGTTTGTGATGATTCCTCTTCTTAGTGTTAGTTTTAGTATAGATATGTTAGAGTAGTATCTTGCTAGGGTTAGTAAGGTGATTAGGGTGTTAATTGGATGATTAAGGGATTGTTGGAGATGTTGGTGGAAGATTTGGGTTTCCTCTTGTATGATGCACATCACATGTTTGTCGAAATGCTTGATTGACTAAGTATGTACGAATGCTTGTTTTTCTTGTTTTTCTCTTGTGGGTATTAGTTTGTTTATGGGTTCGGTTCCCTCATTAAGTTGCGAGAGCCCGGTGAGGACGACCCCTAGGTCGGTCTATGTTGCGAGAGCCCGGATGCGACCTAGGCCTATAGCACGCTAGTACCCCGTTTGTGTTGTGTATCGCCGAGTTGGGTTTTAGGTGGAACCTCTAGGTGACTCTAAGTTGCGAGAGCCCGGGCATTACCTAGATTACCCTACTACCTCCTTCACCTCTAGCTCTTCCTCGACCATTCCGTTACCCCTTTGACCCCGACCTAATCCTAGCCCGTTTCCTTTGATAATTTTCTTGCCTTAGACCTTAGATTAGTCCATAGCCATCCCCCTTAGACTATCTTGTCTCGAACCTAGTCCTAGACCGTAGCATACCCTAGTACGACCTCCCGTCCCTGTGGATTCGACCCGACTTACCCTAGCTACCTAGCTTAGGTTCGTTGGTTATTATTTGTTGGTAGGATTGACGGCAAAATCTACCCATCAAATTGGCGCCGTTGCCGGGGACGGCGTAGTTTAGACTTTTGTTTGCTTTGTTGTGGACTTCGTTCTTGACTTTGGTGTTCTCTTCTCCTTGTGTATCTCCGTTTTTCTTCTTGTGTGCTACTCTCCCTTCCTAGTGCCTCACAAGCACTAGGATACTAACGTTTGCTCAAGTGCTTCTAGCTCATCCTAGGTACCAAAGCAACGTTATGGACATGGCGCGTCCAAGCTACCATCAATCATCACGGGACAACTATGGGGCAAATTACCAAAACCCACAACTTTACCAACCATATCAACCTCATCAACAATCTTATGAACCCTCTTCCTATGGTTATCAAGAAAGTTGTCAAGGATCATTCCAACATCCTAACAACTACCAAACACCCTCACATAACCCACAACCGCAAAATCCCAACTTTGAGACTTGTCAAATGATGGTTCAATTGCTTAAGAGCCAACAAGAGTCGATGACTCTATTGCAAAAGAATCAACAAGCGATGGTGGCTCAAATAATAGGGGTTAGGGAGGAGTTCAAGGCCCAAATAGAGGTGCAAGATGCTCGCATCAATGCACTCATGGCTCATATCACGATGTTGGCCGCTCGAACTCCACAACATGTTGAGGAAGGTTCATTTGGGCATGAAGGTCGGTGTCTCAACCCAATCTTGAAGCTACAAATGAAGAAGAGGGGGTCGATCAAGAAACCATTGTCGAGTGTTGCTTGGGCGGTGAAAATAGGGGAAGAGTAGAGGAAGTTGAAGCTTCAAGGGTCGACAATGAGGAGGGAGTTGAACATGATTATCAAGATAACTCTTGGGGAGCCAATGTATTGGCTATAAAGTTGGATTTGTTTGATTTTCTTCGTGATGAACCGAATGGTGACAATCCAAACCCAAGTGAAGAGATCACCCCTCTAGGCCATATTGACAAGGTGAGTGAAAAGGAGCGCAATACTTGGGAAAAAGAAGTAGATGCCTTGGAACTTGCTTTGTATGGGAATTTGGAGGATCCTAAAGCCTCCAATGAAGAAAACTTGACGCCTTCTCCTCCTCTACCGCACTCGATGCCTAGTCCTTTGTCTTATGAGACGGTTGGTGAAGAGGATCCTAGTCGGGCGGTGGAAAAGAGTTCCACTCTCGACCCCGTAGAAGAAGCGACCCATTTAGGGTGTGATCTCCCGCATCATATAGCCGAGCACGACTCTAGACCACTATACCTACCGGATGGTCATAAGAGTCGTAGCTATGTTGGTTCCGAAGACCCGGAAGATCACGAGAACCCCGAGCATAATGAAGATGATCGCTTCTTCCCTCTGACTTGGAAACTTTTGGGAGTGGCTAAGCTCGGCCATGTGAGCTTAATTGAAGATGTTGCTAGAGCATTTGACTTACTACTCCGAGCTATTGATGGCTATGGAGGTGTAGTTGGTGAGAGTACATTATTGTAAATATATTTTTTTCTTTTCTTTTGTGCTTGTATTTGTGTTTATGTTTGTGTTTAGGACTTGTTAGTTTTTGTGAAATTCTTGTCACTACTGCAAAATTGGTCATAGACATGACTTAATAGTCATAGGTTAAAGAAAAACCCACATCTATTTTTGATAGACATAGGTTATTAAAAAAACCTATGTATATAAAAGAGAATATACATAGGTCAAAATTAAAATTCATGTCTATAAATTATAGACATAGGTCAAAGTAAAACCTATGTCTAGAATATATGAATAGATGTAGGGCATATAAAAACCCATGTATCTTGAAATAAGACTAATAATAAGACTAATAAACCATTGCCCCATGTCTATTCTGTTGCTACTAATAAACAAATAATATTTTCTTTTCATTTTCTTTCATTTCCTAATAATATTGCTACTAATAAACTAATAATATTGCTACTAATAAACAAATAAACAAATAATAAACAAACTTGTAAGTAAATAATATCTTATGCAGCCTTCTTCATTTTCTTTCATTTCACCCGGCAGCCATATCCCATTTTTTATCATTTCGTTTCACCCGGCAGCCATGTGAAACGAAAACAAAAACCAGCCATCATCTATCATCCTAATCACTCAAAAATCCTTCAATCCTAATCATCTTCTATCAAGATCGAAGCTCCGTCACTCCTTCAACTACACCGCGTACGCTCAGGCAGTCGCATCTTCATCCGTCAATCGTCTGGCCGTTTCTTCTTCAATCACCGAAGCTTCGTTATTTCTTAGGTTGGTTTGATTTGTGAAATGGTTAGTTTAGGTTTATGATTTCAGGTTATTGTTCGTTTATATTCGATTTTGGGTTTTCGATTTTTGAATTTCGAATGGTATTGTCTTCACTGTTTTTCGTTTAGGGTTTCCTAAGCTAATCGATCGCCTCCTCCTCTGTATTTCAGTAATTGATCGCCTCCTCCTTTGTATTTCAGTAATCGTTCGCCTCCTCTGTAAGTCGCTTTTTGTACTTTTTCCTATAATGACGTAAGAAATACTTTGATTAATCGTATTTGTTGAATTTTGTGCTGTTATTGTTGTTGTGATTTTGGTGTTGTTTTGTGTTGTTGGTTTGATTTCGATGCTAGGCTCAAGTCATCGTTTTCATTGAAATGTCGATTTCCGCTAGTTAATTAATTACGACTAGCTACGAGTAGTTAATTAATTGCTTGTGGGGAGCTCAATGACCGATGATGAGTCATTGGAGGAGTTAGAAGAGTCGGTTATGGGGGCGGAATAAGGCACATTTTTCTTGGATATGGTCTCGGAGAAGTTAGTTTGATTGGGAACATTAAGCTTGGAAGAATGTTGGAAACTGGTATTGGGCAACTGATTGTTGTCAGCCTTGAGGAGATTGAGGCAATTATCGGCGTCGCGAGGGTAAAGATAAAGAAAGGAGGCGAGGCAGAGGACGAAGAGAGAGCTGAACAAATAAATGTTGGATTGAATAAAGCTTGTGTTTACCAAACACTATGGAATGGTGTGGACATGGAAGAGCACACAGTAGCTTGAACACATATCTACATTATGGTAATCCTAAACGCGCATGTTACTTAACTCTAGGAAATCTCTAAACTATTCCGTTAAAATGGATATGAATTAACCCAACTAGTAAAGACTAGTTTGCCCACGAGGAGATGTCTGATCCTTTAGTTAGTTAATCAACCGGCCACAGCCAAAGAATGTTAGGAGCACTTATCACAAATCTTGATCATCTGAAAATCTAGAGAAGGTCGTACTTATTGCTTTCTCTATACCCTAATTATTGTGGCTACAATTATAACCAGCCAAAAATGTACGGAACCTGCGAATTATCTTAAATTACAGAGGACATCATTATAGAGAGAGTTTAAAGATGGAGTAATTCATTTCGTAACCCACTTAGTTTTAACGAGTAACAAAAGATGAAGGAATAGAGAATTTCCTCATCTTCATGCTACTGGTGTTAGTTTTAATGGAGGCAGCAGAAGAAATGTAAGAAGAGGGAGGATAAGCAAGTCTTGTCGGTCTGGGAATTATCATCATAAATGGAAGTTAATTACAAGTTACAAGGGGTAGGGGGGTTACTCATAATATATTAGTACAAGCAACTTGGTGGAGTTTATTAAGTCACTGTTTATTGTCAGAGAGTGGGTAGGAAATTAGGAATAATAATATGGACGGATGGGTGACTATAAATTTTATTTTATTTTTGCTCATTTGGTTGTGTGTTGTGGTTATAAAGGGGGGAATGGGAATCCGTAGAATTTTCTAAAGGTTTGGGTACGGACAAAAGGATGACTTTAGAGATCCAGCTTAAGCGCTAGGCTGTAATCATACCATACATTAGTATATATACTCATCTTATTTCAATCATACTTTACTAATTACTTTGGGATTATTTCTTTACTAATTACTTTGGAAGGAGGAAGAGGAGGGTACCCAACTATAATTAAAAGAAGCAATGATTCCACCAACATATGTAACAGCAAGCAGCTATCTACACGACCGATCTTCTTAAGTTTAATTAGCAAAGAATCACAGGAGATATTACCACATGGAAATTAAAGGGCACTAATTAGTAATTAAGCCCTTAATTAGATGATTAGTCCTACACTTTGCCTCACTTAATGATGAGTTAATAATGTGTCAACTTGCTTTGCATCTTCCACTTAAAAATAAGAACGTATGGTCATGGTGGTAGTATGGTCAATTCAATAGTCTTTCAAGTTGAAAGTTTAATTTGGAGTAGGTATTAACACCTAAATTTTGATCTTAGAGGAACGAAAATTTTGAGCAGAAATGAAAACTTTGATCATCGATACAATGAAGAACATAAATTATTGTGACATGTTTTTATAAAACTCGGTCAAAGCACTATTTCAAAGACTGTGAAAAGACAACAAGGTAGAACATTCCGACTCAAAGGGAGTATGATGATTCTCGTCGATTTTTTTTAATGATTCTCGTAGAGTTAATCGACCTAAGTCACTTTCTTACCTGCTCTAATAACATGACTAAGACGTCATTAGGGAGATGCAAAGTTACAAACGGAACTAACCATGTGCATATGTGCTTTACAATCTTTTCTAGGATTTTTTTTAAATTAACAAGATTTGATTAATGACTAAATTTTTGTGTAATAATTGTGTAATTATCATGACTAAGACGTCATTCATGCTTTCTTATTTACTTCTATATAATAATTGTGTAATTATCATTATACACACTATCTAACATATACAGAGTTACGATAGAGAATATCGTATTATTACGGATCATGATACCGTAATATAGCATTTTGGTCGTGTCAGAGGTGTTGGTGGAAAGGTAGGACATAAGCAGTACTTTGGTAAAAGTAGTAATGATCGAAGTGGAGGAATATCAAAAGAGCTTTTGGAAGCAATTACTCAGAAGATCACTAAGATAGTAGAAGCTAATATGTTAAGACAAATAGATCTTATGGTTGAGAAAAGGACAACGAGTGACATAATGACCAACAATGGAAACACAAGTTATTCTGGTGTTGAATATGGAAAAACTCAATGTGTCGAGCATTAAGACTTTTGTTGGGTAAGTATGTACTATGTAATCACAATTTGTAATTATTTTTGAGTCACAAAGATGTATATGGTACATAGTAGTATTGATTTTTTTTACATACTACAGGTACTTGCATAGTATTTGTGACAATCATCGATATGGGTTTCTATGTCCGGAATTTCTTTCGATGATTGGGCATAATGCGGATGAGATGACGACGTACATCCATGAGTTCATGAACACATGGAGAAAACCCATATATTTGGCTCCATTTTACAACAAGTAAGTACTTTTTTATTCTAATACATGATTAAGTGAAGTTAATTTTTGTTATTGATTAAGTGAAGTTGATTTTTTCGTTATCAGGGATCATTGGGTGCTTATAATATTGGATATTGTTGAGCATAATCATGTGTATTGGTTTGACCCACTAGGAAAGTTCGAGCCTTCGGGATATAAAGCTCTACTTAATACGTGAGTTCGTCCCAACATGTTATTGCTAATTCTAACAAGCAATAATGTTAATAAAAGACAACTTAGGTTATTCTATTATATTGATTTGATCTTTCTTATCTCGTTGTAGGTCGATAAGGGCGTACGGATATAGTGGAGGTACAAGAAAGAGTACTAAAGCACCACAGTGGGTGAAAGTTGATGTAAGTATTGTTTGATTTGAAAGAGTACTAAGGCACATTTTGGTGCTTCGATCGCATTTATCTTGCAGTTGTTGTCAGCCTGCAATGACTAATTGAGATCAGCTCTCAAAATGAGATTTATATTCATAGATGATAGTTTAAGTGCTATCCTAGATACTTGTTAGTTTCTATATATGTGAATGTGTTGATGTCTTCATAGCCATTGATGTATGTGATCATCCACATTCCTTCAAAACCCGCAATTACTTTGGCTAATTATTGATCGGATTTGATGCATGTTGCCTTGTTGGTTCTTGTTTGTGATTGAATTGCTGATGTTGGTATATATGTTGCTATAGTGTACTTGTCAGCCGGGGAACACAGAATGTGGCTACTACATTATGAAGTACATGACCGACTTAATCACTTCTTCTAATTTGAAGGGAACTATTGATAAGGTAATAAGACTTCGAGCACATACACATTCTCTCTATGTTATAATCAAAGTATTTATGTTCTTCAAGTATTCGCTTTCAATTATATTGAAATTGTTGCAGCACTTCAAAGTACTTGCCATGTATTCACAAGAAGACATCGATGAGGTTCGCGATTTGTGGGCTAACTATTATCTTCAAAATTAGAAGTAAGAGACATGCATGTAGTTTTCAATGTATTAGCTAAAAAGATTGGTTGTAGTAGGAAGAGATTTTATTATTGGTACATCGCGTAATTGTGTAGTTTTTTTTATCTTAGCTACTTATTTGTTTGGGATGATGACTACTTTTATAAAATATGGAACGTTTGATCGTCCAATTGGGTGTTGTATAATTTATGAGATTTATTTTAGTTTCGGTTGGATTGCAGTTTCTTATAAAAAATACGAAAAGCATTAATAATTGATATCATTTCCTGACTGATTACTATGACAATAAACATGGGGTAGACGAAGAACCCATGTTTGTACTATGACAATAAACATGGGGCAAACAAATAACCTATGTTTGTACTATGACAATAAACATGGGGCGAACAAAATTCCCATGTCTATATTTATAATAGACATAGGGTGAACCAAAAACCCATGTCTATAGTTTTTATAGACATGGGTTAATTCTATAAAGACATGGGTTATTGAAAAACCTATGTCTATGTTTTAGATAAACATAGGACATACGACCCATGTCTAAGTATTGGACAAAAGATGTCACTCAACTTAACATAGGTCGCGAAACACATGTCTATTAGTTAAAACGACCCATGTCTATGTCATGTTTTGTAGTAGTGTGTTTATTTGGATTTTTTTTGATGAGCGATGTGAGGGAGGGAATTTGATGTTGTATTTGAGTTCATTGTGTTAGGTGTGAAGGAAAGGTGATTCCCAGAGGAGAGTAGATAATGATAGAGCTTGGGTCGTGAGTATGGAAGTCGGTTTTTTAAGCTTCCACTACTACAAAACATGAAATAGACAACTCCTAATAGACATCAGATATTCTTAACAACTGATGTATAATATATAGACAACTGTTTTGTTTGAGAAACAGTTGTCTTTATCTGGTAATAGACAACTGAGTTTTATAAAAATAGTTGTCTATATATTATACAACTGTTTTAATTAATCTCAGTTGTCTATTCTAATTTTTAGGACCACTAAAAATTGGTTGTTACTACCCAACCCATATCACTTTCTCTTCCCTCATTTCTCTTCCCTTATCAATACCCTCACCTCATTTCTCTTCCCTTTACACCGAGTTTCACATCGAATCCTACCCCCCTCACACCATTACTACCTCAACCATGCGTTTTATCGAGAATGAAGCGGGATAGCAATGATGAAGACAAGCAAGTGCCTATATTGATCTATGAGACGATGGAGAGAGTGAGTCACTAACCTATGGTACGACAACTATCCTTTCTTTTCCGTCTTTTATTGCTTGTTTTCCTTTGTTTACTCCCCTTCCCCTTGTACACTTTTGTGTCGTGGTGTCATGGTGGCCCTCGGGGCCTTGGTATATGTTGCTCCCGACTCTCGATGATGTGACTACATCGAGAGTCAATTTCAAAATTCCAATTTTACAAGATTTTCACTTTCTTTTTGAGGATTTAGTCGGATTTAGGCGGAATCCGGGCTAGGTGACTTGATTACACCTAGCCCTCCCCTCCCATTTCCTTTTATTTCCTTCTTTTTATTTTTCTTCCCCCGTCTATATCTTTTT
Organism: Agrostemma githago; assembly: GCA_958450325.1. Taxonomy (NCBI): domain Eukaryota; kingdom Viridiplantae; phylum Streptophyta; class Magnoliopsida; order Caryophyllales; family Caryophyllaceae; genus Agrostemma; species Agrostemma githago. Next base: position 40,695,436 of record OY288259.1, on the reverse strand, counting down.
CTTGTCTCGGCCCATGGTGACTTGACTACACCCCGGCCGGACGCCTTCTACCATTTTCTCCACTTTGTTTTTAATTTTAGCTTTATTTTCGTAGTTTCTTTTCTTTTCTTTTGTCTCTCCGCACACTACGATCGAGCATGAGGACATGGCTCGATTTAAGTGTGGGGGAGCGATATTCTAGTATAGTTTAGTTTATTTTCTTAGTTTTTCCGAAAAAAAAATCTTCAAAAACCCTAAAAATTTGAATAATTTCACAAAAATCAAAAAGATTTTCCTTTTTTGTGTGTTTTCCTTTTGTGTCATTGTGTCGTATATTTGTTTTGTTGTGCGTGTTTTGCCCCCCTTTTTCCTTATAGGTTGCCTAATCGCCGTTAGCTTTGATGAGCTTTCAAGACTTCCGGTAACATCTCTTCATCCCTTTTTCCCTCTTTGCTTCTTGTGAGTTTGGAGGAGATTTGTGATGATGTGTGCTCGGGAGGAGCTTTGTAAAGATTGTGGTGGATTTGGAGACTTGTTTGAAGATCGGGGTGGTGTTTGTTTTGTTTATGTGTTGTTTCTCCTTGTTTTGTTTTGTTTTGCTTTGTTTTGTCTCTTTTTCTTTCGTTTTCGTTGTGTCTTTGTTTTGTGTTGTATTAGTTGTGTCTTGTGTGTGTAAAAGGTTTTCGAAAACCCGGTTTAGAGGCTAGTGTGCGAGTGTTTACTTTCCCTTTCTAGTTGTATAAATCGAGTCTTGGACTTTAGTCTAGTAGAATGACCCTAAATCAATGATTTCGTTGGTCCTTTACCTTGAGTCCACCTAGCTTACTAGGGATTTACTACGGGATTTGCATTTTGACCATTATGACCACCCACGGTGTGAAAAGGCCTTGGTTACCGAGTCTCGTCCCCTAGGTGATCGTGTTTAGGATTGTTTGATTAGTCCAAGTTCTCCACTTTTTGTGGGTTTGAAGGGAAATCGCGACCCCCGACTTACCCATTACCCTACCTTCCTCACATACACACACAATAAAATGCAATTTGTTGATTCTCTCTTTCTTGATTGTCGAGAAATGCCAAAAAGCCAAATCTTGCCAAAAAAGGGCAAAGAAAAGAAAAGAAAGAAAAATGAAAAAAGAAAAGAATGAAGAAAAAAGAAAAGGCACAAAAGCCAAAAAGAAAATAGAAAAGAAGAAAAAGAAATGGCATGGCAAAACAAAGAAAAAAATGCAAAAGAAAAGAGAAAATGCCAAAAGAAAACCCGATTCACAAAAATAACCCCTACCTCTCAAAATAAGCCTTTTTCCGACTTTTGTCGTGAAGAGCCTACCAAAGGACCGAGTCCCGAGGAAGGATGATAGCGGCATTAGTCGGTCTTCCCTCATTTTGCATGTTTTCCACCTTTTTACTTGGATTAGTTAGGCGGTTTTAGACATGGGACGATCCTCTTGGTTCACGCTAAAGGGGGCGGGGTCTCACTTACCTACAGTGTCGACTAACACCATGGTTCTTCACTTTTCCACTCCGCCGATCGTCCCGTAGTACGTTTTTAGAAAGTTAGGAGGACCTAGGTAAGTTACCAACGTTTTTGTTGCTTTATCGTCATACTATTAGGGTTTAGTCCACCTTGGTTTGTATTGCTAGCTTGGGAACGTTGTCACTTACCTCGAGTCCTAAACCGGTTCTTCTTTCACCGCTTTTTGAGGGAAGCGGTATTTCTTTTGTTTTGGGTGCAACCGTCTAAGTGTTTGTTTGTTTGTTTGTGTGTTTGTTTATGTGTTTGTGTCCGGTTGCATCCACAATTTTGTCGCAAGACCCAACTTGCCTTGCGGAGTGCACTTGTCCTCTAAGTGCACTCACGTGAGTTGAAGGGACGTAGGGTGCGCTAATACCCAATCGGATAGTTTAGTAGTAGTATGTGGTTACTCGAGGGCGAGTAAGGGTTAAGTGTGGGGGAGTTGATAAGTGTGGTTTGTAGTACCTATTTTGTAGTGTTTTGGTCCCATTTTCCTTGTAGAATCGCTCCTTGGGAGCGATTTAGGGGCTTCTTATGCTTCCTTTAGTTCGTTTCAGGTTCCCGAGACCGATTTGGAAGAGTTGGAGCGATTCCGACTCAATACATACACATTTTGGAGCCAACGAAACTAAGGAACGATGACTCGATGCCTTGGAATCGACCCCGAGACCTTGGGACCCAATCCCGAGCCACCGAGACCCGATCCCGAGTCCCGAGAATCGATGGGAAGCCCATGAAAGGCAAGGAGGGACCAAAAAGATCTTAATGGAGGCCTACAAGGCTCATCCCGTTCGGGATGAAGTGCACAAACAAGGAGGTTACTAACCTGGGCCCATCCCGATCGGGATGGTGGCGTCCCGACCGGGACCGACCTCGTCCCGACCGGGACCACCCCGTCTCGGCCGGGACGGGCCTGCTGCAGCTCCGCTTTGTTTCTTTTCTTCTCCCTTCCATTTGTAACCCTATATATACTCTTCCCTTGTTATGTTAAGCTTATGCACTTCATATTAGACTAAACCCTAGTTTATTTTAGCATAGATTAGCATAGATTAGTGTAGATTAGTCCTTAGATTATCGTTAATCCTAGATTAATACTTGTAATTTGGGAATTCTTCAAGATCTTCACCAAGCTTGACAAACTTGGATGTTTGTTTTGGGTTCTTCCATTTATGCAAGTTTCTTTCTTCCTTTCATCTCTAGTTTGGTATAATCTTCTTTTCTCTTCTCTTAATCTTTGTTCTAGCATTAAAGTTTGATTCTTTGTTCTTGTTATGGTTCATAGTTCATAGTTATTGTTAGTTTCTTCATGTTTGTTTTGATGTTTGTGATGATTCCTCTTCTTAGTGTTAGTTTTAGTATAGATATGTTAGAGTAGTATCTTGCTAGGGTTAGTAAGGTGATTAGGGTGTTAATTGGATGATTAAGGGATTGTTGGAGATGTTGGTGGAAGATTTGGGTTTCCTCTTGTATGATGCACATCACATGTTTGTCGAAATGCTTGATTGACTAAGTATGTACGAATGCTTGTTTTTCTTGTTTTTCTCTTGTGGGTATTAGTTTGTTAGTGGGTTCGGTTCCCTCATTAAGTTGCGAGAGCTCGGTGAGGACGACCCTTAGGTCGGTTTAAGTTGCGAGAGCCCGGATGCGACCTAGGCCTATAGCACGCTAGTACCCCGTTTGTGTTGTGTATCACCGAGTTGGGTTTTAGGTGGAACCTCTAGGTGAGTCTAAGTTGCGAGAGCTCGGGCATTACCTAGATTACCCTACTACCTCCTACACCTCTAGCTCTTCCTCGACCATTCCGTTACCCCTGTGACCCCGACCTAATCCTAGCCCGTTTCCTTTGATAGTTTTCTTGCCTTAGACCTTAGATTAGTCCATAGCCATCCCCCTTAGACTAGCTTGTCTCGAACCTAGTCCTAGACCGTAACATACCCTAGTCCGACCTCCCGTCCCTGTGGATTCGACCCGACTTACCCTAGCTACCTAGCTTAGGTTCGTTGGTTATTATTTGTTGGTAGGATTGACGGCAAAATCTACCCATGAAGTATTAAAATCGTATCTTCAAATTTTCGAGCGCCTCACCTCGCGCGTCTCAGGCTTCACACACCTAAACCTAGGGGCCTGACTTCTGGTGCGCTTGGACTCAGGCGTCCATCCAGGTGACGAGGGCCGAAAAAAACTATAAATACGCCCCTCCACCTCCTTCATTCGACACACAACATCTTCCCTTCTCTCTTCACTCGTTAAGAGTTTCTCGCTTGGGCTCGCACTCTGACAATCCAAAGCAAACGATCCACTCGATCGTAGACCCGATAAGCGAAATCGAAGCTACTCCTCACCTTCGAGCAGCCCACTCGATCTCGATGTGCATGTGTTCGAGTGTTCGACTATCTACTCCGAGTCTAGCACCAAGGTTCTGCCGGATTAGTTGCAGGACCGACAAATAGTAACGAAGTTTTGCCGGACTAGCCGCAGGAGGAGTCAACGGTAACAGAACTCTGCCAAAATCACCGGGCAAGCTAGGAGGATCCGCCTTCTGAAAACGAATCGTCACTAGGTTGTCATCCAAACAAAACTTTACATTCTTGTACTTTTACTATGCACTACGATAATGTCAGACACTAGGTCCACTACACGTACTAAAGCACGTAACGTCCCAACTTCAACCATAAACACTAAAATACCCTAATTAGACCCGAGTAGTTCCGAGATCCGTTCTCAACTATCTATGTATCGTGACCCGTTTAGCGTATATCCGAGGGTGCAACTCCTCACTATGTGATTTACTTACATTCGCATTTACAGTTTTCGTATGATTTATTGCTTTTATGACCTTATAATCGCATGGTAAATCACCTAAAACGGAAATCAAAATGTGAACAAGCTAAAACTGAACAAAGTGATGGTCGTGTTCTGTATTAGTCCCGGTGCTCGCCTTGCACGGTTCGACGCATCCCAATTAATACCGAGCCGACGCATCTTAAGCAGCATACCAGGTAAGGTATACCACGAGAACGGCTAATATTCGTATTATCACGTTAAAACTGACTTGCTAATACATATAATATAGTACTCTCTATCCTTCTATGTGCATCTTTACATGGTCTGCTTGTCACGTGAAAGCGCATGCAAAGAATGTAAACACAACTACTTCGACGACAAAACTTACTTGTCCTTAAACAACCGACATAGCAAGGGTATAGGGTTTAAAACAATGGATGTTACAGTACTTCCGCCACAACAAAGAAACAAAGTTATCAGCCCACCGATTGATTTTAGTAGAGGCCGCTACGTGCGGGCGGGATTGGGTTTCGATTTGTAACGGACGTTGGCTTCCCAATACGTACCCTAACCCCTTACTCAGAATCGACGGTTTCCGGATGTCCGAAACCATTGGTAATGAGAGTCATTCCAGGCATGGAGTGCTTAAGGGTACAAGTCTTTATCTTTAAGTCCCGTGCCACTCAACTTTGGGCCGACTAGGGATTAAAGTTGACTTGAACGGTTTCCGAGTCCCCATAATTGACTGGGTGGCGACTCCACAAATCAGCAACGAATTCGTTTCACTAAAAAGGTCTCCTTACCAAACATATCGGCCTTTAAACATTTACAACCACGACTCGATCGACCCCAAACAAAAATGAGGGTGCATGCGCCCGTCTAGTACAAGTCCGGGTCGTCATCCGAATCGAGGTCGGAGACCTTCGCCCTGAACGCGAGATCGGACCGACGCCAGACCGGGAGGGGCCGCGTGGGTGGCCGCCGCGATGAAACCGGGTCGGTCCCGCGCGGGGCACCGTGCGGTGCGGACGGACGTCCACAGTTTGGCCACTCCGGTGGGGACTTGGAAACAAGTTTCCAGCGGTGGTGTAACTCGAACGAGGTCGGTGAAGCTCATTTCCTAGTTCCTAGTTGTGGTCACTACAGGTTTTGGTCTTAAAAAGCCTACTATAACCAATATCAGGACCAATCGACCTCTTCGAGGTAAGATCCTTATGGACACATAGAGAGATCCTCGGTTGACGCTCCGGCCGCCTAACGCGTATCACGCGGATTTACTAAATGAGTGAATCTAAGCGGACGGCATGGCACTCATCTTCCCAGATTACCTGTCGACGCCTAAGCAAAGGCTATTCGTAGGCGGTAGCCTACCCTAACCTACTCGTGTCTGCATCCTGCATGAGTGTACGTGTAATCCCCTAGAAAATCTAATGCAATACAGTGGCGGAAACACTGTAGAGTTGAGATTACAACACACTGACAAACTATATCTTATTAAAAGAAATGGTAAGTCAATACAAAGGCCACTTTTTACAAAAGGGCTAAATAGAAAATTCTCCAAACGGGTTTATACAAATCCACAATTACATGAATGAAGAAAGAGTAGGATCCACGCTACTCGCTAGCTCACACCCAAAACCCAGCAGCAAATACCTGTCATGTTATAAACATAACAGCCACGTCAGTGGGGAGTAACTCGGACGTTCTCCCAGCCATATTATATCATATGGAAAAATAATAGTATTATTATATCAAAATAATTAAAATGGAAACATTAAATGATATAATAAAAATAAGCTTTCGAAGCAAACTTAAAATATTGGAACAATAAAATCAGAAAAGTTTTCAGATGAAAACTTCGAATAGTTGCCAACCTGCAAACCAAAAGTATCGATAATAATAAAAATATTCAAAATGGCGTTATGGATAGGATTAGTGTCGACGGCTAGACTTTCACTAGGAGAATACTAAAACTAGCTTCGAGAACTTAGTTCAAACAAATCAAACCTCGATCTCTAACTAGGCTACTCAACCATAATAGGACGGCGACTTATAAATGCGTGGCCCTAGTTTAAGATAATATGCAAACCCCTCCCGATCACCATAAATACTCAGTTCAACCCGACGGCGTCTTACACTGCGAGGCACGAGTTTAAGGTCAAAATGTACACACACTCCCGAACACCATATATGCTCGGTTCAACAACCAATGTGCCCCATAAAGACACACCAGGCTTATAGTTGATGGCAAAAACGTAAACCCCAGAATATATTACTCTAAACCTCACACTGGTCCATATTCCATAACTCCAAAACAAGCCATTATTGATATAAACAAGAGATATAATCATTATGAATAATATGAAGATAAAAGAAATAAACATTTTATATTAAAAGGGAAACTTTCTATAAATAGAAACTTACTAATTTTAGAGACTCACTTAAAATAGAAATACTCTTATAGAAAATACGTAAGTTATTAAAATAAGTGAAATGTATTAAAAATAGCATTTCTAACGAAATTGACATTTTATTATTGTTGTCGTTATCGTAAGTATAATAAATTTCTAAATTGGTTACTCAAAATATAAATAAAATATAATAAGTCATTTTATAGTATTTTATAAAATAATTAGGAAATCGAGTTAAAACTATAAATTTTAGAAAAGAGATGATTTAAGAAAATGATATCAAAATTAATTGAGTCGACGAACTTTATAAATGAAATGAGATTTACGAAGAATTCAAATTATTTTTAACAGATAGTTTTTATTAATAAATAATATGGATTTTAATAAAAATAGTCAATCGGAAACAAATAGGAAATTATTAGTGAAAATAGTCTCGACTAAAAATATATTTAAAACAAAATCGACTATTTTCTCATTTATTAGAATAAATCGTAAAATGAAAATTAATTTATTAACTAGTATACAAATTTCGATTAAAATATAAAAATACGATTTTTAAGTGAAAATTATAAATTAACGAAATATGAAGAAAATATGAAATCGTTATTATTTAGTTACTAATGTCAAGATAACCAACAAAATATTATAACGATCATAAATAATAAAATTACCAACGATATCGAAAACTCGTAAAATATTTATAAGGTACACCATTTTAAAAAAAAAATTAACAAATAATAAATAGCTAAAATTAGAAAACCGAAGTTAAAATATTTACTACATACTACTACTCAATCATACGATATAAAATAGAGTAACGTCATAAAGTTACCTTAAGTCCATATTCGAAACGAACTTGTACACGTCCTTCTTGATCAATCCATGTTTCAAATTAGTAGAAAAGTCATCTTTAAGCTCCAAGTTGTAGAACCGCTAGAGTTTATTAGCAGAAAGACGAGGAATGAGAACGGATACACACAAACAAAGGGACAACAGCAGGCCATTAACCTAGAGGTAACAGTAGCGGAAAAAAGACAAATGAAAAGAAGAAGAAGAGGGGCAGAGAAGACAGCAGAAACGACAACCCCAACGAGCAACAGTACGATGAGATAAAGAAAATGGAAAAGAATGAAACAAACGAGAATGTATTAAAACTAAACCGAGAATAATGGGGAAATGCAGCAGCGGCAAAACCGACACAACAGCAGCAAGAAGGAAGGAAAAGAAAGAGCAAAAAGAGTAGAGGGACGCCAAATAAAGATAGACCTGATATCAACACATAAACATGGATGATTATAAGTCGGATTGATCGAAATAGAGATCAAAACAGAATTTGGCACACATACGTACAAACGACACAACAGATCACAAAACGAAGAAGAAAAGGAAAGAAAAACGAAGAAGAAGAGATCAGCAGGAGGAGAAACAGACAGCAGCCACAACAACCAACGAATAGTACGATAATCGCAGTAGCAGCATCGAAACGAAGAGGGAAAAGGGCAGGACAAAGCGGCAGATGCAACAAGACATAGCAGCAGATTTAACATCAATATCAGCAGTAAAACGGACCATCAACAGAAACCGACAAGGAAGAAGAAGAGGAGAAAAAGAAACGAAAACAGCTGAAGCAACGTACAGAACGAAGGAAAAGAAAAAAAAGAAAGGAGAATGAACCAAATCGTCACCTGTCAAGCAAGCATAAGAGCGGACAAACAGCAGCAACGACATTAGCGTAACTGCAGTAGCATCAGCGGCAAAAACAGGATGGACAAAAAGGACAGCCGCGATGAAGAAATTAGGCACGAAAGGATGAAGAAAGGAGAAGAAGAAGCAAACTGCAATAGATAAGCACGACTGGGTGGCTGCAGAAGGAGACAAATCGAAAATGAAGAAGGGAGGGACGAATAGGCGGGAAGAACGAGGAGAGGGAAGGTGCACACAACAGGTAGAAGAGGAAGCAAGGAAGCGGTGGAATAAGAATAGGCAAAAAGGGGAATGAACGTAAAATCACAAGTGGGAAGAATGATAATAATAATAATAATAATAATAATAATAATAATAAGTGGGGTAAGCGGAATGAATTTAACTCACCCAAAAAGTGTATGGATTTCGAGGCAATATGTATACGTTGTATGCGGATAATTAAATGAATCGGGTAGGAGACGAATTCTGTAACGATAAGTTGACTGACCCATGAATCGAATTAAAATGAGTTAATAAAATTAATAAATAATCGGGCCGACAAATAGAATGAGTAAATAAAGTACTCGAGATGAAAACGAAGTTGATAGAAATAAAAATTAGACGACGAAATAATATTTTCCGATAAATAATAAATCTTCGATAAAGTGAATTAAACTGATTTCTTGAAGAAAGGTAATAAATGTTTTGACGAAATTTAAAATAAATTAACTTCGAGCCGAAAATAGAAATTCGAGCTTAAAATATAAATAAATAAAAAGAATTTAGAATTTAAATAGCCGAAATAGACTTACGATAAAAATTAAATTAAATGTATAAAATGAATCGAAACAGAAACAAAAATATGTTTTAAATATAAGAAGAGTTTCCAAGTAAATAGAATTTTAGGAGTTTGAAACGATTAAACAATAAATTCGTTTTATAATAGTTTTAAGAATTACGAGTTAAATCGTAAAAATAAAAATACGAACATAATTTTAAATTTAATTAATTTATAAAATCAGGGGTGTTACAATCTTCCCCACTAAAAGAAGTTTCGTCCTCGAAACTAACAAAACATAATAATAGAATGGAAAACAAGGTTATGTCACTTGAACAAAAGAGAATGCTTAACTCGCATCACAATCTTGGTTTTTGTAAAATTTTACAACTTCAAACGCGATATGACATCGAAATCGAAGACAACATGAAAAGTTGGGTTCAATTCCCAAAGTTTAGAATCATTTAAATTAATAAAATCGCAAGTTAAAAATTATTTTATATAATAATGACGATAAATAATATTTGTAAACAAACTTGAGGGGGGAGTACCCAAATATATTCAAAGCGACGGTAAAATGTTTTGATTAAGAAATTCGACAAGATTTTGTTTTAAGACCAAACAAAATTTTGAGAAATCAAGTTTTGTAGTTAGTAAATAAAAATCGAACCACTCGTCAAACATTTTCGATAACAGATTCAAAGTCTACCGGCAATAAAATAAAAACTGAAGACATACGGTGTTTTTTTTTTTGAAAATGTTAAACCATTTTACATAATAATCTTATAGAAATCAAAATATTAGCAATTATGAAAGTTTTCGTACAATTTAAACACGCTTGAAAATTGAAATTTGTAACAATTTCGAAATACTTAAAATAAATTATTAAGGCATTTTGAAACAGGATTAATATAGGTTATCAACCAAAAAAATAAAACAAAAACGAAGTACAGAGTTTTGAAATTTATAACTCAAATGTATTTCACGATAGCCCAAAATTTTAAAATAGTCAAACTTTTCATAACATAAGTTCGGGGAAACGATAAACGAATAAATAGAGTCAAGGTCAAAGACAAATCGAAACAAAAGTTTTCAAACCCGATAAAGAACTCAAAGGGATTGGACGATGAAGAAGTAGCAAGATTTAAGGAAAGCTAAGGAAAGGACGAGATTGAGAGTCAGGGAGAGCTCTCAAGGATTAGAGAATAAATTAACCATCTCGAGATTCCCGGTACGGCTCCCACAACACGGGTTCCTAATTTCCATCAAATAACGCAAAGTTCAATATAAGGCACTAGGTGGTACTACTCGGTCACAATCTCCAAAAATGTCTTACGTGGCTATCCAATGGTCAGGCGACACGATAATATATAATCCACAAATGCCTTAGAATCAAATCCATAATTAAGATTCCAACGGTTAACAGAACACACCCAATCTCTTGATCGACAAGGCTCCTAAATTCGAAGGTCACAAGGTTTGAACTCGAGGTATGCTCCAAATTTCTCTAGTAAGGAACAATAAACAAGGTCCACTAAATTTACAATGCTCGGGCACAAAATCCTCCAAAATGGTCACCAACATATTTATAATACCACAAGTACAGAAGTTGCGAAAAGTACAATAAATCCTCGAACACGCTCAAACCTATAGGTACTGGCGCAAACACTCACATCTTCAAACACGTTACTCAACTAAGGTTGATGAGAATTCCATCAATTTCTTATTGTATCAGCGAAACCACCAAAATATTTATTAACTCAACGAAGTCACAATCTCGTTGGTCTAAGGGTTCTGAACTATAAATCCATCAAGATGACCCGCATTAAGTATTCCTCAAAACAACGCGATAAATCAAACCTTTGATTGTACAATATGTTGCTCTTCTTCAAGGTTAACAACAATTTTATCCAAATTAGAACACTCAACTCCGAAGTTCATAGGTTACAACCTTACACAACGATCAACGATCTAATCCACAAGAAATACGGGTAATCTATGTCAACCAAAATTTCTAACAACATTAATGAAAACCTTTAATGGTACCACAACACTCAGGCTAACACTTTAACCAATACTCTATGATCCCGAATATTCGCGACGTATCCATCAAATAAGCATTCGGTAGGAATCCCAAAGTAATATTATCAGTTACACTTAGTTCGGTTCTAGGTTAGGTACTAGGTATCCATCAAATATGATATACTCTTACTACTCCAAAATATATTTAACTCTAAGTACTCCAAAATAGTCAAAGTAAACTATAACCCAAGGTTCAGTGCCTAAGGTAACATCCTAATTCCATCAAGCAACAACTTGCCATTCAAATTAATCCTCAAGAATTTCTCACTTGCTTAGAAAATAAGGTAGACTCACAATCCTCAAATCAGGTAACAAGGGTTTACTAAATCTCAAACATCTATAACACGGGGTTCAGTAAGACAGAATCCGGTCTAACCAAAGAATCTCAAGAGAAAAGATGGTAGAGTAGCAGAATTAATCAAACATTTATCTCAAGAATGAGTACGAGAATTAATAAGAGAAGAATTGGAAAAGGCAGAAGCTGAAAGAAAAGAATCAATAATTCTAGATGATAAAGATCTAAAATGAGAAGGGAAAGTTTGGACCTCTAAGGTTCACGAGGGAACCAAATGGATTACTTCATCTTCTTGCAGAGGAACGAGCACGAAAGTCTTGGGTCGCTCAATCTCGATCCACTGCAACATTATGGAACAGGAATCTACTCTTGATCATCAGGCCTGTAGCTTAAGCAAACTGAACCGGAGCTGAAAAGTCACCATCGACATCTTTCTTGGAGCACCAAGCTGTCCACTCGAGTCAGCAGGCGTTTGAGAGTTCTAAGCAGGTCTTGTCCCGATCTGGAGCAGCATCATACTAATATCTTCTTCCAGACAAAAGAAACAAATATTCAATGCTAATCATTGAGTTACAAGAACATATAAACCTAATAGTTAAGTCCTTATTTTGTTTCTACCCATCTCTCACTAATATTTCTTTTAATGTTCAAATCATTTACTGGTATTTTTCATAGAATCAGGTGTAAGCGTCGGGAGCAACAATGCTCTGATACCAACTGTAATCCCCTAGAAAATCTAATTCAATACAGTGGCGGAAACACTGTAGAGTTGGGATTAAAACACACTGACAAACTATATCTTATTAAAAGAAATGGTAAGTCAATACAAAGGCCACTTTTTACAAAAGGGCTAAATAGAAAATTCTCCAAACGGGTTTATACAAATCCACAATTACATGAATGAAGAAAGAGTAGGATCCACGCTACTCGCTAGCTCACACCCAAAACCCAGCAGCAAATACCTGTCATGTTATAAACATAACAGCCACGTCAGTGGGGAGTAACTCGGACGTTCTCCCAGCCATATTATATCATATGGAAAAATAATAGTATTATTATATCAAAATAATTAAAATGGAAAACATTAAATGATATAATAAAAATAAGCTTTCGAAGAAAACTTAAAATATTGGAACAATAAAATCAGAAAAGTTTTCAGATGAAAACTTCGAATAGTTGCCAACCTGCAAACCAAAAGTATCGATAATAATAAAAATATTCAAAATGGCGTTATGGATAGGATTAGTGTCGACGGCTAGACTTTCACTAGGAGAATACTAAAACTAGCTTCGAGAACTTAGTTCAAACAAATCAAACCTCGATCTCTAACTAGGCTACTCAACCATAATAGGACGGCGACTTATAAATGCGTGGCCCTAGTTTAAGATAATATGCAAACCCCTCCCGATCACCATAAATACTCAGTTCAACCCGACGGTGTCTTACACTGCGAGGCACGAGTTTAAGGTCAAAATGTACACACACTCCCGAACACCATATATGCTCGGTTCAACAACCCATGTGCCCCATAAAGACACACCAGCCTTATAGTTGATGGCAAAAACGTAAACCCCAGAATATATTACTCTAAACCTCATACTGGTCCATATTCCATAACTCCAAAACAAGCCATTATTGATATAAACAAGAGATATAATCATTATGAATAATATGAAGATAAAAGAAATAAACATTTTATATTAAAAGGGAAACTTTCTATAAATAGAAACTTACGAATTTTAGAGACTCACTTAAAATAGAAATACTCTTATAGAAAATACGTAAGTTATTAAAATAAGTGAAATGTATTAAAAATAGCATTTCTAACGAAATTGACATTTTATTATTGTCGTCGTTATCGTAACTATAATAAATTTCTAAATTCGTTACTCAAAATATAAATAAAATATAATAAGTCATTTTATAGTATTTTATAAAATAATTAGGAAATCGAGTTAAAACTATAAATTTTAGAAAAGAGATGATTTAAGAAAATGATATCAAAATTAATTGAGTCGACGAACTTTATAAATGAAATGAGATTTACGAAGAATTCAAATTATTTTTAACAGATAGTTTTTATTAATAAATAATATGGATTTTAATAAAAATAGTCAATCGGAAACAAATAGGAAATTATTAGTGAAAATAGTCTCGACTAAAAATATATTTAAAACAAAATCGACTATTTTCTCATTTATTAGAATAAATCGTAAAATGAAAATTAATTTATTAACTAGTATACAAATTTCGATTAAAATATAAAAATACGATTTTTAAGTGAAAATTATAAATTAACGAAAGATGAAGAAAATATGAAATCGTTATTATTTAGTTACTAATGTCACGATAACCAACAAAATATTATAACGATCATAAATAATAAAATTATCAACGATATCGAAAACTCGTAAAATATTTATAAGGTACACCATTTAAAAAAAATTAACAAATAATAAATAGCTAAAATTAGAAAACTGAAGTTAAAATATTTACTACATACTACTACTCAATCATACGATATAAAATCGAGTAACATCCTACAGTTACCTTAAGTCCATATTCGAAACGAACTTGTACACGTTCTTCTTGATCAATCCAAGTTTCAAATTAGTAGAAAAGTCATCTTTAAACTCCAAGTTGTAGAACCGCTAGAGTTTATTAGCAGAAAGACGAGGAATGAGAACGGATACACACAAACAAAGGGACAACAGCAGGCCATTAACCTAGAGGTAACAGTAGCGGAAAAAAGTCAAATGAAAAGAAGAAGAAGAGGGGCAGAGAAGACAGCAGAAACGACAACCCCAACGAGCAACAGTACGATGAGATAAAGAAAATGGAGAGGAATGAAACAAACGAGGATGTATTAAAACTAAACCGGGAATAATGGGGAAACGCAGCAGCGGCAAAACCGACACAACAGCAGCAAGAAGGAAGGAAAAGAAAGAGCAAAAAGAGTAGAGGGACGCCAAATAAAGATAGACCTGATATCAACACATAAACATGGATGATTATAAGTCGGATCGATCGAAATAGAGATCAAAACAGAATTTGGCACACATACGTACAAACAGCGACACAACAGATCACAAAACGAAGAAGAAGAGGAAAGAAAAACGAAGAAGAAAAGATCAGCAGGAGGAGAAACAGACAGCAGCCACAACAACCAACGAATAGTACGATAATCGCAGTAGCAGCATCGAAACGAAGAGGGAAAAGGGCAGGACAAAGCGGCAGATGCAACAGGACATAGCAGCAGATTTAACGTCAATATCAGCAGTAAAACGGACCATCAACAGAAACCGACAAGGAAGAAGAAGAGGAGAAAAAGAAACGAAAACAGCTGAAGCAACGTACAGAACGAAGGAAAAGAAAAAAAAAGAAAGGAGAATGAACCAAATCGTCACCTGTCAAGCAAGCATAAGAGCGGACAAACAGCAGCAACGACATTAGCGTAACTGCAGTAGCATCAGCGGCAAAAACAGGATGGACAAAAAGGACAGCCACGATGAAGAAATTAGGCACGAAAGGATGAAGAAAGGAGAAGAAGAAGCAAACTGCATACATAAGCACGACTGGGTGGCTGCAGAAGGAGACAAATCGAAAATGAAGAAGGGAGGGACGAATAGGCGGGAAGAACGAGGAGAGGGAAGGTGCACACAACAGGTAGAAGAGGAAGCGGTGGAATAAGAATAGGCAAAAAGGGGAATGAACGTAAAATCACAAGTGGGAAGAATGATGATAATAATAATAATAATAATAATAATAAGTGGGGTAAGCGGAATGAATTTAACTCACCCAAAAAGTGTATGGATTCCGAGGCAATATGTATACGTTTTCTGTGGATAATTAAATGAATCGGGTAGGAGACGAATTCTGTAACGATAAGTTGACTGACCCATGAATCAAATTAAAATGAGTTAATAAAATTAATAAATAATCGGGCCGACAAATTGAATGAGTAAATAAAGTACTCGAGATGAAAACGAAGTTGATAGAAATAAAAATTAGACAACGAAATAATATTTTTCGATAAATAATAAATCTTCGATAAAGTGAATTAAACTGATTTCTCGAAGAAAGGTAATAAATGTTTTGACGAAATTTAAAATAAATTAACTTCGAGCCGAAAATAGAAATTCGAGCTTAAAATATAAATAAATAAAAAGAATTTAGAATTTAAATTGCCGAAATAGACTTACGATAAAAATTAAATTAAATGTATAAAGTGAATCGAAACAGAAACAAAAATATGTTTTAAATATAAGAAGAGTTTCCAAGTCAAATAGAATTTTAGGAGTTTGAAACGATTAAACAATAAATTCGTTTTATAATAATTTTAAGAATTACGAGTTAAATCGTAAAAATAAAAATACGAACATAATTTTAAATTTAATTAATTTATAAAATCAGAGGTGTTACAGTACGCATTCCTAGTTATGTATAGCGTGTGTGAAGAACCCAAATTAAACACTAAAATCTGGATTCAACCAAGACAACATATTCAATCGCACCCAACTCCGTCTTCGAAAAAGAACATCTTCTTTTCGAAACAACTCTTTTTAGCGCCGATACTCCGGCCAAATCATAATTATTCTCAAAAAACATTTTAAATGTTGTTATCATGGCAAATTTTACACTCACTACTTAAAAAAAAAACTTTTTGAGCGTCGTTACCTCGGCCAATGTAAAACTCGTAGTTTTCCAACAACGAGGATCGTTAATATCACCAAAACTCCCAATTAATGGGATCGAGGTACCTTAAACGGTTACATCTTATTTATTTATTTTTTTTTAAAAAAAAAAGAGGAAGAAAATGTTTTCTTGCACATACCGTTAACACGATCGAAAGTTCAATCAATGAAGTCAAGGAACCCAAAACGATTACACCCTCAAAACAATTTTCACGATACATCACCCCCACCATCAAAATGCTAGTTAATGCAACCGGCGAGCGTGGGTCACTCGTTTTAAATTTTTTTCTAAAAACACAATTCACTACCTAAATCCTGTAATGAGGATTTAGTCACACCTTCCAAAACACCGTCACGGACATCACGTTCTCTCACGAATACCGTCCACGCCATAAATACCGAACTAACTAATTAATAGTAGTCTCGGTAAGAACACGATCTCATCATTTTCAAAACCGGTTCCTTTAGAACCACCTCCTTTTGTAAGGCCACCATGAACGCTTTTGCTATCGTCGAGTCCTCAACGAGCACATAACAACACTTTACACACATCACGAACGATGTCACTAAACCATCGTAACACCAATTTTGCGAACTCTTATTTTAAAAAAAAGGGTTTATTTTCAAAAACCATCCGTTTCGAAAACATCCAAACTCTTTGTTTCCGAGCCGGGATCGCGATCAATTTCTTACGTCGAACAACCGTGTGATTTACTGTCTGTGTTAGTTACTAGGGTCACCTCTATTCGAGGTCTTACATTTTGGGTCATCTCATCCCGAGAAGTCCTCTTTAAATCTCACCTCCAGGATTTGTGTCAAATCATCTCGTTTTAAGAGACAAAAATTCATTAGGCGTTCCGCTGAATACACTAAGAGTCTAAAGCACCTGAGTCCCTAAACCGATGACCGCAAACACTTGCGGATCAAGGGTCTTGCTTCCGTGTCGCTCAGTTACGAGCATTTCTCGAGTCTCTAAGTCGTCTGGTGGATCCGGCCTCATCTTCAGTTCTGTTTCGCAAATCTAGAGATGTCATCCAACAGCAACCTCGAACCACTCAATAGCATGCTAGGGCTTGTCAAGGAACTCCAAAACAACATGGCCCAAATAACTACCGCCCATGACAACATCCTCCTCCACCTCGGCAAGCTCGAGGGTGCTGCCAACGAAACACGAAACCTCCTAGAGGAGGTGGATGAAAAGCCCTTCATCCCCAGGGACAGGATGAGACTCGGGCCTGCTAGGTTCGTCCCAACCCTTGGAGGGCGTCCCTTCAGAAGCTTCTCCGACCTAGGCATGACGACCTACGCCGAGGCTCTTAGAATTGCCAACGATGACTGGCAGTTGTCACAGCTTGTCCCTGCTCCGGATCCACCTCTCGGAGCTCGGGGGCGGATTGGGATCCCAATGCCTATTGCATGTACCATCAGGGCAGGGGACATGATACGGAGGACGGTGATCGCCTCAAACACGACATCCAGGACCTGGTGAATGCCGGAACCTTCCCCCTATAAAGGCACAGACGTCACAACTCACTATTGGCGAGACTAGCGACAGGGCAACCGCATCAATGGTTGTGAAAACGAGCGGCACCATCAAGGTGCTCTTCCCTGGAGGGAGCCTCGATGCTTAGAGGCGTAGTCGATCTTGGTCAGAGTCTAGTTCGTCCTAGGACCTAAACTGAATAATAATAATAATAATAATAATAACAACAACAACAATAATAATAATAATAATAATAATAATAATAATAATAATAATAAATGTCTTTTTTTTTCTTCAAAGTCCAGGAGGTGCGAAGGAACCTGTCCTCCACCTCCCGTCAAACAATATCACGGGCACATAGCCCGCCTACTTCATCAATAAAACAACTCTTTTACAAACATGCCTCGACAATCGCTTGATTTTCTTTAACAACTTACTCTCTCGCTTGAAACTCAATACTATGCCATTTATCGATAGCAATTAACTAAAGCATAAGGGCCACAACGAACGGCCCACTACAAATTCACCCTAAAAAGAGATCAGGACCAACTACCCTAAGTTCAACAACTGACCCCTCTAACCAAACAACTACACGCCTATAACCAATAGGTGGCTACATACCCATATCAGTCAAACTAGACTTCCTCTTTACCAATAATGCGGCTGAATACGAAGCCTGCCTAATAGGACTAAAAGTCGTCGGAACTCTAGGAGTTAAGAACCTTAGAGTACACGAAGATTAATCCCTAGTAGTCAACCAAGCCACGGGCACCTGGAAGGTTTATAGCGAAAGCCTAGCTCCATGCCAAACCAAAAATAGAAACAATATCTCGGGAATTCACCGAAATTGACTTCATACACATACATCGCGAAGAAAACCAATTCACTGACGCCCTATCCAAGCTAGCTTCACTAATAAACATGCTCGACAACTTCTTCTTTATGCCTATTTGTGTAGAAAGAAGCGAGCAACCCGCCTACATCCATAACCTTGAATCCGACGATACCCCCGAGGAACCCTGGTACAAAGCAATCCTAGACTTTAAAGTCAACGGATCATACCCACCCGACACAAACACCAAAAACAAAAGAGCCTTAAGAATACAAGACCCCCATTACGTCCTAAGCCAAGGACTACTGTACAAACGAACCCCACAAGGAGTCCTCCATAGATGCATAAATAAAACCAAATCCGAGAGAGTCGTGGAGGAAGTACATGACGGAGAGTGCGGACCCCACATGAGCGCACACCTATTAGCCCGAAAAATAATGAGACTAGGCTACTACTAGATTACCCTTGAGGCAGACTGTGGACGTCACGTTCGTCACTACCACAACTGCCAAATATTTGCCAACATCCAACACCTAACGCCATATCCTCTCCATACCATGACCACACCCTGGCCCTTCTCTACTTGGGGAACTGACATCATAGGAAAGGTGCACCCAGCCGGGACCGGTGGACACTGTTTTATACTAGTGGTCGTTGATTACTTTACTAAATGGGTATAAGCCGCCACTTACACCGTACTAACCTCCAAACAAGTAGTCAAATTCCTACAAAATAACATCATTTGCCGATATGTCATACCTCACGAAATCATCAGTGATTAGGGGGCTCATTTCAGGGCCGACACCCAAAAACTCCTCGACAAATACAAAATCCAAAGACATAAATCCTCACCCTATAGACCTCAGACGAACGGGGCCGTAGAGGCGGTAAATAAAACCATTACCACAATCCTTAAGAAAATGATAGACAACTACCGGGATTGGCAAAACACAATACCTTTCGCATTGTGAAGATACCGAACATCCTACCGAACACCCACCAGAGCAACACCTTACTACTTAACCTACGGCTCCGAGGCCGTACAACCAATATAGTTAGAGATACCCTCACTGAGGATACTAGCCAAAAGCGGCATACCCGAAGAAGAATGGAACCAAAAACGTTACGATGAGCTAGTACTCTTAGATGAGCGTAGAATACATGCACTATCCAACGTGCAAGCCTATACCAACAGCGTGTACAACCTTTAACAAACGAGTGAAATCCCGAAACATACATGGGGGGGATTTAGTAGTCAAATCCATTAGAGCACCCCTTCCCGTCGACCCCAGAGGAAAGTTCAAACCAAATTAGGTGGGCCCCTACCTCGTCAAGAAAATACTCTCGGGGGGCGCCGTAATCCTTACCGACCTAAACGGTCAAGAGTTCTCACCTCCAACCAATATGGACCAACTTAAACGATACTACCCCTAGGCACCCCAACAACCCCATCCTGATCTCTGAACTAGGGTGAAGACCCGCGCAAAAAAAAAAACCGCATCAATAATGGGCATAACGAGTGTAAAGCAAAAGCACTCACATCTAAAAGAACTACGAACATTGTTTGATTCTGTCTAAACATGGATACGTAGGCAACCCTTCTTCGGGTACAACCAACAAAATAACAAAATCGATTACTCGATTCACATACAAAGCGGAACCTCTTTTTAAATGTTCCAATTAATGAGTGATTCTAATGATGAAGCACAAACGACGTGTAACAGCCCCAATTTTTTCGCGACCAAAAGCATCAACCGAAACGGAAAATTCAAAGCTGTTACTCCGCAGTTAGCTCACAAAGCCAAGTGCAACGCAAATAAAATAGTATAAATCAACCGAAAAGAAATTTGATAGAAAATAATTGAAACCAAGTAAAACTTCGATACTTAATTAAATGAAAACGTTGCAGCGGAAGACTTAAGTCTCACAAAATCTAAAACGGTTTAAAATAGTTTCGAACCAAAGTCCAACATAATTATAAATAATTTGAAGGTAATATTAAATAATAAAATCCTTCCTCGCTGAGCATCCCGAAACCAAAATGCACTCATGCAGCATATTAAGTGTACCTATCAACTGTACCAGAAACAGAAATAGGTACAGGTTCCAGAAGGGGAACGACCCAAAACAAAAAGGACGTCAGCAAAGCTGAGTAAAAGTATAATATAATAAAAGCGTGAAATAATAATAATGATTTTATAGTAAGCTGAAACCAGAGTTAAAAGTCACCGTTTTTATAACAGAACACAATACTGTAAAAACAGTAGTCAAAACCAAAACCAACCAAAATATATTTTTCACCACCTGTGTGCCAAGGTTCTACCCTTGCACGGTCTAGAGGTATCACCTGTGCTTAGTTCGACTTATATAGTGCGCACCTCTTGCATTTGGACAGTCAGTAGGATGAGGCTGCCAAAGGAGAAAGTCTAACTACCTAGCAAGTGGACACCTCTTGCACGGTCTAGAGGTATCACCTGTGCTTAGTTCGACTTATATAGTGCGCACCTCTTGCATTTGGACAGTCAGTAGGATGAGGCAGCCAAAGGAGAAAGTCTAAATACCTAGCAAGTGGGGGCCGGTTACTCCACCCAAATACAACTCGGGCAAAGAGTTCAGTTTCAGGACGAAGTCCCAGGAACGTCGTAAACGCACCTTCCAACTAGACCAACAGAGCTCCCAGAGTCAGTTATAATCTCCAAATTTTTTACCAAAACAATACCGATGTGACTCGTGTCACAAGTTCAATATCCAAAATATTACGAGTATCATAAAAATTCATCGTTGACAAAATAATTATAAAACCATTTCAAAAATATAATTTAAACCGAACATGCTCTTTACTTAGGTGAAAAGGTTAAAATGTCCTTACCTCTCGAGACGGTAAATCCAAGCTAATATTAATAAAAAAAAAAATCTTTATCCTCGAACCCACAAACTACAATAATATAAAATGGTTCAATGAACTAACCAAATAACATTAAGATGACCCAAACTTAATGTATGCTTCTACTATGATAGCCCTTAACATCCTTTATTAATAATGTTACTGCCTAACTTAAACACCCATAAATCTCACCAACACCTTGAAGCTTTCAAATTTAAAAGAAATACACCACCTACCAAATTCAACCATTTAATTGCCTTTCTAATAATCACAGTACACAGACAATCCTAAACTCCGTTCTTAACCACCGAACACGGAAAGCATCCTTACTTATACTTGTCCATAAATTGTAACTCTGTTTAAAAGTTCCCAAACATTGAAATTTGGTTCAAAAACTGAACGAAACAGATAAGTCTCGACTCACATCACGACAGCTCCACTTCGATTATAACTGTCCAACTCCGAATAACTCAAACATTGACAAATTAACTCAAACCAAGTGCTAATTACTTATAAAATCATTAATTATGTCGAGAAAGTGATTTTAACCAAAAGAAACAAAAGGAAAGGATAGAAACCTAAAATATTTAGACATACTCCATATTTGGTCCAATAATTATAAGAAAGAAAGAGATAATAGGTTAAAGTACTTACGATTTTGATGAAGACGGATGTAAAAACACGTTGTTGTAAACAAGGATTCAGGTAGATTTTTTGACAAATAGAAAAGTTGGAATTGAGAGGAAGGGCGATAGAGTAATAGCAAACTAGCTGAGAAATTATTGGGGAGGAAAAGGACATGGTGGGAATGGGTTCAAGAAGAATTAGGTTTTATTATTTTATTTTATTTTATTTTTGTGTTTGGGTCAAAGTCCGAATTGAAATCAAATCAGTTTACAAAGTAACGTTCTACTTTTAAAAATAGACCAAAATCGATATAATTTATAAAGGTCCAACAATATTTTAAATTAAGAACTTTTCAAACTTAAAACCCGATTTTTAAATAAACTAAATGACTCGGAAAAAGATGGGATGTTACACGACGAGCCGAGGACGGGGTGCAAACCTGAAAGGGCGCCCCGGGCAAAATGAAGAAACGAGTTGCGAGCCGTCGTTAAAAAAAAAGAAAAAAAATGACGGCCGAGGACGGAGTGGAAACCCGAAAGAACGCTCCGGGCAAAATGAAGAAATGAGTTGCGAGTTGTAAAAAAAAGAAAAAAGAGAGCAAAAAGGGTGAGCCGAGGACGGAGTGAAAACCCGAAAGAGCGCTCCGGACAAAATGAAGAATCAAGTTGCGAGCCACCACAAAAAAAAAACAGTAAACAAAAAATGTGCTTCTTATTAACAATAAAAATCGGTTAAATCGAGCCTTTGTCGAGGCCTTTACATCAAGCATCGAAAACCCGGCTATCCCGGAAAATGACAACGTGTCAAAACTCTAAAAAAATAAATTTGTACTAATACGCCACATAATATAACTAATAGAACATAATACGAAACGACTGGGGTCTACTAGTCCAACTTTTCTTTTTCCCATTGCCATCTCGGTGTGCTTGTTCGGGTTTTCACCATCGACACATCATAATACAAGCTTCCACCACCCTAGCCAAAGGCGAGCTCAGCCAACCATGTTTCCTCTCATCAATAACACCTTCAATACGAGTCTCATCAGTCTTGGCTTGTATAGATGAACTGACGGCACCAGGATCGGTAACGCTGTCTTGGGTCAGGCGCTTAGCGACGTCTTCTTGAATTTCCTTTTTATCCTCTAGAGCCGCGGTCTTCCTAATTTTCGACTTGCTCTGTCCTGACGAGTGCTCATGAATCCCCTGCCGTAAGGATGTAATGTCGGTCGGCCAAAAACTCTCTATAATAACGGGGCGTGAAAATTTTTGTTCCCAAGACACCCTAAACTCCCTAAACGAATTCTCCGTCCACGAGTCGAACCTAGATACGCCCTTAGTAGTATCTGAGGTGGTAGGCCTCACCCCCATTTGGTTCGACAACTCACCTGGATAAATGTAAATCAGGTCTCGTAAGGATAATATTAGCATAGCCTGAGTCGAGGACGAAAAAGGAAACCCGGCTTGCCCACTAATTTGCCACCATGAGACTGTCCATCTGATAGCCACTTGCCTATTGTCCAAATAAGAATGCCATTCCTCTTCAGGATGACCAGCGTTCCATGCCTGCACCCTTACAACCCATAACACCCCTATAGTTATAACCTTTGACGCCTCGGGGAGGATCGACCAAACCAAGCCTCTTTTGTAGCCAAACATGCACAAAACACAATAAGACGTCACGCTTTCGAACCAAAGCAACCTAAAACAAAACACACAAAAAAGTAACAAAACCAGCCAAAAAACTATTAGCACCCCGAGCACCTGCAAAATAAACCTAGAACCACGAAAAAGAGCCCGATGCAGCCAGGCACGAGCATCGAGACCTAGGATAAGCTCACCCAAAATGAGTAAAGAGGATGATCGTCCATATTCCATCCCCATTATGACATCCAAAACCCGAGGGTTACCCCAGCCATCATGTACTAACGCGTCCTCAAAAAGATAGTAGAAAGCCAGTGTAATGTTGAAAGCTCGTCTACAAGCTAGGGATGAAATATTATAAGACCCCGTCTGCGAGAATGTCCTAAATAGAAACCCTAGGTCAACACCATCCCTCCCGAAGAAAAGGTTAGCTTCCTCTAATGAGGAAAGGTCTAAAACATGACGAAATCGTTCCACAAAAGCATCATCTCCCAAAGGCACGATAATACCTACCATACTACAGTTGATCGATAATACCTACCAGTCTACTTTGGGATGTACCATCTTTGTAAAACTTTGGCAGAGAGGTCAGATACACGAGCAAGCCACTTGTGAGCCGAGTAATTTTTGCGAGAGAAACTCTAACATCAAACTGCGAAGTTTTGGAGCCGTACGAGAAGCAGTTTGTACCTGAATTTGTAGCTGCTAATCCACATTTAAATGCTGATGATGTTTGGACTAAGCATGAGGAACAGTTTCCTAGTTGGCTTAAGCAGCATGTAATTTCAGAGAATATTCGGGATGATTTGTTTAGGAGTCTAGCATTAGGTCCTTTGTGGAAGGTTAGAACTTGGAACCGGTATTCAGTTAATGGTTACAATTTTCATACATTTGCCCATGGTAGCAGTAAGGCTAGATGTAATTTCGGTGTGACTGTGTCGTCACTTGATGGTGACGACTACTACGGTCTACTGGAGGACATCTTCGAGTTGTGTTATGCTGGACATGATCGTGGGTATAGAGCTGTGGTATTTAAATGCGAATGGAAGGACAACTCAGTGCATGTTACTAGAGTACATGAAAGGTAGAAATTAGTTGAAGTTAATCATACCAAAAAATACTCCAAGTACGATCTGTTTATACTTGCACACCAAGCACACCAAGTGCACTTTGCTCCTTATCCAACCACAAAGAACGATAGAACTATAAGCAGTGGTGGGCGGTGTTTAAAACTAAGCCACATGGGCACTTTGACACTGACCTCTTCCAAGAGGAGGTCATTTCTAGTGGTACAACATTGTCTCCAATTGATGAGAATCTTTTCGCAAGTGCTGATGACAATAATTAGGTGGATGTGGGGGAGGATTTTAAAGACGTTGAAGGTGGTGGGGAGGAGGAAGGTGCTTCTAGTAATATGGTCGAGGAGGAGGAAGATACCAATGATTTGGAGACCGACGACGAGGACGAGGAAGATGACTACAAGGAAGAGGATGTAGTTGGTTCGAGTAGGCAAGTGGAGGATGACAACGATAGCGACGATGATTTCTTGTAGGGTATAGTTTTAATAAGTTATAGTATTTCAATATAGTAGTCTGCATTTTATATTTTGGGCATATTATTTCAATATTATGATGTCCATTTCTAACTTTCTACCTTTGTCTGCAGATATGACGTTGGGCAGAAGAATGCGGTTTGGGAGTGGAAGCAGGAATAGGAGGTCTCGGCAGTAGCAGGAGGAGGACCAGCAGGAGAACCAGCAGGAGGACCAGAACGAGGAGCAGCAGAACGAGGAAGAGCAGGTCACGGGAGATCAACCTTAGGGAGCTCACGAGCTTGATATTGGGAAAGAGACGGTCGCATAGTTCTGAGCCCCGAGAAGACATGGTGAGAGATTATATTATTAGTAACGTCATTACTGGTTTTCAAACTTTAATCATATTAGCATGTTCACTTTATTTCATTTTTTGGTGAGACATCATCTTATTTCATTCTTTGGTGTAGGTTTCGGGATCGAGTGACAGTCACTAGTGTGTCGGATAGTTTCATGAAAGACTTGACTACTTACTGCACCAGTTGGACCAAGGTGCCTCAGTGGTAGCAGGAGAAGTGGTTCGATAACTTCAAGGTGCACCATTTTTTGGGTTTTAGTAATTAACTTTTATTATTTACGGATTACTAATACATACACTAACAACAAACGATCTTGCAGTTGAAACACTATTGTAACCCAAACCTCGAGGTGGCTGCGAGGGACCGATACATGGACGTCGCGAAGCCAAGGTACAAGGACAACATGTTCAAGTTAGCGAGCGAGGGAAAGGCAGACAAATACTTTAAAGGTTTGATTACTCAATTAGTGTTCGTACTTGAATAGAAATTTGTATATATCTTCAATTCCCTTACTGATCTCTTCATATGAATGGTAGGTGCCGCCATTTAACAGTTCAAAAAAGCCCGCTCTGACCCTAATTTTCTTAAGAGATCATTCCAAGTGAAGAAAAACAAGCGGCGGGGAGGAGACCCTGAGGCAGAAGTGGAGGCCACCCACTACGGTGGGTCGCACTCGATGCATCAGCGGGCAATGGCGGTAAGTATTTCCTTCCATTTGACTTTTGTTTTGGATGCTTATTTAATGTTTTCATGCAAAATATAAATGAAAAATCTACATGTACTGTCAACAGGTAAAGAAGAAAATAGGAGAACTCCCCGAACCTGTGCAGCTGTTTCTTGACACAAAGAGCAAGGGGGACTCCAACGGTCGAAGCTTCATTACGAAAAGGGACGCCGCAATTTGGGTAAGTTTCTAACATAAGGCTTATTTACGTTGTTATTTACATCTCACCTAATCATCACTTCAATTTCTTTTAGCGAGCATATTTGGAGGCCACTAACGCGCCCGACGCTGAAGGTGTGGACCCGACCGAGGTATGGTTTAGAGTCGTGCGAGGGTACCGCGAGGGAGCGGTGTACGGTACGGGGAACGCTCACACCCTGACTGGACACCACCCAATGCTCGGAGGGGGGGGGGCATTCGACCTCGACGCAGTACGTACCGTTCGTCGTTGCTGAGATGAGGTCGGAACTTCAAGATGAGAGGGCGCAGCCGGCTGCTTTGGATGAGAGGGTGAGGGCGCAGGATGAGAGGTTGAAGGAGCAGGATGAGCGTATCCAGCGACAGGATGAGGTTAGCAGGCAGATATTAGAAGAGCTAACCCGCCTGAGGAGCATGCAGCAGTAGAACTGCAACTCCGGCCCCATTCCCCGACACAAAGATCCTAGAGACCCCTTCAATGGGGGTGGTAGTGGTTCTTCAGCTAGTTTCCCTGTTAGCTGAGTAGATTGAAAACAGTTTGTAGTTTGTGAATGTTTATTGAAAACAGTTTGTAACATTACTCTTTTTTTTTTGAAGCTGTTTGTAACATTACTCTTAATTTAGTCTATTCACGACATTTACTTACTTGGTTGCCAATTCTGGAGTGTGAAGCTGGCGTAACGTTTGGAACGACGATTGGAATGTTTGGAACGATGTTTGGGAAGTATTGTGGTTGTTGGTTTGTTTTGTTGTGCAGATTTTATCTAGAAATAAAACAAATAAAATCGGCCTATTACGGGTCCGTTAGCGACCGATATCGGTCACTACATTATTCATTTAGCGACCGACATCAGTCGTTATAAGACGCTCAATAAGCGCCACGTCACCCCCTTCAGCGATCGATGTCAGTCGCTAATTGTACGCCCTTAGCGACTGATATCGGTCACTAAGTACATGCCATTTGCGACTGATGTCAGTCACTAAAGTTAGCGACTGATATCGGTCGCGCGTTTTTTTAGCGACCGATATCAGTCGCCCCAAACGACTATCTGGTGCGACTGTTTCTTAGCAACTATCATCTGTCGCGCGTCTATTTTAGCGACAGATGACGGTGGCTAAGATCAGTTGCCTGTCTCTTTATTTCTTGTAGTGGGGATATATAGGAAGTTAGGGGCTTGATAAGTCACTGTAAATGCTATGTGATAGGCGACTTACCTGGTGCTAAGGGTTTAAGAGCGATTTTGTAACATTCCCGATAAATTTGTTGTTCACCTCTAATCGTGACTACCTCCACTCAGTAGGGGTCTTTATGCATTGATCATACATTGAAGGTACAACTTTATGGCTGTGAATCCAGGGTTGACCTATGATAACATTTTACGAAGACAACCAATCTATAACAAACTTGTCATAGGAGCTTACATCTTCGGCATGGGCCGGGAGCATTATCTCCCCCAAGCTATGTTTTGTTTCACCACTGAATCCAACTAAGGGTGATGACTTCCTTGTAAGTTGATCTTCCATGATGCCCATGCTTTTCAGGGCGTCAAGCATGATGATGTTCATTAAACTTCCCCAATCAACAAGAACTCTTCTTACCATGCATGTCGCGACGTCATGATGTAAACTGGACGTTTCATGTGCGTCAGTGTCATCAAAGCTAATGGATTGAACAATTCTTCTTGTCCTTGTCAGTGATTTCATCTTGTTGTCTTTTTCTACTCTCTTAGCTTCATAGTAGGTTGGTCTGCACAAATTTGAATCACCGTTAATAAGTTTTACCTCGTGTATAGGCTGTGTTGCTAGCGGTTTAGAAGGTGGCCTGACGGTCTTTTTGAATCCTTGGCGTGGTTAAGTAGATCCTTCAGATATCCGTTCTTCATCAGGTATTGATAAGTGTAGTTTGTAGTGCCTATTTGTTGTGTTTTGGTCCCATTTTCCTTGTAGAATCGCTCCTTGGGAGCGGTTTAGGGGCTTCTTATGCTTCCTTTAGTTCGTTTCAGGTTCCCGAGGCCGAATTGGAAGAGTTGGAGCGATTCCGACTCAATACATACACATTTTGGAGCCAACGAGATAAAGGAACGATGACTCGAGACCTTGGAATCGACCCCGAGACCTTGGGACCCAATCCCGAGCCTCAGAGACCCGATCCCGAGTCCCGAGAATCGGTGGAAAGCCCATGAGAGGCAAGGAAGGACCAAAGAGTGTTTAAGGAAGGCATACAAGACCTATCCCATTCGGGATGGCCTCATCCCGTTCGGGATGGGGTGCTACTTTGAGATGGCTGCTGTGAGCCCATCCCGGTCGGGACCATCCCGTCCCGATCGGGATGACAGAGCCGTCCCGATCGGGATGATCCGTCCCGGTCGGGAAGCTACAGAGGCAGCACGGGCTTCTTCTTTTCTTCTCCTTCATTCTTGTACCCATATATATACTCCCTTCTTGTAATTTTAAGACATCTTATCTTACCCTACATTAGTTTAAGCCTCCAAAACCCTAGATTTACTCTCACTCATTAGCTTTAATCTTCCCTTAATCTTAGTTAATCTTTAGATAAATATTGTAATTAGTCTTGGATTAAGGGATTCTTGAAGATTGTTCCAAGCTTGACAACCTTGGGATTGTATTTGGGTTTCTCATTAATGCAAGTTTTCATCTTTTTCATCATAGTATTGTTGGTATAATCTTCTCTACTCTAATCCTTGTTTATTCATTCTAGTTTCAATCTTTTTATATTGTTCTTATCATTGTTCTCATTGTTCATAATGGATGTTTGGCTTATGAGTTTGTTCTCTCTTGTGATTGTTAGTTTCTCATTGATAATGAGTGAGTAGTTTCTTTGTGGGGTTAGTAGAGGGATTAGGGGTAGATTATGGATGATTAGGGTTGATTAAGGGGAAAAGGTTGTATCTTTGTTGTTAGTCACATTGTAGGCACTCTATGTGTTTGTTGATATGCTTGTGTGAGTTGTAGTGGCCATGCTTCCCATGCTTGTGTTCATCTTCTCATTGATTGCTTATTTTGTGGAAATGTTAAGAATAGTCATAGTCACGAGAGTGCCGACTAGGGTCTAAGTTGCGGGAGCCCGGACTCACCTTGACATCGGTCTAAGTTGCGAGAGCCCGGACCGACTCTAGCGATTAGGAGGCACCTATACCCTTGATCACCCCAATTATCCTTCTACCTCTATGAACCCGACCTACCCCACTTCTTTCCATATTTGAGTTCATCTTCTTAGTTAGACATCGTTTACTCTAGTTTATTTGTTAGATCGATCATTAGCATTGTTTAGCATTGATAGTCTAGTTCTTATTCCTCCTCCTCAATAGTTTTCCATTTATCGCTTCTTCGTGTTTGTTGGTAATCTAGTCTCGTCGTAAGCCAACCTAGTCTAAACTTTGATATACCATCCTCGTGGATACGATCCCGACTTACCCTAGCTACTCACTAGGTTAGTCGGTGTTATATGATTGGCTAGGGACGTGACAAATCCTTACCATCAATTTGGCGCCGCTGACTCCATTAGACACAAAAACCCTAGACTACTTTAGGTTAGATTAGATTAGATTAGTGTAGATTAGTCGGTAATTAGTAGTTAATCATAGATTAGTACTTGTATTAAGGGAATTCTTCAAGATCTTCTCCAAGCTTGACAACCTTGGATGTTTGTTTTGGGTTTTCTTCATTAATGCAAGTTTTGTTCTTTCTCCTTCACTAGTTTGGTATAATCCTCTTCTCTTATACTCTTAATCTTGTTTATGTTGTTCAAGTTTGAATCTTTGTTATTGTTTTGTTATTGTTCTTGTTAGTTTCATAATGTGTGTTTGGTTTCCTAGGTTAGATCTTCTTGTTAGTTTTAGTTATAGTTTGATTATGTTAGAGTAGTGTTCTTGCTAGGGTTAGTAAGGTGATTAGGGTGTTGATTGGGTGATTAAGGGTTGGTTAGAGATGTTGGTGGAAGATTTGGGTTTCCTCTTGTTTGATGCACATCACATGTTTGTTGAATTGCTTGAATGACTAAGTATGTACGAATGCTTGTTTTCTTGCCTTTCTTTCGTGGGTGTTAGTTTGTTTGTGGGTTCGGTCCCCTCACTAAGTTGCGAGAGCCCGGTGAGGACGACCCCTAGGCCGGTCTAAGTTGCGAGATCCCGGATTCGACCTAGGACCATAGCGCGCTAGAACCCCGTTTGTGTCGTGTATCGCCGAGATGGGTTTTAGGTGGAACCTCTAGGTGAGTCTAAGATGCGAGAGCCCGGACCAACCTAGATTACCCTACTACCTCCTTCGCTCTAGTCCTCCCTTGACCATTCCGTTGCCCCTTTGACCCCGACCTAATCCTAGCCCGTTTTCCTTGTTTGTTTCTCCTTAGTCTAGTTTTCTCTCCTCTCTACCATCCTTAGATTAGCTTAGCTCGTTGACTTAGTCTCGTATTTGGGCCGACCTAGTCTAGACGCCTCTTACCGTCCCCGTGGATTCGACCCGACTTACCCTATCTACCGTAGGAATAGCCGGTTTATTTATTGATCGGTTGGGATTCGCGACAAATCCCCTACCATCAGGTATGCAATCTCTTTCCTCAACACGATACATTCATCAGTGGTGTGTCCTATGTCATTATACAATTCACACCACCTAGATGTATCTCTTCGAGGATTGACTTTATCGTTCTTCTTTGGCCATTTGACCATTGCTCCCAAGATATCCAACCTGTTAAGGAGACCTAAAATAATAATAGAGAAGTTGTACTCTACAATAGGTGGGCAAGACTCAAACTCACCTTGAGGGAATGAAACTGAGTTGACATCCTTTCTTGGTCTGGTATAGAGGGAGTTGTCATGTTACTCTTATTTCTCTGTGTAGTAAACTTATGACTTGAAGTTCCATAATCCAAATTACGAAATTTCTTGTCTTCCTCTACCCTAATTTGAGTCATTGCCTCGGCCTGTACATCTTCAAACATGCTACAATGGTATTTTGTTAGTAAAATGTAAAGTTCAGAGTCCCTTACCAGAGCTTGCTTGAAAGCTTCAATTGTTGCGCTTACTTCGCATCTTGGGATGAAGACCATCTCTGTGTTAAAGCAATGTAGGACAGATCTTAGATCTTCCTCTAAACCTTGGATTACCTGTAGACACCCAAATTTGGACTTGGTGGCTGCAGAAGTACCCAACAAACACCCGATGACGATACGATGTTTTAGGTAGTTTTTCTATAGAACGGATCAAATAAATTACTTGGAAAAATTAAAATAACATGATGGCAGCCTTAGTTGTGTCGTTACGGTCGCATAGACACTAATTAGAGTCAATTCTGACACCGGGACCCCGAGTCGGTCCCGAAACTCAAACCGAGTCAGCACCGCGCCAAGCGAACCTCGAGATGCACACCCGAGGCCCACCAAGCTCACGGCGCTAGGGTAACACGAGGAAACCTTAGGCCCCAAGATACGTATTATACTCCTTCCTCTCGGTTTTGGAAAGTATCAAAATCGTATCTTCAAAACTCCAACCGCCTCGCCTCACGCGTCTGAGACTCCCCACGCCTGAACCCAGGCGCCTGAGTCTTGGTGCACCACAACTCAGGCGTCCATATATGTGACGAGGGCCGAAAACACCTATAAATACCCCCCCCCCACCTCATTCATTCGACACAATTGTCTCAATTCTCTTCTTCCCCCACATTCTCGCTAAGGGCTCGCACTCCGACACCCGAGGCAAACGATCCACTCGATCGTAGTTCCGATAAAAAAGCGACATCGATGCTACTCCTCACCTTCGAGCACCCCACTCGATACCGAGGTGCCTGTGTTCGACTAGCTCAAGTTTAGTAACGAAGTTCTGCCGGATTAGCCGCCGAATCAGCCTACAGTAACGAAGCTTTGCCGGAGTAGCCACAGGAAAGGTCAATGGTAACGGAGCTCTGCCGAAGTCACTGGTCAAGCTAGGAGGATCCGCCTGTCGAAGTCGAGTCGTCACTAGGTTGCCATCTAAACAAAACTTTACATTTTCGCACTTTCTTTTATTATGCACTACGACAATACAAGATGTGGACATGATGGTAGAGATTCGTCACGTCCCAACCGTCAATAATATAACCGGCTAACCTAACTAGGGTAGATAGGGTAAGTCGGGTCGAATCCACGGGGACGGTAAGAGGCGTCTAGACTAGGTCGGCCCAAATACTAGACTAAGTCAACGAGCTAAGCTACAATGAGAATGATAAGAGGGGGAGGAAACTAAGGCTAAAGCTAAGGAGACGGAGAAACAAACTAAGGAAAACGGGCTAGGATTAGGTCGGGGTCAAAGGGGTAACGGAATGGTCAAGGGAGAACTAGAGCGAAGGAGGTAGTAGGGTGATCTAGGTTGGCCCGGGCTCTCGCAACTTAGACCTACCTAGAGGTTCCACCTAGAACCCATCTAGGCGACACACACGACAAACGGAGTACTAGCATGCTATAAGCCTAGGTCGCATTCGGGCTCTCGCAACTTAGACCGTCCTAGAGGTCATCCTCACCGGGCTCTCGCAACTTAATGAGGGAACCGAACCCGCAAACAAACTAATACCCACAAGAGAAAAGCAAGAAAAACAAGCATTCGTACATACTTGGTCAATCAAGCATTTCAACAAACATGTGATGTGCACCAAACCAAGAGGAAACCCAAATCTTCCACCAACATCTCTAACCAACCCTTAATCACCCAATTAACACCCTAATCACCTTACTAACCCTAGAAAGAACACTACTCTAGCATAATCAAACTATAACTAACAAGAACAAGATGGATTAACACAAACATCAAAACAAACATAAACAAACTAACAAGTATGAAGAACAAAACAATAATCTAGAACTAAAGATTGAAACTTGAATAACATAAACAAAGATTAAGAGAAGAGAAAAGGATTATACCACACTAGAGGAGAAGAAAGAACAAAACTTGCATTAATGAAGAAAACCCAAAACAAACACCCAAGGTTGTCAATCTTGAGTGGATCTTGAAGAATTCCTTTAATACAAGTACTAATCTATGATTAACTACTAATTATCGACTAATCTACACTAATCTAATCTAATCTAACCTAAAGTAGTCTAGGGTTTTGTCTCTAATGAAGTCCCTAAGCTTTACATAACAAGGGAAGGGTATATATAGGTTTAAGAATGAAAGGAGAAGAAAAGAAAGCAAGGCGTGCAGCAGCAGGCCCGTCCCGGCCGAAACGGGGTGGTCCCGGTCGGGACGAGGTCGGTCCCGCTCGGGACGCCACCTTCCCGATCGGGATGGACCTAGGTCAGTAACCTCCTTGTTTGTGCACTTCATCCCGAACGGGATGAGGCCATCCCGAACGGGATGAGCCTTGTAGGCCTCCATTAAGATCTTTTTGGTCCCTCCTTGCCTTTCATGGGCTTCCCATCGATTCTCGGGACTCGGGATCGGGTCTCGGTGGCTCGGGATTGGGTCCCAAGGTCTTGGGGTCGATTCCAAGGCATCGAGTCATCGTTCCTTAGTTTCGTTGGCTCCAAAATGTGTATGTATTGAGTCGGAATCGCTCCAACTCTTCCACATCGGTCTCGAGAACCTGAAACGAACTAAAGGAAGCATAAGAAGCCCCTAAACCGCTCCCAAGGAGCGATTCTACAAGGAAAATGGGACCAAAACACTACGAAATAGGCACTACAAATGACACTTATCAACTCCCCCACATTTAACCCTTACTCGCCCTCGAGTAAGCACACACTACTACTAAACTATTCGAGTGGGTATTAGCGCACCCTACGCCCCTTCAACTCACGCGAGTGCACTTAGAGGACAACTGCACTCCGCAAGGCAAGTTGGGTCTTGCGACAAAACTGTGGATGCAACCGGACACAAAACACATAAACAAACAAACACACAAACAAACACATAATCGGTTGCACCCAAAAGGAAAACAAATACCGCTTCCCTCAAAAAGCGGTGAATAAAACACCGGTTTAGGACTCGAGGCAAGTGACAACGTTCCCAATCTAGACATACAAACCAAGGTGAACTAAACCCTAATAGTATGACGATAAAGCAACAAGAACGTTGGTAACTTACCTAGGTCCATCTAAATTTCTAAAAACGTACTACGGGACGATCGGAGTAGTGGAAAAGTGAAGAACCACGGTGTTAGTCGACACTGTAGGTAAGTGAGACCCCGCCCCCTTTAGCGTGAGCCAAGAGGGTCGTCCCGTGTCCAAGACCGCCTAACTAGTCCAAGTAAAAAGGTGGAAATAATGCAAAATGAGGAAAGACCGACTAATACCGCTATCATCCTTCCTAGGGACTCGGTCCTTTGGTAGGCTCTTCACGGCAAAAGTCGGAAAAAGGCTTATTTTTGTGGGGATTTCTTTTTGTGAGACGGGTTTTCTTTTGGCATTTTCTTTCTTTTCGACGTTTTGATTTGTTTTGCCATGCCATTCTTTTTTTCTTCTTTTCTATTTTCTTTTTGGCTTTTGCGCCTTTTCTTTTTCTTCATTTCTTTTCTTTCTTTCATTCTTTTCTTTCTTTTCTTTTCTTTGCCCTTTTTTGGCAAGATTTGGCTTTTTGGCATTTTCATTGTATAACAAGAAAGAGAGAATCAACAATTTGCAATTTATTGTGTGTATATGTGTAGAAGGTAGGGAAATGGGTAAGTCGGGGAGCGTCCTTCCCTTCAAACCCACAAAAAGTGGAGAACTTGGACTAATCAAACACCTAAACACGGTCACCTAGGGGACGAGACTCGGTAACCAAGGCCTTTTCACACCGTGGGTGGTCATAATGGTCAAAAGTGCAAATCCCGCAGTAAATCTCTAGTAAGCTAGGTGGACTCAAGGTAAAGGACCAACGGAATCATTGATTTAGGGTCATTCTACTAGGCTAAAGTCCAAGACTCGATTTACACTACTAGGAGGGGAAAGATAGACACTCACACATAGCCTCTAAACCGGGTTTTCGAAAACGGTTTACGCACAAGACACACAACACAACACAAAACAAAGACATGACGAAAACAAAAGGAAAAGAAACAAAGGCAACAAAAATAAAACAAGGTAGAACAAAACACATAGACAAAACAAACACCACCCCTATCATCCAAACAAGTCTCTAAATCAACTTCAAACTTTACAAAGCTCCACCCGAGCACACCACAACACACAAATCCTCCAAACTCCACAAGGAACAAAGAGGAAAAAGGGGTGAAGAGATGTTACCGGAAGTCTTGAAAGCTCTCCACAGCTATCGGCGATTTAAGCAACCTATTAGGAAAAAGGGAGGCAAAATCCGCACACAAAACAAAAACACGACACAAAGACACAAAATGAAAACACACAAAAGAAAAATCTTTTTGATTTTTGTGAAATTTTTCAAATTTTTAGGGTTTTTAAGATTTTTTTCGGAAAAACTACGAAAATAAACTAAACTATACTAGAATATCGCTCCCCCACACTCAAACCGAGCCATGTCCTCATGCTCGATCGTAGAGTGCGGAGAGACAAAAGAAAAAGAAAAGAAACTACGAAAATAAAGCTAAAAATCAAAAATAAAGTGAAGAAAAGGGTAGAAGGTGTCCGGCCG
The DNA here is from genome assembly GCA_958450325.1 of Agrostemma githago. NCBI lineage: Eukaryota > Viridiplantae > Streptophyta > Magnoliopsida > Caryophyllales > Caryophyllaceae > Agrostemma > Agrostemma githago. The sequence goes on along the minus strand of OY288259.1, from coordinate 40,659,361 downwards.
GGGTGTAATCAAGTCACCAAGGGCCGAGACGAGAAAAAGATATGGATGGGGGAAGAAAATAAAAAGAAGGAAATAAAAGGAAATGGGAGGGGAGGGCTAGGTGTAATCAAGTCACCTAGCCCGAATTCCGTCTAAATCCGACTAAATCCTCAAAAAAGAAAGTGAAAATCTTGTAAAATTTGGATTTTGAAAATGACTCTCGATGTAGTCACATCATCGAGAGTCGGGAGCAACCACTACCGAGGCCTCTAAGGCCACTAAGATAACATGACACAAAAGTGTACAAGGGGAAGGGAATAAACAAAGGAAAACAAGAAATAAAAGACGGAAAAGAAAGGATAGTTTCCGTACCAATAGGATAGAAACTCACTCGCTCCATCGTCTCGTAGATCAATAAAGGCGCTTGCTTGTCTTCATCATTGATTTTCCGCTTCATTCTCGATAAAACGCATGGTAGAGATAGTAATGGTGTGAGGGGGTGGGATTTGATGTGGATCTCGGTGTAAAATGAGGTGTATGGGTCATATGATAGGAACAAGGAGGAGTAGGGAGGTTGGGAGGGGGTATAATGGATGGGTGGAGTCAAGGGGACCATCCCGGTTGGGATGGATGGTCCCGATCGGGTTGATAAACCCTTCCCGATCGAGAAGCTCTCGTCCCGGTCGGGAATGCACTCCAGTGAGTCCGATTTTTGGCACCTTCATCCCGATCGGGATGGCTCCTTCCCGGTCGGGATTCCTCATCCTTCCCGGTCGGGAAGCCCTCTTCCCGGTCGGGATGAGTCTTCTTTGCTTCCCCAAGCCCAAAAGCTTATCATAAGCTTCAAAAACCGACTTCCTTGCTCGCAAACCAAACTCCATCATCAACCACTCCTATCTAGGAGTCACCTTCACTTCACCTATCACAATAAACTCAAAAAAAACATCAAATTCTCTCCCTCACAACGCTCATAAATAATCCAATATTACAAGAATATCACAAAACTACCAAAATCAAGAGATAAAACACAAATACAAGCACAAGTACTCTAAAGAAGAGGAAGGGAATATACAACATGACGGTTCTTTAGGAACTCCGTCAAACCGAGGATGGTGGACTCCATTCTTCAACCATAGCCCTCAAGAGCATGGAGGAGCAAGTCGAACGCGCTACCGACATCGTAGTGAAGGCCCAAGAAGCGCTCGAGCTTAACCGACCTCCACGGCCTCCAAGGAGGAGGCAAGAAGTAGGAATCCCAAGACCCGACATCATCTTCAAAGAAGTCTCCGGGGTCTCTCCATCCTACGAGCTTCACCGACCTCTTTCTCCCTAAGCATTGCCTCCAATCACAAGCAAGCTTCATCTCCAAGAATAGAGGCACAAAGAGCGGTTTTGGCCTCATCTCTTCATTGCACACCCCCACACTTGCCTCAAGTTGTGGTTCCCTATCCTCATCACTCGGCCCCATATCATCTTGGAAAGGAGAATCGAAACTTCTACCGGCGGTTTCAATCTCTTCCAAGTCATCTTTCGGTGTACTAGCAAGGGGCTCTTGATGCTTGTCCAAACTATCGCACAAGGGCAACTCGAGGCTAACAATCTCACCCAACAACTCTACAAACTCCACCAAACCATCCCACTCACTATCCTCCTCCAATTCTTCACCAACGATGCCTTCACCAAGAGTCATCTCCTCATTCGTCTCTTTTTGGGTAGACGATTGAGGTTCTTCAAAGCAAATCTCTCTTTCAAAGGGAACTACATCGGCGGCTTCTTGATTGGGTTGCTCCTCTCTCTCAAGTGAGCCCCCTCCATCTAAATGTGATGCTCGGGATAAAGACATTACGGTTTGAACCGCTAATGCATTTAAGTGAGCATTCCTCGCCTCGTTTCCCCTTCGAATTTGGGCCATTAATTCCTCTTGTTGTTTTCGCAATTGAATGGTCGTTTCTTGAAGGCTCCTTTGCATTTGAAGCATCGATTGATGTAACTCTAAGTTTGAAGATTGGTGGTCATTGGGGTCTTGTAAAGCTCCTTGATAATCTTGATGATGCCCATAGGGTGGGGCATCATATTGTTGGTAGCAAGGTTGGGGTGATTGGTAGTATTGTGGGTCATGGGGTTCATATTGTGGTTGGGGTGGAGGGTAATATTGTGGGTTTTGGGGGTATTGGCTTCCATAAGGTGAATCTTGATTGAACATGGTGGGTTCACAATCATAGCTTGAGTAATAGCCACCATGATCGTAGGAGTGATAATCGTCCACTTGTTGGTAGCCGTTTTCATACTCTTGAAGATCATACCCATCTTGATTACCCCAAGAAGCTTGATAATGGTAGGGGGACGTCATGTCATAGCTTTGGTTAAAGGAAGAAGAGGGGTAGCTCATATCGGCTCCCGAGTGTGTGGAGTTTAGATCAAACCCCATGCTTGCTCGAAAATCGTAGTCCATACCCGGTTGGAAACCACTCATTCTAGCAACCGTCCGTTTAAGCGGCTCTGAGTTGCAAGAAGAAGATAATCACCACCTCTAAGCACAAACTGTAGACTAAGAACAAACGCGAGAAGCCTAGTGCTTTTTGGGCACTACACAAGAGAGAAATAAACCCCACACACACAAGAAGCAAGGTAACAAAAAAAGAAAAAAAATGAAAAAAACAACACAAAGACTAAGTCAAGCAAATAGGAAAACAAAGTCCAAACTAGCACTGTCCCCGGCAACGGCGCCAAATTGATGGTAGAGATTCGTCACGTCCGAACCGTCAATAATATAACCGGCTAACCTAACTAGGGTAGATATGGTAAGTCGGGTCGAATCCACGGGGACGGTAAGAGGCGTCTAGACTAGGTCGGCCCAAATACTAGACTAAGTCAACGAGCTAAGCTACAATGAGAATGATAAGAGGGGGAGGAAACTAAGGCTAAAGGTAAGGAGACAGAGAAACAAACTAAGGAAAATGGGCTAGGATTAGGTCGGGGTCAAAGGGGTAACGGAATGGTCAAGGGAGAACTAGAGCGAAGGAGGTAGTAGGGTGATCTAGGTTGGCCCGGGCTCTCGCAACTTAGACCTACCTAGAGGTTCCACCTAGAACCCATCTCGGCGACACACACGACAAACGGAGTACTAGCATGCTATAGGCCTAGGTCGCTTCCGGGCTCTCGCAACTTAGACCGACCTAGGGGTCGTCCTCACCGGGCTCTCGCAACTTAATGAGGGAACTGAACCCGCAAACAAACTAATACCCACAAGAGAAAAGCAAGAAAAACAAGCATTCGTACATACTTAGTCAATCAAGCATTTCAACAAACATGTGATGTGCACCAAACCAAGAGGAAACCCAAATCTTCCACCAACATCTCTAACGAACCCTTAATCACCCAATTAACACCCTAATCACCTTACTAACCCTAGCAAGAACACTACTCTAGCATAATCAAACTATAACTAACAAGAACAAGATGGATTAACACAAACATCAAAACAAACATAAACAAACTAACAAGTATGAAGGACAAAACAATAATCTAGAACTAAAGATTGAAACTTGAATAACATAAACAAAGATTAAGAGAAGAGAAAAGGATTATACCACACTAGAGGAGAAGAAAGAACAAAACTTGCATTAATGAAGAAAACCCAAAACAAACACCCAAGGTTGTCAATCTTGAGTGGATCTTGAAGAATTCCCTTAATACAAGTACTAATCTATGATTAACTACTAATTATCGACTAATCTACACTAATCTAATCTAATCTAACCTAAAGTAGTCTAGGGTTTTATCTCTAATGAAGTCCCTAAGCTTTACATAACAAGGGAATGGTATATATAGGGTTTAAGAATGAAAGGAGAAGAAAAGAAAGCAAGGCGTGCAGCAGCAGGCCCGTCCCGGCCGAGACGGGGTGTTCCCGGTCGGGACACCACCTTCCCGATCGGGATGGACCCAGGTCAGTAACCTCCTTGTTTGTGCACTTCATCCCGAACGGGATGAGGCCATCCCGAACGGGATGAGCCTTGTAGGCCTCCAGTAAGATCTTTTTGGTCCCTCCTTGCCTTTCATGGGCTTCCCATCGATTCTCGGGACTCGAGATCGGGTCTCGGTGGCTCGGGATTGGGTCCCAAGGTCTCGGGGTCGATTCCAAGGCATCGAGTCATCGTTCCTTAGTTTCGTTGGCTCCAAAATGTGTATGTATTGAGTCGGAATCGCTCCAACTCTTCCAAATCGGTCTCGGGAACCTGAAACGAACTAAAGGAAGCATAAGAAGCCCCTAAACCGCTCCCAAGGAGCGATTCTACAAGGAAAATGGGACCAAAACACTACGAAATAGGCACTACAAGTGACACTTATCAGGACACTAGGTCCACAATCACTTACTAAAACACGTAACATCCCAACATAAACCACAAACACTAAAATACACTAAATAGACCCGAGTAATTCCGAGATCCGTTCTCAACTATCTATGCATCGATTCCCGTTTAGTGTATACTCCGAGGGTGCAACTCCTCACTACGTGATTTATTTACATTCGCATTTACAGTTTTTCGTATGATTTATTGTTTTTATGACCTTATAATCGTATGCTAAATCACCTAACACAGAATTCAAAATGTAAAATAACTAAAACTGAACAAAGTGATGGTCGGGTTCCGTATTAGTTCGGGTGCTCGCCTTACTAGGTTCGATGCATCTTTATTAATACCGAACCGACGCATCTTAAGCAGAATACCAGGTAAGGTATACCACGAGAACGACTAATGCGTATAATATTAGTACTCTCTACTGTCCTAGGTGCATCTTTTCATGGCGCTTGCCTGTCACGTGAAATCGCATGCAAAGAATGTAAACACAACTACTTTGACGACAAAACTTACTTGTCCCTAAACAACCGACGTAGCAAAAGATATAGGGTAAAAACAACGGATGTTACAGTATTTCCGCCACAACAAAAGAACTAGGTTATCATCCCACTGATTGATTAGTACAGGCCACTATAGTGCGGGCGACATTGGGTGTTTGCATCTATCGGATGTTGGCTTCCCAATACGTACCCTCACCCCTTACTCAGAATCGATGGTTTCCGGATGTCCGAAACCATTGGCAATGAGAGTCATTCCAGGCATGGAGTGCTTAAGGGTACAAGTCTTTATCTCTAGGTCTCGTGCCCCTCAACTTTGAGCCTGCAAGGGATCAAAGTTGACTTGAACGGTTTTTTGAGTCCCCATAATTGACTTGGTGGCGACTCCATAAATTGGCAACGAATTCAGTTCACTAAAAAGGTCGCTTTACCAAACATATCGGCCTTTAAACATTTACAACCACGACTCGATCGATTCCAAACAAAAACACGGGTGCCCGCACCCGTCTACTACAAGTCTGGATCGTCATCCGAATCGAGGTCCGACACTTCGTCCCGTATGCGTGATCGGACCGGCCCCCGACCGGGAGGGCGCCGCGTGGGTGGCCGCCGCCACACATTGAAAAACTGGGTCACTCCCGCGCGGGCGCCGGGCGGTGTTGATGGGTCGGATTTGTCGTGAATCCCAACCGTCAAATAAAACCGGCTAACCTAACTAGGGTAGCTAGGGTAAGTCGGGTCGAATCCACAGGGACGGGAGGATGGACTAAGGTATGCTACGGTCTAGGACTATGTTCGAGACAAGCTATTCTAAGGAGGAGAAGGCTAAGGCTATGACTAAGGAGACGGAGAAAACAAACAAGGAAAACGGACTAGGATTAGGTCGGGGTCAAAGGGGTAACGGAATAGTCGAGGGAGAGCTAGAGTGAAGGAGGTAGTAGGGTAATCTAGATATAGTCCGGGCTCTCGCAACTTAGATTCACCTAGAGGTTCCACCTAGAACCCATCTCGGCGACACACATGACAAACGGGGTTACTAGCGTGATATCGGAGCCTAGGTCGCATCCGGGCTCTCGCAACTTAGACCGACCTAGGAGTCGTCCTCACCGGGCTCTCGCAACTTAATGAGGGAACCAAATCCACAAACAAACTAACACCCATAAGAGAAAAGCAAGAAAAACAAGCATTCTTAACTACTTAGTCATTCAAGCATTATAACAAACATGTGACATGCATCAAACCAAGGGGAAACCCAAATCTTCCACCAACATCTCCAACAATCCCTTAATCATCCAATTAACACCCTAATCACCCTACTAACCCTAGCAAGAACACTACTCTAACATATCTATACTAAAACTAACACTACCAAGAGAAATCAAAGCAAGAATCAAAACAAACATAATGAAACTAGCAATACAATGAACAATGAACAAAACAAGAACTAAAGATTCAAACTTGATTAATAAAACAATAAACAAGAGAAAGGAAAAGAGATTATACCAAACTAGAAGATAAAAAGAAGAAGAAAACTTGCATAAATGGAAGAACCCAAAACAAACATCCAAGTTTGTCAAGCTTGGTGAAGATCTTGAAGAAATCCCAAATTACAAGCATTAATCTAAGGTTAACGATAATCTAAAGACTAATCTACACTAATCTATGCTAATTAATCTAGGGTTTAGTCTAATATGAAGTGCCTAACATAAGATTACAAGAGGAAGGGTATATATAGGGTTTAAGAATGAAAGGAGAAGAAAAGAAATGAAGGCGCGCTGCAGCACTCCCGTCCCGGCCGAGACGAGGTGGTCCCGGTCGGGATGGGGTCGGTCCCGGCCGGGAAGAGTTGCTCCCGGTCGGAAAGGACCCACAGTAGCGCCTTCTTCATTTTCTTCCTCATCCCGGACGGGATGAGGCCATACCCGTCCGGGATGAGTCTTGTAGGCCTCCAATATGAACTTTTTGGTCCCTCCTTGGTTCTCATGGGCTTCCCATCGATTCTCGAGACTTGGTATTGTGTCTCGGAGGCTCGGGATTGGGTCCCAAGGTCTCGGGGTCGACTCCAAGGCATCGAGTGATCGCTCCTTAGCTTCGTTGGCTCCAAAATGTGTATGTATCGAGTCGGAATCACTCCAACTCTTCCAAATCGATCTCGGGAACTTGAAACGATCTAAAGGAAGCATAAGAAGCCCCTAAACCGCTCCCAAGGAGCGATTCTACAAGGAGAATGGGACCAAAACACTACAAAATAGGCACTACAAATGGCACTTATCAACTCCCCCACACTTAACCCTTACTCGCCCTCGAGTAAGCACATACTACTACTAAATTATCCGAGTGGGTATTAGCGCACCCTACGCCCCTTCAAATCACGCGAGTACACTAAGAGGACAAGTGCACTCCGCAAGGCAAGTTGGGTCTTGCGACAAAACTGTGGATGCAACCGGACACAAAACACATAAACAAACAAACACATAATCGGTTGCACCCAAAAGAAAACAACTACCGCTTCCCTCAAACAAGCGGTGAAAGAAGCACCGGTCTAAGACTCGAGGCAAGTGGCAACGTTCCCAAGCTAGACATACAAACCAAGGTGAACTAAACCCTAATAATATGACGATAAAGCAACAAAAACGTTGGTAACTTACCTAGGGCCTCCTAACTTTCTAAAAACGTACTAAGGGACGATCGGCGGAGTGGAAAGTGAGAAACCACGGTGTTAGTCAACACTGTAGGTAAGTGAGACCCCGCCCCCTTCAGCGTGAGCCAAGAGGGTCGTTCCATGTCTAAAACCGCTTACCTAGTCCAAGTAAAGAAGTATGCAAAATGAGGGAAGACCGACTAATGCCGCTATCATCCTTCCTAGGGACTCGGTCCTTTGGTAGGCTCTTCACGGCAAAAGTCGGGAAAAAGGCTTATTTTGAGAGGTAGGGGTTATTTTTGTGAGTCGGGTTTTCTTTTGGCATTTTCTCTTTTCCTTTTGCATTTTTGCTTTGTTTAGCCATGCCATTCTTTTTCTTCTTTTCTATTTTCTTTTTGGCTTTTTGTGCCTTTTCTTTTTCTTCATTTCTTTTCTTTCTTTCATTTTTCCTTCTTTTCTTTTCTTTGCCCGTTTTGGCAAGATTTGGCTTTTTGGCACTTTTTTGACAATTGAGAAAGAGAGAAATCAACTAATTGCATTTTATTTGTGTGGGATGTGTAGGAGGTAGGTGAATGGGTATGTCGGGACGACGTCTTCCCTTCATACTCACAATAAGGGGAGAACTTGGACTAGTCTAACGATTCCGAACATGGTCACCTAAGGGACGGGACTCGGTAACCAAGGTCTTTTCACACCGTGGGTGGTCATAATGGTCAAAATGCAAATCCCGTAGTAAATTCCTAGTAAGCTAGGTGGACTCAAGGTAAAGGACCAACGAAATCATTGATTTAGGGTCATTCTATTAGATTAAAGTCCAAGACTCGATTTACACTACTAGGAAGGGAAAGTACACACTCACACACTAGCCTCTAAACCGGTTTTTCGAAAACCTTTTACACACATGACACACAACAAAACACAAAACAAAGACACAACGAAAATGAAAGAAAAAGAGACAAAACAAAACAAAACAAAACAAGGAGAAACAACACATAAACAAAACAAACACCACCCCGATCTTCAAACAAGTCTCCAAATCCACCACAATCTTTACAAAGCTCCTCCCGAGCACACATCATCACAATTCTCCTCCAAACTCACAAGAAGCAAAGAGGGAAAAAGGGATGAAGAGATGTTACCGGAAGTCTTGAAAGCTCACCAAAGCTAACGGCGATTAGGCAACCTATAAGGAAAAAAAAAGGGGGGCAAAACACGCACAACAAAACAAAAATACGACACAAGGACATGAAAGGAAAACACACAACAGAAAATCTTTTTGATTTTTGTGAAGTTTTTCAAATTTTTAGGGTTTTAAAGATTTTTTTCAAAAAAACTACAAAAATAAACTAAACTATACTAGAATATCGCTCCCCCACACTCAAACCGAGCCATGTCCTCATGCTCGATCGTAGGGTGTGGAGAGACAAAAGAAAGAAAAAGAAACTACGAAAATAAAACTAAAAATCAAAAATAAAGTGAAGAAAAGGGGTAGAAGGTGTCCGGCCGGGGTGTAGTCAAGTCACCATAGGCCGAGACAAGAAAAGATATGGATGGGGGGAAGAAAATAAAAAAAAAGGAAATAAAAGGAAAGGGAGGGGAGGGCTAGGTGTAATCAAGTCACCTAGCCCGGATTCCGCCTAAATCCGACTAAATCCAACAAAAAAAAGGGTGAAAAACTTGAAAAATTTGGATTTTGAAAATGACTCTCGATGTAATCACATCATCGAGAGTCGGGAGCAACATATACCAAGGCCTCGAAGGCCACCATGACACAAAATAAGGGAAAGGGGAACATGCAAAGGGAGATAAGCCATAACAGACGGAAAAGAAAGGATAGTTGCCATACCGAATGGTTGGCAACTCACTCACTTCATCGTCTCGATGATCAATGTAGGCACATAGCTAGTCTTCATCCTTGCTATTCCTCTTCATTCTCGATAAAACGCATGGTTGAGGTAGTAATGGTGCGAGGGGGGTAGGATTCGATGTGAAACTCGGTGGAAAGGTAAGAGAAATGAGGTGAGGGTATGTAAATAAAGCGTAAGGGTCGTATGACATGAGCAAGGATGGGTGAGGAGGTTGGGTGGGGGTATACAATGGTTGGGTGGGCTCAAATGTCAAAGAAGAGGCCAAAAGAGGAGAAAAGAGACCATCCCGGTTGGGATGGATGGTCCCGATCGGGAAGACACACTCGTCCCGGTCGAGAAGCCACCTTCCCGGTCAGGACGGCACTCCAGCAAGCTCCAATTTTTGCACCTCCATCCCGGTCGGGACGGCTCCTTCCCGGTCGGGATGGCATATCCTTCCCGGTCGGGAAGCTCCCTTCCCGCCCGGGATGGGTCTTCTTGACCTCCAAAACCCCAAAAGCTTCACCGAAGCTTCAAAAACCGACTTCCATACTCACATTCCAAGCTCTATCATTAACCATTCCTCTCTAGGAATCATCTTTACCTCACACCTATGACAATAAGCTCAAAACAACATCAAATTCCCTCCCTCACATCGCTCATCAAAAATCCAAATGAACAAGAGTTCCACAAAGGCTAACAAATCCTAGAAACCAAGCTGTACAAACAAACATAAACACAAATACAAGCACAAAAGAAAAGCGAAAAGATATTTACACTAACTACTCTCACCAACAACGCCTCCATAGCCATCAAGAGCTCGAAGGAGTAAGTCAAATGCCCTAGCAACATCTTCAATTAAGCTCACTTGGCCGAGCCTAGCCACTCCCAAAAGTTTCCAAGTCGGAGGGAAGAAGCGATCGTCTTCATTATGCTCGGGGTTCTCGTGATCTTCCGGGTCTTCGGAACCATGATAGCGACGACTCTTATGACCATCTGGTAGGTATAGTGGTCTAGAGTCGTGCTCGGCATTATGATGCGGGAGATCACACCCTAAGGGGGTCGCTTCTTCTACGGGGTCGAGAGTGGAACTCTTTTCCACCGCCCGACAAGGATCCTCTTCACCAACCGTCTCACAAGACAAGGAACTAGGCAACGAGTGCGGTAAAGGAGGAGAAGGCATCAAGTTTTCTTCATTGGAGGGTTTAGGATCCTCCAAATTCCCATACAAAGCAAGTTCCAAGGCATCTACTTCTTTTTCCCAAGTATTGCGCTCCTTTTCGCTCACCTTGTCAATATGGCCTAGAGGAGGTATGTCTTCACTTGGCTTTGGATTGTCTAGTGGTTCATCACGAAGAAAATCGAACAAATCCAATTTTATCGCCAATACATTGGCTCCCCAAGAGTTATCTCGAGAATCGTGTTCACTCTCCTCCTCATTGTCGGCCCTTGAAGCTTCAACTTCCTCTATTCTCTCCCTATCTTCACCTCCCAAGCAACACTCAACAATGGTCTCTTGATCGACCCTCTCTTCTTCATTTGTAGCATCACGATCGGGTTGAATTTCTTGTGGAGACACCCGACCCTCTTGCCCAAATGAACCTTCCTCAACATGTAGTGGAGCTCGAGTGGCCAACATCGTGATATGAGCCATGAGTGCATTGATGCGAGCATCTTGCACCTCTATTTGGGCCTTGAACTCCTCCCTAACCCCTTGTATTTGAGTCAACATCAATTGTTGACCCTTTTGAAATAACATCATCATCTCATGTTGGCTCCCTTGTGTTTGGACCAACATTTGACAAGTCTCAAGGATATTTGGTTGTGGGTTATGTGAGGGTGTTTGGTAGTTGTTAGGATGTGGGAATGATCCTTGACAACCTTCTTGGTAACCATAAGAAGAGGGTTCATAAGATTGTTGATGAGATTGGTATGGTTGGTAAAGTTGTGGGTTTTGGTAATTCGCCCCATAGTTGTCCCGTGATGATTGATGGTAACTTGGACAAGCCATGTCCATAACGTTTCTTTGGTACCTAGGATGAGCTAGAAGCACTTGAGCAAACGTTAGTAGCCTAGTGCTTGTGAGGCACTAGGAAGGGAGAGTAGCACACAAGAAGAAAAACGGAGATACACAAGGAGAAGAGAACACAAAAGTCAAGAACAAAGTCCACAACTAAGAAAACAAAAGTCTAAACTACGCCGTCCCCGGCAACGGCGCCAATTTGATGGGTCGGATTTATCGTGAATCCCAACTGTCAAATAAAACCGGCTAACCTAACTAGGGTAGCTAGAGTAAGTCGGGTCGAATCCACAGGGACGGGAGGATGGACTAAGGTATGCTACGGTCTAGGACTATGTTCGAGACAAGCTATTCTAAGGAGGAGAAGGCTAAGGCTATGACTAAGGAGACGGAGAAAACAAACTAAGGAAAACGGGCTAGGATTAGGTCGGGGTCAAAGGGGTAACGGAATGGTCGAGGGAGAGCTAGAGTGAAGGAGGTAGTAGAGTAATCTAGATATAGTCCGGGCTCTCGCAACTTAGACTCACCTAGAGGTTCCACCTAGAACCCATCTCGGCGACACACATGACAAACGGGTTACTAGCGTGATATCGGGGCCTAGGTCGCATCCGGGCTCTCGCAACTTAGACCGACCTAGGGGTCGTCCTCACCGGGCTCTCGCAACTTAATGAGGGAACCAAACCCACAAACAAACTAACACCCACAAGAGAAAAGCAAGAAAAACAAGCATTCTTAACTACTTAGTCATTCAAGCATTTCAACAAACATGTGACATGCATCAAACCAAGGGGAAATCCAAATCTTTCACCAACATCTCCAACAATCCCTTAATCATCAAATTAACACCCTAATCACCCTACTAACCCTAGCAAGAACACTACTCTAACATATCTATACTAAAACTAACACTACCGAGAGAAATCAAAGCAAGAATCAAAACAAACATAATGAAACTAGCAATACAATGAACAATGAACAAAACAAGAACTAAAGATTCAAACTTGATTAATAAAACAATAAACAAGAGAAAGGAAAAGAGATTATACCAAACTAGAAGATGAAAAGAAGAAGAAAACTTGCATAAATGGAAGAACCCAAAACAAACATCCAAGTTTGTCAAGCTTGGTGAAGATCTTGAAGAAATCCCAAATTACAAGCATTAATCTAAGGTTAACGATAATCTAAAGACTAATCTACACTAATCTATGCTAATTAATCTAGGGTTTAGTCTAATATGAAGTGCCTAACATAAGATTACAAGAGGAAGGGTATATATAGGGTTTAAGAATGAAAGGAGAAGAAAAGAAATGAAGGCGCGCTGCAGCACCCCCATCCCGGCCGAGACGAGGTGGTCCCGGTCGGGATGGGGTCGGTCCCGGCCGGGAAGAGTTGCTCCCGGTCGGGAAGGACCCACAGTAGCGCCTTCTTCATTTGCTTCCTCATCCCGGACGAGATGAGGTCATACCCGTCCGGGATGAGTCTTGTAGGCCTCTAATATGAACGTTTTGGTCCCTCCTTGGTTCTCATGGGCTTCCCATCGATTCTCGGGACTTGGTATCGTGTCTCGGAGGCTCGGGATTGGGTCCCAAGGTCTCGGGGTCGACTCCAAGGCATCGAGTGATCGCTCCTCAGCTTCGTTGGCTCCAAAATGTGTATGTAACGAGTCGGAATCACTCCAACTCTTCCAAATCGATCTCAGGAACCTGAAACGAACTAAAGGAAGCATAAGAAGCCCCTAAACCGCTCCCAAGGAGCGATTCTACAAGGAGAATGGGACCAAAACACTACAAAATAGGCACTACAAATGGCACTTATCAGGTGTGGACGGACGTCCACAGTTTGGCGACTTCACTGGGGATTTGGAAACAAATTTCCAGTGGTGGTGTAGCTTGAACGAGGTCGGTGAAGATCATTTCCTAGTTCCTAGTTGTGGTCACTACAGGTTTTGGCCCTAAAAAGCCCACCCTAACCGATATCAGGACCAATCGACCTCTTCGCGGTGAGATCCCTAGGGACACGCGGAGAGATCCTCGGTTAATGCTCCGGCCGCCTAACGCGTACCCCGGGGGAATAATAAGCGGATAGTTCCGAACGGACGGTATGACACTTGTCTCCCCAGATACTTGTCAATGCCTAAGTGAAGACTATTCGTGGGCGGTAGCCTACCCTAATCTACCCGTGTCTGCATCCTATATGAGTGTATGCATTCTTAGTTATGTGTAGCGTGTTTGAACAACCCGACCCAAATAAAACACTAAAAATCTGGATTCAACCACGCCAACATATTCAACCGCACCCAATTCCGTTTTCGAAAAATACCTTCTCTTTTTCAAAACAACCTTTCAAACGCCGATACCCCGGTCAAATCGTGATTTCCAAAAAAGAGAAAAACATTTTTAGATGTCGTTATCATGGCAAACTTCACACTCACCACTTTCAAAAAAAAAAATTATTTTAATGCCATCACCTTGGCCAAAGTAAAACCCGTCAACGACGATTACCGTTAACACCACCGAGACTCCCGATCAATGGGATCAAGGTACACCAAACGGTTACATTTTATTTTAAAAAAAGCGTTTTTTTTTACACACATACTGTCAACACAACCAAAGCTTCAATTAATGAAGTCAAGGAACCCAAAACGGTTACACCCTCGAAACACTTTACATTTCCTCACCGTTAAAAGGTAGTTAACGCAACCGACGAACGTGGGTCGCTAGTTTTAAAAAGTTTTTCTAAAAAGGAGAGAGCTTTTCTAAAAAACCCTAAATTCCCTAATAAGGATTTAGTCACACCTTTAAAACACCATCATTAGACTTCACGCTCTACCACGAGCACCACGTACACCACAAGTATCGAACTAGCTAATTAATAGTAGTCTCGATGAAAGCATCACGTTATCATCTTACTGGTTCCCCTAAGAACCATGCTCCTTTCAAAAAAAAACATTTACACTTTTGCTATCGTCAGGTTCCTGACGCGCACATATAGCAACACACCTTCACGAACGATGACGTCACGCCATCATCACCCCATTTTTGGAAATCATCCTTTTCAAAAAAAATCTCTGCAAAGATTGGTCGTTTTCGAAAAAAAACAAAAACTCTTTGATCCTGAGCCGGGATCGCGATCAACTTCTTACGTCGTACAATCGTGTGATTAACTGCCTGGGTTAGTTACTAGGATCACCTCTACTCGAGGTTTTACATTTCGGGTCGTCTCATTCCGAGAAGTCCTCTTTAAATCTCACCTCCGAGGTTTGTGTCAAATCATCTCGTTTCAGAGACATAAGTCCATTAGGCGTTTCGTCGAATACACCGAGAGTCTAAAGCACTTGAGTCCCTAAGCCCGTGACCGCACACACACGTGAGTCAAGAGTCTCATTTCCGCGTCGCTCAGTCGCGAGCGTCCTTCGAGTCTCTAAGATGTCCAAACGAAACCGTCCTGATTCTCGATATTATCTTGCAGAGATCATCCTCCACCATGACTACCACCCCGAATTTCAGTATCAAAGATCTAACTCATATGGTCTACAACCTCGTCACCTCTATAACCTCCATTGAGAACTCTATCTGTAACCTCAACGAGCGGATGGACTCCCTCGCAGTTAAAACCCAAAATCACCCGCCGATCCAAGTAAACAAGGGTAGTGCTCCCCAAAAGAAGAAAACCCCTAGAAAGTTTTCCCACTTAGACATCCCCTATGACGAAGCTTTAGTCATCGCCATTCAACATGGTCTACTATCCCCTCTAGAACCTACACTCGAGATTCCTCTAGGACAAAGAAGCAAATCATGGGATCCCAGAGCCTTCTGCTTCTTTCACCAAGGGCCATGACATGAAATCCAATCCTGCACCAAACTAAGACATGCCATCCAAAACCTAATTGAGGAAGGAACCTTTCCCCTTCTCAAAAAACCGTCACACATTCAGTTTGGCACGATCAATTATGAACAATACCAACGCGATCACACCATCCACGGGGTATGGGCGGATGATGATGATGATGTCTATAGTCACAATCCCCCCAACCACCCAAACCAAGGAGATAAGTCATGTCACTAGATCTGGGCGGCCCTACCAAAACGTCACGGTCGACATTCCAAACACCAATCACACTTCTGAAATGCCCCAACCACCGACGAAATCCCTATTACCACCCCCGAGGTACAAACAGTCAAACAGCTACAAAAAGCAAAAACCGACCTTTCCATATGGCAACTCATAGCCAGCTCCTACAATCACCGCATGGTCCTAATCTAAGCCTTAGGAAGAGTGAACATATCCTCGACCGTTACACCTGAAGATATGATAGGACATGTTCTTCAGGAAGCCAAGGGATGAAAGGATCCTATAACCTTCTCCGACGAAGACCTCCCACCCTTTGGGCCAAAACACAATCTAGCCCTTTACGTCCCAGTAACCTGTTTAGGCAAGAAGGTACCCATGACCCTTGTGGATGACGGTTCTGCCGTAAACGTAATCCCTCTCAAAACCGCCCGCGCCCTAGGAATGTCAAACACCGACATCATACCCACCGAATCTGGAGTGCGAGCCTATGATGGCATGAGGCATCCGGTTGCGGGGGTCGTAACCATTAACACCATTGTGGGGCCCATCCCGGAAACCACACTGAACACCTCAAAACCCAAACACACCTCTTGTATGGATGGCCTGGCCAACAGTCTCTTATTCGGGGAAGAGCGTTTTGTCCCCGTGAATCCGAGTGAGCTAGCCAGCGTGGTCATGACTGACAAGCAATTTGACCCTATCTCCCTTATTGTCAATACCGACAAAAACCAAGAAGGTAGAGGGTGGAGGAAATCCGTCACATGGGTCAACGAGAATGGTAGGAGGTTCAAGCTAACCACAGGACAAGGAAGGATGTTCGAGGAGTCCGAGTCCGAGTCTGAGTCCGAATCTGAGTCTAAAACGGGCCAAGAGTCTAGTATCGTCTGTCTTCCGTCTACGTCCGTGTCTGTCCAGGATGAACCGGGTTCTGTCCCAGAAATCCCAGTAATGTTATCTCTGTCAAACGAACAGAGGGTCTCTTTATCCAAAGTCCTCGACATGCTTGATTTAACTAATAATAAAAATACTTTCGCTTATGACTCGTCGCACTTAACATGCAATGCCATTATCGATAGCGAACAAAATAGAAATGACCAAGACGACTCTTACGACACTTACCCCCCACTAGAAACCTTGAGAGAGTTAGCGAGACAAGAGTTAGATGCCCCGGTAATAGAAGACACCGAATCCCTAAACATTGGAACCCCCTCGGAAGCTCAAATCCTGAAAATAGGAACCTCCTTAAATCCTACCGAGAGGGAGCAACTCATGAGCCTACTCACAAAATACAAAGACGTCTTCGCCTGGTCTTACAAAGACATGCCAGGCATAGACAGAGATATCGCCGAACACCGAATCCCAATCAAACCCGGGTTTAAACCAGTAAAACAAAAGCTACGCCGCATGCGACCCGAGTGGGCCCTTAAGGTCAAGGAGGAGGTAGCTAGATAAATAATTTAAGGCCGGGTTCATACACGTTTCCAAATATTCCAACTGGGTAACCAACATAGTCCCCGTCCCCAAAAAGGACGGGAGAATTCGGGTCTGTGTAGATTTCCGAGACCTTAACAAAGCCAACCCAAAGGATGACTTCCCCTTACCTCACATATATATCCTGGTAGATAATACCGCCGATCACGCCCTACTCTCTTTCATGGACGGGTACACTGGGTATAATCAAATAAAAATGGCAAAAGAGGACATGTCTAAAACAGCTTCACCACGCCTTGGGGAACCTATTGTTACTCGGTGGTGCCTTTTGGACTTAAGAATGCCGGGGCAACCTACCAAAGAACTGCAACCACACTTTTACACGATATAATGCACAAGGAAGTCGAGGTGTATGTAGATGACATGATAATCAAATCCCAAAACCGAGAAGGACATGTCCCGACCCTCGAAAAATTCTTCAAGCGCCTACGCCAGTATAATACGAGGCTTAACCCACAAAAATGTGCCTTTGGGGTCACCTCTGGGAAACTTTTAGGTCACGTAGTGAGCCAGCGAGGAATCGAAATAGACCCATCCAAGATAAAAGCCTTGTTAAACATGCCCGCACCCTCAAACGAAAAGGAGATTAGAGGATTTCTGGGTAAGGTTCAATACATCAGTAGCTTCATTACCAAACTGACCATGGTCTGTGAACCAATTTTCAAAAAACTCAAATAACTGAACCCACCGCCTGGGACGATAAATGCCAAAGAGCCTTTGACAAGGTAACAGAAATACTAGCACAACCCCCAGTGTTAATGCCTCCCAAAAAGGGACTACCACTTTCCCTCTACCTTACCGTAACTGAAACCTCAATGGGGGCCATGCTAGCGCAGACCGTTAACAAAGAAGAGAGAGCTATTTACTACATTAGCAAGAAATTCCTCGAGTACGAAACAAAATACACACCCCTAGAGAGAACTTGCCTTGCCCTAGTATGGTCGACCAAAAAACTTCGGCACTACATGCTTAGCCACACTGTACACGTATACTAAAAAATGGATCCCATCAAATACATCTTTAAGAAACCTCCCCTCAACGGACAACTAGCCCGATGAACACTTATGTTGGCAGAATTTTACTTGACATACATACCCCTTAAGGTCATTAAAGGAAGGGTTGTAGCCGACTTCCTAGCCGAAAACCCAATAGAAGAAAAATCAATAACCGATACCTAGTTCTTCCCTGACGAGGACACTTTGTTCGTCGAGAGCGAATCATGGGACCTATACTTTAATTGAGCCTCGAGCATGAGGGGGTACGGCGTAGGAATCCTCCTGATATCCCCGATAGGTGACCATATACCCATATCAGTCAAATTAGACTTCCCCGTTACCAACAACGCCGCTGAATACGAAGCCTGCCTAATAGGTCTAAAAGCCGCCATATCTCTAGGAGTTAAAAACCTTAGAGTACACGGGGATTCATCCTTAGTACTAAACCAAGCCACGGGTACCTGGAAGGTTTACAGCGAAAGCCTAACCCCATACCAAACCGAAGTGGAAATAATATCCCGGGAATTTACCGAAATCGACTTCATACACATACCCCGCGAAGAAAACCAATTCGCTGATGCGTTATCCAAACTAGCCTCACTAATAAACATGCCCGATCACCTTTTCTCTATGCCTATCTGCGTAGAGAGAAGCGAACAATCAGCCCACATCCATAACCTCGAAACCGACGAGACCCCCGAAGAACCTTGGTACAGAGCAATCCTAGATTTTAAAACCCACGGGTCATATCCACCCAACACCAACACCAAAAACAAAAGAGCCCTACGAATACAAGCCACCCATTACGTCCTGAATCAAGGACTATTATACAAGCGAACCACACAAGGAATCTTCCTTAGGTGCATAAACAAAAACCAATCCGAGAGAGTCATGGAAGAAGTACATGACGGAGAGTGCGGACCCCACATGAGTGCACACCTACTAGCCCGAAAAATAATGAGACTGGGCTATTACTGGATTACCTTAGAGGCAGACTGTCGACGTCACGTTCGTCAGTGATAAGTGTCGTTTGTAGTGCCTATTTGTAGTGTTTTGGTCCCATTTTCCTTGTGGAATCGCTCCTTGGGAGAGATTTATGGGTTTCTTATGCTTCCTTTAGTTCGTTTCAAGTTCCCGAGACCGAATTGGAAGAGTTGGAGCGATTCCGACTCGATACATACACATTTTGGAGCCAACGGAGTAGAGGAACGATGACTCGATGCCTTGGAATCGACCCCGAGACCTGGGGACCCAATCCTGAGCCTCCGAGACCCGATCCCGAGTCCCGAGAATCGACGGGGAGCCCATGAGAAGCGAGGAGGGACCAAAGAGCTCTTAAGGGAGGCCTACAATGACCCATCCCGTTCGGGATGGCCTCATCCCGTTCGGGATGAAGGGAGCATGAAGTGCGGCTACTGTGAGCCCATCCCATCGGGAAGGTGGCGTCCTGACCGGGACCGACCTCGTCCCGACCGGGAACATCCCGTCTCGGCCGGGACGGGCATGCTGCTGCCGTGCTTTGCTTTCTTTCTTCTCCTTTAATTCTTAAACCCTATATATACCCTTCCCTTATTATGTAAAGCATATGCACTCCATTAGAGACTAAACCCTAGACTACTTTAGGTTAGATTAGATTAGATTAGTGTAGATTATTCGGTAATTAATAGTTAATCATAGATTAGTACTTGTATTAAGGGAATTCTTCAAGATCTTCACCAAGCTTGACAACCTTGGATGTTTGTTTTGGGTTTTCTTCATTAATGCAAGTTTTGTTCTTTCTCCTTCACTAGTTTGGTATAATCTTCTTCTCTTTTACTCTTTATCTTGTTTATTAATCCAAGTTTGAATCTTTATTATTGTTTGTTCTTGTTCTTGTTAGTTTCGTTGAATTTGTAGATGTATGCTCTTGTTCTCATGTTGATTCCTCTTATTCTTATTAGTTATAGTTCGATTATGTTAGAGTAGTGTTCTTGCTAGGGTTAGTAGGGTGATTAGGGTGTTAATTGGGTGATTAATGGATTGTTAGAGTTGTTGGTGGAAGATTTGGGTTTCCTCTTGTTTGATGCACATCACATGTTTGTTGAATTGCTTGAATGACTAAGTATGTACGAATGCTTGTTTTTCTTGCCTTTCTTTTGTGGGTGTTAGTTTGTTGTGGGTTCGGTCCCCTCACTAAGTTGCGAGAGCCCGGTGAGGACGACCCCTAGGACGGTCTAAGTAGCGAGAGCCCGGATGCGACCTAGGCCACCATAGCGCGCTAGAACCCCGTTTGTCATGTGTGTCGCCGAGATGGGTTCTAGGTGGAACCTCTAGGCGGGTCTAAGTTGCGAGAGCCCGGACCAACCTAGATCACCCTACTTCCTCCTTCGCTTTAGTTCTCCCTTGACCGTTCCGTTACCCCTTTGACTCCGACCTAATCCTAGCCCGTTTTCTTAGTTTGTTCTCCTTAGCCATAGTCATAGTCTAGTCTCCTCCCCTCCTTATCATTCTCTAGTTTAGCTCGTTGACTTAGTCTAGTATTTGGGCCGACCTAGTCTAGACGCCTCTTACCGTCCCCGTGGATTCGACCCGACTTACCCTATCTACCTTAGTTAGGATTAGCCGGTTATATTATTGACGGTTGGGACGTGACGAATCCCTCCCATCAATTTGGCGCCGTTGCCGGGGACGGTGCTAGTTTAGACTTTGTTTTCCTATTTGGTTGACTTTGTCTTTGTGTTTGTGTTACCTTGCTTCTTGTGTGTGTGTGGTTTATTTCTCTCTTGTCTAGTGCCCACAAAGCACTAGGCTTCTCACGTTTGTTCTTAGTCTACAGTTTGTGCTTAGAGGTGGTGATTATCTTCTTCTTGCAACTCAGAGCCGCTTAAACGGACGGTTGCTAGAATGAGTGGTTTCCAACCGGGTATGGACTACGATTTTCGAGCAAGCATGGGGTTTGATCTAAACTCCACACACTCGGGAGCCGATATGAGCTACTCCTCTTCTTCCATGAACCAAAGCTATGACATGACGTCCCCCTACCATAATCAAGCTTCTTGGGGTAATCAAGAAGGGTATGATCCTCAAGAATATGGATATGGCTACCAACAAGTGGACGATTATCACTCCTACGATCATGGTGACTGTTACTCGAGTTATGATTGTGAAACCACCATGTTCGATCAAGATTCACCATATGGAAGCCAATACCCCCAAAACCCAAAATATTACCCTCCACCCCAACCACAATATGAACCCCATGACCCACAATACTACCAATCACCCCAACCTTGCTACCAATAATATGATGCCCCACCCTATGGGCATCATCAAGATTATCAAGGAGCTTTACAAGACCCCAATGACCACCAATCGTCAAACTTAGAGTTACATCAATCGATGCTTCAAATGCAAAGGAGCCTTCAAGAAACGGCCATTCAATTGCGAAAACAACAAGAGGAACTCTTGGCCCAAATTCGAAGGGGAAACGAGGCGAGGAATGCTCATTTAAATGCATTATCGGTTCAAACCGTAATGTCTTTTTCCCGAGCATCATATTTAGCTGAAGGATGCCCACTTGAGAGAGAGGAGCAACCTAATTACAAAGCCGCCGATGTAGTTCCCTTTGATAGAGAGATTTGCTTTGAAGAACCTCAATCGTCTACCCAAAAAGAGACGAATGAGGAGATGACTCTTGGTGAAGACATCATTGGTGAGGAATTGGAGGAGGATAGTGAGTTGGATGGGTTGGTGGAATTTGTGAGAATGTTGGGTGAGATTGTTAGCCTCGAGTTGCCCATGTCCGAGAATGTGACTTCGCATCAAGAGCCCCTTATTTGTACACCGAGAGATGGTTTGGAAGAGATTGAAACCGCCGATAGAAGTTTCGATCCTCTCCTCCATGATGATGTGAGGCCGGATGATGAAGATAGGGAACCACAACTTGAGGCAAGTTTGGGGGTGTGCAATGAAGAGATGAGGCCAAAACCGCTCTTTGTGCCTCGATTCTTGGAGATGAAGCTTGCTTGTGATTGGAGGCGATGCCTAGGGAGGAAGAGATCGGTTGAGCTCGTAGGATGGATAGACCCCGGAGACGACTATGAAGATGATTTTGGGTCTTTTGATTCCTACTTCTTGCCTTCGCCTTGGAGGCCGTGGAGGTTAGTTAAGCTCGAGCGCTTCTTGGGCCTTCACTACGATGTCGGTAGCGCGTTCGACTTGCTCCTCCATGCCCTTGAGGGCTATGGTTGAAGAATGGAGTCCACCATCCTCGGTTTGACGGAGTTCCTAAAGAACCGTCATGTTGTATATTCCCTTCCTCTTCTTTAGAGTACTTGTGCTTGTATTTGTGTTTTATCTCTTTTTTTTTTTTTTGGTAAAATGTAAGTATATATATATATATATGAAAGAGTCAATTTACAAACTAATGACTACAACACAGTTTGTAGCCATCTAGCATCTTTAGCATGAATGGGAAATTTGATCTTACACAGTATTCGATTTTTCATCTCCATCTTAATAATCTTAGCCGTAAGCTGGGGCCGAGAAACATATCCATCAATCCTACACGCATTTCTCTGCTTCCAAATATGATATATCAGCGCATTGACCACAGCTCGAACAAAGTTACACTGTAGTTTCGAACCTCGAACATTCATAGCCCATTTCAGACTCTCATTCACCGGGATCCTCCTCCTCATCCACTCGCCCACAAGCCCTACAACCCTCGAGCTCCAGACACACCCAAAAAATAAGTGATCCAAACTCTCCGGATGTAGCTCACACAAAAAACATCGATCAGAATCAGCGATTCCCAATCTATGAAGCTTCAATCTCGTATTAGGAGCATCCCTAAACACTAGCCAAGAGATGAAACTGTGCCTCGGGATACTCCACTTACTCCAAACGACTCTCCACCACGGAACTTTAGGCCCCTTAACACGTATCTCCTCATATCCCTTCGAGATCGAATAAAGGCTATCCGACCCATGCCACTTCCCATTAACACGCAAGATCTTGATTTTGTCCTTAGCCTGACAAATTTTCCTCCACGACCACGTAACATCAGCATGAGGTTGATACTCAGTCCACGAGGAGCCTTTCAAATAGACATTATTAACCCATCTAACCCATAACCTGTCCGGTTGATCAAAGACCCACGAAGCCAGCTTGGCCACCGCAACTTCATTCCACACGGACAAATCACGAATTCCAAGGCCTCCTTCATTCTTGGGATAGCAATTTTTCTCCCAACTCACTAAAGCTCTGTTATTACCTTCCACCCCACCATCCCATAAAAAATTCCGGCAGAGAGATCTAATTCGAGCCATAATAAATTTCGGAATAATGAAGACCATAGCCCAATAATTGTGTAATTGAGAAAGCACAGACTGGACTAAGGTCAACCTACCCGCATAAGACAGCTTCCGAGCTCCAATTCCTGTAATTCTAGCCGTAATACGTGCCAATAACTTCTCACAATCATTCTTTCCCAGTTTGGTACTCTGAATGGGGAGGCCGAGATACCGAAAAGGGAATGTCCCCTCCACGCATCCAGAAAAGCGCAAAATGGCCTCCTTCCTATCCGCATCAACTCCTGCAAAAAAAGCATGGCACTTCCCAACACTAATACATAAGCCCGATGCCCTGCTAAAGGTCGCAAAAGCTCTCCAAATGACCTCCATCGACTCCCGATCCCCTTTACAAAAGAGGAGAAGGTCGTCGGCGAACAACAAATGGGAAATCTTTAAGCCACCACATTTCGGATGGAATCTAAACTTGTTCTCCATAGCCACAAAGTCCATAATCCGAGAAAAGTACTCCATACAAATCGTGAAGAGCAAAGGTGACATAGGAACACCTTGCCTCAACCCCCTTTTCCCATTAAAAAACCCAAAATTATCCCCATTAACACATAAAGAATATGAAACAGTCTGCACACATTCCATAATCAGCATACGGAAATGGTCAGGCAAATCAAGAGCTCGCAACATTTGGTCAACAAAATTCCATTCCACACTATCATAGGCCTTATGGATATCAACCTTAAAGAGGCATCGAGGGGAGATACGTCTTCGATTATACATTTTAACGAGATCTTGACATATCAGAATGTTCTCCACAATGCTTCTTCCCTCAATAAAGCCCCCCTGAACTGGGCTAATCAAATTAGGTAGTACCCGAGAAAGTCTAACACAAATGATTTTAGCAATGCATTTGTATATGACGTTGCAGCAAGCAATCGGGCGAAAATCTTTGACACTATTAGGTCGATTAACTTTCGGGATTAAGACAATATTAGCACAATTAATTTGTTTAAGCATCTTACCCGAAACAAAGAAATCCCGAATAGCTTCCGAAAATTCTTCACCGATCACATCCCACGAATCCATGAAAAACTGACTAGAAAAGCCATCCGGACCAGGAGCTTTGTCGCGAGGAATGCTAAACAACGCATTCTTAATTTCCCCAAAAGAAACCGGTTCAAGCAGCATGTTTTTCATTTCGTCACTGCAGGTCGGCCCCCGTCGTACTATACTGGTATTCACCAGTTCAGTAGCGTTAGACTCCCCAAGCAGCTTCAAATAAAAATTCAGAAACGCATCCTGAATATCACTTGCAGAATCACGGTCCACTCCATGCTCATCCTTGAGTCGAATAACCGCGTTTCGAGCCCTTCTTGCGCGCAGTAAACCATGGAAATACGCCGAGTTCGCGTCCCCTTCCCTGATCCAATTCATCTTAGCTTTTTGAGCCCAGAACTCAGACCTGGCAGCTTGTAGCTGTCGAGCCTGTTCGTTTAAATCAGATTCCTCCTGCAATAGCTGCGGGTTGCTGTCAGAACGGAGCTGCACCTGCAACATTTCCAATCGCAATTCAGCTTGAACACAGCGATTTTCAATATCCGAAAAGGCCGCCGCATTTAACGCTTTCAAAGGCCGCTTCAAATTTTTTAATTTCGAAACAACCTGATACATACGAGTTCCGCTGATTCGCTCAGCCCAAACTTTCTCGATGCAACTTCGAAACTCCGGAGCTCGACTCCACATATTCATATATTTGAAACTTCTGTTCTTTCGAGCCGGGGGTTGTTCAAGTTGCACGACACACGGACAATGATCGAACGTTCCTTCCGGCAAAAAATTAGCAAAACCATTTGGGAATAGCCTCATCATCTCATCGTTAACCAAACACCTATCGATTCTACTAAACACTCTAGTGTCCACCACTTTGTGTTTGTTATTCCAAGTGAACCAAGAGCCAACCGCCTTGATATCACTAACATTACACGTAGCCAGACAATCACGAAACTGAGACATAGCATCATCAGAAGATGAACCACCAAGCCTCTCACGGGCATCGACAACGCAGTTGAAGTCACCCAAGATCATCCAAGGCCTCCTAGAATTATAAGATTCTAATCGGCGCCAAAGTCTCACTCTCGCAGAATCCGAGTTGAAAGCATAGACAATTGTCAGCCCGTACTCTTTTCCTGAAATCGAAGTGACTTTAACATGGATACACTGATCACAATAATCCAAAATCGTCAAGTTCACTCTTTCATGTTTCCATAAAAGCCAAACCCGACCTCCTTCATGACAATGGTTATTCGTCGTTATGCTCCACTCATCAAAAACATTCCGATGAACTTTCGCATACGCTTTATTTTTTATTTTCGTCTCTAATAAGCCAAAAATATCTACATGTTGTTTACTGACAAACTCACTAATTGTGCGCTGCTTATTTAAATTACACATGCCACGCACATTCCAAAATCCAACGTAATGAACTTCCATGGATAATCAGTTCCATCCCCGCCCCTCCTTTTCCCACCTCACCTTCAATACGAGCATCATTTCGTGTCGCCCCCCTCACTAAATCAGCAAAAAGGACGTCCGATCTCACCCCAATAGGCTTGTCCACCGGCTTAACTCCCTGAATTTGAGCATTTGAACCCGGCTTACTCACCTTAGGCTGCTGCTTAACCTGCCCCGCGACAGTACCAGCAGGTTTCGAACCAGTTTGTCCAGCCACCGTCTTCTTTTTCTGCACAGCTAGAGCTCTAGCTTTCTTCAACTCCTCACTCTTGCACTCACTTCCTTCGTGACCATAATTCCTGCATTTGGAGCACCAAATGGGTTTCCACTCGTATTTGACGAGTACATTCACCTCATTCCCATGCTCATCCAAAAATTTAAGCGAATTCATAAATTTTTGTCCAACTTTTGCCATAACCATAGTCCTAGCATAGCCTAACCTAGAGCGTATTATTGGATTACTTGTGCTAGAAAAAATTTTTGTCCAAATTTTTGTCCAACTTTTCCCTTCCTCTTCTTTAGAGTACTTGTGCTTGTATTTGTGTTTTATCTCTTGATTTTGGTAGTTTTGTGATATTCTTGTAATATTGGATTATTGATGAGCGTTGTGAGGGAGAGAATTTGATGTTTTGTTTGAGTTTATTGTGATAGGTGAAGTGAAGGTGACTCCTAGAAAGGAGTGGTTGATGATGGAGTTTGGTTTGCGAGCGAGGAAGTCGGTTTTTGAAGCTTATGATAAGCTTTTGGGCTTGGGGAAGCAAAGAAGACTCATCCCGACCGAGAAGAGGGCTTCCCGACCGGGAAGGATGAGGAATCCCGACCGGGAAGGAGCCATCCCGATCGGGATGAAGGTGCAGAAATTCGGACTCACTGGTGTGCATTCCCGACCGGGACGAGAGCTTCCCGATCGGGAAGGGTTTATCAACCCGATCGGGACCACCCATCCCGACCGGGATGGTCCCCTTGACTCCACCCATCCATTATGCCCCCTCCCAACCTTCCTACTCCTCCTTCCTCCTATCATATGACCCATACACCTCACTTTACACCGAGATCCACATTAAATCCCACCCCCCTCACACCTTTACCACCTCTACCATGCGATGTTATCGAGAATGAAGCGGAAAAGCAATGATGAAGACAAGCAAGCGCCTTTATTGATCTATGAGACGATGGAGAAAGTGAGTTGCTAACCTATGGTACGGCAACTATCCTTTCTTTTCCGTTTTTGTTGTTGCTTGTTTTCCTTTGTTTATTCCCTTCCCCTTGTACACTTTCGTGTCTTGATGTCATGGTGGCCTTCGAGGCCTCGGTAGTGATTGCTCCCGACCCTCGACGACGTGATTGCGTCGAGAGTCAATCGAAAAATCCAATTTTTCAAGATTTTCACTTTTTTTTTTTAGGATTTAGGCGGAATCCGGGCTAGGTGACTTGATTACACCTAGCCCTCCCCTCCCATTTCCTTTTATTTCCTTCTTTTATTTCTTCCCCCTCCCATATCTTTTTCTCGTCTCGGCCCTTGATGACTTGATTACACCCCGGCCGGACACCTTCTACCCTTTTCTTCACTTTATTTTTGATTTTTAGCTTTATTTTCGTAGTTTCTTTTCTTTTTCTTTTGTCTCTCCGCACCCTACGATCGAGCATGAGGACATGGCTCGATTTAAGTGTGGGGGAGCGATATTCTAGTATAATTAGTTTTATTTTCTTAGTTTTTCAAAAAAATCTTAAAAACCCCTAAAAATTTGAAAAATTTCACAAAAAAATCAAAAAGATTTTTCTTTTGTGTGTTTTCCTTTTGTGTCTTTGTGTCGTGTATTTGTTTTGTTTTGTGTGTTTTCCCTCTTTTCCTTATAGGTTGCTTAAATCGCCGCTAATTTTGGAGAGCTTTCATGATGTCCGGTAACATCTTCTATCCCTTTTTCCTTCTTTGCCTCTTCCGGAGTTTGGAGGAGATTGTGATGTTGTGTGCTCGGGTGGAGCTTTGTAAAGTGTGGTTGATTTGGTGGCTTGTTTGGAAGTTCGGGGTGGTGTTTGTTTTGTATGTGTTTGTTTTGTTTTGTTCTTGTTTTGTTGCTCTTGTTTCTTTTTCTTTCGTTCGTTTTTGTCTTGTCTTTGTTTTGTGTTGTGTTGTGTGTCTTGTGCGTAAATCATTTTCGAAACCCCGGTTTAGAGGCTAGTGTGTGAGTGTGTACTTTCCTTTTTTAGTAGTGTAAATCGAGTCTTGGACTTTAATCTAGTAGAATGACCCTAAATCAATTAGTTCGTTGGTCCTTTACCTTGAGTCCACCTTGCTTACTAGGGATTTACTACGGGATTTGCACTTTTGACCATTATGACCACCCACGGTGTGAAAAGGCCTTGGTTACCGAGTCTCGTCCCTTAGGTGACCGTGTTTAGGATCGTTTGATTAGTCCAAGTTATCCACTTTTGTGGGTTAGAAGGGAAGGGCCCGTCCCAACTTACCCATTTCCCCTACCTTCTACACATATACACACAATAAATTGCAAATTGTTGATTCTCTCTTTCTTGTTACTCAATGAAATGCCAAAAATGACAAATCTTGCCAAAAAGGGCAAAGAAAAGAAAAAGAAAGAAAAAAAGGAAAGAAAGAAAAGAATGAAGAAAAAGAAAAGGCACAAAAGCCAAAAAGAAAATAGAAAAGAAGAAAAAGAAATGGCATGGCAACAAACAAAGCAAAAACGTCGAAAAGAAAGAAAATGTCAAAAGAAAACCCATCTCACAAAAAGAAATCCTCACTAAAATAAGCCTTTTTCCGACTTTTGCCGTGAAGAGCCTACCAAAGGACCGAGTCCCGAGGAAGGATGATAGCGGCATTAGTCAGTCTTCCCTCATTTTGCATTATTTCCACCTTTTTACTTGGACTAGTTAGGCGGTCTTGGACACGGGACGACCCTCTTGGCTCACGCTAAAGGGGGCGGGGTCTCACTTACCTACATTGTCGACTAACACCGTGGTTCTTCACTTTTCCACTCCGCCGATCGTCCCGTAGTACGTTTTTAGAAAGTTAGGAGGACCTAGGTAAGTTACCAACGTTTTTATTGCTTGATCGTCATACTATTAGGGTTTAGTTCACCTTGGTTTGTATTGCTAGCTTGGGAACGTTGTCACTTACCTCGAGTCCTAAACCGGTGTTTCTTTCACCGCTTTTGGAGGGAAGCGGTATTTGTTTTTTCTTTGGGTGCAACCTTGTGTTTGTGTGTTTGTATGTTTGTTTGCCTTTGTGTTTGGTGTCCAGTTGCATCCACAGTTTTGTCGCAAGACCCAACTTGCCTTGCGGAGTGCACTTGTCCTCTAAGTTCACTCGCGTGAGTTGAAGGGGCGTAGGGTGCGCTAATACCCACTCGGATAGTTTAGTAGTAGTATGTGCTTACTCGAGGGCGAGTAAGGGTTAAGTGTGGGGGAGTTGATAAGTGTCGTTTGTAGTGCCTATTTGTAGTGTTTTGGTCCCATTTTCCTTGTGGAATCGCTCCTCGGGAGCGATTTATGGGTTTCTTATGGTTCCTTTAGTTCGTTTCAGGTTCCCGAGACCGAATTGGAAGAGTTGGAGCGATTCCGACTCGATACATACACATTTTGGAGCCAACGGAGTAGAAGAACGATGACTCGATGCCTTGGAATCGACCCCGAGACCTCGGGACCCAATCCCGAGCCTCCGAGACCCAATCCCGAGTCCCGAGAATCGACGGGGAGCCCATGATAAGCGAGGAGGGACCAAAGAGCTCTTAAGGGAGGCCTACAAAGACCCATCCCGTTCGGGATGAAGGGAGCATGAAGTGCGGCTAATGTGAGCCCATCCCGATCGGGAAGGTGGCGTCCCGACCGGGACCGACCTCGTCCCGACCGGGACCATCCCGTCTCGGCCGGGACGAATGTGCTGCTGCCGTGCTTTGCTTTCTTTCTTCTCCTTTCATTCTTAAACCCTATATATACCCTTCCGTTGTTATGTAAAGCATATGCACTTCATTAGAGACTAAACCCTAGACTACTTTAGGTTAGATTAGATTAGATTAGTGTAGATTAGTCGGTAATTAATAGTTAATCATAGATTAGTACTTGTATTAAGGGAATTCTTCAAGATCTTCACCAAGCTTGACAACCTTGGATGTTTGTTTTGGGTTTTCTTCATTAATGCACGTTTTGTTCTTTCTCCTTCACTATTTTGGTATAATCCTCTTCTCTTTTACTCTTTATCTTGTTTATTAATCCAAGTTTGAATCTTTATTATTGTTTGTTCTTGTTCTTGTTAGTTTGGTTGAATTTGTAGATGTATGCTCTTGTTCTCATGTTGATTCCTCTTATTCTTATTAGTTATAGTTCGATTATGTTAGAGTAGTGTTCTTGCTAGGGTTAGTAGGGTGATTAGGGTGTTAATTGGGTGATTAATGGATTGTTAGAGTTGTTGGTGGAAGATTTGGGTTTCCTCTTGTTTGATGCACATCACATATTTGTTGAATTGCTTGAATGACTAAGTATGTACGAATGCTTGTTTTTCTTGCCTTTCTTTTGTGGGTGTTAGTTTGTTGTGGGTTCGGTCCCCTCACTAAGTTGCGAGAGCCCGGTGAGGACGACCCCTAGGCCGGTCTAAGTAGCGAGAGCGCGGATGCGACCTAGGCCACCATAGCGCGCTAGAACCCCGTTTGTCATGTGTGTCGCCGAGATGGGTTCCAGGTGGAACCTCTAGGCGGGTCTAAGTTGCGAGAGCCCGGACCAACCTAGATCACCCTACTTCCTCCTTCGCTTTAGTTCTCCCTTGACCGTTCCGTTACCCCTTTGACCCCGACCTAATCCTAGCCCGTTTTCTTAGTTTGTTCTCCTTAGCCATAGTCATAGTCTAGTCTTCTCCGCTCCTTATCATTCTCTAGTTTAGCTCGTTGACTTAGTCTAGTATTTGGGCCGACCTAGTCTAGACGCCTCTTACCGTCCCCGTGGATTCGACCCGACTTACCCTATCTACCCTAGTTAGGATTAGCCGGTTATATTATTGACGGTTGGGACGTGACGAATCCCTCCCATCAGTCACTACCACAATTGCCAAATATTTGCCAACATCCAACACCTACCGCCATATCCTCTACACACTATAGCCACACCCTGGCCTTTCTCTACTTGGGGAATAGACATCATAGGAAAAGTACACTCATCCGGGACCAACGAGCATTGCTTTATATTAGTGACCGTCGATTATTTCACCAAATGGGTAGAAGCCGCCTCTTACACCGTACTGACCTCAAAACAAGTAGTTAAATTCCTACAAAATAACATCATTTGCCGCTATGGTATACCTCACAAAATCATCAGTGATCAGGGAGCTCACTTCAGGGCCGACACCCAAAAACTCCTAGATAAATACAAAATCCAAAGACACAAGTTCTCACCCTATAGACCACAAATAAACGGGGCCGTAGAAGCAGCCAACAAAACCATCATCACAATCCTTAAGAAAATGATAGATAATTATCGGGATTGGCCAAGCAGAATTCCCTTCGCCTTATGGAGGTACCGAACACCCACCGGAGCCACACCATATTACCTAACCTACGGTTCCGAAGGCGTACAACCCGTAGAGCTAGAAATACCATCACTAAGGATATGAGCCGAGAGCGGTATTCCTGAAGAAGAATGGAACCAAAAACGATAGGACGATCTAGTACTCTTAGACGAGCGTAGGATACATGCCTTATCCAATGTACAAGCCTACCAGCAAGGGCAGCAACGCATCCAACGAGCCCTTAATAAACGAGTGAAATCCCGAAACATACACGAGGAAGATTTAGTAATCAAATCCGTTAGAGCACCCCTTCCCGTCGACCCTAGAGGGAAATTCAAACCAAACTGGGCGGGCCCCTACCTCGTTAAGAAAATACTCTCGGGGGGTGCCGTGATCCTCACCGACCTAGACGGTCAAGAATTCTCAACCCCAACCAATATGGAGCAACTCAAACGATACTACCCATAGACAACCTGGCAACCACATCCCGACCTCCGACTTAGGGGGAAGCCATGCGAAACAACAACAAAAAAATCAAGTTCACATCAATAATTGGCATAAACGAGTCTAAAGCAAAATCACTCACATTTTGAAAGAACTACGAACATGGTTTGATTCCGTTTAAAAGCGGATACGTAGGCAACCCTCCTCCGGGTACAACCAAACAAACAAATAAACAAAAAAATCAATAACTCGATTCATGTACAAACCGGGACTCCTTCCACGTCCCGGCTAATGAGTGATTTAAAATGATGAAGCACAAACGACGAGCCGAGGACGGGGTGAAAACCCGAAAGGGCGTCCCGGGCAAAATGAAGAAACGAGTTGCGAGCCGTCGTAAAAAAATGACTAGCCAAGGACGGGGTAAAAATCCGAAAGGGAGCCCCGGGCAAAATGAAGAATCGAGTTGTGAGCCGTCAAAAAAATGACAACGTGCTTCTCATTAATGATAAAATTTGGTTAAATCGAGCCTTTGTCGAGGCATTTACATCAAGCATTTGAAACCCGGACATCCCGGAAAGCAACAACGTGTCAAAACTCCACAAGAAAAAAAATAGTACTAATACGCCACATAATATCAACTAATAAGACATAATACAAAATGGCTGGGCTCTACCGGTCCGACCCTTTCTTCCCCTTGCCATTCAGGTGTACTTGCTTGCATTTCTCATCATCGATCTGCTGAACGCGAGCTTCCACCACCCCAGCCAACCCACTTTCCTTCCTTTGTCACAGTTTTAATATGGGTCTCGTTAGTCTTGGCCCGCTTAGATGAACTGACGGAACTTGGATTGGTACCACTGTCTTTGGTCAGGCACTTAGTGACAGTCCTTCGAGTCACCTCCTCGCCCCTTAGCGGCGCTGTCTTCTTAACTTTTGAGTTGCTCTGTCCTGACGGGTGTTCACAAACTCTCTGCCAGACGAAAGAAATGTCGGTCGGTCGAACGCTCTCAATAGCGACGGGACGCGAAAACCTCTGTTCCCAAGACGCCCTGAATTCCCTGATGAGTGAATCCTCTGTTCATAGGTCAAAACATGGAATAACCTTAGCATCCTTCGAAATGGGAGGTTTGACACCCATTTGATTCGACAACAAACACAGATAAATATAAACCTCATCCCTCATGGATAATATTAACAAAGCCTCGGTTGAGGACGAAAATGGAAACCCGGTACGCCCACTAATATTCCACCACGGGATAGACCACCTGATGATCACTTCCTCTTTAGCCAAATAGGAAAGCCACTCCTCTTTCTTGTGACCTTTGCTCCACACCTGCACCGTCTTCCGGCCCGTAAAACCCCTGTAATTATAATCTTTGAAACACTAGGGAGGGACGACTAAACCAAGCTGCTCCTGTAACCAAACCTGTACAAACCACTACAAAACATCACGCCTCCAAACCAAAGGAACCACAAAAAAAACAAAAAAAAAACAAGCTACAAAGAAATATGGCACCAAAAATACCTGTAAAATGATCCTAGAGCCCCGAGAAGGTGTCTCATGCAACCGGGCACTAGCATCGAGACCCAGAATGAGCTCACCCAAAATAAGCAAAAAGGGTGATCGTCCATGTTCCATTGCCATTACCACATCCAAAACTCGAGGGTTACCCCAACCTTCACGCGCCCTCGCATCCTCGAAAAGATAATAACAAGCCATCGTGATGTTAAAAGCACGCCTACATGCTAAGTGATAAGTACGTTTTTTAGTGTTTATTTCTCGTGTTTGGTCCCGCTTTCTCTTATGGAATCGCTCTTTAGAGCGGTTTCAAGGCTACTTACGCTTCTTCTAGCTTGTTTTAGGTTCCTAAGGCTTATCTTGGAGAAATAGAACGATTACGACTCGTTTCCGATGCATATGGAGCCAATGAAGAGAAGCGACGATAATTCGGTGACTTAGACTCGATCCCGAGTCCCATGGAGCCCACTTGATGATATCCCGAGAACCGAGCATCGATAAGAAGCCTAGGAAGAGCAAATAAGGACCCATCATGGCCGGGAAGGACCCATCTCGACCGAGATGTGAAGGCAAGAAGAGACGGACCTACTGGAGGGTGGTCCCGGCCGGGATCACTGTCTTCCCGACCGGGATGGGCCCCTTCCCGACCGGGATCCCTTCCTTCCCGGCCGGGAAGGACCCAGCTCAGCTCCTCCGCCTTCTTTTCAATTCCTTTGCTCGTGAAACACTATATATACCCCCCCCCCCCCCCTCCCCTCTTGTATTGTTTTAAGCACCCTACATTAGACTAAACCCTATATAGACATTAGTGTAGATTAGCTTAGTTTCTCCGTAATCTTTCCTTAACTTTTGTTAATCTTAGTTTAATCTTAGTTAGTTACTCTTGTATTATTGGATTTCTTGAAGAATCTATCAAGATTGACAACCTTGGTGGAGGATTTTTTGGGGTTTCCTTGTATGCAAGTTTCATCTTTTTCATCTCTTGTTTAGTTGGTATAATCTTTCTTCTCTCTTTTCTCTTATTCTTTCATTGTTAGTAAAGTCTCAATCTTTATTTATTTTTTGTTGTTCATATTTGTTTATATATGTTCTTGTTCTTATGTTGTGGGTTTCTCTAGCTTGTGTTGATATTTCTTTGGTTATGTGTGAGTAGTTTTCCCCTAGGGTTACTAGGGGGATTGGGTGTAGTTAGGGATGATTAGGGTAAGATGGGTGGTACTAGTTGTTGTTTTTGTTGTTTCCTATTTTTCTTGCACACTACATGTTTGATGAAATGCTTGTGAGACTTGAGATGATCATTCCTTGTTTTTCTTGCCTCTTCTCTTGCATGTTCTTGTTTGGTTGATAGGTTTGGTTCCCCATTAGCAGCGAGAGCGTGGTGAGGAGGCCCCTAGGCCGTTTAAGTAGAGAGAGCCCTAACGTAACCTAGGCTACGAAAGCATGCTAGCACCCCCGTTTCCTTCTTTTGATCTCCTTGACATCCATGAACCCGACCTAGCTCTAGTTTCCTTCTTATTGATTTAATTTGCTTCCATTTGTCACTAGTTGCTTGTTTAGCCTTCTTATTTAATTTCGTGTTTTAGACCTTAGCTTAGTCATTAGTCAACCTTAGCCATCACCCTAGTTAGTTAGCCTTGAACCTAGTCTTGGACCGTAGCTCACCTTAGTCCGACTCCCCGTCCCTGAGGATCTCGACCCGACTTACCCTAGCTACCTAGCTTAGGTTCGTTGGTTTTATTTTGACCGGTAGGATAGACGACAAACACCTTCCGTCAAATTGGCGCCGTTGCCGGGGACGGCGTAGTTTAGACTCTTGTGTGCTTAGTTTTAGACTATGTTCTTGATTTTTGTGTTTTCTTCTCTTTGTGTATCTCCGTTCTTTCTTCTTGTGTGCCTATTTCTCTCTTCCTAGTGCCTCAAAAGCACTAGACTTCTAACATTTGCTCAAGTGTTTCTATTTCATCCAATGTATCGAGGCAACGTTATGACAATGGCGCATCCAAGCTAACATCAATCGTCATGGGACAATCATGGGACAAATTACCAAGACCCACAATTTTACCAACCATATCAATCTCATCAACAATCTTATGAACCCCCTTCATTTGGTTACCATGGAAGTTGTCATGGATCATTCCAACATCCTAACAATTACCAAATACCTTCACACAACCCACAACCAAAAATCCCCAACTTTGAGCTTTGTCAAATGATGATTCAAATGCAAAATAATCAACAAGATATGATGATTCAAATGCAAACGGACCTAGAGGAGTTCATGACCCAAAAAGAGGTGCAACGTGCTCGAAATAATGCACTCATGGCTCGTTGCACGATGTTGGCCACTCGAGCTCCACAACTTTTAGAGGAAGGTTCATTTGGGCAAGAAGATTGGTTGTCTCCACAAGGCAATCAACCCGATTATGAAGCCACGAATGAAGAAGAGAGGGTCAACCAAGGGATCATTGTTGAGAGTTGCTTGGATAGTGAAGTTATGGGAATAATGGAGGTATTGAAGCTTCAAGGGTTGACAATGAGGTGGAAATTGAACATGATTCTCAAAGTAACTCTTGGGAAGCCAATGTATTGGCTATTAAATTGGACTTGTATAATTTTCTTCGTGATGAACAGGATCTTGACAATCCAAAGCCAAGTGAAGATAAGACTCCTCTACACCAAATTGACAAGGTGAGTGAAAAGGAAGGTAATACATGGGAGAAAGAGATAGATGCCTTAGAACTTGCCTTGAATGGGAAATTGGAGGAGCCGATTGGGGGATTTGGAGAAGGAATTGAGGCCGCCATCAAAGGCCTTGAATTTCTTCATGGTGAGAATTCTAGTAAGGACAACGATGAGGTCTCCCCTAGAGCCTCCAATGAAGAAAACTTGATGCCTTCACCTCCTTTATCGCACTTGATTTCGAGTCCATTGTCTTGTAAGATGGTTGATTAAGTGGATCCTTGTCGGGCGGCGGAAAAGAATTTCACTCTTAACCCCGTAGAAGAAGCAACACTCTTAGGACATGATCTCCCAAATCATAACGCCAAGCATGACTTTAGACCATTATACCCACCGGATGGTCATAAGATTCGTTGCTATGTTGGTTGGAAAGACCCGGAAGATCACAAGAAACTCGAGCATGATGGATTAGATGATTTCTTCTTGCCTCCGACTTGGAAGCTCTTGATGATAGCTTGGCTCGGCCACAAGAGCCTTCATGAAGATGTTGCTAGAGCATTTGATCTACTCCTTCGAGCCCTTGATAGCTATGGGGTCGTAGACGGTGAAAGTATCATGTTGTAAATATCTCTTCTTTTGAGTTTTCGTATTTATATTTGTGTGATTGGTTAGTTTGGTTTCTAGGTTTTATTTGTGTTTTGTGGAGTTCTTGTCATTTGGAATTTTCTTGAGTGAGGTGAGGGAGGGATTCTTGATTGTGTTTATTGAGTTGGTGGATAGGTTGGAAGTGAAGATGAAGAGTTATGAAGAGTTATTGATGATAGAAGCTTGGAAACTTGGGCAAGGAACTCAGTTTTTGAGCTTATTGTAAGCTTTTGGGGGACGAGAATTTGATCCCGTAGTTGGTAATGTTCTTAGGGTGGAAGACTTGGGATGATAATGGAGAATGAAGATCTAGGAGAGTGACATGACCATGTCACTTGGGACATGGCCATGTAGCTACATGGCCATGTTGGTTGCTACATGGTAGGGACGAAATGATGACATAGATGACAAGTTGCTGTCTTGCGACATGGCCGTGATGCCCTCCCCCCCCCCCCCCCCCCACACGGCCGTGAGGGGTGTTGTCCGTGGCCACTTTGCTTCTTCTTCTACATTCAAGCCAACCCCCCTTATTACACCCCCACCCAACCTCCCTACCCACCTTTACCTCTATCATTTCATCCTTGCACTTCATTTTCACACCTTCATCTCATCTTCTCATCCCTATACACAGAGTTTTCCCTTAAATCCCGACCTCATTTACCCCAATGCAAGCCCGGTACTTGAACCATGCGAGTACATTTAGGAAGAAGACGAATAACGATGTTGAAGACAAGCAAAGTGCCGATATCGATCATTGAGACGATGGAGATTATTGAGTTGCTAACCGTTTGGTAGGCGAATCTCCTTTCTTTTTCGTCTTTTACTGCCAGTCTCTCTTTGTATGTTCCCCTTCCCTTTATCATTTTGGGTATCATGGTGGCCCTCTAGGCCTTTCTGGTTATCGCTCCCGATTCTCAATGACGTGATTACATCCAGAGTCATTTGAAAAATCCAAATCGTCAAGTTCTTTTCACTTTCTTTAATTTTATTTTCTTTTGGTTGAATTTAGTCGGATTTAGGCGGAATCCGGGCTAGGTGACTTGATTACACCTAGCCCTCCCCTCCCATTTCCTTTTATTTTCTTCTTTTTATTTCTTCCCCTATCCATATTATCTTTTATCGTCTTGGCCCTAGGTGACTTGATTACACCTAGGCCCGACACATTCTACCCTTTCTTCACTTTGATTTTTGATTTTTAGCTTTATTTTCACTTTTTCTCTTCTTTTTAGTGTCTTCCACACACTACCGATCGAGCATGAGGACATTGCTCGGTTTAAGTGTGGGGGAGCGATATCTTACTCTAGTTTAGTTTTATTTTCGTAGTTTTTTTCGAAAAATCTTAAAAATTCTTTAAAATTTGAAAATTTTCATAAAAAACCAAAAAGATTTTCTTTCGTGTCTTTGTGTCGTATATTTGTTGTGTTGTGTGTTTTGCTCCCTCGATTTCCTTGTAGGTGGCGTGATCGTTGATAAGTTTCGGAAAGCTCTTGACATCCGGTATTATCCTTCTATCTCTTTCTCCTTTTTACTTTTTGTGGAGTTTGGAGGATGTTTTGTGATTGTGTATGCTCAGGTGGAGCTTTTTGGAGTTTGTGGTTGATGTGGTTGCTTGTTTGGAAGTTTCGGGGTGGTGATTGTTTATTTATTTCCTTGTGTGTTTGTTTTGTTTTGTCTCGTTTCGTTTCATTTTCTTTCGTCTTTGTTTTGTCTTGTATATTTGTGAGTCTAGTGTAGAAAATGTTTTCGAAAAACCGGTTTTGAGGCTAGTGCGCAAGTGTTTACTTTCCGTTTTTTTAGTGACATGAATCGATTCTTGGACTTTAGTCTAGTAGAATCACTTTAAATCAATAGTTTCGTTGGTTCTTTACCTTGAGTCCACCTAGTCTACTAGGGATTTACTGCGGGATTTGCATTTTGACCACTTTGACCACCCACGGAGTGAAAAGGCCTTGGTTCCCGAGTCCCGTCTCTTAGGTGACCATGTTCGAAATTGTTTGATTAGTCCAAGTTTCTCCCTTTTTATGGGTCTGAAGGGAAAGCACGTGCCCGACATACCCATTTCCTTACCTTCTACACATATATCACAAATAAGTTGCATCACCGAGGTTTCTATACTTACTTGGTTGCAAGAAATGTCTATGATAAAAAAATTGGTCAAAAGAGCAAACCAAGAAAAAAAGAAAGAAAAGAAAGAAGAAAAAGAAAAGGCACAACAAATCAAAAACAAAATAGAAAAGAAGAAAAAAAAGGCATAGCAAATCAAAAGCAAAAAAATGCAAAAGAAGAAAAATGCCAAGAAAATCATTCCACATAAAAATATTTTACCCCTCAAAAATAAGCCTTTGATAAGTGTGTTATGTAGTGCTTATTTCTTGTGTTTGGTCCCGGTTTTTCTTGTGGAATCGCTCTTTGGAGCGGTTTCGAGGCTAGTTACGCTTCTTCTAGCTTGTTTTAGGTTCCTAAGGCTTATCTTGGAGAAATGGAACGATTCCGACTCGTTTCCGACGCATTTGGAGCCAACGAATATAAGCGACGATGACTTGGTGGCTTAGACTCGATCCTGAATCCCTTGGAGCCTATTCCCGAGCACCGAGAGTCGATAAGAAGCCTAGGAAGAGCAAGTAGGGACCTATGAGATCATATTTGAAGCCTACATGACCCATCCCGGTCGGGATCACATCCATCACGACAAGGACGAAAGACAAAGACAAACAACACTTCTGGAGCATGCTCCCGGTCAGGACCAGACCCTTCCCGGTTGGGACCAGACCCTTCCCGGTCGGGACCAGACCCTTCCCAGTCGGGATCAACCCCTTCCCGGTCGAGAAGGGCCCATTTCAGGTCGTCTTCGCTTTTTCTGCCTCCTTCACTCGTGAAACCCTATATATACCCCCCCCTTCTTGTATTGTTTTAAGCACTAACCCTTAGATTAGAGACATCCTAGACAACTTTAGCTTAGATTAGCGTAGATTAGCTTAATCCCTCTTTAATTACTCCTTAATCTTAGTTTAATCCTTGTATTATTGGAATTCTTGAAGATCTCTACCAAGATTGACAACCTTGGTGGATGTATTTGGGTTTTCTCTATATATGCAAGAAATCATCTTTTCATCTTCTCTTGTTTGGTATAATGTCTTTTCTCCCTTCTCTTAATCTTCCATTGTTATTAAAGTTTCATTCTTTATCTTTTGTTCATTGTTCCTTGTTAGTTCTTCATCATGAATGTGATTGTTCTTGTGTTGGTTTCTCATGTTTGTGTTAGTTTTCCATTAGATATGTGTGAGTAGTCTCTTGCTAGGATTAGTAGGGGAATTGGGTGTCTACATGGGTGATTAAGGGTTTGTATAGATTGTTGGTGGAAGTTTGGGTTGCTTCCTAGTTGTATGCATAGACCATGTTTGATGAAATGCTTGAATGACTTGTAGATGCAAATGCATGTTTTCTTGCCTTCTTCTTGTGGTCTTGTATGTCGCTAGGATGGGTTCTTGCGCGAGAGCGAGGAACCTCCTAGGTCGGTTTAGGAGCGAGAGCCCGGATTATACCTAGATAGCTTGACTACCCCTTCACCTTTACTCTTCCTTGATCACCTCATCACCCTTGAACCCGAGCTAATCCTAGTCCTTTATTTTTCTATTGAATTCTCCATCCTTTTAGTTATTGTTTCTCTAGTTAGTTGAATCATTTAGCTTTAGTTGTTATACTTAGTTCATTCCTAGTCATAGTTTTATCCCCTTTTATCGTTCTAGTTTGCTTAGCTTAGTTGACTTTGCCTAGTCCTTAGGTAGACCTTAGTCTAGACACCTTCCGTCCCCGTGGATTCGACCCGACTTACCCTATCTATCCAGTTAGGATTAGTTGGTTTTACTTGATCGGTGGGATTGACGGCAAATCCCTACCATCAATTTGGCACCGCTGCCGGGGACGGTACTAGTTTAGACTTTGTTTGCCTATTTACTTGACTTTGTCTTTGTTTTTGTGTTTTTCTTTGTTTTCCTTTGCTTCTTGTGTGTGTGAAGTTTATTTCCATCTTGTCTAGTGCTCAAAAAGCACTAGACTTCTCACGTTTGCTCCTAGTCTACATTTTATGCCTAGAGGTGGTGACCATCCTCTTCTTTACAACTTAGAGCCGCATCAACGGACGGTTGCTAGATTGAGAGGTCCTCAACCGGGTACGAGCCACGATTTTCGAGCAAAACTTGAGGATTGATCTAAACTCCTCACCTATAGAAGCCACCATAAATTACTCTTCTCCCTCTATGAATCAAGAATATGCCAGGACGTCTCCTAACTACTATCAAGCTTCATGGGGTAATCAAGAAACCTGTGGGTACGAGTTTCAAGGACATGAAAACGGCTTCCAACAAGTGAATGCTTATCAATCCTATGATCATGGTGGCTATTACTCAAGTTATCATTGTGAACCCACTATGTTTCATCATGATTCACCATATGGAAGCCAATCTTCCCAAAACCCACCATATTACCCTTCACCTCAACCACATTATGAGCCCCAAAACCCACACTACTATCAATCATCTCAACCTCATTACCAACAATATGATGCCCCACCCCTTGGGCATCATCAAGATTTGCAAGGAGCATTACAAGACCCCAACGACCACAAAATGCCCAACTTGAAGTTATTCCAATCGATTCTTCAATTGCAAAAGAGCCAACAAGAAATGGTCATTCAAATGCAAAAGGAACAAGATGAATTCATGACCCAACACAAAAGGGAAAAAGAGGCCATTGATGCTAGATTAAATGCTATAGCGGCTAAAACCCTAATGTTTTTAACTCGGACTTCACAACTTGATGAAGGATGTTCAATTGGGGAAGGGGAACAACCCGATAATGAAGCTGCTAATGAAATCCCTTTGAGAAGCGAAACTTGCTATGAAGAACCTCGATTGTCTACCCAAAATGATACGAATGAGGAAATGATCCTTGATGAAGGCATTGTTGGTGAAGCATTGGATGAGGTTAGTGAGTTGAATGAGGTGGTAGAAGTTGTGAAGTCGTTGGCTGGAAATGATGAGCTCAAGTTGCCCTTGTGTGAAAATGTGGAAAAACATCATGAGCCTCTTCCAAGTAAGCGAAGCTATAGTTTGGAAGAGATTGAAACCACCGGTAGAAGTTTCAATTCTCTCCGTCAAGATGATGTGAGGACAAGTGATGTTTTGAGACTTGAAGATGGGGAACCACAATTTGAGGAAGATATGAGGATGTGCAATAGGGAAATGAGGCCAAAACCGCTTTTTGTGCCTCATGTCAAATATTTGAAGATTGCTTGTGATTGGAGACGGTGCTTAGGGAGGAAGAGGTCAATAAAGCTTGTCGGTTGGAAAGACCCCGGAGACCACATGAAAGATGACATTGGGTCTTTGGATGACTACTTCTCGCTTTCGACTTGGAGGCTTTGGAGGATAGCTTGGCTCGGGTACTCAATGAGCCCTCATTATGATGTG
Source organism: Agrostemma githago (assembly GCA_958450325.1). NCBI lineage: Eukaryota > Viridiplantae > Streptophyta > Magnoliopsida > Caryophyllales > Caryophyllaceae > Agrostemma > Agrostemma githago. The sequence continues at coordinate 40,617,396 of OY288259.1, read as the reverse complement.
GTTCGAGCGTTTGACTTGCTCCTCCGAGCCCTTGAGGGCTATGGTTAAGAATGAAGAGTCCACCAACCTTGGTTTGACGGAGTTCCTCAAGAACCGTCATGTTGTATATATCTCTTTCCTATTCTTTTGAGTTCTTGTATTTGTGTTTGTGTGAGTTTGGTTTCTAGGTTTTGTGTGTTTTGTGGAACTTTTGTCATTTGGTATTTTGATGAGCGATGTGAGGGAGGGATTTTGATGGTGTTTATTGAGTTTACTTGATAGGTTGATAGTGAAGATGAAGTTTTGAGAGGAGTTATGGATGATAGAAGCTTTGGAGCTTGGGCAAGGAAGTCGGGTTTTGAGCTTTTCGTAAGCTTTTGGGGACGGGATTCTAAATCCCGATGTATTATTTGCCTTTTGGGTAGAGCTATTAAGGAATGAAGAGCTTGAGAGGCAATCCCTACCGTGATGGGTGTCATCACGACCGGGATGAAGTGAGCATGGAAACAAGAGCTTCTGACGAGCCATCACGACCGTGATCTGTCTCTTCCCGATCCGGGACCAATCCGTCACGACCGGGATCAAGTCCATCTCGATCGGGATGAGTTCCAGCTTCCCCTTTTGCCTTCTTTTCTTCATTTAAGCCCCACCCAACAACTTCGTACCCCCTCCCAACCTCCCTACTCACCCTTGCCACTATCATTTCACCCTTGCACCTCAAGTATATACCTTCATCTCAACTCCTCTTCACTACACACCAAGTTTCCCTTCAAATCTCACCCTTGTTACAACAATGCAAGCCTAATACTTCAACCATGCGACTACATTTAGGAAGAGGAGGAATAACAAGGATGAAGACAAGCAAGGTGCCGATAACGATCATTCAGACGATGGAGATAATTGAGTTGCAAACCGTTTGGTAGGCGACTCTCCTTTCTTTTCCGTCTTTTATTGCTAGTCTCTCTTTGTATGTTCCCCTTCCCTTTATCCTTTTGGTGTCATGGTGGCCCTCGGGGCCTTTGGTACTCATTGCTCCCAATTCTCGATGACGTGATTACATCGAGAGTCATTTGAAAAATCCAAATTGACAAGTTCTTTTCACTTTTTCTTCGTTTTTATTTCCTTTTGGTAGAATTTAGTCGGATTTAGGCGGAATCCGGGTTAGGTGACTTGATTACACCTAGCCCTCCCCTCCCATTTCCTTTTGTTTTCTTCTTTTTATTTCTTCCCCCATCCATATCTTTTCTTGTATCGGCCCTTGGTGACTTGATTACACCCCGGCCGAACATATTCTACCCTTTCTTCACTTTCATTTTTGATTTTTGATTTTTGATTTTTATTTTTCCCTTTTTCTTCTTTTTTTCAGTGTCTCCACACACTACCGATCGAGCATGAGGACATTGCTCGGTTTAAGTGTGGGGGAGCGATATCCTAGTCTAGTGTAGCTTTATTTTTATACTTTTTTCGAAAAAAACTATAAAATCCCTAAAAATTTGAAAATTTTCGTAAAAAATCAAAAAGATTTTCTTTTGTGCCTTTTTCTTTTGTGTCTTTGTGTCGTATTTTTTGTGTTTTGCGTGTGTGTTTTGCCCCCTTTTTCCTTGTAGGTCGCTTGATCACCGTTAACTTTGGAGAGCTTTCAAGACATCCGGTAACATCATTTTATCCCTTTTTCCTCTTTGTCTCTTGTGGAGTTTGGAGGAGATTTTGCGATGATGTGTACTCGGGTGGAGCTTTTTGGGGTTTGTGGTTGATAAGGTTGCTTGTTTGGAAATTTCGGGGTGGTGATTGTTTATTTCCTTGTGTTATTGTTTTGTTTAGTTTGTCTCGTTTTCTTTCGTCTTTGTTTTGTCATGTGTAGTTTGTGTCTAGTGTAGAAAAGGTTTTCGAAAACCCGGTTTTGAGGCTAGTGCGCAAGTGTTTACTTTCCCTTTCTAGTAATATGAATCGAGTCTTGGACTTTAGTCTAGTAGAATGACTATAAATCAATAGTTTTGTTGGTTTCTTACCTTGAGTCTACCTAGTCTACTAGGGATTTACTGCGGGATTTGCATTTTGACCACTTTGTCCACCCATGGAGTGAATAGGCCTTGGTTGCCGAGTCCCGTCCCTGATAAGTGTGGTTTGTAGTGCCTATTTTGTAGTGTTTTGGTCCCATTTTCCTTGTAGAATCGCTCCTTGGGAGCGGTTTAGGGGCTTCTTATGCTTCCTTTAGTTCGTTTCAGGTTCCCAAGACCGATTTGGAAGAGTTGGAGCGATTCCGACTCTATACATACACATTTTGGAGCCAACGGAGTAAAGGAACGATGATTCGATGCCTTGGAATCGACCCCGAGACCTTGGGACCCAATCCCGAGCCTCCGAGACCCGATCCCGAGTCCCGAGAATCGATGGGAAGCCCATGAGAAGCAAGGAGGGACCAAAAAGTTCATAATGGAGGCCTACAAGGCTCATCCCGAACGGGTATGGCCTCATCCCGTCCGGGATGAAGAAGGAAACGAAGACGAGCCTACTGAGGGTCCATCCCGACCGGGACCGACCTCGTCCCGACCGGGACCACTCCGTCTCGGCCGGGACGGGCCTGCTGCTGCACGCCTTCCTTTCTTTTCTTCTCCTTTCATTCTTAAACCTTATATATACCCTTCCCTTGTTATGTAAAGGAGATGCACTTCATTAGACCTTAAACCCTAGACTACATTAGGTTAGATTAGATTAGATTAGAGTAGATTAGTCCTTAATTAGTTGTTAATCCTAGTTTACTCTTGTAATTTGGGAATTCTTGAAGAATCCAACCAAGATTGACAACCTTGGTTGATGAATTTGGGTTTTCTTCCATTTATGCAAGATTTCTTCCTTTATTCCTCTCTAGTGTGGTATAATCTCCTTTTCCTTCTCTTTAATCTTGTTTTATTAATCCTAGTTTGAATCTTTAGTTGATTGTATTGTTCTTGTTCATTGTTTTTACTAGTTTGTAGATGTTTGTTTTGTTTCTTTTGTTAATCCATCTTGTTCTTGTTAATATTAGTTTGATTATGTTAGAGTAGTGTTCTTGCTAGGGTTAGTAGGGTGATTAGGGTGTTGATTGGGTGATTAAGGGTTTGTTAGAGATGTTGGTGGAAGATTTGGGTTTCCTCTTGGTTTGGTGCACATCACATGTTTGTTGAAATGCTTGAATGACTAAGTAGTTGTGAATGCTTGTTCTTCTTGCCTTTCTCTTGTGGGTGTTAGTTTTTTGTGGGTTCGGTTCCCTCGCTAAGTTGCGAGAGCCCGGTGAGGACGACCCCTAGGTCGGTCTAAGTAGCGAGAGCCCGGATTTGACCTAGGCCCCGATATCACGCTAGTAACCCCGTTTGTTGTGTGTGTGTCGCCGAGATGGGTTCTAGGTGGAACCTCTAGGTGGGTCTAAGTTGCGAGAGCCCGGACCAACCTAGATTACCCTACTACCTCCTTCGTTCTAGTTATCCCTCGACCATTCTGTTACCCCTTTGACCCCGACCTAATCCTAGCCCGTTCTCCTTTGTTTGCTTTCTCCTTAGTCTTAGCCTAGTCTAGCTTTCTCCCCTCCTTATCATTGTTTAGTTTAGCTTAGCTCGTTGACTTAGTCTCGTATTTAGGCGACCTTAGTCTAGGCTATACATTACCGTCCCCGTGGATTCGACCCGACTTACCCTATCTACCCTAGTTAGGATTAGCCGGTTATATTATTGACGGTTGGGACGTGACGAATCCTTCCCATCAATTTGGCGCCGTTGCCGGGGACGGTGCTAGTTTGGACTTTGTTTTCCTAGTTACTTGACTTTGTGTTTGTGTTTGTGTTTTTCTTTTTTCTTTTTGTTACCTTGCTTCTTGTGTGTGTGCGGTTTATTTCTCTCTTGTCTAGTGCCCAAAAAGCACTAGACTTCTCACGTTTGTTCTTAGTCCACAGTTTGTGCTTAGAGGTGGTGATTATCTTCTTCTTGCAACTCAGAGTCGCTTAAACGGACGGTTGCTAGAATGAGTGATTTCCAACCGGGTATGAGACGATTTTCGAGCGAGCATGGGGTTTGATCTAAACTCCCTACACATGGAAGCCGATATGAGCTACCCCTCTTATTCTATGAACCAAAGCTACGACATGATGACTCCTAATTACTATCAAGCTTCTTGGGGGGATCAAGACTCTAGTGGGTATGAGCTTCAAGGATATGGAAATGGCTACCAACAAGTGAATGACTATCAATCCTACAATCATGGTGACTATTACTCGAGTTATCAATGTGAACCCACCATGTACACTCAAGATTCACCTTATGGAAGCCAATACCCCCAAAACCCACAATATTACCCTCCACCCCAACCACAATATGAACCCTATGACCCACAATACTACCAATCACCCCAACCTAGCTACCAACAATATGATGCCCCACCCCTTGGGCATCATCAAGATTATCAAGGAGCTTTACAAGACCCCAATGACCACCAAATGCCGAGCTTGGAGTTTCATCAATCGATGCTTCAAATGCAAAGGAGCATCCAAGAAACGGCCATTCAATTGCGAAAAGAACAAGAGGAATTAATGGCCCAAATTCGAAGGGGAAACGAGGCGAGGAATGCTCATTTAAATGCATTATCGGTTCAAACCGTAATGTCTTTATCCCGAGCATCGCATTTAGATGAAGGGTGCCCACTTGAGAAAGAGGAGTATCCTAACCATGAAGCCGCCAATGTAGTTCCCTTTGATAGAGAAGTTTGCTTTGAAGAACCTCAATCGTCTACCCAAAAAGAGACGAACGAGGAGAAGACCCTTGGTGAAGGCGAAATTGGTGAGGAAATGGACGAGGATAGTGAGTTGGATGATTTGGTGGAGTTTGTGAGGATGTTGGGTGAAATTGTTAGCCTCGAGTTGCCCTTGTCCGAGAACGTGAATAAGCATCATGAGCCCCTTGCTAGTACACCGAGAGATGACTTGGAGGAGATTGAAACCACCGGTAGAAGTTTCGATCCTCTTCTCCAAGATGATGTGGGGCCAAGTGATGAAGATGGGGAACCACAACTTGAGGAAAGTGTGGGGGTGTGCAATGAAGAGATGAGGCCAAAACCGCTTTTTGTGCCTCGTTTCTTGGAGATGAAGCTTGCTTGTGATTGGAGGCAATGCTTAGGGAGGAAGAGAACGGTGAAGCTCGTAGGATGGATAGACCCCGGAGACAACTTTGAAGATGATTTTGGGTCTTGGGATTCCTACTTCTTGCCTCCACCTTGGAGGCCGTGGAGGTCGGCTAAGCTCGAGCGCTTCTTGGGCCTTCACTATGATGTCGGTAGCGCGTTCGACTTGCTCCTCCATGCCCTTGAGGGCTACGGTTGAAGAAGAGTCCACCATCCTAGGTTTGACGGAGTTCCTAAAGAACAGTCATGTTGTATATTCCCCTCTCCTCTTCTTTAGAATACTTGTGTTTGTATTTGTGTAGTTTTGTTTCTTGGATTTGTTTGTGTTTGTGGAATTCTTGTAATTGTTTTGGTATTTTGATGAGCGATGTGAGGGAGTGAATTTGATGTGTACTTTGAGTTTATTGTGATAGGTGAAGTGAAGGTGACTCCTAGAAAGGAGTAGTTGATGATGGAGTTTGGTTTGCGAGCGAGGAAATCGGTTTTTGAAGCTTTCGATGAGCTTCTGGAGTCATGGAGTGTTGGATGACTATTCCCGATCGGGAAGAGAGCATCCCGACCGGGAAGGATGAGGCATCCCGACCGGGAAGGAGCCATCCCGATCGGGATGGCGGTGCAAGAACTTGAGCTTACTGGAGCATGATCCCGACCGGGATGGGAGCATCCCGACCGGAAGGACATGTCATCCCGACCGGGACCATCCATCCCGACCGGGATGGTCCTCTGCTTCCCTTTTTGCCTCTTCTTTGTCTTGTGAGCCTACCCAACCACTTTATACCCCCTCCCAACCTCCCTACCTATCCTTGCACATACCATATGACCCATGTACCTCACTTACATACCCTCACCTCATTTTCTCTTCACTTTACACCGAGATTCACATCAAATCCTACCCCCTCTCGCACCATTACTAGCTCTACCATGTGGTATTATCGAGAATGAAGAGGAATAGCAATGATGAAGACAAGCTTTGTGCCTATAATGATCATTGAGACGATGGAGCGAGTGAGTTAGTAGCCGATTGGTTTCGGTAACTATCCTTACTTTTCCGTCTTTTATTGCTTGTTTTCCTTTGTTTATTCCCTTCCCCTTTAGTCATGGTATCTTAGTGGCCTTCGAGGCCTTGGTAGTTGTTGCTCCCGACTCTCGATGATGTGACTACATCGAGAGTCATTTCAAAATCCAAGTTTTACAAGTTTTTCACTCTTTCTTTTTGAGGATTTAGGCGGATTTAGGCGGAATCCGGGCTAGGTGACTTGATTACACCTAGCCCTCCCCTCCCATTTCCTTTTATTTCCTTCTTTTTATTTCTTCCCCCATCCATATCTTTTCTTGTCTCGGCCCTTGGTGACTTGATTTCACCCCGGCCGGACACCTTCTACCCTTTTCTTCACTTTATTTTTGATTTTTAGCTTTATTTTCGTAGTTTCTATTCTTTTTCTTTTGTCTCTCCGCACACTACGATTGAGCATATGAGGACATAGCTCGGTTTAAGTGTGGGGGAGCGATATTCTAGCATAGTTAGTTTTATTTTCTTAGTTTTTTCGAAAAATCTTTGAAAAATCCCTAAAAATTTGAAAAATTTTCATAAAAATCAAAAAGATTTTCTTTTGTGTGTTTTCCTTTTTTGTCATTGTGTCGTATATTTGTTTTGTGTGCGTGTTTTGCCTCCCTTTTTTCTTTATAGGTTGCTTAAATCGCCGATAGCTTTGGAGAGCTTTGAAGACATCCGGTAACATCTTCTATCCCTCTTTCCCTCTTTATTTCTTGTAAAGTTGGAGAAGGTTGTGTTGAGGTGTGCTCGGGTGGAGCTTGTACATAGTTGTGGTTGATTTGGTGGCTTGTTCGGATGATCGGGATGGTGTTTGTTATATGTTTGTTTTGTAATGTTTTGTTTTTGTTGCCTTTGTTTCTTTTCCTTTCATTTTCGTTGAGTCTTTGTTTTGTGTTGTGTTGTGTGTCTTGTGTGTAAACCGTTTTCGAAAACCCGGTTTAGAGGCTAGTGTGTGAGTGTCTATTTTCCCTTCCTAGTTGTATAAATCGAGTCTTGGACTTTAATCTAATAGAATGACCCTAAATCAATGATTTCGTTGGTCCTTTACCTTGAGTCCACCTAGCTTACTAGGGATTTACTGCGGGATTTGCACTTTTGACCATTATGACCACCCACGGTGTGAAAAGGCCTTGGTTACCGAGTCTCGTCCCTTAGGTGACCGTGTCTAGGATTGTTTGATTAGTCCAAGTTCTCCCCTTTTTTGTGGGTTTGTAGGGAAATCGCGACCCCCGACTTACCCATTACCCTACCTTCCTCACATACACACACAATAAAATGCAATTTGTTGATTTCTCTCTTTCTCAATTGTCAAGAAATGCCAAAAAGCCAAATCTTGCCAAAAAAGGGCAAAGAAAAGAAAAGAATGAAGAAAAAGAAAAGGGCACAAAAGCCAAAAAAAGAAAATAGAAGAGAAGAAAAAGAAATGGCATGGCAACAAACAAATCAAAATGTCAAAAAGAAAGAAAATGCCAAAAGAAAATCCGTCTCACAAAAAGAAATCCCCACAAAAATAAGCCTTTTTTCGACTTTTGCCGTGAAGAGCCTACTAAAGGACCGAGTCCCTAGGAAGGATGATAGCGGCATTAGTCGGTCTTCCCTCATTTTGCATCAATTCCACCCTTTTACTTGGACTAGTTAGGCGGTTTTGGACATGGGATGACCCTCTTGGCTCACGCTAAAGGGGGCGGGGTCTCACTTACCTACAGTGTCAACTAACACCGTGGTTCATCACTTTCCATTCTACCGATCGTCCCGTAGTATGTTCTTAGAAAGTTAGGAGGACCTAGGTAAGTTACCAATGTTTTTGTTGCTTTATCGTCATACTATTAGGGTTTAGTTCACCTTGGTTTGTATTGCTAGCTTGGGAACGTTGTCACTTACCTCGAGTCCTAAACCGGTGTTTCATTCACCGCTTTTAGAGGGAAGCGGTATTTGTTTTTTTTTCTTTGGGTGCAACCTTATGTTTGTTTATTGTGTGTTTGTTTGTTTATGTGTTTTGTGTCCGGTTGCATCCACAGTTTTGTCGCAAGACCCGACTTGCCTTGCGGAGTGCACTTTTCCTCTAAAGTGCACTCGCGTGAGTTGAAGGGGCGTAGGGTGCGCTAATACCCATTCGGCTAGTATAGTAGTTAGTATGTGCTTACTCGAGGGCGAGTGAGGGTTAAGTGTGGGGGAGTTGATAAGTGTGGTTTGTAGTGCCTATTTTGTAGTGTTTTGGTCCCATTTTCCTTGTAGAATCGCTCCTTGGGAGCGGTTTAGGGGCTTCTTATGCTTCCTTTAGTTCGTTTCAGGTTCCCGAAACTGATTTGGAAGAGTTGGAGCGATTCCGACTCTATACATACACATTTTGGAGCCAACGGAGTAAAGGAACGATGATTCGATGCCTTGGAATCGACCCCGAGACCTTGGGACCCAATCCCGAGCCTCCAAGACCCGATCCCGAGTCCCGAGAATCGATGGGAAGCCCATGAGAAGCAAGGAGGGACCAAAAAGTTCATAATGGAGGCCTACAAGGCTCATCCCGAACGGGTATGGCCTCATCCCGTCCGGGATGAAGAAGGAAACGAAGATGAGCCTACTGAGGGTCCATCCCTACCGGGACCATGGCGTCCCGACCGGGACCACCCCGTCTCCGCCGGGACGGGCCTGCTGCTGCACGCCTTCCTTTCTTTTCTTCTCCTTTCATTCTTAAACCCTATATATACCCTTCCCTTGTTATGTAAAGGAGATGCACTTCATTAGACCTTAAACCCTAGACTACTTTAGGTTAGATTAGATTAGATTAGAGTAGATTAGTCCTTAATTAGTTGTTAATCCTAGTTTACTCTTGTAATTTGGGAATTCTTGAAGAATCCAACCAAGATTGACAACTTGGTTGATGAATTTGGGTTTTCTTCCATTTATGCAAAATTTCTTCCTTTATTCCTCTCTAGTGTGGTATAATCTCCTTTTCCTTCTCTTTAATCTTGTTTTATTAATCCAAGTTTGAATCTTTAGTTGATTGTATTGTTCTTGTTCATTGTTATTACTAGTTTGTAGATGTTTGTTTTGTTTCTTTTGTTAATCCATCTTGTTCTTGTTAGTATTAGTTTGATTATGTTAGAGTAGTGTTCTTGCTAGGGTTAGTAGGGTGATTAGGGTGTTGATTGGGTGATTAAGGGTTTGTTAGAGATGTTGGTGGAAGATTTGGGTTTCCTCTTGGTTTGGTGCACATCACATGTTTGTTGAAATGCTTGAATGACTAAGTAGTTGTGAATGCTTGTTCTTCTTGCCTTTCTCTTGTGGGTGTTAGTTTGTTGTGGGTTCGGTTCCCTCGCTAAGTTGCGAGAGCCCGGTGAGGACGACCCCTAGGTCGGTCTAAGTAGCGAGAGCCCGGATTTGACCTAGGCCCCGATATCACGCTAGTAACCCCGTTTGTTGTGTGTGTCGCCGAGATGGGTTCTAGGTGGAACCTCTAGGTGGGTCTAAGTTGCGAGAGCCCGGAACAACCTAGATTACCCTACTACCTCCTTCGTTCTAGTTATCCCTCGACCATTCCATTACCCCTTTGACCCCGACCTAATCCTAGCCCGTTCTCATTTGTTTGCTTTCTCCTTAGTCTTAGCCTAGTCTAGCTTTCTCCCCTCCTTATCATTGTTTAGTTTAGCTTAGCTCGTTGACTTAGTCTCGTATTTAGGCGACCTTAGTCTTGGCTATACATTACCGTCCCCCTGGATTCGACCCGACTTACCCTATCTACCCTAGTTAGGATTAGCCGGTTATATTATTGACGGTTGGGACGTGACGAATCCTTCCCATCAGTCCCTTAGGTGACCGTGTTCAAAATTGCTTTGATTAATCCAAGTTTCCCCCTTTTTGTGGGTTTGAAGGGAAGGATCCGTCCCGACTTACCCATTTCCCTACCTTCTACACATTTTCCACAAATAAGTTGCAATTTGTTGAAGTTTCATACTTGGTTGTGATTGAATGCCTACAATACAAGATTTATCCAAAAGGCAAACCAAGTCAAAAAGAGAAAGAAAAAGAAAGAAAAGGCACAACAAATCAAAAACAAAATACAAAAGAAGAAAAAGAAATGGCATAGCAACTCAAAAGCAAAATACAAAAGAAAAATGCCAACGAAAATCATTGCACAAAAAAATTATCACCCCCTCAAAAATAAGCCTTTTACCGACTGTTATCGTGAAGAGCCTACCAAAGGACCGAGTCCCTAGGAAGGATGATAGCGGTAATAGTCGGTCTTCCCTCATTTTGCAACCATTATCCACCTTTTTACTTGAACCAATTAGGCTATTTTTGAGCATGGGACAACCCTCTTGGCTTGTCGCTAAAGGGGGCGGGGTTTCACTTACCTATAGTGTCGACTAACTCCGTGGTTCATCCTTTTTCCATCCCGCCTATCATCCCGTAGTACGTTCTTAGAAGGTTAGGAGGAACTAGGTAAGTTACCAACGTTTTTATTGCTTTGTTGTCATACTATTAGGGTTTTGTCCATATCGATTTGTGTTATTAGCTTGGGAATGTTATCACTTGCCTTGAGTCCTTAACCGGTGCTTCTTTCACCGCTTTGTTGAGGGAAGCGGTATTTGTTTCTTTTTGGATGCAACCGATTGTTTGTTTGTTTGTTTGTTTGTTTGTGTGTTTTCGTGTTCGGTTGTATCCACAGTTTTGTCGCAAGACCTCACTTGCCTTTCGGAGAGCACTTCTCCTCTAAGTGTTCTCGCGTGAGTTGAAAGGGCGTAGGGTGCGCTAATACCCGCTCGGCTAGTATTTTAGTTTTTATTAGTTTAGTAGTTAGTTCGTGCTTACTCGAGGGCGAGTAAGGGTTAAGTGTGGGGGAGGATAACTGTGTTATGTAGTGCTTATTTCTTGTGTTTGGTCCCGGTTTCTCTTGTGGAATCGCTCTTTTGAGCGGTTTCGAGGCTACTTACGCTTCTTCTAGCATGTTTCAGGTTCCTAAGGCTTATCTTTGAGAAATGGAACGATTCCGACTCATTTCCGACGCATTTGGAGCCAACGAAGATAAGCGACGATGACTCGCTGGCTTAGACTCGATCCCGAATTCCTTGGAGCCTATTCCCGAGCACCGAGAGTCGATAAGAAGCCTAGGAAGAGCAAGTAGGGACCTATGAGATCATATTTGAAGCCTACATGACCCATCCCGGTCGGGATCACATCCATCACGACAAGGACGAAAGACAAAGACAAACAACACTTCTGGAGCATGCTCCCGGTTGGGACCAGACCCTTCCCAGTCGGGACCAACCCATCACGGTCGGGATCAATCCCTTCCGAGAGAGTGAGCGTGGTGAGGAGGCCCCTAGGCCGTTTAAGTAGCGAGAGCCCGAACGTAATCTAGGCTACGAAAGCATGCTAGCACCCCCGTTTTCTTCTTTTGATCTCCTTGACATCCATGAACCCGACCTAGCTCTAGTTTCCGTCTTATTGATTTAATTTGCTTCCATTTGTCACTAGTTGCTTGTTTAGCCTTCTTATTTAATTTCGTGTTTTAGACCTTAGCTTAGTCATTAGTCAACCTTAGCCATCAACCTAGTTAGTTAGCCTTGAACCTAGTCTTGGACCGTAGCTCACCTTAGTCCGACTCCCCGTCCCTGAGGATCTCGACCCGACTTACCGTAGCTACCTATCTTAAGTTCGTTGGTTTTATTTTGACCGGTAGGATAGACGACAAACACCTTTGTGGACATGACGTAGGTCCACCCCGACGCGGCCATACGCGGGTTTGGGTAGGCGAATGAATCTCGTGGTAAGATTGTTCTCGGGTTCGAAATTTAAGTCAAAATGGAGTCGCCACCGAATTTTGTGGTTATTCGGAACCATACGAGCCCAATCTAGGTCGTCATGGGCTATACACAAAGTAAGCCCACTTCAATTTCAGAGTTTATGGGGCTCGTCCCTTTGCATTGTTATATCGATACCGTTTACACCGGCTTTCGTATATAAAATGACTCTCGTGCGCCAAGGGTTTCGGACATCCGGAAACCAAAGGTTCTGAGTAAGGGGTGAGGGTACGTGTTGGGAAGCCCACTAAGGACACCCAACCCCGCCCGCACATGGCGGCCTCTACTAAGACATCGTTCGTGTTCGTGTACGCGCGCTAGTAAAATAATTAAATGATATGCAAATAGCGTTTTCGGGCTAAAGCATGTGAATAAAATGTGAGCTACGTCATTTAATGCATCTTGATTATGGTCTAAATGATTTAGCATGCGAGGTTCATTTATAAAGCGATAAGCAAGTAAAAAAAAGCTCAAAAGGAAATAAATAACGTACAAGTTACACGGGCGGAAATACAACCCGGAATTCACAATACAATGATACGTAAAAATAATAAACGAAATAATAATAGGTAATAAAATGATAGAAACGGACCCGTATGCATGTAAACTAGACCGCAAAAATATGTAGATGGACTAACCCCGATTAAATACACATTATGTTGTATATTAAACGGAGGACGGAAACGTGGGATTGTGGCGTATTGCTAGCCCGATCCCACGCCCCGTAGTCATGTCCCGACTTATCACTTCGAAGGAGATCGATCAAAGTCGTTCTACGTGTCGTGGTATGTGTGGTTTTGAAAATAGGAAGATCACGTGATGGTCTTTACACGTGATGACTAAAGTCGATAAAAGGACGGGGCTTGAAGTGTGTGTGTCAAAGCCCTCGGTTTTATGAGTTACAGGACCCACTAGACCGAGTCGTGACCTGACTCGATCGAGTGCGTCCTAGGACGCAGCTACTGCCCACTTTTTTGGGTGCTACTCGATCGAGTAGCATATGTACTTGGTCGAGTAGACCCTGTACGAGTGATAACTCGTTTCGTTTTTGATTGGAAATCGATGGTCGACCAAACCAAATACAAATATCGCATGATTTGTATTTAACTTGGCCTCCGGTACTATAATCGTGTATGAACGATTATAATACCGTTATCGGAGTTTTTATGAAAACATTTTTGTTAAATTAGAAAATTTGAATTAGTGACGAAATGCATCCCTCTACGTCACGACATCGGAACTAACCCTTTCGGATCACGTGATGTCGGTTTTCGTGTCAACGGGTTTCCCACTAATTATAGAAATGGGATTAAATACGTTCAACTATGACCGATTGCGATCGCGTCACGCCCTTGAGTACGTTGGGGCAGGGCTCCTCGAAAGGGCTCCACTTCCGTCGTTGCTCGTAAAGGGATTAGACGGACTTTAGGCAAACATCATAGTCAAACGGATTTAAAACCGAGATTTGATATTAATATATATATATATATATATATATATATATATATATATATATATATATATATACGCGGTATGATGACGATATTATTAATAAAAGATGATACAAAAAAGAAAATGCAAAAAGTATAATAACGTTAGTGTTAGTGTTAGTGTCACTACTACGATTATGATTACAATACAAGATATGACAAAGTAAATAGAGATGAGATGAGATAGTAGAGATCAAGATGGGGTTTAGGACACCCTCAACATACATGCTAGGTATAGGCCTCGGAAATGGACTCGTAAATAGCGACGGGACGCCGGAGTATCGAGGATGAACGCGAGTTATGGTGTGTGTGTGTGTGTGTGTGTGTGTGTGTGTGTGTGTTTCGCCGGTTTCCGAGGGACGAAGGGCTCGGGTTTTGGCTTAGTGTCACTAGGGTTGTAGTGTAGTATGATGTAGGGTGTAGGGTGTAAATGTAGGGTAAATGATGTAGGTCAAAACCTTGTGAAATGAGAGGGAGTCGTGGGGTATTTATAGGCGTTACCCCACGACATAGGGGCACTCGATCGAGTGGCCCTAGTGCACTCGATCGAGTGCCCTTGCAAACGGGTCAAACCCGGTTCAAGACACTCCACTCGACCGAGTGGGGTCAATCCACTCGATCGAGTAGATCAATTAGGCGAGACAAATAAGAAAAGATTATCCTTGATTGATTTGATTGGTTTTTTTGAATTCTGATTTTTTGCGCCAGCTTTCGAGAACGAATGTGGCTGATTTGTGAGACGGTTTCATCTTTGACTGGGTTTTGACCCGGTCGCCAAAAGACGGGATTTATCTTTGGTGTCGGTTTTGGCCCAAATTACTCTCATTTTGCTCGGAACGACCCAATGGACCTGGATTTGAGGTCTGTTTTGTGAGATTTTTACTCCGCTAAAAGTCCATGTCGGATATTATTGATTCTGAGCCCAAGTCCGAGTATACCAAGTCACGTTTGCGTCCGATCATCATCGGGCGTTTTTCGGAGACTACCAGGCAGTCAAAATGCGGGTGTCTAAAGAGCCCCCACTCTGACTGAGGCTTGGACAAGGCGAAAGTCAGAGTAGCTACCAAGTCCGTTAAGACCTGGTAGACTTCCGGTCGGGTCGTTTATAGTCCAGTGGACTCGCGTGAAGGGCTCGCCAGCCATAAGCAGAGGGTCATACCTGTCCTGATGACGATAGCTCCGCGGGGAGTCAGACTTGTAGCATAAGTCCTGGGCGCGCCAATATGTGGGCCCATCCCGTACCATTTCGGGAAAAATGCCGCCTTAGGCGTTCTGCTGGGGAAATATGCGAGCTGTACGAGCTTGCTTTCGAAGCCTTGAGTCGTACCTGAGCTGATGATGATGCTCCGTGGGGAGTAGGTGTACTCGTATGCCGACACATCACACCTTGGATGTAGCATACCGGGGAAAAGCTGACTTCGTTGGGGAATTTAATAGTTTCGCGGAGACTTGCTTCTGAAGTCTGGAGTGTACCTGTATGCTGACACATAACAACTTGTATGTAACACATAGGCAAAACACTGACTCGTGCTGGGGAGATAAAAATATTTGAATTTTTGAAGGGACAAAATTTTGAAAAGAAATTTTTTTATCGTGAAGAAATTTTATCACAGAAAAATTTTGGAGACTCTTAGGAAAGCTCGGGACGGCTTGATTCCTGCTCTGGGTTCTAGTTCGAAATCAGGCCTGCGCGCGCATAGGGCCCAGTTTGCTGAGGAGGCAAAGTAGTTAGGTTTTCAGTTAGGTTTTCTCATTATAAATATGAGAATCCCTGCTTCAGTTTTCTGCATCTCAACTCAAATTCTTCTTTTCCTTCTCAAAATCTTTTAGACTTTCAAGAAAGCTAGAAATTCCTGTCATGGGTATCGATCACTTGACAGCTATGCTTCTCGCATGGTCTCAATATTTTCGGGATGAGGAAAAGGTCCGACTGACCCAGATGGGAATTCTCAATCTATTCCCTCTCCAGCGTCTAATAACTGACTCGCATTTCCTGGACGCCTGCTTGTCGTTTTGGGACACCACCCATCACATATTCGCGTTCCCGCGGGGAGAAATATGCCATTTACCCGAGGAGGTTGCGGCTATAGGTGGTTGGAGCCCTGCTGTTCAGCCAGCTATTCCTCCGTTCTACCCGGACCCGAGAAGGAGGCTAAGAGAATTCTTAGGTCTGTCTCATGCTGAGACAGATCGGATGGTGCGGGGGGATACTGTTTCCCTATTCGACCTGGCTGACAAATTTATGAATCCCCGGGATGTGAGGGCCACCCCTGCTCACAGGCGTAGGGCATTTGCCTTTTGCATGTTGCACTGCTATGTCTTTGAAGGGCTGATGGAACTTGACTCATGTAGGGGTCAAATCAGACTGATTGGAGTGGTTGACCAGATGGAGACTGGTCATAGCCCTGCTTGGCTAGCCACTGGGGAGATCATCATGGGTCTGGACGCTAGGCGGCTTGACCCAACTCGACAGCTGACGGGAAGTACCCGTATTCTGCAGGTATACACCTCGAATTTTTTTAGTTTTTTTTTTTTCGCGAAATTCCTGAAGTCCGTAAGTCACTCGATCGAGTGGACATGTCACTCGATCGAGTGGACATGTCACTCGATCGAGTGACATCTTCGTCGAGCTACTGCCCGTTTTTGGAGGGCTTACTCGATCGAGTCAGCTGCTATACTCGATCGAGTGGGCTGTAGCGGACCACCCGGTTGCTTACGAAGCTTATGTATACTTTTCAGATATGGTTGTCGGAACGACTGTCAATCATAGAGACCCCTCCGAGCATTCCCAATTATCGGAGCAGTCAGATCAGCTCTCGAAGGCGGCGGATAAGCTCGAGTCATCAGATAAACCGAGCTTACTGGGATGAAGAGCTGGTGTTTCATGGGGGCCCCTTGATTAGGTGGACCGTTGCTTGGTGGTTCCTCTCGAAGTTGGCTGGCCTGGCCAAGAGAGACCAAGCTCGCTACCTGGTGATTCTGTCCCTAGACTGGACAGTTCATATTTACCCGGACCGTCTTCTGAGGCAGTTCGGTTTGTCTCAGCGCATCCCTGAGACTGAAGCCATTATCAGCGTCTCACTCCAATTGACGGACGCTATGTGCGACACCTGGTTGCAAAGATGGTTCACTCGTCCTACATGGACTATACCCAGCCCTTGCCAATCCGCTTGGGTGTCACGGGCTTACCAGAAATGGATTTCTGAGAAGTCTGAGGAAGTTCGCAAGGCCTTGAAGCTTGATGAGGCCTTTGAATTGGTTCACCGCGAGACGGCGAAGGACAACAGGGACTTCTTCAGCGGGGGAGATATTCCTGAAGCTACAGTCCGGGAGGAATCGGGTCTTAAGTCACAAACTAAGACTCGATCTAAGGAAGTCGGTTCTAGCAGCACTCGGGAGCAGAATGACTTGGAGAGACGCCTTGGGCCAAGGTTGGCGGCCCGGGACCGATTAGGTCCGCGTGACCGTCTCCCTGAGCCCGTGAGGGCCCGACTTGGGCCTACTGATGTGATAGAGGAGTCGGGTTCAAACAATCGAGCCCGAGCTAGAGAGGTTCCTGTGGTGATTCGGGAATGCTCTCCTCCGCGTCGTCGCCAGTGGACGGCCAAGGACAAGGGGAAAGGCAAGATGCCCTAAATGCCGAGTCCTTTAGCTTTAATATTATTTAAGTATTATTATTATTTTGTGTTGTGTGCTTTCTTGTATTTTTTGAATTCCTGCATTTTTGTAATTTCCCGAGTTTATCGGGATTTTTTGAATTAATAAAAGAAGTTTATTATTAAACCGCTCCTGTCTTTTCTCGATTGCATTGGTTGTACCCTTTTGAGCGGTTGCCTACGTATCCGCGATTAGCAGAATCAAACCAAACATAGTTCAGGCTTAATAAATTTGCAATTTCGAATTACACCAAGACTATTGGTTCAAGATGTTTGCGACAGTAGAATAAGTAATTCTAGCTTACTGACTTGCTTTTTGAAAAGAATGATTTTTATAAAATTTGCTAATGACATTGAGAAGAGGCTAAGGGTAGTAACGCTTCAGTTGGTCCAGGTTGGTTGGGTTGACAAATTCATTCCCGTCCAGGTCCGTCAGCATCACTGCTCCCCCTGATAGGATCTTCTTCACCAGATATGGACCAACCCAATTGGGTTTGAATTTTCCCCTTGGGTCGACTGGTAGTAGAGCTCGAACTGACTTAAGGACTAGGTCGCCTTCTTTAATGTTTCTGGGCCTTACTCTCTTGTTGAAAGCCCGTTGGATCCTCTTCTGGTAGATTTGGATATTATTGAGAGCACGTGATCGTCGTTCGTCTAGTAGGACCAACGAGTCATACCGTGCTCGAACCCAGTCAGCTTCGGGTACTTGGCTTTCTAGCAGAATTCGGAGGGACGGTACCTCCAGTTAAACTGGTTGGACTGCCTCCATCCCGTAGGTTAGGTAATACGGCGTTGCCCCGGTTGCGGTACGAATTGACGTTCGGTATCCCCATAGGGCAAAAGGTATTTTGTCGGGCCAGTCCCGATAATTATCAGCCATCTTTTTGAGTATGGTGACAATTGTTTTATTAGCCGCCTCTACTGCTCAATTAGTTTGGGGGCGGTAAGGCGAGGAAGTATGCCTTTGGATTTTATACTTGGTCAGCAGGGCTGCAGTCTCGGCTTGAAAATGAGTCCCGTGATCACTGATAAATTCGTGCGGAATCCCATACCGGCATATTATCTTGTTCTGGAGAAATTTGGCGACATGCTTAGCATTGAGAATGCGATATGATTCAGCTTCGACCCATTTGGTGAAATAGTCGATAGCTACCAAAATAAAGCAATGCCCACCGGTATCAGAGGGATTTATTTTCCCGATTTTTTCGATACCCCATGTTGAGAATGGCCAGGGTGACGTCATGGTATACAGCAGTGACGACAGCATATGTTGCACATTGCCAAAGATTTGACAGTTATGACAATGTTTGACATACAACCGGCAGTCGGCTTCCATGGTATTCCAGTAATAACCGAGCCTCATGATTTTCCGGACCAGCATGTGGGCATTCATATGTGGGCCTTTTTCACCATCATGTACTTCGGCCATAACCTTTTCAGCCTTATACTTGTCAACACAAAGGAGAAGAGCCCCCTGTGCCATCTTTTTGTATAACTGACCGTTGTCGGTACGGATGAACTGGGTGGCTAGCCTTCGTAAGGCTTTCTTGGCTCGACCTTCCGTCCCGGGAGGATATTCTCCGTTTGTCAGGTACGTGAACACAGCCTGATACCATGGTTCGGGATCAGTTATCTCAATGTCTTCGATGTCGTGGATTTATGCCGGCTCGGACCGTCTTTCGACGCAAATTGGCATACTGGTCACGTGGTCGGGAATGTTCAGTAAAGATGCCAATTTTGAGAGTGCATCTGCAAACTGATTCTCTTCCCGGGGTAGGTATATGTACTCTACCTTTTGGA
The DNA here is from genome assembly GCA_958450325.1 of Agrostemma githago. Lineage (NCBI taxonomy): Eukaryota > Viridiplantae > Streptophyta > Magnoliopsida > Caryophyllales > Caryophyllaceae > Agrostemma > Agrostemma githago. Next base: position 40,598,471 of record OY288259.1, on the reverse strand, counting down.
ATTGTTTCTCGAGATCCCTTACTCGTGCCTGGTAGGCCACGAGATTAGCATTCCGAGTCTTCCATTTTTGGAGTGCTTGGTTAATGACCAAGGATGAGTCACCATGTACCTGGAGATTTGTGATCCCCAGATTGGCGGCGGCTTGTAGCCCGTAAATGCATGCTTCGTATTCTGCTGCATTGTTGGTAACATCAAAGTCCAGCTTGATGGAGATGGGAGTGTGCTCCCCTTTTGGTGAAATTAGGAGGATCCCAACTCCGAACCCTCGAAAATTGGATGCTCCATCGAAGTATATATCCCATGTTTCAGCATCGGTGTGGAAAATATCTTCGTCTGGGAAGGACCAGGTGTCGGTGTGTCCTTCTTCGGCTACCGGGCTGTCGGCGAGAAATTCAGCTACTACTCGCCCCTTGATAGCCTTTAATGGCACAAATTTCAAGTCGAACTCCGCCAGCATTAGAGTCCATCTAGAGATTCGACCGTTGAGAACGGGCTTTTCGAAGATGTATTTGATCGGGTCCATTTTGGATAGCACATGGACCTCGTAACTGAGCATATAGTGCCGGAGTTTCTTAGTGGCCAAGACTAGAGCCAAGCACGTCTTTTCGAGCATGGTATACTTGCATTCATACTCTAAAAACTTCTTGTTGATGTAGTAAATGGCTCTTTCTTCGGAGTCAACCGTCTGAGCCAGCATAGCCCCCATGGCTGTCTCGGTCGTCGTTAGGTATAACGACAGAGGCAAGCCGGGTTGAGGAGGCATTAAGACCGGCGGAGCAGACAGTATTTCCTTGATCTTGTCGAAAGCAGCTTGGCACTTGTCATCCCATAGTACCCGTTTTCCTACTTTCAGTTTCTTGAAAATTGGTTCACACACCATGGTTAGCTTGGAAATGAACCGACTGATGTACTGGACTTTCCCGAGAAATCCCCTTATTTCTTTTTCGGTTTTAGGAGGTTGCATCTCGGTAATGGCTTTGATTTTAGCTGGGTCGACTTCGATACCTCGTTGGCTAACGATATGACCCAGTAATTTGCCTGATGTTACCCCGAAACTGCACTTTTGAGGGTTTAGCCTCATGTTGTACTTGCGCAGCCGAGTGAAGAATTTTCTTAGGGCGGTGATGTGACCGTCCCGTTCTTTGAATTTGACGATCATGTCGTCTACATAAACATCTACCTCTTTATGCATCATGTCGTGTAATAAAGTGGTAGCGGTCCTCTGATATGTGGCTCCGGCATTAATGAGACCGAATGGCATGACGGTATAGCAGTAAGTGCCCCAAGGTGTTGTGAAGGTAATCTTACTCATGTCTTCTTCCGCCATCTTGATTTGATTATACCCGGCATACCCATCCATGAATGATAGAAGGGCATGATCGGCCGTGTTATCCACCAGTATGTCGATATGTGGTAACGGAAAATCATCTTTCGGGCTCGCCTTATTAAGATCCCGAAAATCTACACATACCCGCACCTTACCGTCCTTTTTAGGAACTGGCACGATGTTTGCAACCCAGTCCGGATATTCGGACACTTGTATGAAGCCGGCCTTGAACTGTTTATCGACTTCTTCTTTTACTTTGAGAGACCACTCGGGCCTCATTCGACGAAGCTTCTGCTTGACCGGTTTGCACCCGTCTTTGATTGGTACGTGGTGCTCGGCCATTTCCCGGTCTATCCCTGGCATGTCCTTGTAGGACCATGCGAAGACATCCTTGAACTCTTGGAGGAGGCTTATGAACTGTTGTTTCTCCTCGGGATCTAAGGATAAACCTATCTTAAGTATCTGAGGCTCTAAGGTTGTTCCCACATTTATGGACTCGGTTTCTTCGATCACCGGGTTTCGGGACTCCCTTTGCTCTAGTTGCTCGATCAGATGTGGAGGTAAGGGTACCTGTTCGCCTGGTTTCTCAATGTCATAGCATAAATCATTTTTGAAAGCAGAATTTAAAAGAGACAAGTCGTAAGCAGAACGGTTGTTATTATTGATTGAAAATTTGGAGAACATCTCAAAGAGAGCAGCCATCTGATCATTGGTCAGTGGCGGAATTGGTAAGGCCTTCGGGACAGACCCCGAAGTGCCAGCAGCAGGAATGATAAAGGGGAGAGGGGTTACAGGAGTGACTCTAGCACCGACTTCCCTAGAATCGACCTCAGACTCTGACTCAGACTCCGACTCAGACTCGGACTCAAACTCAGACTCAGGCATGTCTCCCTATCCGGTGACCAGCTTGTAGATTCTTCCCTGACTATCAGTCCATTTGATAGTCTTCCTCCAGGCCCTGTTTCCCGTCTCGGAACCAACATCCGAGATTAGCTTGGTCGGGTCAAACCTGTCATTGCGGAGTATCAGGTTGACCAGGTCTTCCTTTGGAGTTGGGGCTATGGTGTCTTCCCCAAATAGTAGCCCTAGCGCGGGCTCAGCATCTTCAGCTCCATTGGATTGGATGAGGGCGAACACATCATCCGGGATATAGTTGCAGTCTCGGGCCAAGTGGGTCCCGAGCTGCACAGCATTGGGTTGGTATAGACCAACCTGAATAGCCCCAAATACCGGTGTGACAAAGTAGTCAGCCAACCGTGGGCTGTAAGGGCTCAAGTGGATACCCTTAATAATGTTGCAGGCCTTCTCAATTCCCGCTCGGACAACATTGTCGGGAGTTATGGCATACCCGAGACCAAAGTGAGACTCTTCATCTTTGAGGACCTCGATGATCTTCCCAGCTGGAAGATCGGGTCGAGAGGTAGCCCCCGGAAAGTACCCTAGGTTTTGGAGCATCGTGTCGATGCTCGTAGTGAAGTAAGGCCTACAGAGGTACTCTTCCTCGATCATCCCCACAAAATCGAACCCCCAGAGGTCCGTGCGTCCCGTGGCGTTACAGCTAGCCACAGTCATTGGTGTTGCCTCTAAAGTGATGACATCGTTAAGCAGAGGCATTTTGATCTTTCGGTGGAGGGTGGAGGACACCGCCTTGACCGCGTGGATCCAAGGCCTACCTAGGAGCAAGTTGAATGATGAGGTGACGTCGATCACCTGGAACTCGAGCTCCTTTTCTATCGGGCCGGTTATGATGGTCAGTTTCACGGCCCCAGCTACCGACTTTGGGCTCCCATCAAAGGCTTGGATGGTCTGAGCAGTCGGGATGTAATCGGCCTCGGTAATGCCGAGGGCTTTGGCGGTCCTTAGTGGAAGGACATTCACAGCGGACCCGTCATCAACTAGGGTCATAGGAAGGTATTTCCCTCGGCAAACCACCGTAATGTAGAGGGCCAGATTATGGGAGGCCCCAAATGCCGGTAGGTCGTCTTCAGAGAATGTGATCATTGGGCCTCCTTCCTTAGCTTTGCCCTTTAGATGAGGCAGGACTGTGGTTACCATTTCAGCAGGGGTAACCAAAGAGTCAACCTTAATTTGATCGAGAGCCTTTGTAAGTGCTTCTCGATGCTCTTGAGAGCTAACCAAGAGTTGCCATATAGTGAGGTCAACTCGGGTCTTCTTCAGCTGCTTTACGAGGGCCGTTTCAGTAGTTGGCTCCTCGGGGGCGACGTCCGTCCTGAGTGGCTCCATGACGGTTGTCGGGATGGGGATGTCCCTAGAGCTAGTGGCTTGATAGGGATGACTAAGGTGGTTACTGGTTAGGACTCGGGATTTAGTCCTTCGAATCTCCTCGGAGGTGATGGGGGCAGCTTCCCCTTTGGCGAGGTAGACGTCATCCTCGTCGTCGAACCAGATCCCGTTTACTTGCGGGACAAATGGAGAGATAAGGTGAGAGCAGTTAATCACCTCCCCGGTAAAGATGGCGTGGGAGCTGAAAGGGTTCTCCTTGTTACTGGGCTTATCTCCGGGTAGCGGGATTTTACCGCTTTCGATCAAATCCTGAATCAAGTGCTTCAGCTTCCAGCACTTCTCGGTATCATGCCCATTGCCCCGGTGGTACTGGCAATAGGCTTGAGCATTGTAGTTCTTGGAGCGTCGCTCGACCGGAACTTCAGGAGTTGGGCCTATCGGTTGGATTAGGCCTTTTGAGGATAGCCTTTGTAAGGCATAAGTATAGGTAGTACCTATATCAGTAAAAACCCGAGGTGGGGTGTTCTTCTTGGACGGGGCATCTAGTAGATTAACCGCGTCAAAAATGCTGCGGGTTGCGCTTGGGGCTTGGTAGTGGAGGAAGAAGCTCCTTGGTAACCCTTGGCAGCGGCCTTAGTGAGGCCTTCCAGTCTTAAGTCATCTTCGATCCTCATACCCATTTCAGTAAGGGTGGTGAAATTGGGTATGACAGCATATCGGAGGTGAACCCGGTAGGAGGGGAGGAGGTTCTTGACAAAAGCCTCCACCAAAGTCTTCTCACTGGGCTTGTCGACCAGTTTCACGCTCTCGGCCCTCCAGCGTTGAAGGTATTTGGTAAAACCTTCTTTCGGCTCTTGGGCCATAACCTCCAGAGATCTCATTGTGGTTTGGATCTCGGTGTTGTCACCATAGTTCCGAGCGAACTCGGTGGCCACATCATCCCAAGTAGGGTATTTCTTCGGGTCTAGCCTGTAGTACCAGGCCCGAGGGTGCTTTTCAAGAGACGCGGCAAAAAGGTTCTTGAACATGGTAGAGTCCACCTCTTTGATGGCCATGAACTCCTTGAAGGCCCGTACATGTAGTAACGGGTCTTCAGTCCCTTCAAACATGGGCAAACCAGTGAGGTTCAGGTTTGCGGGCAGCTTGTCACTTAACGGGTTATACTCACGACTATTCTCCCGGTGGATATTGTTACTCCCAGTCAAATGAACTTGCTCTTCCAATCGGCGAACCGAGCTAACCAGTTCAGCCAGAGGTTCTGTAACCCCAGTATTTGGAGTCCTGTGCTCCACTGCAGCCAAACGAGTGACGATAGCAACTTGACCAGCCCTCATTTCATTCAGTTGGGCTTCGATGTCGGCCTGTTTGTCGACCGTGGCGTCCACAGAGGTTTTCAGACTGCTTAAAGTAGCTTCCATCCTGCGAGTGTGTCTGGTTGCCGGTGGCCTATCTGTAAGAACACCGCGTAATCAGAAACCGAACCCAGATCTTGGAACCATAGAAAAAAGTACATCCCGAGCGACCCAAAAGAAAAGGACTGAGTGGAAAAGACTCGAGAAAGACACCTAGACGGATGACTCGTAGGTGGTATGACTTCCTTAGGATTTTGGCCTAGTGGGCCTAGTCCCGTTCGAAGGAAGGTCCATGTGAGATTATTCCCCAGACTTTTGACTCGAGTGTATGGACGGACTTTCCTTTGTAGGGGTATGCCCCACGCGGGTTGGTCGTGCCTTGACAAATAAGGCGGACTCGGGAAAGGGGGGAAACTCGTGATATAAGATCGACGGAGTTTCGACGTTATAAACCCTCTACGTACTATGCAAAGACCTGACACACGGATAGACGGTAGGTCCTACAATAGGGAAGGTCTATTTTAGGAAAGTTGGAGGTTTGAAGTTGGAATATGTGAATTTCCGATAGTTCGAAAATGGAAAGCGGAATTTCGAAAACCAAGATTAGAATTTTGAAAAAAAATTCAGAAAATCAAAACGGTGTCGGAAATTTGAGAGTTAAAACGGACAGCATGCCGACTAAAGAAAAGGATATTTTGAGTCAAATCGTTGATCCTAAATTTCGGCGGCATTCCGAGTTTTTGAAAGTTGGATATTTTGAAAAAGGATGAGTCCCGAAATGGGCAGCATTTCGGGTTTTTTCAAATTTGGGTGTTTTGGAAAGACGGGTCCCGAAATGGACAGTATTTCGGGTTTTTCGAAAGGTGGGTATTATTGGAAAGATGCAATTTTGAAATGAAGGGTTTTTTTTTTTAAAATTGACACGGAAACCAAGTAGCATGTAGTCAAACAAGCATAACGACGCTTATGTATGCTTTACACTAAGTCTCGGTCGGTCAAAATAGGGTCTATACCAACAATGATGGCTTTCTCGTGTTTAGGACGGACTCCCTAAGCCGAGTTGGTCTTAGGACATGCCGCAAAACCCAGACGAGTTCCACCATCGATGTCTTTAGCGCACCCATGTAGGAATGCACCGTGGTATAGTGGGACGTCGGTCACAAGTAACCAGCCCGGGCAAATTTGGGTTATGCATGAATCATTAAATAACTAATGCGCGCACCCTAATCTACGAACGATTTCTCTTCGAGTCTCACCCTAGGAACCCTGATGACATGTGGTACATCAGGTATCCCCAGCGGAGTCGCCAAATTGTGGACATGACGTAGGTCCGCCCCGACGCGGCCACGCGCGGGTTTGGGTAGGCGAATGAATCTCGTGGTAAGATTGTTCTCGGGTTCGAAATTTAAGTCAAAATGGAGTCGCTACCGAATTTTGTGGTTATTCGGAACCATACGAGCCCACTCTATGTCGTCATGGGCTATACACAAAGTAAGCCCACTTCGATTTCAGAGTTTATGGGGCTCGTCCCTTTGCATTGTTATATCGATACCGTTTACACCGGCTTTCGTATATAAAATGCCTCTCGTGCGCCAAGGGTTTCGGACATCCGGAAACCAAAGATTCTGAGTAAGGGGTGAGGGTACGTGTTGGGAAGCCCACTAAGGACACCCAACCCCGCCCGCACATGGCGGCCTCTACTAAGACATCGTTCGTGTTCGTGTACGCGCGCTAGTAAAATAATTAAATGATATGCAAACAGCGTTTTCGGGCTAAAGCATGTGAATAAAATGTGAGCTACGTCATTTAATGCATCTTGATTATGGTCGAAATGATTTAGCATGCGAGGTTCATTTATAAAGCGATAAGCAAGTAAAAAAAAGCTCAAAAGGAAATAAATAACGTACAACTTACACGGGCGGAAATACAACCCGGAATTCACAATACAACGATACGTAAAAATAATAAACGAAATAATAAAAGGTAATAAAATGATAGAAACGGACCCGTATGTAAACTAGACCGCAAAAATATGTAGATGGACTAACCCCGATTAAATACACATTATGTTGTATATTAAACGGAGGACGGAAACGTGGGATTGTGGAGTATTTCTAGCCCGATCCCACGCCCCGTAGTCATGTCCCGACTTATCACTTCGAAGGAGATCGATCAAAGTCGTTCTACGTGTCGTGGTATGTGTGGTTTGAAAATAGGAAGATCACGTGATGGTCTTTACACGTGATGACTAAAGTCGATAAAAGGACGGGGCTTGAAGTGTGTGTGTGTCGAAGCCCTCGGTTTTATGAGTTACAGGACCCACTCGACCGAGTCGTGACCTGACTCGGTCGAGTGCGTCCTAGGACGCAGCTACTGCCCACTTTTTTGGGTGCTACTCGATCGAGTAGCATATGTACTTGGTCGAGTAGACCCTGTACGAGTGATAACTCGTTTCGTTTTTGATTGGAAATCGATGGTCGACCAAACCAAATACAAATATCGCATGATTTGTATTTAACTTGGCCTCCGGTACTATAATCGTGTATGAACGATTATAATACCGTTATCGGAGTTTTTATGAAAACATTTTCGTTAAATTAGAAAATTTGAATTAGTGACGAAATGCATCCCTCTACGTCACGACATCGAAACTAACCCTTTCGGATCACGTGATGTCGGTTTTCGTGTCAACGGGTTCCGCACTAATTATAGAAATGGGATTAAATACGTTCAACTATGACCGATTGCGATCGCGTCACGCCCTTGAGTACGTTGGGGCGGGGCTCCTCGAAAGGGCTCCACCTCCGTCGTTGCTCGTAAAGGGATTAGACGGACTTTAGGCAAACATCATAGTCAAACGGATTTAAAACCGAGATTTGATATTAATATATATATATACGCGGTATGATGACGATATTATTAATAAAAGATGATACAAAAATGAAAATGCAAAAAGTATAATAACGTTAGTGTTAGTGTTAGTGTCACTACTACGATTATGATTACAATACAAGATATGACAAAGTAAATAGAGATGAGATGAGATAGTAGAGTTCAAGATGGGGTTTAGGACACCCTCAACATACATGCTAGGTATAGGCCTCGTAAATGGACTCGTAAATAGCGACGGGACGCCGGAGTATCGAGGATGTACGCGAGTTATGGTGTGTATGTGTGTGTGTGTGTGTTTCGCCAGTTTCCGAGGCACGAAGGGCTCGGGTTTTGGCTTAGTGTCACTAGGGTTGTAGTGTAGTATGATGTAGGGTGTAGGGTGTAAATGTAGGGTAAATGATGTAGGTCAAAACCTTGTGAAATGAGAGGGAGTCGTGGGGTATTTATAGGCGTTACCCCACGACGTAGGAGCACTCGATCGAGTGGCCCTAGTGCACTCGATCGAGTGTCCTTGAAAACGGGTCAAACCCGGTTCAAGACGCTCCACTCGACCAAGTGAGGTCAATCCACTCGATCGAGTGGATCAATTAGGCGAGACAAATAAGGAAAGATTATCCTTGATTGATTTGATTGGTTTTTTTGAATTCTGATTTTTTGCGCCAGCTTTCGAGAACGAATGTGGCTGATTTGTGAGACGGTTTCATCTTTGACCGGGTTTTGACCCGGTCGCCAAAAGACGGGATTTATCTTTGGTGTCGGTTTTGGCCCAAATTAGTCTCATTTTGCTCGGAACGACCCACTGGGCCTAGATTTGAGGTCTGTTTTGTGAGATTTTTACTCCGCTAAAAGTCCATGTCGGATATTATTGATTCCGAGCCCAAGTCCGAGAATACCAAGTCACGTTTGCGTCCGATC